>CM070504.1:20373774-20973774 GCA_036346375.1 Guadua angustifolia | reverse complement strand
CAGAACTGCAGAAGGGAGCCTGACGCGCGGGCCGTTACACATATGGTCGGTTTCGAGATTTTGTTTATTTTCATTATTGCTTTGTATTAAGTTTCATTTAGGATCGACTTTTCTTTCAGATTTGCCTATTATCAACTTTCCCAATTTACTGCAAAATCGGCTGACACTTCACATCAGTGATTCAAATTTCATCGAAAACAGTTTGGATTTTGCGAATTTCGCTCGTATCACACCGGATCAAAAAAGCATATTGTTCGTTTTACCATTTAAGTTCAAACTCAATTTAAAAAATTTCGGGAAATTTGAAAAAATTATCCAAAAGTTCTCTAAAATTAGTATGAATAGCTTTATAACATTTGGTGTGATTTTTTTAAAAAAACAAAGTCCGGAGAAAAGTTCCCTAAAAGAACTTTTTTACATTCTTTTTCAATTTTTTAATCTGTCATTGATTTTGAGAAAATCGCTGAAAATTTGCCTCTTTTCAAACTTTTCATTCGAATTTCGCTCCGTTGTTTAACCAAATTTCAAATTTGTTTCACTTTTGAAAATATTTGGTTTTTCACGAATTCTGTTCGATTTTTCGTGAATTTTGGTATCGCTGGCTCGTAGAAAACCGAGGTCGAAACGGTATTGTTAACCCTGCTTCACATACACTGCTAGAGAGTATCCTCCATAGGAATGCGATACTGTTGTTAGAAATTTTTTTGCGACAACACACTTTAGGCATGCTCGATAGGACCCAAATCCTCTGATCAAGATCAAGATGCCACCAAAGTTTAATGAAGATTTATTGGCTCCTGGAAATCATTGGGTAATTTTAGTGTCACCGAAGAAAATTTTAGAGAATTTTTACTGTGCATTATCATGGTAGTATATGGCGGTAGTAGAAATTAGATCCGACCGTTGATTTGTGAGGGTATTATGGACTTTTGCCCTCTCTACCGCCCTCTCTCCATGCTCGCCTGGCTTGCGCTCTACTTCTGCCGCGGCAACGGCGAGCCACTTGTCTGCCTCCGCCGTGAGGTCAATGACCGCAGAGTGCTTTCATTGTCGCTCACTGCTGCTGCCTCAACTTGCGCATGTCCCCGGTCCTCGTCGCCGCAGTCATCGACATGCACGTCACATTCCGCATGAATGTTTACGGACGCGTTCGACGGCGTCGTCTCCTCCTTCATTTTTCGATAAAGGAAGCTTTTCTTAATCTTAGTAAATTACATCAAGGTGATACAATTAGACTAAGAAGACTCTACCTCTACACAATTTAGAGTGTACATACCAAACACACACACACAAGAAAAGACAAAGGAACCGTCATGCAAACTACATCACGCAATATTGTCTTCAAAGCTATCCACCATCATAGCAACACTTGGACCGCGATAAAAGCTCTCCAATGACAACGCCTCCAAGAAAGACTCGATACACGCACGCACCGTCATTGCCATGATCCAACCAGTGAAGGCCAGACCAAAGATTTTCACCTTAGAGAGTAAATCCTCAGACTACAAAACAATGCCTTCAACAAGGCCATTGCCAGGCACAACAATTAAGGTCAAACCTAGGGATTTCTCCCTAAAGTCGAAGTACCGGAGATCCCAGTGTTGCAACCACCCTCATGCAACCAACTAGAAGGATTTCTCCTCCTTCATGGGGAGCACCTGCAACTACGCGCTCTCAAGATGAGGAATTAAATGAAACTAGACGAAGGTTTTCCTGCCTGAGATGAGAGGATTCTTGGTGTGGTTCTGATCTGTTATTGTGGTGCTCTTGGATTTTCGTAGTTTGCATGCTGTGTTTTACCCTTTTACCTCTCTCCGATTTCTACTACTAATACTACAGGTGGTAGTATAACTAGATCTAAACTAATTTTATCCATTGGATTCGAAAGAACGGATGACTCATATTGATTGTAGTGTACTGTAAAAGTGCTCAAATTTTATTCTTTCGGAGATTGCAGAACTTTCTAAGGAAGCGCAAGCCATGTTTACTCAGAAGATAAGGTAGCTGACGAGAACATTTCGACGTTGTTTTGTCAGTAAGTGTGAGAGTCAATCGTTCCCAGTAGGGAAGCTATCCCTACTCCCTAGCATGGAGGATTAGACACCAACTGTCGTTCTCAACTTTTCACGATTCCACCGTTTTGTCGATTTTGCAGAATTCGCTGATTCTAGTATTGAATTCGACCAGTTCACCGAGCATATATCAAGTTACCCGAGACAAGTTTAGTTATCTTGTCAATCAATTTGTGTATTAGGCTCTTATCAACAAATCTTCGATGTTCGGGAGTACCTTTGTTTCTCTCTTTTATGGTCGCTTATCGTTGGAACTCGCAGCTTTGTCGAAGACTTTTTAAATGCCGGCTCCATAATTATAATGATATCCTGCGTTTTCTCCAAATATGTTAGATTTTATGAGGAATCTCATTAAGAATAGTCAGTTGTGTTGAATAAATCCTGAACTTAGCCAATTGGATTCTAATTAGGATCGAGTCCGTAGCTGTGTAGTAATTGGTTTGTTTTTGATTCAGAGTCCGATACCGACTCTTTGTCGTTTGTATCCTTTAAATACTGTTGCCCGTAATTGAAAAAGGCTGAGCAAGTTGCCCGGCACAAAAACATCTGTGTTTTGCTGCTTTCTTGTTCCCGTGCTCTCGCGATTTGAGATCGATCGCTGTGCTATTGCCAACAATTGGTATCAGAGCCAGGAGGTCTCGAGTTCGAGTCCTGGTAGATGCAATTTAGCGTCCGCTCCTATTTCCATATGTTCAGTGCTGCCCAAGGCACCTCCACGTGAGGGGGAGTGTTGGAAATACAAAGCACGGCCCATCCTTCCTCATCAGCTTAAGCTTTTGGGTGAACTGTGTTAGTGATATGCCCTAGAGGCGATCATGTGGGATGATTGTATCATACGTCTATGTTCATGTACTTATCAGTTCCATGAATAAATGTCACTCCTTTGTTTATTGAGTATGACTTAATTGTGAAACACATTGGTTATATGATATTATTCTAAACGATCCTGGTCACATATCATTATGTGGGACAATAGTGATTTGACCAAAGACATGTATTGATTGATGGTAATGTTTCACATACCATAGATATAGAGATATCAAATCAAGAATGTGGGCACATGTTAGAGAACATGGGGTTGATAGACCCGCTCCGAGACACCGATGAGATTGTTATCTTAGAAGTGCCATCGTGTGTAGTCTCGAGTGGTATACCTATACGATCCTCGACGACGAGATTCTTATTGATTCTCGGCATGTGTAATTGTATACTTGGGCTATCAAACGCTTCTCCGTAGCGAGAGAGTTATAAAGGTAGCTTACGAGTATGCCATGAAACATGACGTGAGATATAAGAGATCAAGATGGAATTTGCCCCTCCTTGATAACGGGAGAGATATCTCTGGGCCCCTCGGTGTGGATGGATAAGGAAAATGCATGACCATGCCAAAGTGATTAAAGTGTTAATCACGAATTATATCCATTACATTGACGAGTGAATGGGTCGAGCTATCACAAGGATGGCACGCATCTTGCCTTGAGCTTGACCGTATCGCGTGGCAAAAGGATTGGTATATGAGTATATCATGGTTCAAATTGATACGATCATTCTGCATTCGGGGGATAACATGTCCTGCTAGGAACCACTGTTGTTTGATAGTCTGGAAAAGAGGTTTCCAGGGCCATGGCCGTTTGCGCATGAACCTAACGGGTCACACACTTAACGGGTTGGATCATGTCTGATGGATTGGATCCATTAGTGGGTTTACACGGATTTGGATCCTCTGGCGTCTTAATAGATTTCTACTGTAGAAGATCCATTAGTGAGTCCTAGTGGGCTTCTATCGTAGAAGGCCCGTTAGTGCACTATATATAAAGGGGCGTGGGGGTGTGCAGCCATTAGGTTCTCCCCACCACGAAACCCTAGCCGTCGACCCTACCCTCGCCAGAAACCCTAGCCGTCGCTGCGTGGTGCTAGCACATCGGCGCACGGCGTTCCACCCTCGGACGTGTGGATCCGAGAGGCGCCACAGCATCTGTCCTCGGCTACGATCGGCAATCGGTTTCACCTCTCCAACTCGCGCGTGCACATCTTCATCCGCTGCATTGTGCACCCACGGCGAGGAGACGTCAAGGACTCAGGCGATCACTTGGCGAGCACTCGGGCGGTCCGGAGACCACTCGGCGAGCACTCGGGTGATCTCGCAAGCACTTTCGGCCGAAAGCGATGGAGTACGCTCGACTACGTCTGATGCTTGAGCACGCGAGGCTTCACCCACTCTACTTCCGCTGCTAACGTGCTCCAAGGGTAATGCTCCATGATCTTTGACTCGCATGTATCCTGATTGAATGCATAGAAAAATTTGTTTTCGGCTAGTGTAGCATACGCGTTCTCCTTCAAACTGGATGGTGCATGCAACTCAATATGGTATCATGGTGGTGTGGCAGATCGCGCTCGGTTCATCATCTCGCCCTTGAGAGGATCAGATGGCAATGGAGGCCATACTCCGGAGCGTCCCGCCGGAGATGATCACCACGCTCGGGTCCAAGGACAGCGCTAAGGAAGCATGGGAATGCATCAAGTCCATGCGCATCGGCACCGACCGAGTGCGCAAGGCAAAGGCTCAACAACTTCACAAGGAGTACGAAAATATTCACTTCCGCGATGACGAATCAGTGGAAGACTTCGCACTCCGACTGAACGGGCTCGTCCAGGAACTAGCAATGGTTGGAGACCCAATTGAGGAAACGAAGGTTGTTGAGAAATATCTCCGCGTTGTGCCTGACAGGTTCTCCCAAATCGCTCTCTTAATTGAAACTCTGCTAGATTTGTCTGCTCTTTCAATCGAGGAGGTGACTGGACGCCTCAAGGCCACGGAAGATCGGTGTGCACCATTCTCTCAGATAACTACGGGCGGAAAACTCCTACTCACTGAAGAAGAATGGGCGGCGCGTGTGAAAGAACGGCGACAAGCAGAGGACTCTGCACGCTCTGGCAATAGGGGTGGTCGAGGGCGTCGTCGTGACAGGCAACCAAGAAGAACTAACTCTGGTGGCCATGACGCCAAGAACACGCCCGCCCGTGAGGGTGACCGTAACAGAGACAAGTGTCACAACTGCGGTAAAAGAGGGCATTGGGCGAAGGATTGCCGTAAGCCCAAGAGAACCGACGGAGCACATCTTGCCATAGAAGACGATGACGACTCATGCACCGACGAAGCACATCTTGCCATAGAAGACGAAGACGACTCTGCAGTTCTCATGATGCATGAGTGCGCCATCACTGATTTGGCGCCGACGTTGTCAAGGCCGATTCTTCTCGAAGAACCCAAAGTCAAAACACCACTGGGAAAAAATAGCAACAAGGATGATGAGGCACGGTATCTTGACACAGGTGCCAGCAACCACATGACCGGGCGTCGGGATATTTTTTCTGAACTAGACACTAGAATCACAGGGAAAGTCCGTTTCGGGGATGGCACGAATGTTGACATCCGTGGCGAGGAACTGCTATTCCAAGGACGAGGCGGCCAACACCGAAGCTCTCACCGAGTCTACTACATTCCGGCACTACGGAGTGACATCATTAGTCCGGGGCGACTTGATGAGAATGGTTGCGTGTTCTCATAGTGGATGGAGAATTGCGATCCGTGACCGAAGACGACAACTTCTTGCCAAAGTACAACAGCGGTGCAAACCGTCTCTACATGCTACAGCAAAGGTGGCGAAACTCAGATGCTGATCGCGAAAAGTGACGATGTAGCTTTGCTCGCACGCTTGTTTGGGCATCTCAGCTTCGGCGCCTTGAAGAATCTGTCAAGGAATGGAATGGTGCGCGGACTTCCACTGATTGATCATGTAGATCAAATCTGCGAAGGATGTATCATCGGGAAGCACCGCCGCACATCTTTTCCATCAGAAGCTAAGTACCGTGCTAATGGCTTGCTGGATCTTGTTCATGGCGATCTGTGCGGGAAAATATCACCACCCACTTATGGAGGAAGACAATATTTCATGCTACTGGTGGATGACCATAGTAGATATATGTGGGTACGACTTCTGCGTTCCAAAATGAAGCAAGAATGACCATCAAGCAATTTCAGCGAGTTGAAATCGAGATCGGGCAAAATTGCGTGTACTCGGATCGACCGAGGCGGGGAATTCATTGTTTGTGGAATTTGCGAATCATCGCGCAAATCATGGCGTCACTCGTCACCTCACCGCGCCATATTCACCACAATGAGAACGGAGTAGTTGAACGCCAAACCAGATCGTTGTAGCCATGGCAAGAAGCATGTTGAAGTCAAGAACCTACTGGGAATTTCGGGTGAAGTGTCACCACAAATGTGTTCATCCTAACCGCATCCCACAAAAAGCGTAAGAGGGATGACACCGTATGAAGCCCGGCATGGAGTGTCACCGGCGAAGACATTACTCGCGCACCTTCTACAAGCGTCGCTTTTGTAAAAATGTCACCCTCATCTCAAGAAACTTGATGACAGAGCAAAGCTATGATCTTCATCGGCTATGAAACAGGTTCAAAGGCATACAGATGCTATGATCCTGAAAGTAATCGCGTCCATGTTTCCCGTGATGTCGTGTTTGATGAGGGTGCTAAATGGGACTGGAAGGATAGCACAACACCGGAATCAGGAGGTGATCAATGGCCATTCACTGTTGAAGTTCAGGTTTGGGAAGAACCGAGTTGTTCACTTACGACAACAGGGGACACATGTGAGGACGGCCAGCATGATGCGGAGGAAACTCCAAAAACGCCAACACCTGGACAACAGGTAAGCTCCAGAGGCAGAAGGGGTGGAGTTGAGTTTGTGTCTCCCACCGCCGAGGCAATGGAGCATCTAGACGAAACTGGCGGTCGACCACCAAGATTTCGATTGGTGAGGAATGTGCTTGAACATGGCCCTGCAATAGCAAAATCCATCCTTGAAGACGAAGAGCTGCACTTAACCATCGGCGAGGAACCAGTGACATTCACTGAAGCCGAACAACATGAGTGCTGGCGACACGCAATGATGGAAGAAATGAAAGCAGTGGAAGAAAATGGCACCTGGAGTCTTGTCAACCTTCCTGAAGGCCACAAAGCAATCGGCCTCAAGTGGGTTTTCAAGGTCAAAAAGGATGCACAAGGAGCCGTTGTCAAGCACAAGGCCTGCCTAGTTGCAAAAGGATACGTCCAATGACAGGGGTGGACTTCGATGAAGTTTTCGCACGATGGCTCGCCTTGAATCCGTGAGGTCATTGATAGCCATAGCGACTCATGAGGGTGGCACGTTCACCATATGGATGTAAAATCAGCCTTTCTTAATGGTGAGCTAGAAGAAGAAGTATTTGTTGCACAACCACCGAGATTTGTCGTGGAAGGCCAAGAGGACAAGGTGCTCAAATTGCACAAAGCCCTATACGGCCTCCGACAAGCGCCAGGCATGGAACGCGGCTAGACCGCTCCTCGCTATCCCTCGGTTTCCAACGGTGTGAAGCGTAACATGCGGTCTACACGCGAGGAAAAGGTGCGTCCCGATTGCTTGTTGGCGCTTATGTGGATGATTTGGTAATCACCGGTTCGGTGATAGCAAGATCAAGATTTCAAAGTGAAATGAAGCGCACATTCAAGATGAGTGATTTGGGTTATCGAGTTTTATCTTGGCATAGAGGTAAAACAAGATGACAAAGGATCACACTCTGTCGACCTGATATGCCAAGAAAATCCTTGAAAAGGCGGTATGGAAAATCGTAATCCAAAGGCATACGCCTATGGAACCTCGATGCAAGCTTAGCGGAAAGTCGCATCACCAACGGATGCTAAAATCTCACGGAGCATTGTGGGAGCTTTCGCTATCTGGTCCACACACGATCGACATCTGTTTTGCGCTTGATACGTAAGCGGTTCATGGAGAAACCGATCAAGAACATCTCGCTGCAGAAAAGAAGATATTGAGGTACGTGGTCGAACTTTGCAACTCGGTGTCTGCTACAATGAATGACGAACATTGCTCGTTTGGAAGGGTACTCGAGATGTGATTTCAAGGGACGCCGACACACGCAAGAGCACCTCCGGCATCTTCTTTTTCCTTGGTGACACCCGTGAGTTGGCAATCAGTAAAGCAAAAGGTTGTCGCTCTTTCCTCCTGTGAAGCGGAGTACATTGCGGCAAAGAATACCACATGTCGTGAGTCTGGCTGGGAAGACTCCTCGGTGAACTCATGAGCGAAGAACCCAAAACTTTCTCACTGAAGATTGACAATCAATCCGCGGTTGCACTCAGCAGGAACCCAGTGTTTCATGATCGGAGTAAGCACATCGATTTGAAGTATCACTACATCGAAGTTGTGTAGAAAACAAGATCACAAAATCGAGTCTGTCGGCACAAGTGACCAGTGTGCTGATCTTCTGACAAAGCCGCTGGGAAGAGTAAAACTTCAGGAGATGCGGGACAAAGTGGGAATGGAACTAGTTCAGTAGCAGTACTGTTCAGGATTTAGGGGGTGAAATGTTGAATAAATCCTGAACTTAGCCAATTGGATTCTAATTAGGATCGAGTCCGTAGCTGTGTAGTAATTGGTTTGTTTTTGATTCAGAGTCCGATACCGACTCTTTGTCGTTTGTATCCTTTAAATACTGTTGCCCGTAATTGAAAAAGGCTGAGCAAGTTGCCCGGCACAAAAACATCTGTGTTTTGCTGCTTTCTTGTTCCTGTGCTCTCGCGGTTTGAGATCGATCGCTGTGCTATTGCCAACAAGTTGGAAACTTCTACATCCCATCTACATCATGTTGTATTGGCCATACCGCCAATGGCACCAACATGCCAACTATCAAACAAATATACGGACATACCAACGAAGCTTTGGCCAGATCTCAAGCCAATTCATCAGCCAATGCTAATCTATCGGCGCCACCTGCCATAGGAAATTAGTGTCCACAATTGCAATTGAGGTTTGTCTAACAAGGCTGCACCAATTTTGATAGCTTCGTCAGCCGATCAACTTCCATCTAGCTACAGCGCACCAATCTTGGTTGGTTCACAAGGTATCTTGCCTCATGCTGCTCCTAAGACAGCGACGCCAAAGTTATCAGGATCTAGACTCGAGGGCAGGTTATCAATGAGTATCACTCAATGCCCGGGCCGCGGCAGCCAATTCATCAATTGCCACTACAACTGCAACCAGTTTAATTATTTGCAGTCAATAATCAAAAGAAGATTGTGGTTCAGAACAATCCTAAGATCAGCAGATACAGCAATGTCAGGTTGATCCACCACCCAATTAAGATACGAGGATTGGCCAACTCATCAATGCTATTGGAGAAAGATTCAACTTGGAGCTCAGAGAACGAACTCGAATTTGTGGTAAGTCATATCCTGACTACATATATACTATTATGTTCCCACATGGTTTTAGAATTCCTAATTTTACTAAATTTGAGGGAAATAGTTCAAAATCAACTTTTATGCATAACGACAAATTTGTGGCACAGTGTAGAGAAGTCGGCAATAATGTTGAACTATGACTTCAGTTGTTTCCATTATCAGGGCCGGTCCTGGTATTTTGGAGGCCCGGGGCGAAAACTTATATGGAGGCCCCTTCCACCTCCTCATATATATATATATATATATATATATATATATATATATATGTATATATATATATGTATAGGAAAAATATCTTTTACTCCCGGGTGTAGTTACTCCCACTCAATCCACGGTTCACTTGTTCCAAGATCCGTGCGGCCTTAATAGTCATTGCAGGGTGCATGCTTACCGGTAACATTGTAAACCCGATCCGCATAGAAAGTTAGTTCCTGTATTCCCGGAAATCTACCGTGTTTTGAATTTGTTTGTTAAACAAATACTAGATTAACACCTCATTTTCATCTCACGGCATTTAAATCTGAAGTTGAAGGAGCAGACGCACCGGGAAGGCTGGCCGCCATGATGTCATCATCGCTGCCCACCAAGATTCCGTGCTCCGATGTACGTATCGATGGCCCACCGCCGTTGATGCTAGGCCTGGGCGTGAAGAGGGCGACGCCACGACTTGCGTGCATGCCTCCGTTGTATGAGTCCATCCATGTTAATTTTGGTTTGGCTGTAAATATACTTCCTTCATTATCTTTGGTATGGACACGCTGGTGGCTTGCCTTCGATGGCATATCCACATTCTTCATTCTCTGAGGTGGCAGTGAGGTCTTGAAGACGACGACATTGGTGGGCCGTGCGCCTACGGCGTGGCACCATGCTTCCGCGGGTATGCCTGTCCAGGCGCCACTGCTGTGCCGGCCCTCGCGGCAGTATGGCCCAAGGTATAGGTGTATATATGACGAGGTGTCCTGAGGAGTGCATGGCCGCCGGAATCGGTGCCGGGTGAATTCAATCGGTGCCAGGGCCTCCCAAGAATTCCGAACTCAATTGGATCTATACTTCCAAGTTTGCAAGGTATGTTCTTATTATATACTATTTTCCAGTTGAATCATGGTTGCATATTTGTCGCCAGATAGTTCCTATATGGACTACTTTTTTTTCTTCATGGAATTTCATCACGTCATTAAAAAAGAAGTGTATTTCATCATGTCAGTAGCATACTCCATACCACCTTTTTGTTGCTATCATATACACTACATTTCTAGCTGTTTGACCTCATCTTACAAATGCAGGCTCACCTAATCCATGCATGTTCGGTGATTTGAGAAAATTTTCATGGTGCATCACTACAGGAAAACGTGGTTGATTCGTCGGCCAAATGTATTTTCGTCGGCCTATCATAAGCCGTCGAAAATAAGTCTGTAAATTCGTCGGTCTAGCTTTGCCGTCGAAAATATATGCATAAATTCATCGGCCAAGCTTTGCCGTCGAAAATATCGGCATAAATTCGTCGGCACCGACCGTGGCTCGTGTGCGTCGACTAGTAATTTCGACGGCCAACAAAGCCGTCGAAAATAAGTTTATTTTCGTCAACCGTAAAATAATCATTCAAGATTATTGTCGCGCTAAAAGCCGATTTAAAATATGTGAAAAACCGACGAAAATAGCTATTTTCGTTGGCTTTTGACATATTTTCGTCGGCTTTTGACCGACGAAAATATCGCGGATTCCTGTAGTGCATGTGGTAATGGTTTACTTACGGAGGGAGTATGTGACGGCAGACCCTATCTCGGTCCATGCAGGCCTGACGGGCGCCACTGCTCACCACCGGCATCCGTGCATGGACAGATCGTGTCATCAAGATTTTATACTTCTTATTATGTATGTATGGAGAGAAGTATATACCACTAATTTTGTAAATTAGAGTACATACCTCTTGTGAACTCAGATATGTACAACTGAATTTTATGGCCAACAAATAGACTTACGTACATACTTATTTCTACTCTCCTGGACTCTTCTTCGGCTCACAGGACAATACTTACATGCATGCAGTTAGCGTTTAGTATAAATGACCTCATTTAAGTTGAACACATACTCCTTCGTTAACGAAATATGTACAACGGGAAGCAAGATATAGACATAATCTCTTTTAGTCTTAACAGTGCAATCACAGAAAGTCCCCAAAAAGTGGTATACATACTCCCTTCTCACCATGTGTAATATATCTATTCGATACACAGCTAGCTTCTTGTACTCGCATCGATATACTCTCTTTAATTTCGAACGACATACTACCTAAATGATAAACTGACACACTACACATAAGATACTCCACACATTCTTAGTGTTTAACAAAAACACAAGGCAACACGGGTCAAATGCACTAGAGAGTATATACTCCCCAACTTTGATTACGTGTGTGGCTCTAAGCCTTTACCATGGTAATATGGTTGTGCATGGCATCAAGCAGCCTTAGAAACTAAAAAAAGGTACATATACATGGTACATTCATATATATAAATACTCGATTTTGTACAGATACTAAATGTATGTACACGTTTAAGAGCCCATCTACACTTGTGCATGAACTGCATGCAGTTAACTATTAGGCTGTGTTCTGCACGCATGTAGCTTATTTTTTTAAAGAACGTGTCAGCACATACTCCATACTTATTTTAGAAGATATATATATACTCCATACTCTGTAATTAATCTAACAGGAAGAGCACTATACGCGAACGGAGAGATACAATTGCATGCATGCTTATCCGTTTCCCGCGTGGATGTATCCGGCCGCGAATATTGCAAGCTTGTTGAACCAATACATTAATAATTTAATTACTCAATTAATTAACTCAGTTAGTTGCACAGCTATTGGATACTAGCGCATCCAATAACCCGATCAGCTTCAAGGCATGGTGCGGCTTTTGGACGGCAGATATATAGGGAGTAATTACTCCCGGGAGTAGAAAAGAGGCTTCCTATATGTATATATATATGTCTATGTATATATATATATGCATGTATATATATAGTCTTATAAGCACACATCATTGAAGAAGTTAATATTCAATGCACAAAAAATACTTCTATAGAACAATTTAAAGTTTATAAAATGACAAATGTAAATTGTAATCATAAACACTTACTTGGCACTTGGCATCATCTTAAAAAAGTTCTTCTGACATTTTGTGATACAAAGTCATCGATTATACTATTGATATCAATCTCGTCCAATAACTTCTTATCGATGCATAAAGTCGCCAAATCTTTTAACCTTTCTTGAGTCATTGTTGATCTCAATAGTTCTTCAACAATTTCAATTTTGAAAAACTTCTTTCAGCCGATACAACAGTCACAGGCACAGTAAATAAGATTCGATAAGCAATGAAGATATTAGGATAACAATGCTCTTGGATTGATATTCACATTCAGACTATTCAGTATGTGAAATTGAAAAGGGAAAACAGAATACTGAATACACATACCTCAAGAACTCGGAGAGTCGGAGGGGCGATCAGCGGATCTGGAACTCAGAGGGACGGCGTCGCGGCAACTGGGCGCGAGGGCAGAGTAACTTGATCCTGAGAAAAGCATTACCATGGCATGAAACTACCTCCTTTAGTGTTTTTCAGGATTCAGTAACGCATAGAAGTTAGTGCAATAGCCAATAGTGCGTCATATTCAAAAATCAAGATTACCTCCTTATACTTAGTTGATCTCCTGAATCCAGATGAATCAGTCGCTGCTTGCTGCAGTCCTGTCCGCATCAAATATTCAAATTCAGGGCCTTTCCCATCTGCATAAGTGAGTTGTTTCCTGTATCGAGATACGGAGGAGGCTAGGCAGCGTCGAGCGCGGCCGGCGGCCGCGGTTCTTGATCACGTCCTGGTCCTGCGACGCCGATGCTAACGATCGCAGAGGGCGTCGAGGGCTCGGGGAACGCAACGCAGCCGGACGTTTCGTTTCCTGATCAGATCTTAACTCAGACTCAAAGACGCCTCACGCCTGCACACGCTTACAAAGCCCATAGGCCATAGTGTGTAGGCAGATGAGTACCTGGGGGGCCCACGACTTTTTGGGGGCCCAGGGCGGTGGCCCACCCTGCCCCCCCTCAGGGCCGGCCCTGTCCATTATCTTTGTCAAGTACAACATTCACTTGTTTTACCACACTGGTGCCTAACTCCGGTATTACATGGGCCGATATGGAATAGAGATTCCATGAGTACTTGTACTCTGGATCTGTGGAGCTACGCTTAAGTGATTTGACAGCAGTCAAGCAGTGATTTAGAGTGTGTTTGGCAGGGATTCAGAAGCTGAAAATTCTAGCTTCACCAGATTCATAAAGCTGAAGCTGTGAATACATTAAGGCCCTGTTTGTTTTAGCTTCTGATTTTGGATTCTGGCCCCAAAAGCAGAATCAGAAACAAACAGTCTGATTCTAGAATCAGATTCTCACAATCCAGCCCACCCATATACACTAGGATCCACAATCCACTTCATATGTACTTCTGGATTCCAGCTTTTGGAGAATCAGCTTCTCTACAACCACAATCCAGAATCAGCTTTTAGAGAATCCAAAGCTGAAACAAACAGGCCCTAAGAATGTTTAGATAGATCATCTTGTTTACATTTTAGACTAAAAATATAAACTTAATTCACTTTATTTTAGCCTACAAGTTTCAGATTTCAGGAGAAACTGAAATCTGAAGCTCTACCAAACAGGCCCTTAATGAGTCGGTTGCCGATTACCTCATAAGGTTCTAGGAAGCACAGAGTAGATGTTCTAATCTTGCTATCTTAGAAAGAGATTTTGCCCATTTAGCTTACAATGGATTGCTAAATCTTCTTAGAGATGGGCTTGAACGACATGAGTTGTTGGACCTCAATTATCTCCTTCAGAGACATGTGTCCGAGAATGTTGATTCAAGAAAGTCAGGACTACTAGAAACAAGTTAAAAGACAACAAAGGTGACAAGGCTGACGCATTTTTGGTAGCTGATTCTGAAGTTGATGGAGAATTAGATATTACCGTTGCTGAATGGAAGAAATCATCTAGGGCCAGACCGTTTTATCTATACGCTACTGAAGACATCGGGTAGAAAAAGCTGAGTTCTCCTTGGACGTTACCAAGTGCGACCATATCAATGATTTGCTCTTGCAAGAAAAAAAGATCAGGCTTCCAGAGGGACACTATATTCCGCCAATTGAAGAACTGAAAAAGCGATCATATTACATGTGTAATCATTCTTGGTAGGAAATAACATTGATTGCGATATTGTCAGGCATTAGATTCAGTCGACTATACAAGAAGGTCATGTAAAATTTGCTGAGGAGCATATCATAACAGCGGATTCTGATCATTTTTATATCAACATGGTCAAATTAGAGTGGAAGAAAGCTTTACATGAAAGGACATGAGTTTCTAGTAGAACAAAAATCGTCCAATCATCATCACAAGAAAAATGATCCCTTTGGTGATAAATCAACATTATTGGATTTTATAAACAAGTATGAGGGTCCACAAGATTCTAATTCCAATATGCCTGAAGCAATCAAAGATTTTGATGTACCAGAACATTTAGATCAACGATTTACGCCAATTGATCCGCTAGAATAAGTTGACATTGGTGATGGAGGTCAGAAACACCCTACATTCGTTCATGCCAATTTGCTAGAGGAATTCAAGAAAGAATTGGTCCAACTATTAATAATTCAAGGATTGTTTTGTATGGGAATATCATGAGATACATGGTTTAAGTCAATTGTTAGTTGAGCACTTGGCTACCGATCGATTAAACCTTATTATAAGTCATCAATGGGCCAAGACATTTCAAACCAAAAATTTATGACAGGTTGAAAGAAGAAATGCAGAGTGTTGAGAGCTAAATACAGAGTGTTGAGAGCTAATTTCATCAGGCCATGCATATTTGCTGAATGGGTATCTAACATCATGCTTGTACAGAAGAATGGTGGAAAGCTGAGGGTTGATGCTGCTTCTAGCAACAAAATTACCAGCTTCATGAATGGTAATGCTAGATGCGATTAAATTTTTATGGATAAAGCTCATATTTCAAAGACTGCTTTCAGATTCCCTAGAGCTATGGGCTTACATGAATGGGTGGTCATGATTTATAGATTTAAAAAATGCTAGAGCTGCATCTCAACGAGTAACGAATCTTATTTTCCATGACGTTGTTGGATCAATCATGAAAATTCGTTGTGATGAGAAGCTGACGAAGTATTTGATGAAGCGCAGAGTGCTTATTGATGATTTTGTTGACTTTTCTATACATCACGTACCACATGAGTAAAACTAGATCAATACCCGTGCGTTGCTACAAAAAATAAAATTGATAACGAAACATAAAGGTCAAGCAATAAAAGAAAATTGTGCTATAAGATCAAACATCTATTTCTCCTGATTAGAAAAGTTTTTATGGTTTCTTCTCCGGTATGAATTAAAATCAAATATATTGTACGTAGCAATATATATTACCAATCTTGAATGAATTCTCTTGATTGATTCTGTGAAAACTGTACGACATATATAGAGTATAAAAGGAATGATTGGCCGGCTATCAATTACCGGCAATAATCAGGGATTTTACTATAATAATTAGCCATATTTAGAAAGATATAGCTGGCTGTAAATCAGGGAAAAATAATTAGCTATAATGACATGCCATTATTAGAGATATGCCGCGGGGAGGGGGGGCTAGGAAGAACGGACCGCTGCAATCAACTGCCAATTTATATTAGTAGAGATTTTAGAGCCAATAGTCATGGTTAGCATGCGTTAGGCTACAAGATTAAAAGGCGACAACAATGTTATGATGTTATTATGGGACCGGGGACCCTCTATTGAAATCATTTAAATAGCACACATAGTATTATCCTGACGCAGACGCCATGGTTATGGTAAATCATTTCGCACTGATTAATGCCAAACATGGATCTAGATAATTTGCAAACTTCAATAATTGCATATATCAAAAACCTTTCCCGGTAAGCCAATCAAAATATCAAGAGACATGCTCTAAAATATGTCCTCGTTGCTCTTCATCTGAGTCGATTCCTAACTTTTCAGAAAAAAACTGATAATGATATATGATTTTGCGTGGGTAAGAAATATAACACAAAACATCACCATTAGTCTGATCTTAGAACTAATAGTGATAAGCCGATAGTGATAACAATCATCATCACTATCGGTTCCAAGGTCAGGACCAATAGCGATGTTAGATATATCACTATCAGTTCTTAGGTCCGAACTGATCGATAGTGATATTTTACTATCGGTTTTGATATCAAAACCGATAGTGATGATTTGGTCATCACGATCGGTTTATGAGATTAGAACTGATCGTGATAGCACTTGACCTCTTGGCTTCTCCTCTCGTGCTTGACCTCTCGGCTTCTCCTCCCGTTCCATTCAAATACAAAAAGCCGAGGCGTCCACCTCGTGCTTGACCTCTTGGCTTCCCCTCCGTTCTATAAAAAAGGAGTTTACTCATCAGCCTCCCCTCCCCCTGTCGCCCATCTGCCTCCCCTCCCCCGTGTCGCATATCTGCCTCCTCGAGCACGTTGCTGTTGTTTCCTCCCCCAAGCACACCATCGCTATGTCACTGAGCATGTCACCGTTATCTCCTCTCCTGAGCTCATCGTCTCCTCCTCCCGGAGCACGTCGTCTCCTCCTTCTCCCCTGAGCACGTCGCCGCCGTCTCCCTGAGCACGTTGCCATCATCTTCTCCCTTAGGCATGTCATCACCTCCTCCCCGAACACGTCATCGCCTCCTCCCCGAGCATGTCGCCATCGTCTCCTCCTCCAAGCATGCCGTCGCCTCCTCCTCCCTTAGTAGTATTAGTTACATTGACTTTTCAGTTGGTGCTTTGTGAGTATAATCATCTTCATGTGATTAATTTCTTTACTGTTATTACAAAGGGGCTTGACAATTTACTTGTCTTAGGGACCAAGTATGTGAGGAGGTATTGTTCGTTGAGGAGTTGGGCTAGTTAGACTGTTTTGACAACATGGATTAATCATTTACATCTTGGAATACTTGAATAGTTCAATTGGTATCATCTGTTAAGTGCTACTAGATATATTCATACTCATTGTGCTTGGCTATTATTGTTTTGTTCATGCTATTGTTGGATATTTTTAGCATCCGAACTATTACTGGCAGCCTCTGTTTATATGCTTTTGTAGTATGTACTGTTGTAGTTTCAGTAAGCATTCTTGAGTACTAATTCTCTTAAATATATCTTGGTCCAATTGATTAGGTTTTATAAACTGTCAACTATTAAATCTATTTTTTAAGGTAAGGTTGTCACAAATCAGTCTAATATCTTGTTCCTAGTGGAAAGGAAGCCTTTCAAAGGCAACTTGACATCTGAGAACATCTTATAATCAACTTGAGCTTGATTGCTAGTTCTATGCCTCTATTAATGTTAATTGTCATGCATATGCTAAATTATCTAATTATGAGTATATTTACTTTGATATTGTCAAGTATCATATAAAATAGAGCCTACAAACAAGACAGACAATATGAAAAAATTGTTAGGTGCTAAACGAAAACTTGAGGTGGAGATAGAATAATTGAAGGTAAAGTCTGAGTTAACAGAAAAAATTTATGAGATGAATAAAAAATTGAAAGACATAGATAAAAAATTGCAAGATATGGAATCTCTTAGCCATGTACTCATCATTAAGGAGAGCAGGGGGAATGCAGAGTTAAAAGAAGCCAAAGCTAAGCTTATAAAGGTTTCTAGTATTTAATTCAACGTGGTAACTGATAATATATCAAGATAATCTATTTCCATAATAAAATGATCGCTTTTGTAGAGATTAAGAGATATGACTAAAAGCCAATTAGTTATTGATGTCAAACAGATTAGTGTTGTGCCAGAGCTGTGGAACTACAAGAAGAACCGAAAACCCTGTGTTGCGGAAGCTATTGCACATATGATGGCAGACATGAAAAAGTCGTAAGATCTCCTTATCTTGATCGATCAAATAATGTTGTTTTCAATGTATGCTTGTTAATATTTTAACTAGTTTATTATATCCTTGTAACATAGTAGGAAATACTTCAGACAAAAGTTGACTATAAAAGCAATAAAAAAGACTACTCTTGTTCCAACAAGTTCTACAAAGAAAAGGTTGCTAGAGGGTTATGCCACTGATTTCTGCACTGAGTATATTTAGTGGACAATCTCTATGGTACTCTAGATGAAATTGCTTATGGCAAAGAGCCTTCTACTAGGACGTCGGGGCTGCTTGAGGAGAGTTATGTTAGAGGATTGTGCTATTGATTTCTGCATTGAGTATGTGTACTGTCAACAATACAGAGAATGTGAATATATTATGAATTTGTCAATCTGTGAGTATATCGTGAATGTCAATATACTGTGAATTTATCAATTGTGCATATACTGTTAATCAGTAAATATACTATAAATTTGTCAATCCGTGACTATGAATATACTGTGAATGTGAATATACTATGAAGGTGATACCTGGAATTTATCTCTATCGGTTTCACTCGGAACCGATAGAGATAATTCACTAATCTCTATCGATTCCATGCTAAGAACCGATAGAGATCATGAGTACTTCTCTATCAGTTCTGATCGTGAAACTGATAGAGATTCTTAATTATCTCTATCGGTTTCTAGCCGATAGAGATAATAGGTCATCTGGATCGGTTCTGGTCTTGGAACCGACACAGATAATGCTATATCTCTATTAGGCGAAAACCAACCATGATAGCCGCTCATCATCGCTATTTAAAAACTTTGTATCGCCACCAAAACTGACCTAGATGGCCATGTCCATAGTAGTGAACTCCAAAAATGATGTGGTTACTTTTTTAAGTGTTAAAAAAGGGTGAGAATCATGTTAGAAATTCAGTGACATTTAGATTTCACCGACAACCGAATTACAACATATTTTAAAACCTTAGTGGTTACAAGGTTGGGTTGTGGATATTATCAGGCAAATTAATCCATCATGAAGCAAAGGTAATTAGTTCATTCTAATGTCCACATATTATTTACTAAATGGGCCAATGCCATTCCCTTGAAAAATGTAATACATAAAGAGGTGATCAAATTTATTGAAGAATATATTATTTATCGATTTGTGATACCTTAGACTATTACGACCAATAAGAGGACTATGTTTATGATTGGTCATGTTAGGAATTACTTGAAATCTTTGAACATCAGTCCAATCAATTCTTCGCTATATTAGGATCAAGCTAACGGACAAGTTGAACTGTCAAATAAGATCTTGCTCAAGCTAATAAAAAAGTTTTAATGAGGATTAAAAGCTTATTTTTCCATATGGGCCTTATTTCCTTATTAATCCATGACTAGACATTAGAAATAGGCCTGCTAAGCTTTAGCCCATAATGCGTCTGGTAAAAGCCCATCTCTATTCCGAATGGTTAGGTCTCCAACCAGTTTAGTCAAAGATGGTCAAAACTCAGCTTCACACGGGTCGTCCTTGACCAGTGACATGGTTACCCCGACCAGCGAACTGGTCAGGAGCAAGCTGTTTTTCCCGCACAGCTCTACGTGCGGATAGTTATCTGACAAAAACACATAACTACCCGAAAGTTATTACAAGAAAAGACATCCTCTGGCGAGAAGACACCCTTTCAAAACTCAACTGCCATCCCTTCATCAAGGATAAATAGGAGGACGATCGCACAATCAAGAAGAATCTGTCATCAGACATTCACAATCCTGCACTCTTTGTAATAACGTAGATCATCTTATAACATAATCTTTCTGTCACAGTTGCTTGGCTCATAAAGAAGCATTCCTGTAATCTCCATCATGTCCATTTTAACATCTAGGGGCCTACACTTAATATATTTTACATAAGCTCGGTTAAGAGACCCAAGGTTTCATACATCGACAGTTGGTGCTAGGAGGGCCTCTAGATATTGAAATCAAGTTATCATTTTCGATGGATTATGAGGAAAATTGGTTTGACCTCACCGATTATGCCCATCTAACTGCCAATGATGAACCGACAGAGGAACAATGTAAGTGCAATTTCTATTATGAGTGTCACTAAAGAAGAATTGGCAAAGATTGAGGTAGAGGTTGAGGCTAAAGAACAATCGTCTCATTCATCAAAAAATAAGAACTCGGTTACTCTAATAAATTTTAGAGGAAGAAATCCATGAGGTATGTTTCATGGAAATTGATAATACGCCAAAAGGCACTAATAACCTTTCAAATAATTCAGCTTCGGAAGATCATCTCCAAGGTTTGGATTATACGCCTTCATTGGATAAGGATGGAGGGTTAACACCTTCTGTCTACTCGGGTGTTTGCACTTGTGCTGTTACCAATGAAATAAATGGGCAACGAGCAGAACGTGAAGAATGCGAAGCCCATGAGATTGCCCAAAAAGCCACTCAGAGTGAGTACGAGCGGCGCGGTGGAAAAGCAGAAGTTTGTTGACGAGGCTCGATGCTCATATTTCCAAAATCAACCAAGTACCTCACGGAGACTTCAGGATTCTGGGAGGCAGCCTTGCCAAGGTGCATTCATTAAGCCACCACCTCTGCAGGTAGCAGCAAGAGAACGTGACTCCACTCAAAGTAGCTCACAGCAGACAACCCCTATCGAGAAAATTCACATCTTATCAAATGCAATTCTTAATCATTCGACAGAGGGGGAGATGCATTAAATGCAACTATTATATGGTCTATTGCAGCTGACCTGCAAGAAAACGCGAACAAAGTGCAAGTGAGGTCTGTGTCTACAAGATCTCAGATCGAATCCCACATGGAAGGATCCTCATCTGGTCAGCACCACCCAGGTGCCAGTCATCAGCAAGCAAATAAGAGGTCCACAACAAAGAAGTGTTTTTGAATGCTTAATCCTAGGTGAATTTTCTAGCCATGGTCAGCGACGACCATGTTCCCCTGACAACATAGATCAAACTCCTAATATGCGATTACGTTCTGGTCTGTATACAGGATGTAAAGCTTTCCCCCTGAGCTTAGAAGCGTAACTTGGCTTGAAAAATTCAATCCAGGGTCATTGGAGAGTTTTGATAGAACCAGAATCTGTCAGAATTCTTACAAATCTATACTATGCCATTCAGGCTGCTGGAGGCGATGAAAAGTTAATGGCAAACTATCTTCCTACTGTTTTAAAGGGATCAACATGAACTTGGTTGTTTAATCAGCCAGAAGGCTCCATTTACAGTTAGGAGAATTTGTGCCACGCCATTTTAAATAAATTTAAGAGTTGCTATGCTAAACCTGGTAAAGAAGATGACTTAAACCGTCTTCGCCAAGCTTCTGGTGAAAATTTACGAGAATTTACTAAAAGATTTTTAGAAGTGAGCAACACTATTCCCAATATCTTTGACAGTTTTGTTATTCGTGCTTTCAAGTAGGCTGTCCGTTACAAAAGGTTCACTAAGGACCTTAATATTCACCCGCCATCTACCATACTAGAGCTTTTTGATATGGCAGACTAGTTGTCGGATGCACTGAGGCTATTGAATGGAATCGCATGGTTAACAAAGGCCAAGCTCCATCGCAACCTGGTCTTTCTATACCAGGAGACCAGAAGATGAAGAAAGCCTCTAAGCCTAAAAATCCTAAAAGGGTGAGTAAGAAAAAGAAGAATAAACAAAATGCCCAGCATGAAGTCATAGGAAATACCAAATGGGCGACATACTCCAAGGGAAAAGTACCCTAGAAGAGGACGGCTATTAATCATGATAACCAGTCTAGTTCTAAAAACCCTAGCGTGACCAGTGGTAATGGCTATTGGTGTTCGCTACATAGGGTGTCAGGGCACGACCTGTGAAACTACCGTACATGGCAAAAGCACATGGAAGACTTCTATTCCGGTAAGGATCCAATGCTAACTTTGTTGAAAGATTCAAATAATAAGGATGTAGATGGAGATGAGGAAATAGGCTATCAAAAGCCTAACAATCATGTCAACATAATATACGGCTGCTCATCTGCGTACACCTCCAAAAGGCAATTCAAAGCTACATGGAGGTAAACAACATTGAAAACCAAACTGGGAAGCCAGAATACCCAAAGTGGTCAGAGGTTGACCTCTCCTTCAACTGGCAGGATTGCCCTAAAGCCAGAATACCCAAAGTCAATCCCTAGAAAACTGTCATTACTAGTTTCTCCTACTATTAGTAATTGCAAGGTTGGAAGGGTTTTAATTGATGGGGAAAGTTCTTTAGATTTACTTTTTATTCATACTTTAGATGAGATGCAAATTCCTCACTCTAAAATCAAGCTTGTTATGAACCCATTTTTTTGGGATTATACCTGGTCCTTCAATAATTCCAGTGGGACAAATTGTTTTACCTGTCACCTTTGGAAACGCTAACAATTTTAGAATGGAGTTAATCTCATTTGAAATTGTTGATTGAGTCAGCATATAACACCAGTTTGGGTAGACCCTCAGTAACCAAATTCATAGCAGCTACTCACCATGCCTACCAGAGTTTGAAAATTCCTGGCCCAAAAAGCATGATAACTGTGCCAGGTAATCAACTTACTGCACTTAATTGCAACCATAAATTGCTTGAAATTGTGGACCAATTACCATTAGGTAACACTAATGATGCAAGAAATTCAAGCAAATCTAGCAAGACAGAAAAGCTGAAGGCAGTTCCTCAGCCCAATGAATAAATAAAACAAGTACCTATTGATTCTGCTGACCAATCAAAAACTGTTCGGATAGAATCATTAATGGATGCTAAATTGGAAAACAAGCTCATCACTTTCCTCCGGGCTAACGCAGATGTGTTTGCATGGAAACCATCCGACATGCCTAGGGTCCCAAGGGAAGTGATTGAGCATATGTTAGCCATTCAACCTGACATACGACCAGTGAAGCAGAAGTTGCGGTGATTCGCTCCTGATCGGCAAGAGGCTATCCGACAAGAGTTGGACAAACTCTTAGAAGCTGGCTTCATTCGTGAAGTTGATCATCCTGATTGGCTTGCAAATCCGGTCATGGTCAGGAAAGCAAACGGTAAATGGCACATGTGCGTTGATTTTACCAGCTTAAATAAAACTTGTCTAAAAGATGATTTTCCTTTGCTCAAGATGAACCAATTAGTAGATTCCACAGTGGGCTGTGAACTGATGAGTTTCCTAGATATGTACTCAGGGTATAATCAAATAAGCATGGCAAGCGAAGATGAAGAGAAGACTTCTTTCATAACCCTGTTTGGTACCCACTGCTATGAGAAGACGCCATTCGGGCTGAAAAATGCTAGAGCCATGTATCAACGACTTATGCAGAAGATTTTTTATAGTCAGTTAGGGCATAACATTGAAGCTTATGTTGATGATCTCGTTGTAAAGAGTAAAGTTAGCTTTGAACATTTGTCAAACTTGGCTGAAACCTTTAATCATTTGAATAAATATAAATTTAAGCTTAATCCAGAAAAGTGTGTTTTTGGTGTTTTTTCAGGAAAATTGCTTGGTTTCTTTGTTTGTTCAAGGGGAATTGAAGTAAACCCTGAAAAAATAAAGGCCATTGAATCTTTAAGACCAACCTCTACACTAACAGTGGTTCAAGCTTTAACTGGTCGGATGGTCACTCTCAGTCATTTTATTTTAAGATCAGGAGAGCAAGGATTGCCTTTCTTTAAGGTAATTTGAAAACACGATAAATTTCACTGGTCGGACGAATCAGATAAGGCTTTTAGTGATATAAAGACTTATTTGTAGAATCCACCCACGCTAGTCTCACCTAACCCTAGAGAGCCATTGTTGCTATATTTAGCAGCTTCGAGTAGTGTGGTCAGTGCTATATTAGTCGTTGAACGAGATCAAATCCAAAAACCTGTTTACTATGTAAGCGAAGTCTTGCATAGGCCTAAGGAGCGATACCCTCAGGTTTAGAAATTGCTTTATACTCTATTAATAGCTACTAGAAAATTGAGACATTATTTTCAATCACATCAGGTTACAATACCATCCTCCTTTGTCTTGGGCAATATTTTGCATAATCAAGAGGCAACTGGTCGAATTGCTAAGTAGGCAGTCGAGCTTGGGTCGCTCGATATCTATTTCGTAGCCCGAATAGCTATCAAGTCCCAAATTTTGGTAGATTTTATCGCTAAATGGACAAATAGTGAACTCTCTTTATAGGAGGATAATATTAATACTGACCACTAGAAACTGTACTTTGATGGTTCTCTAGAAATGAAGGGCTCAGGGGCTAGCTTAGTGTTAATTACGCCTCAAGGGGATCAGTTAAAGTACATAATCCAAATACACTTTCCTGGTACCAATAATGTGGCAGAGTACGAAAGTCTTCAAGCTGGGCTCCGAGCAGTAAAATCCCTTGGAGTCTGTCGGCTACTTGCGGTGGGCGATTCACAATTAGTTGTAAACCATGTTAAAAAGGAATATAGGACGTCCGATGAGGTAATGGCTCACTACCTGGATGAAGTGAGGAAATTGAAAAAAATACTTTAGTCATTTCAAAGTCCAATATATACTGTGAAAAGAAAACATCTTAGTGGACCAGTTATCAAAACTGGGTCCCTCACAATCACATGTTCCAACGGATGTTTTTCTCGAACATCTGCCTATGCCTTCTATATGTACATCCATAGAATAGTCTTTTACCAGTGAAGAGGTTGGAGTCCTGGAGCATAATTCAGATTAGGCTAAACCATTTAAAGCTTATCTAGTAAATGGGACACTACCTGAGGATTTTCACGAAAAAGATAGACTAGTTCGAAAGGCATGAATGTACAAAATTCTCGACAATACCCTATATAGGAAGGGCACACATGGTATTCTCATGTGATGTATAATCCAGGAGCAGGGGAAAACATTGCTAAATGAAATACATGGGGGCTTTGTGTGGAATGCATGCTTCATACAGAACAGTGGTTGGTAAAGCTTTTTGACAAGGATTTTATAGACTAACTGCTTTGCAGTATGCCATGTATCTTGTGAAAACTGGTGAGCAATGTCAATTTCATGCTCGACAAGTACATTTACCTACTAATCAACAAGTAATATCTTTGTCATGGCCATTTTCGACATGGGGCATTGATATAGTAAGTCATTTACCGAGAGCAACTAATGGATTCAAATTCTTATTTGTTGTAATAGATACATTCACAAAATTGATAGAAGCAGAGCCTGTAGTGTCCATTACAGCACAGGTTGCTAAAAAATTCTTTGTGCGGAACATAGTCACTAGATTTGGTGTACCTAGTAGACTAATTAGTGATAATAGATCACAGTTTGTTAGTGGTCTGTTTCAAGATTATTATAATGAAATAAGCACAAAATTTTGTTTTGCTTCAGTTACTCATCGTCAGAGTAATAGAGCAGTGGAAAGAGCTAATGGCCAAATTATGCAAGGCATAAAGAAAAGAGTGTTTTATTATCTTACCAAACGCTCGGGAGCTTGGTTAGATAACCTCTACTATGTGCTCTGGGCCATCTGAACGACGACCAGTAGAGCAATAGGAGAGACTCCTTTCTAACTGATCTATAGAGCAGAAGCCGTGTTGCCAAGTGAAGTTCATTTGGGATCAACACAAGTATCTCTTTATGAATAGGTTAATCAACAAGAACAATGTGAAGATGATGTTAATCTCTTAGAAGAAAAATGAGACCGAGACTAATCAGGTCGGTGATCTATCTGCAAGGCCGTAGAAAATATTATGACAAAAGGATTCAACCACGTACATTAACATAGGAGGCTTGGTTCTAAGACATATCCGGAATCAGTCTAACTTGAACAAACTATCTCCCAAATGGGAACATCCTTTTACTGTAGTTTCCATCACACGACCAGGTTCTGTTCAGCTTGCTATGGAAGATGGCAAGTTTTATCCAACACTTAGAATATCTAGCATCTTCATAGGTTCTATGTGTAAATAAGTTCTTCTTTTCATTTACATATGTCATTTCTTTAGTTGTGTCGGCGTACTTTACGCCAGGGTACCCTCTTCGCCGCACAAAAGCATGCGTGGCTCACGTGGCAGTCTAGCAGGCGGGTGGGTGTTTACACCCCATCTACAGGACGTCGGTCCACGTGGCGCGGTGGCGGTGGGCGGCCATGCCTGCCGCTTGGCGCCCGGCCACGTGGCGGCTCGGCGGCGTGGCGAGCACGCCGCCCACCGGTGTCGGTCCACGTGGCGCGGGCGGCAGTGGCGGCCACGCCGCTTTCGCCCGGCGCCCGGCCCACGTGGCGGCTTTGGCGGCGGTGGCGAGCACGCCGCCCGCCGTATCGATCAAGTGGCGGCGGGCGGCGGTGGGCCGCCACGCTTTCGCCGCCGCCCGGCCCGCGTGGCGGCTTTGGCGGCGGTGGCGAGCACGCCGCCCACCGTGTCGGTCCACGTGGCACGCAGCGGCGGTGGGCGGCCACGCCGCCGCTTTCGCGGCGCGCCACCACGTGGCGGCTTTGGGGCGTGGGCGAGCACGCCGCCCACCGGTGTCGGTCCCACGTGGAGCGCGGCGAGCAAAGGCGGCAGCCACACCGCCGCCGGCGCCCACCACGCGGCGCTGGCGGCGGTGGGCGAAACACGCCGCCCACCGGTGTCGGTCCCGTGGGCGCGAAGCGGCAGTAGGCGGCCACGCCTGCCGCCCGGCGCTTCGGTCCACGTGGCGGGAGAACGAGCACGCTTTGTTTATCCTGCCGCCATGCAAAAGGTGGATGCGGTGGCCGTCCCCAAGTCTCCTTCTCCGACGCATCGCGTGTCGAGACGAGTGCTTGCATGCCGAACACGCCGATTCGTGGAATTTCGCTACAAGCCCGTTCTCCGACGCCTCACCTACCCGTCGCAGAGGGTCACATTCGGAAGAACCGCGAAGGCATGCGCTGGCATTGATTAGGGCTGAAGGAACGGGACAGCGCATAAAGGCGAAGTAAATGCATATAAGATAGGCATGATGATGATCCCACCTCTATCTGATCCATGTAAGCCCGTGCATATAAGGGCACTTGAGAGCATACGAGAGGGGGGGTCGGAAAAGAGAGAGAAGGAAAAAGAGGATCAACAGAAGAGCTGGTCATCGGCAAGCTCTGTAACCAAGCCCAAGATACTCAATCCAAAATCAAGCAGGACGTAAGGCTGTTACCCTTCTTGGAGGGGGCCTGAACCTGGGTAAAATCGCTGTGTTCATCAGATGGAAGGGGCACTAGAATTCATTAGTGTGAGAGGTACTGGGGTTTCCCTCTGCTAGGGTTTGCCAGCTACCAAAGCCACCCCTATCAACCAAACCCGGCTCAGAGACTCGGACTGTCTGTAGAATACGCCGGCTGTGGCGCGCCTGTAGGGGCGGTAGTTGGTTTTTCCGATTGTCTCTCCGGCGAGTTTTGGTGTTTTCTTTCAGTCCCGTGCATCTGGAGATGGCGGGTTCGCAGCATCAGGAAGGAGAGGTGTCGGGCCATGCTCAGAGTGTGTCCCGGCAATCCCGTCGATCGCAAGATCGTCTCACTCCACCCCCACAGGGCACCGGCGATGCTCCCGTGGCGGCGGTGGGGCATCCGGTGCGGCGCCGGCTGGCCATGGAAGCGACCACTCCGACTCAGAATCTACATGCAGCTCGTCTCCTCCTGGACCACCCTCCGGTGGAACTTGCAGGAGACTCCCCGGCCACTCCGTGGCTGCAGGATCTTGCCGGCCTTGTCGGTGCGGCCCAACTTCGGGTAGGGCCCCCCGGCCGGCAGAGCATCGGTGGTACTCGCCACCAGTATGCTGGGGGCTCGCAGGCTCTAGCCGCCACAGTGGCGGCGCCTGCCAGCGGGCAGGGGCTAGGGAAGAGGCGTGCAGCGTTTGGTCCTCGTTCGAAGGAACCGTGGGGACCTAAGAAGTCATCTTGATTTAATCCCGCCGGGAGCGGCGATCTTGCGTCAGAAGCCACGTCGCCCACCAGAGCAGGCGCGGCAAGCAGGTGGCCTCCGAAGATGAAAGTTCCTCCGATTCAGCGGAAAGTCCCATCCCTCGCTCTCCGGGCCGAGCTCCCGGTTGGCGGCCGGGCTCTGTTTATGGCGTTGGATATCAGGCGTTCTCCCGACGGTTATGCCGTGTGGAGTGGCCTGAAAGGTTCCGCCCGGCATCCATAGAAAGTTACGATGGCACTACCAATCCGGAGGAGTTTTTGCAAATTTATACAACTGTAGGATCGGATGACGACAATCAGAGGGGGGGTGAATGATTGAGCGGAAGATAAAATCAAAATTTTCTTGATTCACAAAACCCCCTAAATTAATTATGAAATATTGCTCTCGGTTTCAACAAAAACAGATTAACAGACATTCACTAAAATAATAATTCCTGAAAATCCCACCGTTAGATTGATGTGAAATTTTGATTGTAAAAACTAGATTCAATTTCCAAATTAACACAATAAAAATCAACTCAATCGGATCTACGGATTAAAAGATATTACCTTCGCAATTTTCCTGAATCAGTAAATGACGGAAATTGACGATCAAGGCAGAGACGAACCAATCTGTAATGTGTTCCCTTGAGCAACGGACCAATCCTTCACCACGGATCAATCTCCAGAGAAAGAACCAAATACCACGGAGCAATCTTCTAGTTACCTGAAGCTCTTCTTTTTGTTGCATGCACGCACGGCCAGGCGCCAGAACTTGTGACCGACAGAAGATTTTCTTCGGTGATCAGCCGCCGGACCAAAGAGACAACGCAAGGAGCAATCACGAGTAGTTCTCTGGATGCATTGCAAGACGTCCAGGAAGACTAGCCTTGGCGTCTCGTATGCATGCACGGCCAAGCACCAAGAATCATGCATGCGCCAGGAAACAAGACGCTAGCCGCCGGATACGAGATGTACGCAAGAACGCCGTCCAGGACCAGACGCCAGGAACAAGGCGCTGGGGCTCTCCAGTCAACAGGAAAGACAAAAACAACAAAGCCGACTTCTAGTCGCCTGAATCCCTTGAAATCTTCTAGTCGCAAGTTTTCTTTGCATGCATGCGCGCGGCCGCCAGGAAACCAAAAGCGCAATCAACAAAAACCAGAAACAACCGTCAGTAGCTAGCTCTTCTTTCTAGTCGCAAGGAACTCACCGGGAACTCGCGTCGCCAGAAAAATACTCATGCATGCATGCGGTCACAGCCGCCAGGAGGGCTCCAAGTTTAGCGCATAAACAAAACGGCCGAAAGATCTCCCGAACTCAAGCATGCATGCAACACAAGAATATCTAGTCGGCCTGACTTCTTTACGTTGCATGCAAGCTCGTTGGAAGCAATCAATCTTCTAATTGTGCATGCAAACGATGAAAGTCGCGCCTTCTTCTGGCCGCCAGGAGCATCAACCGCAGCCACAAAAACGCACGCAAGGAAAAAACGGCCGACCTCCAGCCGCCGCCAAAAAACACTTTTTTATTTCTTTTGTTTAACAATACTCCAACATAAAAGAGTACAAACCCTAATTCCTTGCCCACATAAACAGGAGACACCTCCCCCTATTTATACTGAAAAACCATAAAGAATTCGTATACAACTCCACTTGGCCCCAACATGGCCCAATACAGTTTGTATACAATTCCACTTGGCCCAACATGGCCTAATATGACTTTTTGCACGCCAGACGCCCACTGCCGCACACACGTGACTAACCAGCCTCCATGTGCATGTTCTCTAGCCCGAACGTCCCGCATGACATCCTCGACCACCAGGACCTCGATTCCTCCCTGAACCTAGTCCCGAACCTCAGTTCCTCCATGAACCTAGTTCCGGTCCCATCATCGACCACGTTCGCCCTCGAGCAACACCTACACACGAATAAACAAACAACGCATCCGAGCACAAGTCCACGACTTGACTCAAAGTCAATCCATGCAACCACTCACATGAGTGCATTGCATCAAACAAAATCATTAATCAATCATAATTATGCTCAATGGTCTGGTGCTACTGCCCCTAGGCTGGTAGCACTAGGAAAAGCAACCAACACTCAAATTGCTTCAATTTGAAGATCCAATTCAAATCAAACTCAATTTCAAATCAATCCAATCTCAAATCTTGTCAATTACTCATCACACACAAGGATAGACCTCCACATGGTCTTTCAATGTCCCCCTTGATGAGTATATTGACAAACACATGAAAAGGCATAAGTATTGAGTTTGAATAAAGAGAAGAAAGCAATTTGAATGCAAAGCCAAACTTGATCAAAGAAATAGAAATGAAGAACATGACCAAATTGGCAGCTTATGATCTATTAACGATAGCAAAGATTAACAAAGATTATAAGAAAGAAGAATCAAGTGCAAAATGATGCCTTTTCTACGATTTCTCCCCCTTTTGGCAATATAAGCATCAAGGTGACATTTTCTTTTCTCCCCCTTTTTTTGTTGTTTTTATGCAAGTAATGCAGCCTAAGGGAGCTTTGAAGATTATCCATGTGATCAACAAGACAAGTTATGACACCAAGCTAAGTTATGGAAAAAAATAGACTAAGCTAAGGCATGTCCAAGTGCAAATAATCATTTTGCTAGCAAGATTTAAGTAAAACCATGTCATTTTTAGCATGATTGAACATGAGCAACACTTGTCATTAGTTTCAAAACTAGAAGCAAAGCCATTCAAAGGATCAAATGGAAAACCTAGAGTTCAACCTACTCAACACTTTGGGGAATCTAGAAGTGCACACAAGGTCCTTCGAGCCCCTTTTTTTTCATTGTATGCAAATTTGTCTTTGAATCTTTGAAAGACATAGCGGGGTGCAAATGTTTGACATTATTTGCATTCTTTACCCACATATGTTTTTTTTGCATTTTTAAAGCAATTGACTCAAGCCATAATCGATCATCTCAAGAGGGACTCTTTAAGAGAATGATCTTGGTCATACACAACACATTCCAAGTTCATCTCAAGTGCAGTGAGAAGTTGTCTTGTGAATGTGAGGTGTTGAGTCTAATGCGCACAAAAAGAGTCAATTTTGCTTCACTTTCATTTTAGCATTTTCATGTTAAGCTAGTGAAGGACTCAAGTATGGATCAAACAAGATTCACCCAAGTTGCTATAGGGACTCTAAAGAATTCCAGAATTTCACAAATCATGGCAAATACACCTAGAGAAGAAACTTAGCAAGTAAACGCAACATGTTTTATCAAGTTTTTCTTTTAACGCTCATTTTTCAATTTTTGTAAGCTTAGCAAGATAAATGAACTTGGACATATCTAAGTAAGTAATTTTCTTCATAATATAGCATGGTGTATAAAATGAAACATGGATCATGTGCATAATAGACAAAGCTCATAAAATGAAAAATCAAGTCTATATGCAATGCATGAGATGATTTTAAACTCCCCTCAACATGTGATTTCATTTTAAGCACAAATCTGGTTCAAATTGAGTTATTAGCAAGATTAAGCTCAAGAAAGATCGAAAAGAACTCAATTAAAGCCATAAACACAGAATGGAGGGAAGAAGTCAAGAAACTACGCGAATCGGGTGGCTATAGAGTATAGAAAAGATGGTAGAGAACACTATGGCTCAGACTCGCTCTCATCTTCCCCAATGACTAACATAGGAAAGCTGCCTCTAGATCCCAAACTAAGGAGTGCACACAGACCCTGTCTACCAAGGGGGCCCAACACCTGCTAGACTTATAAGACTGTGAGGGAACTCAACCTAGAGAGAAGAGAGAACAGCTAATTAAGCATGATAGCAACCTAAAGCACAAGATGAGAGGTCCATGCAAAGCATGCCAGAAGTCTAAGTGATGTGAACTCATAACTCTAAGGAATAAAACCCATAAGCACCCAGAGCAATACAAAAGGAAAAACTGAAATAAAATATAATACATAATATACAGATCGGCTTCCCTCACGTAAGGTCGTAAGGGCACACAACTCCAAGCTCACTCCTCAAGGCAACAAACCTAGAGCTATCCAAAGGCTTGGTAAAGATGTCGACCAACCGGTGGTCACTCTCCACAAACTCAAGCACTATGTCTCCTTTCTCCACATGGTCTCTAAGGAAGTGATATCTAATATCAATGTGCTTGGTCCGGAGTGCTTTGCGCAGGGTTCTTGGCAATGCAAATAGCGTAAGTGTTATCACGTAAAAGTGGAACACTCTCTATCTCTAACCCAAAGTCCCGCAAGGTCGATCTCATCCAGAGCACAGCTACAAAGAATCGGTCACAACATACTCGGCCTCAAAGAAGGGATCAGGCGACTCGGACTGCTTCTTAGATGACCAAGAAACAAGAGAAGTGCCAATGAATTGGCAAGTGCCAGAAGTGCTCTTCCTATCTATCCTACAAACCCGGCAAAGTCAGCATTGGAAAAGGCTCTAAGGGATAGACAAGAGGAAGAAGAGTACCAAATACCATAATCAATGGTAGCTCAAGGTACTGAAGATGCGCTTCACCGCCGGCGATGAGAGACGCGAGGAGAATCTCGAAGCGAGCACACATACACACAAAGAAAGTGTATGTCCCAATTTGAGGCAAGAAGATACAAGAGAGAGCCAATCATGCTCAAAACTCCTTTTGATCAAGAGCTCACCATCCTCATCGGGCTCAAGGACAACAATGGTGGCCATAGGAGTCATCAAAGGCTTTCCATCAGACATATCAAACCGCCTCAGGAGGTCCCGAGTATACTTACCTTGGTGCAGGAAAGTACCCTCCCGAGTCTGCTTGATTTGGAAGCCGAGAAAGTAGCTCAACTCACCCATCATACTCATTTCAAATTCTGTGCTCATCACCTAGAGCTCGGACTAGGGAAGAGAACCAACGAGAGTCTCCGGTCATATGGCGAGAACAACCGGAGTCAACAATCCAAACATCTCCTTCCCCATCCGATTTAACCCGATCATGTCAAAGAGAGAGAGAGAAGACTCAAGATCGATAAAGTGAGGACACAGGAACCCAATCTCAATCACACGACGCCTCAAAGTACCGACCACAGAGGAAGAAGATCGACTCTAGTGTCTCTCGACGCCGACTCTCACAAGATCGGAAGAAGCAACTCTAGTAGAAGATGTAGGAGCTGCCACCGGTTTGGCCCGCCGTGGTGCAAAGGCCGACCATCCCAACGAGGCTGCCCAAATCTCCTACCGAAAACACCTCATGCCACCGATATCTACCTCGATGGGAAAAACGAGGAATATCAAGAGGACGGTGGAAAGATCGACCACAAGCAACTCCAGACTAAAACTCGATCAATAGCATGAAAACCGAGTCCCGGACGCCCCCAAAAAAGCAGTGACTCTCGACTGTCTAGTAGCGCAGGCGCTTTAGAGCACTCAGTCCGGGATGACCTCAATACCCCTAAGAGCAGCAACACGCCACGCTGGTGATCTTGGCGCGTCTAAAATGCAAATCTACTAGGTGACCATCCTTCTTCTGAAGGTGCATGAATACTTCGCCTTGCTAGAGGCGTATGACAGAGAAGCACCTTCGCTCGAAGTCCCATGGACAACCCCAAAGAGACCTAAACACAAGGGTACTCACCAGGAGCTACCACTATCTCTCCACTCTTGGAGGCACGTTACAACTCAAGGCGGATGCGCCTGCGTGCTCCAAGTAATCAAATCCTAGACCTTGATTGAATCTGCTAATTTTGGACTGGTCTAGAATGAGATTGAGTTTCTTCTTGCCTCCAACAAATTTCTCAAGAGTGCTCATAAGATACTGACACTCTCGGAAAAGTGAGGCGCATGAAGAGCAAGGGGAAGGAGTAGAAGAAGAGCCAGAAGAAGAGGATCGAACAGCGTGTGCATATTTTTCCCTATACACAGCTGCCTCAAATTTGAGAGACTCACAGGAAGCACAAGAAGCATATCTAATTCTACCAACCTGGGCCTCTAACTTCTTCCTAAGCTCTGCGTAGACCTTATCCACGTCATCCTCAACCCCAATACACAGCAAGCAACCATTATTTGACTTAACTAGTAAGTCCTTAGCAAATTGATCACACTTGGCATTCAAAGCTTCATTATCAAGTTTTAGTTGCTTACTGACCCTCACATGAGCCGACGGGTCCTTAGAAGCATGCAATTCAAGTTCATCATTTCTAGCGTAAAGCTTCCTAAGGTGACAACTCATGGCATCAATTTCAGCAAGTAGCTTAGGGCAATTTTCACAAGATGCGCTTGTGTGAGTATGAAGAAAACTAGCATCAATAGGAATAGGATCAATAGAACATGTGCTAGCATCCTTCGACCTAAGAGCCTCAAGATCAAAAACCACACTATCATGCAGGTTCTTAGGTTCTCCAACTCCACAAGCAAAGCATCACAGAGAGTACAACTATCGAGTCTCGGGAGGAACATGATTTAAGTGAAGCTAACTCCGAGACAAGGTATCTACTTCCTTCTCTAACTCAGTAACCCTAGCTCTAGCTCTAGCATGAAATTTTCCTAATTTGCAAAAAGCTTCATTGAGTTTGGTCATAGGAAGGTACCTCGTCCGAGTCATTTGAGAGCTGAGTCGCCGATGTCGTTGGTGTTTGCCATGAAGCACATGCTTGGGAGAAGTCGCCGCTTTTCTTCTCTTGCGGATCATCCTCGCCTTCGCCGCTCCATGTCTCCGTGTTGGAGAGGCCGATGTCGCCGAGGGCGGCGAGGACGCTGTGGAAGAGCTTCTTGTTCTTGAGAAGTTGCGGTACTTCTTCTCGTCTTGCGCCATGAACCGGAGGCTTCTTGTTGCGGTTCTTGTCGGTGTAGTCGTTCTTGCGGAACCGCCGAGTCGTTTTGCCCTTCTCGATTTAGGACAATTCGCTCGAATGTGGTTGGGGCCGCCACATTCGAAGCAGGTGATCCCACCACCTCTCTTCCTCTCTCTCACCCTCTTGTAGGCGTGAGAAAACTTGCGAGCTAAAAGAGCAAGCTCAGTTTCTGGAAACTTGTCCAGTTGGTCATCGCTTAGCTCGCAAAGTGCAGAGAGGGAAAAAGCAACAGAAAAATCAAGAGAAGATCCAATGGGATCGGTGACCAAGGCCATCGACTGTGATTTCGTCTTGCGAGAGACGACGTCGATCTCATGAGTCTTGAGTCGGGAATAAAGCCTATCAAGAGTCAAGGTCGACAAGTCGGTAGTATCCTTGATGGTGGTCACTTTCATTTCCCAAGCACGAAGATCGAGTGCGGTCAAGAAGTGACGAGCATTATCCGAGTCAGGGTATGTGCAACCAACTGCCCGGAGATCGCTCAAAATTTTAGTAAATCGACCAAAACACTCGTCAAGACTCTCACCAACAGTTGTTCAAACTTGTTGTACTCACACTTGTGTTGATCCCTCACGGTCTTGATTTGGGTAGTGCCCTCATGGTATGCATCTAGGGTCATCCAAATCTCGTGAGCGGATCGCAGTGAAGATCCGATCATACTCATCGCTGCCGAGTCCTGTATGAGAATGTTCCTCGCCTTAGCATTTGCCTCAACGTCGACCATATTGCCGGCCGTGACGTTCTCATCGGCGAGAACCTCATATGGGAGCTTCACCTTCGCCATATCAGAAGCCTCAGGCGATGATGTATGACTCCATCCGGATTTCCAAAAGGAAAATCAACACCACAAAAATTGGAGGCTGGTGGAATACTTGTCGATCGCCATGGCTCTCGAGACCGGTCAAGATCTATGGAAGAGCAAAACCGGCTCGATACCACTTGTAGGATCGGATGACGACAATCAGAAGGGGGGTGAATGATTGAGCGGAAGATAAAATCAAAAGTTTCTTGATTCACAAAAACCCCTAAATTAATTATGAAATATTGCTCTCGGTTTCAACAAAAAACAGATTAACAGACATTCACTAAAATAATAATTCCTGAAAATCCCACCGTTAGATTGATGTGAAATTTTGATTGTAAAAACTAGATTCAATTTCCAAATTAACACAATAAAAATCAACTCAATCGGATCTACGGATTAAAAGATATTACCTTCGCAATTTTCCTGAATCAGTAAATGACGGAAATTGACGATCAAGGCAGAGACGAACCAATCTGTAATGTGTTCCCTTGAGCAACGGACCAATCCTTCACCACGGATCAATCTCCAGAGAAAGAACCAAATACCACGGAGCAATCTTCTAGTTACCTGAAGCTCTTCTTTTTGTTGCATGCACGCACGGCCAGGCGCCAGAACTTGTGACCGACAGCCGCCAGGAGGGCTCCAAGTTTAGCGCATAAACAAAACGGCCGAAAGATCTCCCGAACTCAAGCATGCATGCAACACAAGAATATCTAGTCGGCCTGACTTCTTTACGTTGCATGCAAGCTCGTTGGAAGCAATCAATCTTCTAATTGTGCATGCAAACGATGAAAGTCGCGCCTTCTTCTGGCCGCCAGGAGCATCAGCCGCAGCCACAAAAACGCATGCAAGGAAAAAACGGCCGACCTCCAGCCGCCGCCAAAAAACACTTTTTTATTTCTTTTGTCTAACAATACTCCAACATAAAAGAGTACAAACCCTAATTCCTTGCCCACATAAACAGGAGACACCTCCCCATATTTATACTGAGCAACCATAAAGAATTTGTATACAACTCCACTTGGCCCCAACATGGCCCAATACAGTTTGTATACAATTCCACTTGGCCCAACATGGCCCAATCTGACTTTATGCACAGACGCCCACCGCCGCACACACACGTGACTAACCAAACCTCCATGTGCATGTTCTCTAGCCCGCGTCCCGCATGACATCCTCGACCACCAGGGACCTCGATTCCTCCACGAACCTAGTCCCAACCTCGGTTCCTCCATGAACCTAGTTCGGTCCCATCATCGACCACGTTAAGCCTCGAGCAACACCGCACACCTAATAAACAAACAACGATCCGAGCACAAGTCCACGACTTGACTCAAAGTCAATCCATGCAACCACTCACATGAGTGCATTGCATCAAACAAAATCATTAATCAATCATAATTATGCTCAATGGTCTGGTGCTACTGCCCCTAGGCTGGTAGCACTAGGAAAAGCAACCAACACTCAAATTGTTTCAATTTGAAGATCCAATTCAAATCAAACTCAATTTCAAATCAATCCAATCTCAAATCTTGTCAATTACTCATCACACACAAGGATAGACCTCCACATGGTCTTTCAACAACGGTGGTACGAGCGGCCGGTGGGTCCGGAAAAGTCATGGCCAATTATTTCCCGACGGCCTTGACGGGCCCTGCCCGTTCTTGGTTGTTGAACCTCCCGCGAGGGTCGGTGCACTCGTGGGAGGAACTGTGCGGCCTCTTCGTCGCCAACTTCCAGGGCTCCTTCGCGCAGCTGGGCGTGGAGGATGATCTGCATGCCCTGGAACAGCATAAGGGGGAGTCGTTGCGTGATTTCATCCGACGGTTCTACCATTGCCGCAACACGATCCCCCATACCTCGGAGCAATCGGTCGTCATCGCCTTTCGAAGAGGCGTCCGCGACCGCAAGGTGAAGGAGAAGATGGCCACCCGTACTATCAGCACCACCTCTGAGTTGTTTTCCCTCGCGCATAAGTGCGCGCGGGCTGCGGAGGCGAGGGGACCAGGATCTGGTCCCCAGGGTGGCCGAGGAAAAGATGAAGCCGGGACCTCGAAGGGTTCCGGCCCGTCAAGCAAGAAGGCGCGGAAGCGCGAGGCAGGAGAGACCCGGCGGGTCTTGGCCGCCGAGCGTGACCGCGATGACTCTGGGTCGCCGGAGCGCGACCGCCGTGATCAGTGCGGCAATCGCCGTGACCGGCGAGATGATCGCCGCGACCGGCGCGATGATCGCCGGGACCGGCGCGATAACCGCCGCGGTCGTAGGAACGATCACCGCGGGCGGAGGGAAAGAGGGCCTTGGTGCCCAATTCATCGAACTGACACCCATGACCTGGACAATTGCCAGGTCGTGGACCGAATGGTGGAGCGTCGGATCAAGGAGCGTTGCCCTTGCGACGATGAGCGTCACCGTCGTGATGGTGATCGTGGTGAAGATCCCGCCCCGCTGGCTTTCCAGCAGGCGGATCATACCTTGGCGTATATCTATGGCGATTCGTCCGCTCTTCGCTCTAATACCGCTTGCAAGCGGTTGAAGAGGGAAGTGTGTGCCACGGGATCAGGTTCAGGGTCGTGTCGGATGCTAAAATGGTCGGAGGAGACGATCATCTTGATCGAGCCGACCACCTGATTGCGCCACGGCCGGCATCTCCGACAGGTGTCGCCCACGATCCGGAATGTCCGGCTGGTCGTGTCTTTGGTGGACGGAGGAGTTCTCTCAAAGATCTGTCCTCTACGGCATTTCTGGCTCTTCAAATCCCGCGACAGGATCTGCATCCATCGTTGCCTTTCTTTGGAACAGCCCGGGGGTTAGTGCAATCCCCGTGGGCCAGGTGCGTCTCCCCGTCTCTTTTGGAGAAAGGGATAATTATCGCACCGAGCTGGTGGACTTTGAAGTCACTGATTTTGATCTCCCCTACAATGCCTTGCTTGGCCGACCGGCGCTGGCCAAGTTCATGGCGGCGACCCATTATGCATACATGGTGGTGAAGATGCCAGGGCCTGCCGGCCCCATAACCATCCGAGTGGACCAGTCTGAAGCTTTGCGCTGTCATAAGTTCGCGCTTGATATGAGTGGTGCCACTGTCCCGGCGTCTTGATGCCGCTTTGCTCGGAGCCCTCAGTTCAGACCGCGCCTCACTGCTCTGCCGGTGAGGTTAAGGTGGTCGCCCTGAGTGAGGGCGAGCCCCGCAAAACCGTCAACATTGGCGCCAGCCTCAGCGCCAAATAGGAAGACGCGCTCGTCACCTTCCTCCGGTGTAATTCCGACGTGTTTGCCTGGCAACCGTCCGATATGACCGGGGTCCCTAGGGAGGTGATTGAGCACCGATTGGCGACGCTTCCCGAAGCGCGCCCGGTTCGGCAAAAGATCCGGCGGCAAGCTCCGGAGCGGCAAGATGCTATTCGGCAGGAGGTGGAGAAATTATTGGGCGCAGGAATCATCAGGGAGGTCACTCACCCTGAGTGGCTTGCCAATCCTGTGCTCGTTAAAAAGTCCAACGGGAAGTGGCGAATGTGTGTCGACTTCACCGACCTCAACAAGGCCTGCCCGAAGGATCCTTATCCCTTGCCACGAGTCGACCTCATTGTTGACTCGGCAGGTTGTGAATTGCTATGCTTTCTGGATGCGTACTCTGGGTACCATCAGATTAGCATGGCGGTGGAAGACGAAAAGAAAACTGCTTTTGTAACCCCTATGGGTGTTTATTGTTATATTAGGATGCCCTTTGGTTTAAAGAATGCTGGTTCTACTTACCAACGTGCTATGCACATTACTTTTCGTCCACAGATAGGGCGGAATCTTGAAGTGTATGTTGATGATCTGGTTGTGAAAGTCAAAAAAGGTGAAGACTTGATTCAAGACCTAGAGAAAACCTTCTCCAATCTTCGGAAGAATTACCTGAAGTTGAATCCAGAAAAGTGTGTGTTTGGCGTTCCTTCCGGTAAATTACGGGGGTTCCTGGTGTCTAACCGAGGTATTGAAGCCAACCTAGACAAAATAGCAGCAATTGAGCATATGAAGCCTCCGGCGCGACTTAAGCAGGTCCAATGCCTGACCAGCCGTCTAGCCTCCCTCGGGCGGTTCATCGCCCGACTGGGAGAAAGAAGCTTACCCCTGTTCAAGCTGTTGAAGAGAACTAACCATTTCGAGTGGACTGATGAAGCCCAGGAGGCCTTTGAAGACTTGAAGCGGTACCTCACCTCTCCTCTAGTGTTGGTTTCCCCTGCCAAGGTGAACCGCTGCTTTTGTATATCGCTGCTACTCCTGAAGTGGTCAGCGTTGTGCTGGTGGCGGAGAGGGAAGGTGTCCAAAAGCCAGTCTATTATGTCAGCAAGGTGTTGCATGAAGCCGAAACCCGATACCCACAGGCACAAAAAATGCTGTATGCAGTCCTGGTGGCGTCTAGGAAGCTGCAGCATTATTTCCAGGGGCGAGAAGTTACTGTGGTCACGGCATATCCGCTGCGAGAAATCCTGTTCAACCGTGAAGCAGAAGGTCGCATTGCCAAGTGGTCAGTGGAACTGGGAGAGTTCAACCTTAAGTTTGTCCCCCGCACTGCCATCAAAAGTCAAAAGTTGGCGAAATTCGTTGCCGAGTGGACTCCTGCCACTCCTGAAGTGGAAGAAACCCCCGCGTCGCCTCCATGGACCTTATTCTTCGATGGTTTGTTTAGGCTGGAGGGCGCGGGGGCTGGTGTTGTCCTAGTCTCCCCGACTGGTGACGTTCTTCAGTATGTTGTTGCTCTTGATTTCAAAGCCACTAATAATATTGCTGAGTATGAAGGTCTGTTGGCAGGGTTGCGTATTGCTTCGGCGCTAGGTATCCGGCGTCTTCAAGTCAAGGGCGACTCCCTGCTAGTCATCAATCAAGCGAGGAAGGAATTTCAATGCCCTGACCCCACCATGGCGGCGTACTTGGCGGAGGTCAGGAAAATGGAGCGACGTTTTGAAGGATTGGGATATATTCATATCCCCCGGCGTGATAATCACCTTGCGGATGGGCTATCGCAGCTTAAGTCCTCAAGGGCTTCTGTCCCGGTCGGAGTCTTCGAAGAAAGGCTATCGCGACCGTCCATCGCAGCCCACGATCCAGGTGGGAATGATGGTGTCGCCATCGCAGCCCACGATCCAGGTGGGAATGATGGTGTCGTTGTCGCAGCCCCCGGTTCAGGAGGGGACGATGGTATGGCCGTCGCGGCCTCCGGCTCAGGTGGGGAAGGTGACGCTGCAGCCACAGCCTCCAGTTCAGGGAGGGAAGGCCGCGCGTCTGCCTCAGCCCCCAAGTCCGGGAGGGAAGCGGCGGTCTTTGCCGATCTGGCGCCGGAAATGCTTGGCCCAACAAAGTACCCGGGCGAACACCGAGTGCTCGCCACACTTGGCCGGGAAGATCAGTGGATGGATCCGATCCTAGCCTTCCTGCGGGACCAAGTGATCCCCGACGATGATGCCTCAGCTGAGAAGATAGCACGTAAGGCCAAGTGCTATACTCTGGTGGGTGGGGACCTATACCGTCGGAGCAGAAACGGAATTCTACTGAAGTGCATCACTCGGGAAGAGGGGAGCGCCCTGCTCTCTGATATCCATGGAGGCATGTGCGGGAGCCATATGTCCGGCCGAACGCTAGTCGGCAAAGCATTTCGCCAAGGATTTTATTGGCCTCGCCTCCGGATGCTTGCGGTGGTGAGGACATCTGGCTTGCGCTTCTTCGCCGAGCAAGTCCACCGACCAGCCCAAGCTCGCAAACCATCCGCTCTCTTGGCGTTCGCGTGCAGGGCCGAATATCTGAGTCCATTCATGCGGCCACGGGGCTTCACCCATCTTTTAAATGCGCTATCGATAAATTCACTAAGTGGGTCGGCCGAGGCGATTCGTGCCATTACGGCTTCATTCTTTGCACAAATTTATGCATGGGATATTCACCGCTTTGGAGTCGCCAACCGCATTATCACCGACAATGGAACTCGGTTCACCAAAGGCGGCATTCATGGAATTTTGCGATGAGATGGGCACCAAAGTATGCTTCGCTTCGCCCACCCCAAAGTAACGGTCAAGTGGCGTGCCAATGCATTGGTGTTGAAGGGCCTCAAGACAAGAGCGTTTGATCGACTCCTGGCGGGCGTCTTTGGATCGAAGAACTTCCGGCCAGGTTCTTGTGGTCGCTCCGTACCACACCCAAATGTAAGACTCGGCGAGCGCCTTCTTCTTGGTGTATGGGGCGGAAGCTGTTCTCCCCTCTCGCTGTCGTTCGGCTCTCCGCGTCTCGGTTTTCAGCGAGGAAGGCCATGAAGACATCCGCAAGAAGACGTCAACCTCTGGAAGAAGTTTGTGGCGGGCCGCCCTTGGCGCCGCCGATACCGAAGAAAGCTCAGCGATACCATGCCACCCGGGTTTCGAGAAACACCGGCGAGGGCGACACAGTCTTCTTGCAGAGTTCGAGCACATCTTTGGGTTGCATAAAATTTGTCTCCCGGTGGGGGCCCTTTAAGGTGGTCTCGAGATCTCGACACCAGGCGGTCCTGTTAGCCGTGAGGACGCCGGAATTGGCGAATTCCTACAATGTGGAGTTGTTAAAAAGTTTTATCCATGAAAAACTGTAAGTACCTGGTGATTTGCTTTTGTAACATCCCCAAAATTTTAATAAAGTAAAAATATATATTTTGAATTTGAAAATATTTATTTCTGAGTTTCTTGATGCTATTGGTTTTATCCGGATTTCCTTTGGAGTTTTGCATTGCATGAAAAATCAAATAGAGAGAATTAAAGAATGGAAAAGGAGAAAAGGCAAAAATGTAAAAAGTAAAAATCTAGAAAATTGCCACGAGAACCCTGATCATTCAATTAAATTATTTTAGCTACCAATTGAGATTTTATGCATAAAATATTGAAGAAGTAAAATGAAAAGATAACTTTTAAATCCAAAATAATATATTGTCGGAATATTAATAATTTTTCGATAACTCATTTTAATCTGAAACTTTTACCAGACGTCCAAATATATTCATCGACCTCGGTCAAAAAGTTTCATCATTCTTTGCCCCTAGTTGACCACCAATAAAATCAGAGAAAAGGAGAAATTGACCCCAAATCACCCTGTTTTCCTTTGATCACTCAACGCCATGTGGGCCAATTGTTGCTATCCTGTTCTGTTAGCACGATGGTGAAGCTCTAGTCATCGACAATGGACCCAGGACCTGCTTCCAGATTCTTCCTTCAACCCCGTTCTTCCCACTCGATTCACTCCACTCTAGAACTACTCCCGAAGCTCTGACCAAATTCCACTTCCTCACTGCAAATCTTTGGCCATAAACCGCACCCCAGCATTCGCAGTGAGCCTCTCCCTCATTCCCTCACCTCTCCTTCCCTTTCCTCAGCCTGAGTCGGGTGGAGATCCTCCCGAATCCACCATGGCCGCAGCCCCCTGAAGCTCGAGCGCGAAGGAAAATGCGAGCAAGAGAGAGACTTCCATTTCCAAATTCTTCTGAGCCAAAGCACCCTCACAAGATACTGAGTGAAACCCCTCAACAATCTCTGGAACCCTAGTTGCGAAATAGTGCCGCCACCGTGCGCCTCCTCTTCTCCATGGCCGGCCGCCGTGGGCAGCCCAACTCGGCGCTTCTCCGAATGAATCAACCGCCAAAATGGTATGCCCTAGCCTCACTGATGCTCACAATGCTACCGATTCAAGCCCTAACCGCCCTGTTCTTCTCCTCCACGAGCTGCCTTTTCCGCCGCCGCCCAAGCTCGTCTGCGCGCCTCTCTGGAAGCTCTCCGGCCGAATCGGTTCCACCTCCAGACTCTCCTCGCCGAGCTCTACCTCCTGGTGCCGTCGCCTTCGCCGGGGGATCGCCGGAAGACCCCTCGCCGCCGTGCCCTAGTCACGCCTCTGTTTCCTGTTGCTGCGAAGTGGGGCCACCGAGTCAGCAGCCTCCAGGTTGAAGATGAAGCCGAGCCAGAAAACGCCTTCACTGCTGAGAAAACGTATTTCCAGTTTCCTGGCCGAAATGCATTCAATTACTGATAAATTGTGCAGTGTTAGTTAGAAACCAGTGAAATAAATTTGTATAATCATCTGAAATTAGAAAGAATCTAAATATGTAAAAATATCTAAATTTTGATCTGTAGAATAATTATTTATGTTAAGCATTGATTATGGTACTAATGTGGTTTTGAATGAGAATTTGTGTATAACAATTAATGAAATGATGAAATCAGTATTCATGGGAGTTTAGGATCATGATGTATTCAAATATACAAATACATTCAATATTTGAACTAAGTTCAATTCATTTGTTTAGCAACCATTAGTAAATCTTGATATGGCCATTAATAAAAATGAAGGCCTAAAAGCTCACAAAATTAGGAAATGCTTTGTGTTAGTCTCCTGACAGCAATGCAGATCCATGCATGCAAATACATTTAAAATAAGATTTAGTTTGCATGTTCTTAATGAAAGAAAATGTTAATTATAACAATAAGTGAATAGTTAATCTATTGCAATTAAAGTTAAAATAATGCCAAACCAGCTTTGAAACAATTCTAGGATTACTACCTGCTAACACCTGAAGAATGAATCAAAGATCATGTATGGTGTAATTAGAAACTCAAAACGAAGCTTGGCCGATTCAATGTTGCCCATATGGTTATTTAGACTATTTCAACGATAGATAAAATAACTCATCCAAATACTAAAATCAGTAAAATCAGTTTAGTAACACTGTACAAAGTTTATACTACCATGATCTGTAAAAAGAATCTTATTCCATTAAGGTTTGCATATTAATATTGTTAGTACAAAACCCTTAAGTGTTAACCTTTTGCTTCGCATTCTGCCGATATCTGAGTAGCGTCGACTTTACATTGCCACTAAGCCTTTTCAACAATGATTATAATGTATCGCCTAAAGCCTAAAGTTTATGGAATTAGCTTAGGATTGTTATACAAAGTATAAATCATCTTAGTATGAAGAAATAACCATACTTCATCATGTTTTGCATATTAATCTTAATAGCTGAATAACCCTAAGTAACCACATTACTCTAGACCTTAATGCGAATGAATAAACTTTAGGTAATAATGAAGAAAACTATAGTTAAGTTATTTTTATCACCAGAACCTTCTCAAGTATGATGGAAATGTTATCCGTAGCCTAAATCAATAGACTCAACTTGTATAGAACTAATTCTATTCAAAGTCAACCAAAGGCGAAGAAGTATTCGTTCGTAATATAATATGATCATTTAAGCCTTTTCATTAACTCGCAAAGCAACTCATTTAAATCCGAATTTAGTAAAGACTAGCTTAGAAATGATCTTCAAGATATAATCTACTGCAATCTAAGGAAATATTCTTATTCCATCTTTCTTTGAATCTGAATCCTAATAGAGCAAAGCCGTAAGTAATACGAATTGGCAGAAACTCATATTACGAATATTAAAGTATAAAGCTTGCATCTAATGATTAATTCTATCAATCTAACCAATCTTTGCATCTTGAATTCGTAAATTAAGATTAATAAACCCATAAAGAGCAATCCCTACTTCGTGTGAAGAGTTTTAATTGTTCTTTCTATTTATGTTCTTTCGCTCTTATTGAAGTTTATTGTTTTGCGTTATTTTCCGTTGATCGACGTGTAGAACCCGACGTCTCTATCTTCTTCGTCGTCGTCAACCGCAATCCTCGTCTTCACAGTAAGCAGTAATTAAGCAAGGCAAGCATCCTTTGACCATATTGATCCCATTATTTTATATACCTTTCATGCATCAAATTGTGTTTATGCATGCGTTTACTTTTTGTAAATTGCTATTTTGTGGATTGGTAGTTATACCTGTTGTCATGTGAATCTCCTTTGATGCTTGATGAACATGTGAACCTTGATAACCATAGCTTAAGGAATAGGCATTACTTAATGTCGTCATGGGTATATGCGTTCATTTTATTCATGCTTAGTCATGCTTTAGAATCAATGATGTACATGATCAACTCAATAATTGTTTCCTGAAAACATTGAAAATGTCACTGTTGGTTGTGGGTACTTTGATTAAAAACCCAAAAGAAAACTATGTGTTGATGCGGGCGATTATTGGCAATAGCCGGATGTGCGACAGGAATTGCACGTAGTGTAGGGTGAAGTGTCGCCCGTGTCGGATTAAGGACCGAACATCGTGTTGTATGATCCAAGAAAATCCGTACAAACCACGAGGGTGAGGATGGGTTAGCCTTAGTCTATTAAATTGTTTAGACATGGCTTTGCTCATTGGTAGGCGGGAGCTTGCACAGGATTCCCGCTTGGTCCGCTCGACGGGTTTCTACTTGCTAATGCAGCGGTGTATGCCTACTGCCGTGTTTAGAAACGTTGTGTTGTGTGTGAAAGTGGATCCACGGCTTGGGTGTGTGTTTCTAGTTCTCTGGCGGGGTTAACGTCCGGCCGGGTGTAAAGCCTTGTCTAGGAATTTAATGGCTATGTATGGTCTTCTTGACGTCACACCTAAGGAAGTGTGTCGGGCAAAAGTTGATCATTCCTTGTGGGTACAGTTGTACACCTCTGCAGAGTTTAAATCTAATTGATTAGCCGTACCCGCGGTCATGGGTGTCTTGGTGAACTTGCACGAGTTAAATGTTTTATTATTTCCAAAAGGGTTTATTTTATAAGTTAGCTTACCCCACAGATGACCCAATACTATACCCTGTGTGGGCAAGTATTGGAATCAGCTGTTGTGCCCTGTGTGGACAAAGAACTGGATATATGCCGTGCGATGGCTATGATTGATTCGTCGCTCACGTCATGGAGGATGGTGAGTGTTTATTATGCTTTACTTATTTGCTATCAATTAATCTTGCTCTTTTACTTTCCGATTGCAAATAACTTGATTTACAAATTCAAATTCGCTTTATGCAAATTAACTGTAGTAGCCTCCTTTGAAATGACCTGCATGTATTGTAGGATTTGCTCAAGTCTTGCTGAGTATGTAAAATACTCACCCTTGCCTAATTATATTGTAGGTGGTTGAGTTAGCGAGCTTCGAGTCCCTTTTCGTCGCAGGTTGCGGGATTCTTTTGAGCCGATCTTTCTAAGGAGTTATGCAGTCGGTCGGCTGCTCAGGATTGGATGGGCAAACTGCAAGTTATAGCTTCTTTTCTTGGCTTTATTCTCGACTTGTAATAATTATTTGTATAATCGCTTCCGCTTAATTATTGTTTTGTATGGTTATGATTTCCAATTGTTGTAAACATGTGAGTGCTAGCTATCTTGATCCAGGAATAGCACAAGAATCACATGGAGGTTCTGTTCCCAAACAGGTCTTACACTTTAGTATCGAGCTATCTTGGACCGTAGGATAAACCTTAGATAGAATGGTCGTTAGCATTGGAATAAACCAATTCAAAATCTTACTTTCAAAAGTTACTAAATTTGCAAAATGTAGACTCGCTAGTCTTTTCTCATCCTTAAGATTCTATTCTTACCTGCATTCATTTTGATTTGTAAACAAATTCCCTTATCTCAAAAAGAAATCTGCATTCACGGTTCATCCTCGAGATTACTTCAAGATGTTGAAGCGTGTTCTTTGTCATTCTTCGCGACAACGGTGAAGCCTACAATGTTTACGCCAACCATTCCAAGAAAACATGCAATAACTTAGCCACTTGCGACAAAACGGAAGCACAACTTGAGGATCCTACTTCATGAAGAGGCAATACCACCCACCAAGAAGGAGTAGAAGATTAGAATGTCTTACAATCTGTCTTAAGATAAGAACCCTTTAGCATAGCATATTATTCCGCTCTAGTTATATAGAACAATTTATGTTGTCATTATGTCTCTTGCTACTTGAAATTTGGTTACATTCTGAATGCCAGATGATTTATGTGAACTCAACCTCTCGGTTAAAGTTTCATAATAAATTGTCCTCATGTATGAATATGGAAATCTCAACCCATAGGACAAGTAAGCAATTATATAACGACTTATCCCTCTTCATAGGAGTTCTCACTTATGTAACCATTATAGTCATTAACCTTCTTAAAATTTAATTTCATCAAGATTAGTAATATAGTCTCTATTATTACTCTTAGCTTTGCTTGAGATCACACCATGCATATATAAACCTTTGAGTGAATATTAAAACAAAAACTGGAAAGAAAATCAGGAACTCTGTTTTTCTAAAAAGAAATATAAAAAGAGTAACATTAGTTATACACATACTCTTTTACTGTCTATAGAATTTAATCCCCTCATCTATTTACTCATAGCATCAGTTACACACATACTATTTTCCCATCTATAAAATTTAATCTCCTCATCTGTGTATTCATTTCTCTGTAGAATTCCCTTTCTCTACTCCTCAGTTATTCTTTTTAGAAGTATATGTTTCTTTCCTTGTCTTTTTGCGAAATGAAAATTTCCAACAAACTTGTTGAAAATAATTTAAGCAACAAGTCAGCAGCATCGTGATGCCTACATCAACAACTTCAAGAAGATAGAAGCAGCAAAGCAGCACAACCTCCCCGCCTTCGTCAAAGCCTCGGAAGACTAATTCAGCAAGGGGTGCAAAAAATTAAAAGGAACTCGTCGCCGAATAACCTACAATAAATGATAGCATTATACAAACTACACGTTATTCTAGCTATGTAGTGATCCTGTTATACATAAATACATATGGCCAGTACAAATAAGAACCATAGATGCCTTTCCTATATACTAAGTTGAATGTATATAGTTTTACTGTGTTATTGAAATTTTGTTGTAAATCTTTTGTATCGATTTCGGGTTACTCTCGTGGATGTCAAACCATTAGGTTGAAATTTACGATGCGTTAACCCTGCTAAATAAGAAAATTTTAGTTAAAAAGATTTTAAAGAACGAAATGTTGCCTTATAAACCAAGCCAAAACTGCTTAATCTGCATAGAAACCGCAACTAGAGTTAATTGGAAAGAATCAAATGTTACTTCATAATATAGATAACTCTTAGCTGACCATCTTTCTCCGATTCCAACATTTTGTCAAGCATGGTTGCAAAATGCCTCTAATCCAGTAGAATTCCATCTATATAACTATACTCTAATAAATATTGTTGCAGGATGCCTGTGACACAATACAATTCATTAATACCCTTACTAAAAGTAATGAGTTATAAAATTTTTGCCTTCATAATCGACCGTCGGCTCTTCCCAAATAAATTTGGTTAAAATGCATCCTTTCGCTCACCTCAAATATTTTAACCATTCTATATCTCTCCTTAATTAGTTTATTCTTACTAATGATTCTCAATATAAATTGCTAACACTCCTCATTTACTCTGCAAAACCGCTAGACACTCAATTGTCGAAATAATAATCCTATCCAAATCCAACCAAATCTTTAGTATTTAGCTAAAGCACTTCCTTTTCAACATAGCAATCGATATAACTCTCCAATTTCCTTAAGTTCAAAAAGTGCACGCGCAAAAATAAACTAACAAGAAAAACGATTACTAGTATCTCTAACCACGGTGTAAATGCTCACCATAACTGGACAAAATCATTTAAGGCACACCCCTCTATTCTAGCAACTAGCACAAAACATTTCCAACCTTGGCATGATTCTAGCCGAGCCTAGAGCACACTGTGGGAATGCGCCTTTAGTTCGGAGAAAGCGTATTTTCCTTTTTTTCTCTGGGTTTTCCAAATCGAGTCGACCTCATATGTGCATAACTTTTGCATTTCTAAACCAAATTAAGTGAAACAAAGTTCTAAAATCTAGTTCTTCCGTAATCATAAAAATATTTTGAAAAACAGTATTGGATGAATTTGAAATTCAAATTTGAATAGAAGGTTTAAAGGTGTGCTACATATTAAAATGTTGCAAACAAACTCAAAAATTTAATGAAACTAATTTTGTTTGAATCTTTATACTACCGTAAACTCAAGTATATATAAGAATGTTTATATTTCACCTTTGTTGGATAGTTTTATACCAAAGGTTATTTTCAATCAAATAAATACTCAAAAATGAATAAATTGTGCAAGAGGAATCTGAAATAAATGAAATTGATTTATAAACATTCATATGGCAGTAGGCTACCACATTATGCTGAAATGACTAAAGTAGGAGCTTGATTTAGATTTGTTCTCATGAATAGTAAATAGTTCGCATGGAAAAGATGTATGTATATATATAGGCGACTAGTACATAAATAAAGTTCATAAATAAGTAAAAAGGTAAGAGAAGGGCTCCTTAGGACCATGTTATCTGCTACAACAAAAATAACCATAATGCATTTTAGTCTGTGCTTAAGTTCTTAAGCAATATATGCCTCCATGTTATATGTACCTAAAGAATTGAGTATGATCAACCAGGTGTGTAGGAAATGTCACAAGTAAGTGCTAATACATGAATAACTAGTTCCTGAATGCCTTGCATGATCAGACCATGTAATATAGTAAGAATCACTATTATAAGGTTAGGATTAACACTTAACCACGTAGCTGAAGTATCAATACTTGTGTCATCTAAATAGTCATAACTTTCATAAACTAAGTTCAAATTTGAAAAGACCAAATCCTATAACTCTGGTGAATAATATCTTTGCTAGTTAGGCAAAAATACTTCATATTAATACAAAGTTGAGCTAAGTATACATTAGGCCCTAATGAACATTTATATGAAAAGCCTCTCGGATAAAAGCCAAATATCACAAAAACCACTTTAAAATACACTTAAGATTATCCCCTACTTATGCCAGAAAAATGAGTCAATTGTCATGGATAGGGTAGTCGCAAGTTGAGATTTAATACGACCCAAAATAGTGATGCGCGATTTGTCTCTGAAGCCTTTTTGTCCACCCGTAGAATACCTCGTCTAAGTGCAAATTCTATGTAGAATAGCTCAAAAACGATGGTTAAGATATGTACTTAAATTTTCTAAGAAAATATTCTATTTGACTCTTGGGTCAAGTAGTTTACGCTATGCAAAACCCTTAAACGATAAGAGTTCCGTACATCTTTTGGCCGATTTCTTATAGCGTAAACTTTAGCATCCTATAAGCCTTTTCAAAGAACAGTTTAATACCTCAACCAAACACTAAAAATTATAAAATGAGTTTAGAAACATTATTCAATGTATATACAACCTTGTTCTAAAGAAATAACGTTATTCCATAGTGTTTATCATAGAAATCTTAGTAGTTGAAAAACCTTAAAAATCATAATTTTAAGCTTTAGTCTATGAATAAGACATTTATATCGCCAGAGTCTTCTTAAAAACTGCTAATGTATAATAAATGACCTGTTTTAGCAGGATTAACATTTTCAAAGTTGCTTTTCATGCGAAATCAACTGCAGATTAAACACTAATCATCACTATTCATTTATGCAGTTCAACCAAGTGATTAATGTTTTAACTTTACTAATCTAACTAATGTTTGCATCTTGTATTCGAAGTTATATGTATAAAATTCATAGATCAAGGTTGGATAATCTTCATAAGAGAGCCATGCCTTGCCCAACCTAAAAGTTATTAATAAATAGATGTTTAATCAACTAAAACGAAAAATGTTGAAATCACCTAATCCAACTCAAAGATATTCCTGTTTTCATTCTATATTTGGATGTCATGTCGATCTTCTTTTGCCTTTATTAAAGTTTGGCATTTACCTACAGCACTAATTCGCGAAAGAAGTTTATAACCTACTCGACATAGTGCTAGGTATGATACCTATGTATCTGAACCTACCGGGATTCAAATTTAACTCCAAAGTCAACTCTTTAATCCTAGTCACTTTCTGATCATTTACCTTCTATCGTTAGCAAACAATCTTTCCATTGTTTCGAATAAAACGAACAACATCACCTGCATCAGCCGAAAATAACTTGAACACTTTACCAACATCTACCCAAGAACAGTTCTACTTCACCTCGTCAAGAAAGACATCAGTAATTTCTAACTGTCTCAAAGACCTAGGAAAACATCAAGTATCTAGAATACCCCTGCCTCGACGATAGTCTCTGAATATAGACATCCTTTTCATGTGAATGCACCTGACCCTTATGTGATATTGAGCGCATCCCTTGTGTGTTCAATTCCTGCGGTCAATCTTCTTGACTTTGTATACTTCATTCTTTCATAATTGTTAAATCCAAAGGAAATCAAAACCCTTTGTCTACTAAGATGGTCAAACGAATTAAATCATCAAGATCATCTTATAACCCTCTTGCCTCAACTCAATCCTTAAATCATCTCTATTCGGTTGTTAATCTGTAGACAACTTTGAGTAACATTCAATTTCGGCTAATCTCGCCAACTATTGTTGAAATATACAGATCAGCTGTTGTATTCAAATATCCTTCTGGATAATAACATTCAGTTCTTACTAAATGAATCTAATAGGAATACATTTCTTTTCTTTCACCTCCAGTATTCTAAACATACTGAATGCTATTCTCTAAATTTGATTATCCTTAATAACAATACTAGTTATTCAATTAAAAGAGATGTGTAGAAAATATTAGTATCTCTCATCTGCTTACCTAAAACTCAAATAGAATTCTTTTCTATTTCTTCGCACGTCAACTTGGGATCGCAAGACGAAGATCCAGTAAGGAGATTGCAATGAAGACGACGTATTAACAAGAGCGACAAAGTCACCTCCGATAAAGAATTCCCAAATCTATCTCATCCACAAGATTTGCAAAGTTCGGGGTATTCATTGTTTCCAAATTCGAAATAACTTGGCGCTGCGATATATTAGGCCATATCGTATCGTTGAGAAGATAAGAGAAAAGGCATATAAATTAGAGTTGTCATCTTAGCTCTAGTATTCAGAGTGTCTTCTAAGTATCGCAATTAAGGAAATATCTTCGTCTTCCTTCTGAGCTCCTCCAGCTAAATGAAATTGATCTATAACCTGATTTAACCTATCGGAAGCATCCGACTAGAATCTCAAAAGAACCTGAACGTCACACTCGTAATAAATGCTGCAAGGCGATCAAGATTCAGCGGAGCACTCATTCTGAAGAAGAAGCAATTTGGAAAACGAGAAGATCGTCTCAAGGAGAAGTTCCTGACTTCTTTTAGAAATACTTTTCCCTTAGATCCGCCAAATCTCGGGGTCGAGATTTTTGTAAGGGAGGTAGATCTGTAACATCCCCAAAATTTTAATAAAGTAAAAATATATATTTTGAATTTGAAAATATTTATTTCTGAGTTTCTTGATGCTATTGGTTTTATCCGGATTTCCTTTGGAGTTTTGCATTGCATGAAAAATCAAATAGAGAGAATTAAAGAATGGAAAAGGAGAAAAGGCAAAAATGTAAAAAGTAAAAATCTAGAAAATTGCCACGAGAACCCTGATCATTCAATTAAATTATTTTAGCTACCAATTGAGATTTTATGCATAAAATATTGAAGAAGTAAAATGAAAAGATAACTTTTAAATCCAAAATAATATATTGTCGGAATATTAATAATTTTTTGATAACTCATTTTAATTTGAAACTTTTACCAGACGTCCAAATATATTCATCGACCTCGGTCAAAAAGTTTCATCATTCTTTGCCCCTAGTTGACCACCAATAAAATCAGAGAAAAGGAGAAATTGACCCCAAATCACCCTGTTTTCCTTTGATCACTCACTGCCATGTGGGCCAATTGTTGCTATCCCATTCCGTTAGCACAGTGGTGAAGCTCTAGTCACTGACAATGGACCCAGGACCCTGCTTCCAGATTCTTCCTTCAACCCTGTTCTTCCCACTCAGTTCACTCCACTACCGAACTACTCCCGAAGCTCTGACCAAATTCCACTTCCTCACTGCAAATCTTTGGCCATAAACCGCACCCCAGCATTCGCAGTGAGCCTCTCCCTCATTCCCTCACCTCTCCTTCCCTTTCCTCAGCCTGAGTCGGGTGGAGATCCTCTCGAATCCACCATGGCCGCAGCCCCCTGAAGCTCGAGCGCGAAGGAAAATGCGAGCAAGAGAGAGACTTCCATTTCCAAATTCTTGAGCCAAAGCACCTCACAAGATAATTGAGTGAAACCCTCAACAATCTCTAGAACCCTAGTTGCGAAAATAGTGCCGCCACTGCGCCTCCTCTTCTCCATGGTCGGCCAGTGGCGGCCCAACTCGGCGCTTCTCCGAATGAATCAACCGCCAAAATGGTATGCCCTAGCCTCACTAATGCTCACAATGCTACCGATTCAAGCCCTAACCGCCTGTTCTTCTCCTCCACGAAGTTGCCTTTTCCGCCGCCTAAGCTCGTCTCAAGCGCCTCTCTGAAGCTCTCCTACCGAATCGGTTCCACCTCCAGACTCTCCTCGCCGAGCTCTACCTCCTGGTGCCGTCGCCTTCGCCGGGGGATCGCCGGAAGACCCCTCGCCGCCGTGCCCTAGTCACGCCTCTGTCTGTTCTTTGCGAGTGGGGCCACCGAGTCGGCACCTCGGAAGTTGAAGATGAAGCCGAGCCAGAAAACGCCTTCATCGCCGAGAAAACGATTTCCGGTTTCTGGCGAAATGCATTCAATTATCGATAAATTGTGCGGTGTTAGTTAGAAACCAAAGAAATAAATTTGTATAATCATCTGAAATTAGAAAGAATCTAAATATGTAAAAATATCTAAATTTTGATCTCAGAATAATTATTTATGTTAAGCATTGATTATGGTACTAATGTGGTTTTGAATGAGAATTTGTGTATAACAATTAATGAAATGATGAAATCAGTATTCATGGGAGTTTAGGATCATGATGTATTCAAATATACAAATACATTCAATATTTGAACTAAGTTCAATTCATTTGTTTAGCAACCATTAGTAAATCTTGATATGGCCATTAATAAAAATGAAGGCCTAAAAGCTCACAAAATTAGGAAATGCTTTGTGTTAGTCTCCGACAAAGAATGCGAGATCCATGCATGCAAATACATTTAAAATAAGATTTAGTTTGCATGTTCTTAATGAAAGAAAATGTTAATTATAACAATAAGTGAATAGTTAATCTATTGCAATTAAAGTTAAAATAATGCCAAACCAGCTTTGAAACAATTCTAGGATTACTACCGCTAACACCAAGAATGAATCAAAGATCATGTATGGTGTAATTAGAAACTCAAAACGAAGCTTGGCCGATTCAATGTTGCCCATATGGTTATTTAGACTATTTCAACGATAGATAAAATAACTCATCCAAATACTAAAATCAGTAAAATCAGTTTAGTAACACTGTACAAAGTTTATACTACCATGATCTGTAAAAAGAATCTTATTCCATTAAGGTTTGCATATTAATATTGTTAGTACAAAACCCTTAAGTGTTAACCTTTTGCTTCGCATTCCTGCCGATACCGAGTAGCGTCAGCTTTACATTGCCACTTAAGCCTTTTCAACAATGATTATAATGTATCAGCTAAAGCCTAAAGTTTATGGAATTAGCTTAGGATTGTTATACAAAGTATAAATCATCTTAGTATGAAGAAATAACCATACTTCATCATGTTTTGCATATTAATCTTAATAGCTGAATAACCCTAAGTAACCACATTACTCTAGACCTTAATGCGAATGAATAAACTTTAGGTAATAATGAAGAAAACTATAGTTAAGTTATTTTTATCACCAGAACCTTCTCAAGTATGATGGAAATGTTATCCGTAGCCTAAATCAATAGACTCAACTTGTATAGAACTAATTCTATTCAAAGTCAACCAAAAGCGAAGAAGTATTCGTTAAGTAATATAATATGATCATTTAAGCCTTTTCATTAACTCATAAAGCAACTCATTTAAATCCGAATTTAGTAAAGACTAGCTTAGAAATGATCTTCAAGATATAATCTACTTCAATCTAAGGAAATATTCTTATTCCATCTTTCTTTGAATCTGAATCCTAATAGAGCAAAGCCGTAAGTAATACGAATTGGCAGAAACTCATATTACGAATATTAAAGTATAAAGCTTGCATCTAATGATTAATTCTATCAATCTAACCAATCTTTGCATCTTGAATTCGTAAATTAAGATTAATAAACCCATAAAGAGCAATCCCTACTTCGTGTGAAGAGTTTTAATTGTTCTTTCTATTTATGTTCTTTCGCTCTTATTGAAGTTTATTGTTTTGCGTTATTTTCCGTTGATCGACGTGTAGAACCCGACGCGTCTCTATCTTCTTAAGTAAATAAAACCGCAATCCTCGTCTTCACAAAGATGGCGATAATTAAGCAAGGCAAGCATCCTTTGACCATATTGATCCCATTATTTTATATACCTTTCATGCATCAAATTGTGTTTATGCATGCGTTTACTTTTTGTAAATTGCTATTTTGTGGATTGGTAGTTATACCTGTTGTCATGTGAATCTCCTTTGATGCTTGATGAACATGTGAACCTTGATAACCATAGCTTAAGGAATAGGCATTACTTAATGTCGCCATGGGTATATGCGTTCATTTTATTCATGCTTAGTCATGCTTTAGAATCAATGATGTACATGATCAACTCAATAATTGTTTCCTGAAAACATTGAAAATGTCACTGTTGGTTGTGGGTACTTTGATTAAAACCCAAAAGAAAACTATGTGTTGATGCGGCGATTATTGGCAATAGCCGGATGTCGACGAGAATTGCACGTAGTGTAGGGTGAAGTGTCGCTGTGTCGGATTAAGGACCGAACATCGTGTTGTATGATCCAAGAAAATCCGTACAAACCACGAGGGTGAGGATGGGTTAGCCTTAGTCTATTAAATTGTTTAGACATGGCTTTGCTCATTGGTAGGCGGAGCTTGCACAGATTCCGTTTGGTCCACTTCGACGGGGTTTCTACTTGCTAATGCAACGGTTATGCATACTGCCGTGTTTAGAAACGTTGTGTTGTGTGTGAAAGTGGATCCACGGCTTGGGTGTGTGTTTCTAGTTCTACGGCGGGGGTTAACGTCCCGGGCTGGTGTAAAGCCTTGTCTAGGAATTTAATGGCTATGTATGGTCTTCTTGACGTCACACCTAAGGAAGTGTGTCGGGCAAAAGTTGATCATTCCTTGTGGGTACAGTTGTACACCTCTGCAGAGTTTAAATCTAATTGATTAGCCGTACCCGCGGTCATGGGTGTCTTGGTGAACTTGCACGAGTTAAATGTTTTATTATTTCCAAAAGGGTTTATTTTATAAGTTAGCTTACCCCACAGATGACCCAATACTATACCCTGTGTGGGCAAGTATTGGAATCAGCTGTTGTGCCCTGTGTGGACAAAGAACTGGATATATGCCGTGCGATGGCTATGATTGATTCGTCGCTCACGTCATGGAGGATGGTGAGTGTTTATTATGCTTTACTTATTTGCTATCAATTAATCTTGCTCTTTTACTTTCCGATTGCAAATAACTTGATTTACAAATTCAAATTCGCTTTATACAAATTAACTGTAGTAGCCTCCTTTGAAATGACCTGCATGTATTGTAGGATTTGCTCAAGTCTTGCTGAGTATGTAAAATACTCACCCTTGCCTAATTATATTGTAGGTGGTTGAGTTAGCGAGCTTCGAGTCCCTTTTAAATCAGAGTTGCGGGATTCTTTTGAGCCGATCTTTCTAAGGAGTTATGCAGTCGGTTACTGCTCATGATTGGATGGGCAAACTGCAAGTTATAGCTTCTTTTGCTGCTTTATTCTCTGACTTGTAATAATTATTTGTATAATCGTTTCCGCTTAATTATTGTTTTGTATGGTTATGATTTCCAATTGTTGTAAACATGTGAGTGCTAGCTACTGATCCAGGAATAGCACAGTAATCACATGGAGGTTCTGTTCCCAAGCAGGGTCTTCTGACTTTGATCGGCCGGGATAGACTTATCCCCCAGTTGATCGGCGGTCATTGGTTGTTGATAATGTTATTATCTTGAGGATTTTCGACTTTGTCATTACTCCTCTTTTTGTCTCCTCTGGAGACGATTCATTTGCATGGATGCTATTGGTCCTTAAGTTTTGGCAATCCTTGTCGGTCCATAATTACGCTTTGGTATACGTGGTTTCGTAGGGCGGGCAACCAGAAGTGGATTTGGCACGGTGCTCAAATGTGGTTTGTACACCTCGGGTTGGCTCTCAGAAGCACCGCAGGTCGTTGCCGCAAGCACTGCTGGCCTAGTATCCTTCCTAGGAGTTCGCTGCTTTACCACACAATGCCATAGGCCGTGTTTTGGAAAAACGGCAACAACATGGAGGCCAAAACAAGTGAACCAATATTACCCCATGCGCAGACTTATGTTGTCATGATCTATATTGTATGTGCCCTGCATGGTATTCATCCGCCTTTGCAATAGCTGCATTTGTGCACGGGTCAAACTTTAAAGCTTTGGCCCGATTCAAAAGGAAAAATCTAATAGTGCATGAAGAATCCTGTTTGGTGCCTCAAGAATCCTACTGGTCGCCTGTAACTTGAAATGGGTCGCTCAAGATCCATTGATGCCGGGAGGCTCATTTGATCGCCAGCTTGCAGGGTCGGGTCGCCCAACTGCTTGGGTTGAGCACCAGCTAATGCATATGCCAGATAAGTGTTTCAAGTAACACTCCCGATTATTTGCTTATGCGTATGCTGAAATTGATCAAATTATGCATGGTTACCACGGACGTCGCAAACCCGACGGCTCCTTGGTGATAAAAGGAAAGTCTTCAGTGTGAGCGTCTAGTAAGGCTAAGTGACCAGAGTGTAAGTTTGGCGCGGTGCTCAAACACGGCTCGTACACTTCGGGTTGGCTCTTAGAGGCACCGCTGGTTGTCACCGTTGAGCGCCGCTGGCCCAAGACCACTCCTGGGAACTTATTGCTTTCTGCGCCACACTGGGGTATGGTTCCAAGAGATCACAAGGATTTAAGTTCCGAAAAGGTTTCAACCAATGACAACCTTGCATAAAATCTTGACGGCGAAACTATTCTGTGCTCAAGCACAGGCTATTACGCCTCAAAGCTGTCTTTGCCTAAGTTCTATGTAATTTGCGCGTATTGTACTTACATCTGTGGTCAGGTGCATGTGACCTCTACAGAAATTCTGGGACGTTGCCTGGACCCAAAAGCCTAGCTGGCGCCTCAATTGAATTTTAAGTTGGCCGCCTAGCAATTCCAGCATGCAATATCAAATAAGCACAGCAAACAAGCATGAAGGTAAAACCAGAAAACATCCATTACAGCTAAAGTTTGTTGAAGTGTTCATACAGATAGAAAAGATTGATCGACAAAAGAAGTAAAAGCAAAAAATAAGGTGGCGGCCCAGCCCTTCATTCATCACCCACGTCGATGTCGCCGGCGTCTTCTTCCTCTGCCACCGGGGTGGCGACATCCATAATGCCGTCATTGCACTGCGCAATGCTGACCAAGTGCTTTCGGCGACGCTTCGCACACGATGCCTCTGCTGGCGGCGTCTCCCACGATGCCGGTCTCCATTGCCGCCATCGGGTCCAGAGAAACGTCGCGGCTGGCCCAACAAGCCAGCACAAAAGTTGCGGTCATCACCGCAACCTCTTGCCCCTCCCTGGCGGAGTGTGCGGCCAGGGCGGTGGGCAACCCCCGGAGCGCTTCCGCGGCCTGGTTGGTCGCGTAAGCGTCTTTGCGGCGGTGTCCGGGGGCGTCTCGGCACCATGCCCAAAGGTTCCAGGCATCTTTTGATGCGCTGGAAAGCTCCCTTGAGCATGGTGGCGAGATTGCGTCTGAGGCGGTCAGCCTCGTATTCGGAGGTCCTCTGCGCCGCCTCGGCCCTCTCCGCCCGTTGCTGCATGGTAACCAGGGCGGTCGCGGTGGCCCTTTCCTGTGCCACCATCGTGTCCGCCCTCTCCCGCTCCCGCGCCAACTCGTCGATGGCCCCTGTCAATTGCCTCGCCGTCCGGGCTCCATGCCCAGCGGCCGTGGCCAGAAGTGCGCCAAGTGAGCTGTGCAAATTACTGAGCTCTGTAAAGAGCTTAGCGGAACGCACGGCAGGAGTGGTGACGGTGCTGGCGGCGAGTGGACGGGGTGCACTGGTGTCAGGGCCGCCTGCCAATTCCTGGTGGTGGCGGCGGCCGGCGGCGTCTGGGCGGAAGCTTCCGCCGCAGGCGCAGGTGGCGTCTGCTCCCCTGGAGCATCCTGCGGGGCCGCCCTTGGCGTCACCCTCAAGCTGAAGTTGGCCTAGGGGACCTCAAGTCCGCCTTGTCGGGTGGCGGCATGGGTCCCCGTGGCAGAAGGCGGTGGCACCGTGGAGGATGAGACCGGCGCCACGGGAGGAGTTGGAGAAGAAGAAGACAATGGAGTCGGCGCCGTAGCAGTTGGCGCCGTGGTCGTCGAAGCGGCGCTTTCTTTGCATTAACCGGTGGCGATAGTGCGGCGACGCCGGAGGTGGAGATCTTGGCGCCCTTGCAGGCGCGCGGTCGCGGTTGGTGCTGCAATTAGGCGGCGGTCGCATCGCCCCATGTGAAGTCACCGCCACCCTCAGACTGGTGGCGGCGGAGGTTTCGCCCGCATAGCGGGCCTTCTTTATTCCTGGACCTGAAGTGTCCGGGACGAGTGGCCGCTTGCCCATCACCCGATCGGTGGGGGGAGGTGCGTCCCTGATCGTCAGGGGGGCGCGCGGCGGCACCACGGCGAGGCCGGTGGAGTCCATTGGCGGCAGCAACCTGACGATCCTCAGGCGCTCCGCAGGCTCCAAGTCGACGAGTGGCCGAGCCGATGAAGGGAAGTTCAGGCCGGCTGGGACCGGCGGCATGAGCCCGGTGAGCCACCTGCTAAGACGTGGCCCATCCAAGTTTCCCGCGGCTGGCCAAAGTTAAAAAAAGACTGCCGGTTGGTAGGGAGCAACACAAAAGAGACATGAATGCAGAAAAAAGCCAAAAAATAGCAGTGAAGTCTTACGGTAGGGAAGGTGCGGTGATGTCGCTATCGTCAGATAATTGCCATCTTTGGCGAATCTGGCGACGGGGTTAAGTCTTCGGGATACGAAATCCCTAACAACCAGCGCCCTAGTTAACCCGGCGTCCCGCAGGTTATTGATGCAAGTCGCCATTGCCAGGAGCTCCGCCGTCTCTTGACAAAGCGAGTTCGATTCTCGATGACCGCGTCTTGCTGGCACCTCCAGAGCCTCAACGCCGCTGTCGTCGTTGACGTACAGCCATTCGCTGCGCCAGGCTTTCCAGTTTGACCTGGGCTGGAAGGGAATATAGCGGGCTGCCATCCCATCCCGAAGGCGGAAATGGCAGCTCCCCAGCAGCTCGCCGTCGGAAGAGGCGCGACAGAGGAAGAAGTAGCGAAAAAGTGGGAGATTTGGCATCACCCCCATGAACAATTCACAGAGGTGTGCGAAGATGGCGAGAAAAAGAATGGAGTTGGGGGTGAGGTGAAGGTGATGGATTTCATAGAAGTGGAGGACGGTGAGGAAAAAATCAGAAAAAGGCGGCACCAAGCCCGCCATGATGCCCCACACGAAGATGATGATCTCGTCGGCGGGGCACTGTGGCGTAGGGGTCCCGGCCCGGAAAAAGAGAGGGTCTTCTGGCACAATGGTGTGGAGTCTCCCCACTGTGTAGGAGTCCACTGTGGAAGTAGGAAAGGGAGGCGAGCCGGAGGAAGCCATGGAAGCGAAAGTGGCGAAAAGCAAGGAAAGCTTAGAGCAAGAAAATGAAGTTTGCAAAGGGTGCTAAAAGCGTGAACTGCCTGGTGCGGATGAGCCTATTTGTATCCCCCACTCGCACCGACGGTTCACGAAGATACAAGATCGTGCGCCGTTTCGGGTCCCCAAAAAATCGGCGGATGCAATGAAGCGCAAGAATCGAGGCGATCGCATCCTCATGAGTGATGGCCCCATCCAAGAATGCACCGGCATTTAATGTAAGATCTCGAGAAGCTCTAATGTGCATTCTTGGGTGGGCCCGGGGGCTACTGTCGGCGTACTTTACGCCGGGGTACCCTCTTCGCCGCACAAAAGCATGTGTGGCTCACGTGGCAGTCTAGCGGGCGGGTGGGTGTTTACACCCCGTCTACAGGACGTCGGTCCACGTGGCGCGCGGCGGCAGTGGGCGGCCACGCCACCTGCCGCCGGCCTCAGCCAACGTGGCGACTGGCGGGTAGGTGGGCGAAGCACGCTGTCGGGACCCGAATTTGCAAATCCGGACCCTCGTGTATTCAGCACTAGTCGGGATCACGCTAGTGCACACAGCCTCAACATTGGTACATATCATAGTCATAACCAGCGAAATAATAAGTACTTTGATTAAATACTCAAACTAGTTGATCGACCTTATGGTCAAGTTACAAAAGATACACCTCGCAGGCTAAGACTTATTAAAATATTCAAATCGGCGGAAATAAAATAAACTCGTGGCGCCAACCAATTTGCCACGAGCAACTAATGGGCTCGCTCCTAGTTTGTCGGCTCCTCGATACTCCTCCTCTGAGGTGGTTTGCTTCTTCTTCAAGCGAAGTTGTGTTGTTGTGGGGTGAGTACTTTGAGCACTCGGCAAGTCATGCATGTAATGCAATTCTAATATTCTACATGCATGGCTTAGTACAAAGGATAGGCTATGGTTCATGAGCGATCTGAAAGATTCAAGGTAAACAGAATAGATTGCAAAGCATAAAAGCGAGTAGGAATAATAGCTTTCACAAACATTTCAATCAGAAATCATTTTTCTGTCCTAAGTCCAGTTCATCATTACCAACCCAAGCATTTTCCATAAACAAGTCATTTTCATGAAAATCTAACCCTTGACCAGTAATCACGAGCGATGCTCATTACCGTGAAACACGGCTATTCAATAGGTTGCACACTCTGCAGAGGTTATACACTTTACCCACAAGATACAGATCAAATACCACCAAGGCAAATAACAATGTAAGCCTTTCCAAAGTTCCATCTAAACTCAAGACGCCGCTAAGGTTTCAACACTTTGGAGGGTGGTTACCACACCTGGCCCCCTCTTGCGCCATGTGAGTTCTCATTCCGCTTCTCCTGCCTCACACCACCACGACAACCAAAGAATAGATTTCCCGGCTTACTAAGCTAAGCCCGTCCCATTCACGGAGCTTGTGGTCAGATGAGAGACTTCAGTTCAAATGCTCGCAAGGTTAAGTCCTTAGTTGACCGAGGCAAGACTAACCAAGTGTAACTCAAATGTCCATGTCCAATAAAAACCAAATCGACCGCCCAGATTGCCACTCTTGGCCCACGAAACAATCTTGCCATTTGCCCCGTCTAAATCATTTTCCCACCGGTTCTTTACCATTGCACCACGTGCCATCATCAACTCAATAACACATGTCTCATTCACAAAACGTGTTCCATATTTCATTAAGTCATTATTTACTTTGGTGTTCCAAAATCATGAATTGTCCTCGTGGCGGGCTAAGCACACTACTTGGTCTACTCAACCCATGTTGGCAAATTATTAATGTCCAACTATTAATTCATAACCTAGGGTGACAAAGGATTCATGGCCTACAATTATATATGACAAGGTGGCATACAAAGAACTAGGCATTTAACTAATCCCAAACTTATTCAAAGTCATTTCTATCAAATTAGCATGCAATAGTTTAAATCAAAATAATTTGCTCTAATAGGTTCAACATGATCAAACACAACTTGCCTTCAAAAAGTCTGGTTACGGTTCTGAACTTGCTCTGAGTCGAACTTCTCCTCGAAACCTTCGGGCACTTCAACGTCTACGCGTAACGCAAATAAATAGTAATAAATAAATAAAACAGAGAGCAACTCAAGCCTAAAATTAAAATAAAATTCATAAACAGAAAGAGCTTGATTTTACAAATTTATAGAAATTGGAATCACTCGAATCGGAGTTAAAACGCAAAAGTTATAAGCGTTTGAAGTTTCAAAATATATTTAAAATCAATATTCCGAATTAAATAAATATTTTCTTTTTCGGAAAATTAATTATTGCGTCATCTGTGACACGTGTCACCACCACAGAATGACACGCGGCCTTGCTGACGTCAGCCCTGACCGGCTCCCGTGCTGACATCAGCATGACGTCATCATTGACTCACTGACAGGTGGGACCCACCGTGACTTCACTGGCGTCACGGGTCGGTCTGCGGTGACATGCGGGCCCGTCTTTGTCGATGACTCTTGCGCCGCAAAGCGGCGTGGTCGGCCGACATGTGGGTCGCCTTGTCGGCGTCCGTGCCGATGAAACGGCGGCGTGGCTCTCTGGTGCCCTCGGTTTGCATCTAACGGTGGAGATTAGAAGATGAAGTTTACTATTTGTGGGCGACGTGGCGAGATCCGGATCGTTGATGCTCGACGGGACGGCGGATGACGCCGGTTCGGGCTCGGCGGCGTTGCGCGGCGACGAGTTTCACTGGCGGAGGAAGAAGCGTGGCGGCGGCGTTCCGTGCTCCTCGGCGTGAAGAAGTGGCCCTTCCGACGCGGCAGCGAGGTGAGTCTGAGGTGCCACGGCGACGGCGGAGGATCACCGGCCATGCGGCAAAACAATGCGAAAAGTCGCGGCGACGGTGGAGGACTTGGCGAGCTCGTCGGCGGCGGCGGCGGTGCCTCGGCGGTGAAAGTGTACGGATGGATCGCGCCATAAACCGAGGAACACAGGAGAGGCGGCGCGTTAAATAGTGCCCTCGGCGTCCGTGAAATCTTGCGAAACCGAGGCCCACACGGCGGCGGCGGTGGAATCCGGCGGTGAATAGGATTGGTCGGCGTGGCGCAACGTGGGCCCTTGGATGGAGATCTAACGGCTACTGCGTTAGGGTTTCCCGAGCAGGGCCGCACAATACTCGGCCCGATCTTGTTCACGGGATTTTTAATCCTTTTAGATTAAAAATATTTCCCGAAAATAAAATAATTTATTTGGGGCATTAAAAATATCAGAAAAATTCTGGAAAAATTCCCAAAAATATTTTAGGACATTTGTGACTCAAATAAAATATTTCCAGCAAAATCTTATTTTAACTTTTCTATTATTTAATTAAGTTGATAAATGGTTTAATTCAAAATAAATCCACATAATTCCAAATAAATCCAAATAAATTCCAGAAATTCAAAATACCACTAAAATGCAAGAAAAGCAAAAATTGGGATGTTACACACGCCCTGCCCACCGGGTGTCGGTCCACGTGGCGCGCGGGCGTGAAGGTGGCGGCCACGCCGCTTCGCCCGGCCCGGCCCACGTGGCGGCTTTGGCGGGCGGTGGGCGAGCACGCCCGCCTTGCCGGGTGACGAATACCCAAGGCATAGGTATCCCCAGCGGCCCAGGAAAAGCATATGGGCCGCCTCCACGCCTAAGCCTCAAGCAAGAAGCACTGCTCAAGAGGCCCATGGTTTCCGACCAAGCCGACCCCGAAGGCCAGCCCGACCAACGCTGCAAGTCGGACGCCCTCCGAGCAGCGCTTAAAACAACCGGATAGCCGACCGACCGGTCCGCGCGAGGACGCCAAGTTCCCGACCGAGCCGACCTCAGAAAGCAGCCCGACCCACGCTGCAGGTTAGGCGCCTTACAAACTACGGCAATGGCAATCCGAGGATAGCCCGGCCAACGGGTTGGACCGACCGGGAACCCCGGACAAGTTCAGATCATCTTCACCAAAAAGCAGACGTCAAATCATCGAAACAACCATTATGGTCACCTACCTTGCGACTAAATGCTCGGCAGACCGAACATAGATGGGAGGCCACGCACCTTCCCAAGACGGTTCTCGAAGACTAGCGCCCGACGTCGACTGACGACTCTGGCCTGAAGCGACGCCATTTCCGGAGGAGCGGCATCGCGCCGTCGCTCTACGCCTCCACCAACCCAAATGGGACGTACAACTACCGTCGAGGTCAAGTCTGTGACTGAACATCGAGCGGAAGACCGGACTCCTAGGCGTAGGGAGCCCCATCCATTTTTCCTTCGCATGCTCCCGTGTAACCTGCTTCCCCGGGCTATATAAGGGGAAGCTTGGCCCTCCGGAGCGGGGACGATCGAACATAGCACGCACAAATAGAGCACGCTCGAGCAAAAACAATCGATAGCCTCCATCGAGAGCTCGGACGCGCCCTTAGCTCCGAGTCCCACGCACCTGTAGCCATCCCAACCGACCTCTCTACACGAGGCGCTCAGAGCTCGAGCTCAGCCTTCGTTTGTAATTCGGCCGAATTCACCATGATCGAAATAACACGCGACCACCTTATTTAATGGGTAGGGACGTTCGGCCAACGATATATCTTGGACCCCCTTTCTTTTGGTCTAACCATTCAGGGAACGGGAGCGTGCGGCCCCTCTAGACTTACAAATTTACTTGCGGTTCTCGAAACACCGACACCGGTGTCGGTCCACGTGGCGCGGCGGCGGTGGCGGCGGCCACGCCTGCTGCCGCGCCACCGTGGCGGCTTTGGCGGCGTGTGGGCGAAACGCCGCCCACCGGTGTCGGTCCACGTGGCGCGCAGCGGCAGGGCGGCCACGCCGCTGCCGCGCGTGCCCGGCCCGTGGCGGCTTTGGCGGCGGTGGCGAGCACACCGCCCACCGGTGTCGGTACGTGGAGCGCGGCGGCGGCGGCGGCCACGCCTGCCGCGCGGGCGCCCGGCCACGTGGCGGCTTTGGCGGCGGTGGGCGAGCACGCCTTGCCCATCGGGTGCGATCCACGTGGCGCGAGCGAAGCGGTGGCGGCCACGCCGCCGCCCGGCGCTTCGATCACGTGGCGGGAGAACGAGCACGCCTTGTTTATTCCGCTGCCATGCAAAAAGGTGGGATGTGGTGGCTTCATCCCGAAGTCTCCTTCCCCGACGTACCATGTCGAGTCGAGACAGTTCGCTTTATTGTGCACATCGATTCCAAGGAATTTCGCTACAAGCCCGTTCTCGACGCCACACCTACCCATCGCAGAGGGTCACATTCGGAAGAACAGGCGAAGGCATCTTGGCATTGATTAGAAATTTGAAGGAACGGGCAACAGATAAAGGCGAAGTAAATGCATGTAAGATAGGCATGATGTTGATCCCACCTCTATCTGATCCATGTAAGCCCATGCATATAAGGGCACTTGAGAGCATACGAGAGGGGGGGGGGTCGGAAAAGAGAGAGAAGGAAAAAGAGGCTCAACAGAAGAGCTGGTCATCGGCAAGCTCTGTAACCAAGCCCAAGATACTCAATCCAAAATCAAGCAGGACGTAAGGCTGTTACCCTTCTTGGAGGGGGCCTGAACCTGGGTAAAATCACTGTGTTCATCAGATGGAAGGGGCACTAGAATTCGTTAGTGTGAGAGGCACTGGGGTTTCCCTCTGCTAGGGTTTGCCAGCTACCAAAGCCACCCCCCTACCGAACCAAACCCGGTCTGTAGACTCGGGCCTGTCAAGTGGAATACGCCGACAAGTTGCCATTTATTCTATATTGAGTTTATTTTTGATAAACCTCTAGGGATTCACGAAAGTCATTTCTTGACCGACCTCTTCAAGCACAACGTATTCGGTTGCTAGCCGGGTTGTGAGATAATATCTAATAGAGACTTTTCTTGTAAGCCCGTTCTTACTACTTTGAAATTCATTAGTATGACCTTATCTCTGATCTACTGCCGGTTAATATCAGATACTACGTGAAGGAGTTGATCGGCAATTATAGAACTGTTTGTATTATGAACAAATTGCTATTTAGTATACAAATAGTTGGGGGCTAGTATGTAATATACTCAGGAAAATATATGCAGAAATACACACAAGATAGAATTTGACACAAAAAGATATTTTTCCATTCATTTTTCATAAATATCATACATTTTGCCTGTATGTAACTTTTACATTACTCAGATATGTTTTAACAGCAGAAGCTACCTCTACACATTTTCTATCAATCTCTTCTTGGGTACTAAGCTTCAGGTTAGGCGCCAATTTCTCCAGCTTGACCACATCCCTGTAGAAATGCCTCAACTTGACGAAGAGATTATCTACCCAGGATGCAATGAAAGATCAGAGTGCAAGCTTCATAGTCTGCGTCACAAGGGAGATTTGCTTCTGGATGATCTTCATCTGCTCATTTATCCCCTCCACTAATTCCTCGATCGATGGATTGGTAAGTTGTACCTCTTTTCCCTTTAAATCCACCATATCTTTTGAAGCTGTCCAAGAATAAAGTTTAGGGTAAAGATCCTACCTCTCTGAACTGTGGCCAAAATTTTCGTAAAGGTCTTCAGCTGGTCGGTGAGTTTAGTCACTTCATTCTTCAACTTTGACCTCTGTTCTTCAGCCTTTATTCTCTCTTATTCTCAAACAAAAATTTGAGACTTGTTGGCCTTTATTATATCTTTCAAATTCATCTTTGTTCTCAGATTTATCATTTACAAAAAATGATAATAAATGCAAAAGTAGGTCGAAGTTATTTCCTTACCTGTTATTTCAGTCTACTTCGCCTGAAGAGTATTCTTATACTCGTTAGAGATTCTTTCAAGCTTATCTTCATTCCGCTTGAAGGCTTCATGAAGTCTGACAGTTTTGTCATCATAATAACTTCTTGTGGAGATAAGGTCAAATTTATCTCCCTTGGCGGTATTGTCAGCCACCAATAGTTTTATCTCTAGTTGTTTAATTTGTTCTGTTAGTCTGTGATAACACAGTTTCATTAGAACAAAAGAGAATAAGAGAAAAGAGAAAAATAGTAATGCTTCCGTTTTTTTACTTCGGCTCTTGCCAAAGTCCTCGTATACTGGTTTAGCAGATCAAATATTTTTTGTGAATGCTATAAAAAGACAAAAGAGGCAAATGAATTAAGAATTACATTTTATAAAAAAATAAAAATAATGGGAAGAGATAAACACCTTCATTTGCATGTTGTCAAAAACTTGCTTAAAATTCGTCTGATCAATCTGACCAGAAGAAGCCAGTGGTAGAACCACAGGCCAATTGGTTGCCCCTTTGGGTGGTCCTTCTTCTTTGGTCAGAGAGACCAGTGTCTCCTCCGCAGGAGGGAGCTCCTCGGCCTCCCTACCAGTAGGATCATCCTCCTCAACTGTTGCGGTCATCCCGACCACTTTAGTTGTTGCTACAGGAAAAGAATTGGCCTCCTTCGTGGTCAGTGGATCTTGACTGACCTAGGGCTCATCACCACTAGCTGGAGGGTTGTCATGCTCAGCACTAGGCGGGTTCACAGGCCTAGTAGTCGAAGCAGCCTTATCGGTCGGTGCCAAGATGTTCTCCTCACTAGTCGCCGCTAAGACAGCCAGTGAGCCAAGCTTTGTACCGACCTATGTAGTCATGCACTGATCCTTAGGAGGATCAGAAGCAGTTGCCTGGGGCTAAAAATATAAAAAAATATATTAATAATGAATATTTTTAAAGATAAATACTCAGATTAGTTTGGTATACGATTTCATATCCGCATTGAAACCCCGAGTTTATTTCCCCTGATAGTAGGAGAGTAGAGGTTTCCAGGGTGGAGGTTTTCTTCTGTCTTCTAATAATGAGAGGAACATTGTCCTCTGAATCTTCGCTTTTGCCCTGAACAAATGGGAAGTTCGAAAGATGTTGGAACCATTTTTTGGGACGCACCTGGGAAGAAGTTTTTATCTGCGTCCCCGTAGCAAAGGACACATTCTTGCCTTGAGCAGGGTCGTGAGCATGCTTTGAGCACATGGCTCTGGTCGGCATTAAAGCTTGGCTGGTGCTGGTCAGGACAACACCAGTCCTAACAACAGTAACTGCTACTACTGGAACACTCCTGGTCGTTATCTTATTGACTGGAGGAGCTGAGGTGGAAACCTCAGGTTGTTCAGTAGGTCTTTTCCGACCATTCATCTACAAATGAAATTCAATTGTCAATCACAAAAGATAATTAATAAAAATATCTTTGATACTCACCATGATGCATTCATTTATGAATTCATCACTTTGCCCGATCAGGCTAGATAGCTACTTCTGCAGAGCAGCAAGGTCAGACTCATCAAAAGAGATGTGCAACATGGATGCAACTCTCGCCCAGGCCTCCTCGACAGTTAGCACTGATCGGAGAAATAATTTTTTTTATATATATACAGTTCTTCTATCAAGATTAAAGAGGTTGGATATATATGGAAAATAAAACTTACCACCAGGCTCATCCTTGGTAGTATCCTGGTCATCCTCGAGCCTCTAGGTGAACCAGCACTGCCTCTTCAAGGGACTAATCTTATGGAATAGAAAATCGTAAATGATCTTCTGTCCCGTCAGACCTCTGTTCACTATTTTCTTGATTATTTTTATGATGTTTTTTCCTAGTCGGTGAGGACCAGCTAGTCTTTCTCCTTCTTTGCCTCGGCCTTGGTCCAACTCGGGGCTGCTTTCCCAGTAAAATGGAGATGGCTACCCCCAAGAATTTTCGAAAAGAACCATTCATTCCGGTATTCATGCCAAGTATCCTTGGTCGAGAGAGGTGGATATTGGAAGGCCATTTTATCTTGGAGCTTGAAATAAGCGCTCCCAAATAAGTCATGGCTCTTGTTGTTTTTAGTATATTGATAGAAATAGCGAAAAGACAAACTGGAGGAGAAATCTCTAAGAAAGCCTCACAAAGATGCGAAAAATGCACAAAATGAGGATGAAATTAGGAGGAAGAAGGTGTAGCTCAATCTCATAGTGATCAAGCATGTTAGAAAGAAACTCACTCTCTAAGAGACGAACCTGAACCTCACCAGAGCAATGAATAGCACAAGGCAGCCTTCTTGGGGCACTGGCTTTGTGTCGTCTCCACAAGGGTCCCACTACAGCATTGCGCGAGGAGGGATCAAACTCTGGTCTTCTAGTTCCTTAATTTTACCCTTAGTCAAAATGGACTTGTCCATGACCATCGAACTTGGGAGGAGAAAGAAGATGAAGGCTAGAAAATAAGAAAGGGCTTACGGGAATTTTTTGCGCTTGAAAATAGTGAGAGCGTAAGAAGTCCAAACGGATTTTACCCCTCTTATATAAGCATAATGATTAGCAGTTTACAACATCGATTCAGTTCCCAAGAAAAAAGTAAACTATCTTTTCAATAATTATCAACTAACACAAAGCCTGATTTCCTTAAACCGACGATAAAAACTCCTTCACATACTTGAAACCCTCCTTATCTCCCTTTTATCTTACCTTCATTATGGCTAATAATGGAGAGACAAAAGGAGATAAAGGAGAGGCTCAAACAACTGAAAAGTTTTTTTCTCTCTAGAAGGCCTATCTTCCTCAGAGATGTTCTTTCAGATATTTCAATCACCCATCGTCTCCTCTTAATCAAACCCTTGTCATATTTCATGAAAGAGGAGAGAGAGGAAGATAATGAGAAGCTAAAAAAGTGTGAAGAAACCAAACGCCATCCTCAAACCTCTGTAAGTGTTTCAACTTTTCACCATCTTCACCTAAATCATAACCTTCATCGTCATCGATGAGGAGAAAATAAGAGAGTATGATGAAAAGTTAAAAACATTAAAAGAGAGCTTGAAAGCAAATCTTTTCTTGACTCAGAAGGAGATCTTCATCCCCTTATATACCACACACATTTAAAAAGACCAAGTAATGGTTTCGTTACCGGGGAATCGCAAAGGTTTCCTAGATAATAGTGTTGAAATCTGTCAAGTAACAGGTTCTTAACCCAATGCGGTCATAGAGAAATTAAAAGTCTTAAGTAATAAAATCTTATTTCTCAAGACTTGGGGGCTAACTGATAATGATTAACAGTGTATTTTTCTATATGGACACTTATTTCCTTATTAATCTATGACTAGACATTAGAAATAAGCCTGCTAAGGTTTGGCCCATAATGCGTCTAGTAAAAGTCTATCTCTATTCCAAACGGTCAGGTCTCCGACCAGTTTAGTCAAAGTTGGTCAAAACTCAGCTTCACACTGGTCGTCCCTGACTAGTGACATAGTGTCGTGCCCCGAATTTGCAAATCCGGACACTCTGTGTATTCAGCACTAGTCCAGGATCGCGCTAGTGTACACAGGCTAAACAGGGTATAATATCACATCATACACAACGGAATATTGAATAAGTATTTCAAACATGTATTTAAACGAGTTGTATGACCTTATGGTCCCTTACAATAATATGCCACGCAGGGCTTACAATAATCAAATAGCAAAAGTTCAATAGCGGAATAAAATAAATCTTCGTAGCGATCCATCTTCATCACAAGCATACGACCGAGGCTTGCTTCCTAGTTCTCCGCCCTTCAACGAACTCCTCTTCATAAGCAGGCGTAATCTCTTCTTCTGGTAAGTTTGTCCGCAAGGGTGAGTACACACCGTACTCAACAAGTCATGCACAGAATGCAATTCTATTACTATATGCATGGCTTATTACCAAGGAAAGGCTTTACTGGTTATTTTGCTTTTGCATCAATATTTTAAACTACTATTTATTTAGATTGAAAGCATCAAAACCATATAACCATTATATTTCTAAATTCGTTTTCCACATTGTTTTGGACACACAGTCCCTAATCAACATTCATCTTTTACTTTGGCACACAGCCATTCACCCCATTTTATTTTCAAACACTACCCCTTGACTGTAATCCCCGAGCATTGTCCATTACCGTGGACTCGGCTATTCGAACAGTTTTAACACTCTGCAGAGGTTGTACACTTTACCCACAAGATACAGTCGCACACCACAAAGGCGATTAACTGTAACAAAGCTTTTCAGAGACTTCTATCTTAGCCTAAGAACCTCTCCGTGTTGCCTTCAATATCACTTCCCTCACTCAGAGCCGAAATATAGGACCGACGAACACCGTTGGATAGGGTACCAAGTCAAGCACAGCACGCTCCCGTCTGATTACCCCCCTGTAGCGCCACCCCGAGGTATCAAAGGTAAGACATCAGAACCCTAATAAGCTAGGTCTTCCCATTCAGACATGTGGTTGTACGAGAGACTCAGGTCAAAGGCTTGCAAGGTGAAGTCCTTAACTGACCAAGGCAAGACATCCTTCTCTCATATTTTGGCACACAGCCCTCACAACACTCAACCCATCCCTAGTTGCCACACAGGCCCACCTGGCACAAAGCCTCGGTCCACTTGCCCCAGTCTAAATCACTTCCACCCAAGTTATTACCAGTGCAACACATGTCGTAATCCTCCTTCCCGTAGAACCACATAGGTCTCTACCTTCCAGTATCAAAGCCAACATCATTCCACCTTTTATCAAAATGCATTCACTATTCTTTAGTCAATATTGCTTTTGTATTCAAAAGATTATTCACGATATAAGCATGGCTAAGCAACTATTCACGGTCTAGCCTCCCGTGTTGGCACAATAATATCATCCAATATATGTTACCAAACTTAGGTTACTCAAGGAATCATGCATACAAATATGAATATCAAGGTGGCATTTAACAATTAGGTTGGCTTAGCTAATTCACCCAAAATATTTAAATCAAATTTTAGTTGAATTAGCATGCATAGTTTGAAACAAAATACATTTCAAAGCTTGGGATCAAAATGGTCAAAGCATAACTTACCTTCAAAGAGTTGCTGATCCTGGCTCGAAACTTGATCTTGCTCTAGGAATTCCCCCTCACGAATCTCCGACAAATCAGCGTCTAGTTAAAAGCAACGTACACACAATAAATTTATTTTACAGAGATCAAACTCAACTCTAAAAATTCCACAAAATTCACCAATAAATATATATTGATTTTACAAATTTTTAGAAATTGGAATCACTCAAATCGGAGTTAAAACGCAAAAGTTATAACCATTTGAAATTTTAAAATAAATCAAAAAGAATAAACCGAATTTCTTTATTTATTTTTATACTGAAAATTCGGCATTTATGACGTCAGCATGGCTATTAATGACGTCAGCATGGAAAACCTTTTTCGGCCGAATTATTTTTATCAGGAAATCGGATTTATGACGTCGGATGGCGTCATTCTTGCGACGTCGGCACCACCGTGCAAGCAAGCGACAAGTGGGCCCCACTGATGACGTCATCCTCGGACACGTGGCAAACTGTCGCCGTGACACGTGTCGACGAACTATCAACCGAGAAATCAATTTATTCCTGACCGTCCGATTCAAAACGAACGGTCACGATCTAACGTCGATTCAGCTCTGTTTACCCCGGTGGTGACATGTGGCGCAAGTTCATCCACTGGATCAAGATCTAACTGCGAGAAAACAAACCGAACAGTAACTCAACCGGCCCGGTCAAACGCCAAGAATCGTGCGACAAGATCAACGGCCAAGATCGCACCGACGCTTTGGATCGTTACCGCGGTGCTGACGCGTGGCTTAACCGTGACCTTCAGATCAAGATCGAACGGCGATCAATAACCAGGTGACGTCGACAGCAGCGACGGCTATGTCGCCTCGGTTCCCGCTGGCACGCGTCAACGCGAGACTGGCTAGGCGCGCGGCGGAATCCGGTCTGTTCAATTCAAAATCTACGGCTCAGATTGCTTCGAATTTTACGCTTAATATCTCGGATCTAATGGCTACAGTTAAATGAGCTACGTGGCGAATTAGGAGCCACACGATCCGGATCCAACGGCTAGCAGTTGATAACGAGGTTTACTGTTGTGATGACCACGTGGCTAATACCAGATCGTTCGATACGAATCCGACGGCTAACAATTAACTCAGTTTTTGAGCACACGCGGGCGATCCCAGCTACGGGCACGTGGCACTATCCTAGCCATCCATTACGAATCCTACGGCTACGGTTAGAAGATGGCACTTACTATTTTGATGACGACGTGGGTGAATCGGAGACGTTGATCGTGGATCCAACGGCTGGCGAAGCTTCTGAAACCCGACGATGGCGCGACGAGGAAGTGCTGCCGGAGATGAGGAAGAAGACCCAAGCAACAGCGTTCTAGTGCAGTTCCGGTGAGATGAAGTAGTCCTTCGGATGCGCCACGGCTTGAGGAGTACCCCGGTGGTCTCGGCGACGGCGGAGAGTCACCGGAGTAGGCGCAAAGCATGGCAGAGTGACTCGGGACTTCGGCGAGGTCGTGCGGTGTCTACGGTGATTCTTGATATGCGTGAAAGGGCTCAATATGTGCGGGACGACGTGCTTTATACACCGCGCTAGATGATGAAGCGGCGGAGACGCACGACGGCGAGTAAATGCGATGGTTGCGAATCGAAACGCATGGCGGCGGCGGCGTTACTCGAAGACGAAGACGAAGTGACGTGGCCGCCATCCGTCCGTCCACGCGGCGATCCAACGGCGCGGCGACGAAACGACACGGCCAAGTCTCAACCGTCAGATGAAAATCCAACGGTGAACGAATGACGGCTTTAGGGTTCCATACGGCGTGCACAGTAATGGGCTCGGCCCGCTACTGTTCGTCCGAATTTTAATGGTTTTTCAAATAAAAATAATTTCGAATATTCATTTAAATTATTTGAGACACTTAAAATATCAGAAAAATTCTAGAAAATATTTTAGAACATTTTGAGTTCAAATAAAATATTTCCATTTATATTTTATTAAAACTTTTCATTATTATATTTATTCCCAGAGAAAAGGTTAATTTCAAAAATTATGAATAAATCCAAATAAATTCCAGAAGTTCTCAAAAATTCAAAATAAATTATAAAATTCAAAAATAGCTAAATTTGAGGATGTTACACATAGCCAACCCAACCAGCGAATTGGTCGAAAGCAAGCGATTTTCCCGCACAGCAATGCGTGCGAACAGTTATCTGACAAAAACACATAACTACCCAGAAGTTATTACAAGAAAAGACGTCCTTTGGCGAGAAGACACCCTTTCAGAACTCAACTGTCGTCTCTTCATCAAGGATAAATAGGAGGACGATCGCACAATCAAGAAGAATCTGACATCAAGCATTCACAATCCCGCATTCTTTGTAATAGTATAGATCATCTTGTAGACTAATCTTTCTGTCATAGCCACTTGGCTAATAAAGAAGCATTCCCGTAATCTCCATCATGTCCATTTTAATATCTAGGGGGCCTACACTTAATAGATTTTACATAAGCTCAATTAAGAGACCCAAGATTTCGGACATCGACAAGTTTGATGAACATCCGAGACGTTGGCATGAGGTGATGATGGAAGCATTATGGGCTTATTGGATTGTGCAACATGGAGCAACTGAGGTTTCCCTATATCAGTTGGTATATGAACAAGAAGCATTGTTACTAGTTGAAGTTAACCTTGGATCCATCAGAGTTGCCAAGCAGGAAGGGTTTACAATAGCATATTATCATGACACTTTTGTTGATAACATAGAGGACTTTATTGAAGAAATTTGAAAGCTTTGGAAGAAATTGAGAAGAAAAAGTTGCTAAAGCCTCAAGGAAAAAGTTTGGGTTAAGACTTTTAATGCTGATGAGTTGGTTTGGAAAACCATTTTACCCATTGGAACTAGAGATAATCAATTTAGTAAATAGTCTCTGACATAGGAGGGATCCTATCTTATACATCGGTTAGTGCCAGGAAATTCAAATATTCCATCCGATGACAAATAGTTGTCGTTTTGGACATTGATATAGTCTCTAAAACACAACTTTGGTGACTAATTTTCTATTATAATATATTATAAACCCAATAAAATTATAATATTATGAAAGCACTTTTTGAGACAAATCTACACATACGATTTTCAAGGAAACCAATCTAGTTTTGGAATGTTCTTAGAAAAACCGTATCGAGCCCTAATTAGTTTTGGGCCGCTTGACTTTTGTTTTCTAGCTGAATCAACATGAGTTTGGTTGCATTTTCATTAATTGCATGCATCAAGTCATGTCGATTGAAGTTTTTACTATCGTAGCCATGTTGTCCTTTTTTAAAGAAAGTAGCTTGGGGTTTGTTGTTTTTGTAGAAATAGCCCTCCGTGCGAGTGCGGAAGACTAAGCATGTGACATCTCATCTACTGTGGTAGCGTAGCACTAAAGCTACCAGGCAGAGTGATAGGTGCAATGAGAACGAAACTTGGCCGAGCGAATAGCGGTGCCGCGCTCCTAGTGCGTAGAAAGATGCTTCCATGCTTGGGGAGCTAGGGAACAGTTTGGTTGGGTGTGTGGGCCTTGTGCTGGCGTGTCAGGGGCTTGCCGATGTCGGCGTGCACAGTAGGCTGTCGCACCCGGTCACAGTCTACCGTAGACGTCCCATTGGTGCACCGAAAGAGCCAACTATGCCAGACGCGGTTCAGGGGGCAGAATCTAATCCCCTCCATGCCCAGCCATAAAACGGGAAGTCCTCCCTTATTAGTAGCACGCACTCAACGAGTCAAGTAAGGTAGGGGAAGAGCAAGCTTGAGGAAGAAGAGGAGAGGAAAATTTTGAGAGAGAAAAAGGAAATTTTGCATGGTATTTTTGAGTAATTCATTAAGAATTCATATTTTGGAGTAATTTATTCAGGATTCATATAAAGGTGCAGCTTTGCAAGTTATATATAAAGTGTTAATCTTTAGGAAGGTTAGTTTCTATCTTGCATTTTATGTAATTAATTTTATGTTAGCTTTTGATTAGCGTAACACTTATTTAGACTATGTTGTTTGTTAAATTGCATGTACGTAGTACGTAGTGGTGATGAGTATGTTAATAATGTAAATTATTGAAACAATTATGTTGATAGTGTTATTTATGTTTAATGGACATATGATATGCATGTTTTAGTTGTTATTGCAATGATGTGAACATTAGGTACATAGGAAATTTCACAAATTAGTGGGGTTGAAAAAAAGTCATGATGCGTAAATAACATTGTGAATATGTGAAAAAATAATTATTGATATTATAATGATGTTATTAGTATGTTGAAGAAAATATTAGTATAATCAGGACTATAAAAAATTGGTACATTAAAAAATTACTTAAAATTGGTATTGTAGATTCAAATATTACAAAAATTTGTATAAGAAATGCATGCACGATCCGTCTGCATGTAGTGAAATTACTATGGTGTAAAAATAGTATTGATGTTTAAATAATGATGGGAAGGCATGAGAAGTAATTATTGTAACTTTAATGATGGTATTCATACATATTTGCAAAATTAGTGTGGTCGAAAAATAGTATTGAGGAGTAAATGACGGTGAGAATGTGTGAAAAAGTAACTATTGTATTATAATGACGGTATTCATATGTAGAGTAGCATATTAGTATAATTAGTAGTACATAAAATGGGTGCATAAAAAATGGATTAAAGTTAATATAAGAAATGCATGCACAAACCATGTGTATGTAGAAAAATTAGTGAGGTGCAAAAATATTAGTGATGCATAAATAAGGGTGTGAAGGTGTGAAAAAGTAAGCAATGTTATATAGAGACGGTATTAGTACATAGAGTGTAAATTTTATTATTATTACCAGTAGAGATCCATGTAGTAGTATTGGTGAAGTGCAAAAAATAATATATAGAAAATAATTATTTCATAGACATGTTTGCTGCAATGATGCCATTATTTTGTTAATTGAAATGTAAACCTGGTAGTACATATGCATGTAGAAAACTACATGCATCATGTAGTAATACTGATTTGAAAAATAATCGTAAGCAGAAAGAATGTCATTTTGAATTGTTTGTTAATTCGTTATATTAGTACTGATTAAGAATGTGATGAATAATATGATAGTATTTCATGAGTGTGCCTCATTTGTTATGATAGGTACGTAATGTCATATATTTAAAATTTGTTTGTTATAGTGATTGTATTGCCTGAGTGGGGCCATATGGGGTGGACATGTCAAATTGAGAATGGAAGGTGATCTGAGCAATGAGTTTGAAGGAGATGAGCATGGTTGAGCTCTGTAGGTGCATAAGGAGCGCATTCAATAGGGAGATTGCACGAAAGAAACTTGTAATCAAGACTGTAAATGCAAAAGTTGTGGGTGGGTCATCAGGGTAGGTGTGGGAGCTGTGTAAGGTGACTGGCAGCACAATGTGGGTGGAATATAAGCAAATTGTAATAAATCCTCAAGTTGCGATACACCGTCAGACGATGGTGTACATAATGTCTTCATGAGGGTAGTGGCATCGAAGTGGAAGCATCTTTTGGGGGCAGTCATCATGACACCGCTGGAGATGAAGAAGACCCAGGCAGGCGTGCCAACAAATTTAAGGCTAATGAAGGTGTAGGGTAGTGGTGGGTGGCTCGCATCGACTACCATGAGCACCTGCAAGCCTTAGAGGATGCAGCAATATCCAATGACGACGAGGATGTCGACGCAAATAGCAATGGAGACGAAGATGCAATTAGTGATGCTCCTGTGGGTGGCATTGTGTCCACCAATATGGAGTATATATCATCACAGCTGGATTAGATGGTAGTGGCTTTCCTTGTTTTGCCTCAAGAAGATGGTTCTAAGTGGGCTTTCAATCAGGACACTTTGTAAGTAGGGCAACTTTTTTCTATGAAGAGTGCTGCACAATAAGCCATTGTAAGATATGCGGTGATTATCAGCCACACATATCGGTTATATAGGTCGAACCAAGAGATGTACATAATGAAGTCCTAACAAGATCAGTTCCTAGAAATTCAAGGGCACGAGTATGCACTTCAAGCTAACTGTCACGAAGGATCACACTTGTGAGCTTGCTGTATAAGCATAGAAATGTGACCATGTCATATGTGGCTAGCTTTACTAGTCACTTGGTCATGACAGATGTAATGGTTTTGCCGAAGCTGTTGATGGCGAATGTGGTTAATATGTTGGGATATCCAGATAGCTACAACAAGGTGTGGCGAGCAAAGAGGAAAAAGGTAGAGATGATGTATGGCACATATGAAGATGCCTACAAACTTGTTCCATGAATGTTTCACTAGATTGCGGAAACAAATCCTGGGACATACATCAACAAGATGGACAAACTGCACCCGATGAGGGGTCGAATCCTGGGACATACATCATATTTACTTCTGTGTGAATCACTAATTTTTGTGAAATCTTGCAGGAAATGGCTTGCCATATGGCTAGAGATGCACAAACTTTGCTAGACCCATATTATGATAGGCCACATTATAGTCATGCTTGGCACACTAATGTTGGGCCATGGCTATTTGTTTTTAGGGTCCCAAGGGATTATTGGCATCTGGACGTGTGGCATGTTTCGATTATACGCGACTCGGGGTTGTTTTCCTTAGCATAGATGATGCACATGGGACACTCTTTTAATTTGGACGGGCCACTGTTGTCGGCCCTCATTGATCAGTGGAGGCCAAAGACCCACAACTTCCACTTTTGAGGTCAAGAGATGACCATTACCCTCCAAGATGTTGCTATGATTGCTGGGTTACCTATCAAGGGTATCCCATTAGTTCTGCCATTGAGGAGGCCTAACTAGAAGGTCTGTTTGCAACACATATTTGGCCAGCCAGTTTCGGAGAACATTGCCAGGGTTCCATATTTGTGGCTATGGTGCTACTTGTGATGTCCTGCTAATGCGCTAGAGTATGTAGTTAGGACCCACCTTGTAGCATACTTGCTCTTCTCATTCGGGTGGGTATTATTCCCTACTACACAAGGAGATTAGATGTACCCTAGCTATATACCTCTTGCAAAGGCTTTTGCTAACATTGAGCTTGAGCAAGTGTCGTAGTTTAGTTTTGGATCAGCTGTGCTATGTGCAACATACTAGGGTTTGTGCGATGCTTCTATGAAGACAATGAGGGAGTTTAAGTTCAAGCTCCATTGGTTTTGGTGATTGGTTTTGGGTTAATGCTTAATCATTGTTTAATGACAAATCTATTCATTGTGAGACTAACTTTATTATTGAGTTTATCTCTTATTAGTCTCATTTTGATGAAAGGATGAATTAATCAAAGGTATGCAATCATTGTTATATAGATATTTATTGTTGCATTCATTGGATATATAATTCATGAATATATTAGTATATATAAATATGACACTAGCTTGTTTATTGAGTATATCTTTAAGTAGTCTCATCCAAAGAAAAAATGAAAAATCTAAAAGGTATGTATCCAATGCAACTTTAATATTCCTAGATACATTCCTTTTTTAAGTTAAAGGGTGAACACCACCATTGTTTCAATTTTAAGATGTGCATTATGTGTCAAATTCTATATGTACATGAATACGCACATTTAGGGGATTTCATGTTTTACTTTGAAGTTTCAATAGTATTGATCCATTTCATCTTATCATATATAAAGTATCAAGACTTAGTATACTCATGCCAATATAGGATAAACTTCAAAGCAATCTCAAATTGAATATATGCATATTGATCCAAAGTCAATTATATATGTGCACACATTTGAGTTTATTCTATAGCTTGATGGTCTCAATAATATTGATCCCTTTCCACCACTCCATATAATTTGGATCATTACTTGGAAACCATCAAAATGATTATATAAAACTTGTGTAGTTAATATATACTCATTACAATTTAAATTGTGTTCGCTTGTCACTTAATCATAAGGTTATCCATTATGTGTTGATGGTGTTCTTTATTAATCAAAGGACAAACAAAAAGTTCTTGAGTATATGAATCATTAGTTGCATTAATAGACTCAAGACAAATCAATATTTTCATTCAAATTGATTTAAGTTGTGGTCAATCATCAAAGGAGAAGATCGAAGGATCTTGGGCATCCATTATGTGTTATGGAGTGCACTAATGATTGGGACAACCATGTTTATTGGACTAACCTTTTCTATGAGTTATGAAAGTAGGTTGAGTCTAACGGTGATGAAGATTTGGATGGTATCATGTGTTGAAAGCCATCAAGTCAAGAATCGAGATAAAAGGACGTTATCATGTGTTGATGAGCGGCAAAAGAAGATCCCGAAGCAAAGAGCAAAGGGTGTTCATCATGTGTTAATAAATGAGATGAGATTCCGACTTGTAGAGAAGATGATGGTAATCATAAGAACTCCAAGTGGATGTGTTCGGCAAATGTATAACTAGCTAGGGCTAAAGTTGTGTTCCTAGTCTTTTACTAGTCTCGTTGTTTGGTTGTGAGACTAGGTTGCTAGTTTAGGTTTGTCATACTATTAAGAGGGGTCGAGTCTTTAGCTTAAGTTTCATCATGTATTGATGAACTCGATCCCGTTTGCTCTAACTCAACTCTTAATTAAATTGGTTTTTACATGAAGCTCATATTTGCATGTGTTGCAAATAATGGAAGCTCATGTTTGCTTCATATTTGAGTTGATTCTTTGCATGGAGCTATGGATTTGCATGTGTTACAAAAGAAGAGAGCTCATGCATTTGATTTATTGAGTTGTTGCTTGCATGGAGCTAATTGATTTGCATGTTTTGCAAATAAGTGAAGGTCATGCATTTGGAGTCTTAACATGTGACTAGAATTTGCGAATGTGGTTTGCAAATTACTAGAGATCATGTGTTGATCATCACATGGCTAACCATGTGTTTGTGCTTAATTCTTGATGTTTGAATCTCGGTTGCGTCTTTGCATTGAGTCAATATTTGCATATGTTGCAAATAGTTGGATCTCATGCATTTGCTCTTGAGCATGAGAGGATTTGTAAATGTGCTTTGCAAATTGAGTTGATTATGTGTTAATCATCATATGGCTCATCATTTGATCTTATTGACGTGTTTGCAAATGTATTTTGCAAAATTGAGTTTAAGTTCATTTCTTTCAAGCATGTGAGTAGAGTTTGCAAATGTATTTGCAAATGTCTAAGGATTATGTATTGATCATTTGCAAATGTGTTCTTAGTAACTCTTTGTTCCAGAGTGTCATTTGCAAATGTGTTTTGCAAAATGAGTTTTGTTGCGTAGTTCTTTGGAGCATGTGATGAGAATTTGCAAATGTGTTTTGCAAATTGGTGTGATCTTGTGTTGATCACCGCATGGCTCAAAGAACTCATCTCAATTGGTTCTTGATTTGAAAAAGAAAGATTTCTATGTAAAATCTGATTTTGATTTGGAAATCGGCACTACCGCCATGTTAGAGTCGGTATTGTCCTTTGGTCCCAAGATACCACTACCTAAGTGCTTGATCTTGTCATGAAGTCAAGATTACCGTTAGGAGGCGTGGTAGTTCTTTTCTAGAACGTGGTTTTCTCTGAGATTTGAAAATTGGCAGTACCGTGGGTGTGGGTCCGTACTACTGCAGGTCGATAGTACGATCCTAGTTGTCAGTGCTTATTTTCTAGAAAGGGACTCGAGATGGCTTTTGTTGGACGACACTATCGTGTTTGAGGTTGGTAGCACCACTGTGTGGTAGTACCGCAGATAACACGTCGATAGTGCCAGGTATTTTAGCTAATAGCTAGTACCCGAGCATTTATTACTAGATTCCGACTGTTGGGTCAAGGCTGGGACTACCGGGCTTAACACATCGATAGTGCTGACTTTGTTGAAAATTGTCCGGTTTACCCCCAAAAGGCTAGTTTCGGTTTGGGGGTCTATAAAAGGACCCCTTGGGGGGCATTGGCTGGTTGTTGTGATTTTGGTTGAGTTTGTGGGAGGTGTGCATGTGTTGGTCTTTCCCATTTGCTTCTTTGAGCTAGAGTGAGCCACTCCACACAATTATACATGTGTTGCAAATTCTGAGTGAGAAGTGAAACTTCTAATTTTCATGTGTTGCAATTATAAGTGGATTGAGAGCCTTGTGCATGTGTTGCACTTGGTGAGGTTCAAGCTAGAAGGTTTGACTCGTTACTCTTGGTATTTGCTGACACCAAGACGATGTGGGAGGCGTCGTGTGCAATGACCTTCTCAAGGAGATTGTGAGAAGGCCGAGCAAAGTTGTGAAGGTCAAACCTCGCCTACTCGAAGGGGTAAAGACTACCATTAGTGGATTCGAGGTGGGTGCTCAATTCGTGAAGTTGGTCCAATGTGTTTGGGCTAACCTCAACGTGGACTAGCAGAGATCGGCAAGTCTCCAAACACTACGATAAAAGTATTGTGTCTCCTTTTGGTTTGCTTCCTTGTGCTTAATTATATTCAAGCAATTTACATTTATAGAATTAAATTGATTGATTGCTTATCTTTAGGATTGCAACCTTAATTAGAGACATAGATAACTAGTGCACTTAGTGAGCCTAGTTGATTTAGGCTTTAATTGTCAAAATCTTAGTTTATCACTTCCGCATCTTAATTAGGTTTAACATAGGCGATCTATTGTTCATTAGTGAGGGAATTTTTTAAACCGTCTATTCACCCCCTCTAGTCGGCATCCTTGTCCTTATAGGAAGGAGCCCTATGTTGTGGTGTGACACACCTTGCTGCAAATATGATTGTGGGAGCACTTTCCTGTTAGACAGTCATACTTTAGGGTGCCTGTTCACATGTACCCATTGGAGGGTTCATTCTAGGGTTACGGTACGAACCCAATTGATGGGCCCATGATGGGTACACGTTGGATGGGCAACCAGTTGAGATGGGCAAGGGAGAGGCCACTAGAGTCTACCAGGTGTTTCGCAACCACTTTGATACTCTGCATGAGGACGATATTATCTGGCAAACCCTAGACTACACATTTCTTGGCTACTACAGTGCCCCATAGATTGTTCGAGCAGTGTGGGCAGGATGATGAGTGCTGGTTGACGACATGCCACATCGTTTTCTCACACATGATGGAGGCATATTGTCTAGATTGAGTCACGAGATAGTTCGGAAGCATAATACTGTCTCTGGCTTGCTATGGGTTCTGCGTGTTGTCTTCAACGACGCCAAGGGTATTATCAAGACAGTAACCTGTGGTCGTCTTGGCAATGTCATCGTTGGAGGTGCTAACCGAGGCCACCATCCTTCGTCTTCTAGGTCATCGCATCTAATTGCATCGATATTTCGATCCAGCTTTGCTCACTCGTCGTCCATTCAGCAAATGCCCTAGGTGCCCCTGTTTGCAATGTACCTAATTTGTCCAACTTCGTAGTATTGAACCACCCTAACCTTTTTCACATGTCTCCTTCATTCGCAGCACACACTCACGGATCAATCTCTTCTTCCATCCTTGTCTAGGCATCAACCACAGGCACCTACTCAATAGCCTATACGTATAGTTGCTGACGACAACTCAGACTCTAACATGGACTCGCTCAATGAAGAGTTGGCTGTGTCAAGTTTAGCTTGGGGTACGCTCATGCCAGCACGATTGCCACAGTAGCAACATTGAGACTCTTGGTTCGATCAGACGTACATTGGTACACCGTCCATGGATACCCAACCATCTAGACATGCTGCAACACCCTCTTCTAAGTTTTTGCAAGAACCGATCTTTTTGTTTAAGAAGAGAAAGATTTTTGGTTGATTATGTTCCTACTCGTTTGAGGGTTGTTTCCTTGTTATTCATGTTTGTTGTGATATGGAGGAGACCATCTAAGGGCATCTTGATCATCAAATCTCCACGACCAAGCTCAGGATGAAGTTTGTGATTTTTTGCCCAGTTTTGGTGCCATCTTTCTTAGATTGAAAAAGGTTAGAACTTTGACATCAGTCTCTGTGTCGAAAGTTAGAATAGGTTCGTGACTTCCCTTAGGAAAATGCATGCAAAATTTCAAGGGTTTTGAATTAGCCGATCAAAAGTTAAATTGATTCTTAGGTTTGAGATCATGCTAATTTCACTGTTCATAGGTACTGTTCACCCGACCAGCTATTGATTTTAACGTTCACCAGAACAATCGCTGTTTTTACTGTTCATCCGACCACTTCATATATACTGTTCATCCGACATGTTCTTTTAGCAAGATAAGTGGTTTGGATTTTCAGGGAATTTTATTTAAATCCAGTTCACCTCCCTGTAGTCTCCTTTTTTGGTCCTTCAGGATTGAATACTTTCGACTCAAGAAACTTTTAGTCCAAAAAGCTTCAATTCAAGAAACTTTCAGTTCAAAATTTTTTGATTAAAAAACTTTCAATATGGTTAAAAATACTTCTTATTGAAAAAATTGGCTAGAAATTTGAAAACAAAAACTTTTTTAAGGTGAAAGGGATAGGAAAGGAAAGTCACTGAAGGAGATACCATCAAGTGTCGTGACCAGAGAGTTTTGAGGAAGAAGAAAAATAGGAAATGGAAGGAGGTGCCGCCACGCTCTCTCGTTACCATATGTGGCTTATGGCAGAGGTAGCATCACAGCTTATGAATTACGAGAATGATTCAAAACTCCTGCTACCATCTTAACCATGCAAAGAACATTCGGTATTTGAATTGAATGAGACCTATCCCGTCGGAAAAAAAAACGGATATAACCAATTTGAACAACAGTTCTTGGTTGGCACATCATCAAATAGGGATGGATATAACTTAAGGAAACGAAATTACATAAACAAATTAACAGCACTATCGGGGTCAAATTACAAATTTACACTCCTGCCGTCGTCTCACGCAGACGTCGCCGATCACCCCATCCAGCAGCGAGCTCACTATCTCCCTCTCCACCTCCTCGCCGACCTCGAACGCCTCCACCCGGAAATCAACCCACGTGCCCAGCCCGGTGCTCATGTCCTTGTCGACAAGCTCATCCTCCACCCAATCCCCCATGCCCTTCCAACAACCGATCTCATTGCAGACTTCAGTTTCCATGCCCCTGCTCAGCGCTGCCATCCCTTTGCTCCATGCTGCATATCCTGCCCGGAAGTAGGTGAGACGTCTCGTCTCCAGGCATTCATTTACGCAGTCAAACAGCAGCCGTCTGAACCCTCGGCGGTCTGACGGCCCCTTCCCTTGCGTATATACGTCCATGCTCTCCAATTTGTCGAACAGGAGGGGGTCCAAAGCTGATCCATCTTGATCGACGAAGATTGGTTCGTCTGTTGTCAGGTTGACGCTGCTTAGGACATCTCCAATGTACTGCTCCAGCTCTGTGTTTCTTGATTTCTTCGAACATTGGGTGATATCTGAGATATTCGAAGAATCTATTGATGCAGAAGACGCTGAATCTGTTGTCTTTGCCTCAGTGTCAACTGATGGCGGATTAGTTAAATTCCTTGGGACGTTCTTAACTTCAGAAGAAGAAGACAAACATGATGCATGTTCAGAAAATAAAATGTCATTGGTTGAGGTAGAAATTACATAATTTCAGGTAAGTGAATTTACCATCGCTGGTGCCTAAGCACTCAGAAGACCAACAACTCTCGCTTAGAAATGTTGGTTCAAGTACAGAGAGGGGACTTGAATCTTCGTGCTCCTGTTCTTTCCATGCATTGCTTATGCTGCTGCATTCTTCTGGTTCCTCTACCTTCATGAAAATGAATTTGTTTTAGAAATACAGTTACTCGCGCTAGATGGTGCCACATGAGAAGATATTTTATACTATCAAGAGGGAAAAGAAAACAACTACATCAAAGTTGACCAAACCGACATAGAGTTCATGACAATATAAGTTCTATGTCAGTGAGGAATCTTTAGCATCCAACCACAACACAAGGATATATTGCTGTCATTTTCATTTTTCACATTTCATTTCTATTTTTTCTGCTTGAACAAAAGCAATCTGACGCATATTAATTAGCACCATTAACCGAAACTCAGAAGGCAAGAGATACAAATTAACTACATGACCTGGCTCTCGCACAACACTCAAATTTACCCTACTATCAGAGCAGTTCAGCAAACCAGAAAGTTCAATAGGCACACATAATGCCTGCAGAAGGTTGGTGTCAATGTCATTCATGATTTTGTCAAGCAAACATTGTGAACAAATAAAGTTCCATATCTCAAAGTAGACATTAGGGTGGTCCCAGACAACAGTCAAAGATTGAGTCTTCACATGTTGAATAAAAAGACTTGCCGTAATAATATTAGGCACGTTCTGTAGTGAACAAACACATCAGGTTTCCTATTCTGCGATGACAGGAAAGGCCTCAGCAAGCTCCATTACAGAAAGAAATGGACCATCATGGTGATGTAGAGAAAAACTGTAGTGTTAATACCATAGAAGCAAATGATGAATATAAACTGTAAAATGATGCTTATTAGTACAAGCTACTGCTGTGCTATTGCATTGTGCACAAAAAAGTAAAATATAGTGCAAACCATTGTTTACCTGTAATTTACTGCCTCGGAAAATTTGACCTTTGGTTGATGACTGGGCTGATTGGCAATAATCAGCGTACTGAGAAGGTTTTACTTCAGAAGGGCTACAGTCAAATACTCCACTTTCTGTGCCACAATTGCTGCAAGAGGAGCTTGGTGGTTCGTCCAAGGTAAAAGTAGCAGGCACAAAAGAGTCACCCCTTGTGAAGTTGATGGATGGATCACTATTTGATGTTAGCTCCTTCAGCTTCTTTTCTAACAGAAGGCTTAATGAATCACCATTTACAAAGTCCAACCCCACTGATGATAACCCTTCAATCTTTTTTTCTGAATCATCCTTCTCGCTTCTGGCACCCAAACTAAAATTACTTCTTGTATCCCACTTTCCCACAAATGTGGAGGGTCCTGCTGGTGGTTTAACCAAGGGTGAGGTGAAGGTAAATGACACAACATCTGTAGTATCTTTACTTTCCTTGTCCCACTTTATGTGCTCATCCAGAACAATAGTAGGTTGAAGCTGCTTCTGAAGTATACTTGCTGGTTTCTCAGGCACGAATGTACCCTTCTCATTGGTGGAGTTCCTCTCTATCAAACGCTTCTTTTGTGGGAAGTCCTTGTTATTTGATGATGATCCTTCCCTATCACCACTTATGCTTTCGACAATGTCTTTTCTGCCACTGACTTTAGATACTTTGCTTCCATTCTTCATCTTCCCAGAAGAGGAATCTCCAGCCATCACCTTTCTACCTTGCTGAGTTGAGACTGATTTGTTTGGTGCTGACTTGCCTCTACTCACCAGAGAATTCTGTTTCTGGTTGTTTTGTCGAAGGACAGGAGAAGAAGTGCCCGATGATGATGGCTTCTTTTGATGCTTGTTCTTCTGAGGATTGGACTGACTCCGAAAAGGTTGGTTTGTTCTGAACTCATCATGTTTTTTCTGTACTCCGGAATTCTTTCCAGAAGCACTTAATCCTTCCCTCTTCTGCACATTCACCTTTGCCTGCAGTGCCAAAGAAATAGACTTACCCTTGTTGTTGATCTTTGAACAGCCAGGGTTGTTAATCTCATAAGAATCAACTGAAGGCCTAAATATCACAATGTCCTCCTCGCTGTTCCAGCTCCTGTTCATCTGTTGCCCTCTGGATAACCTCACGTCTGGCAGCTCAAGAGGTGTCCTGGATGACTGCAGCTGCCGAGACACCGTCCTTTGAGAAGCTGGGATGCTCTCCCTTGGCTCAGAAACCCTCAAAGTAATTCGTGCAGGGCTGAATGAGCAGATTTTCTCCCTAGAACTGACTTGCGGCCTGGGCTCAAGAATCTTGGCTGCTGCCTCCATGATCTGAGCTGCATTCCTCGCTGAACTGAATCCCGTATTCTTCATGGGAGACAGCAATCTGTGATGTGACATTGGTAGGGGCTTGGCGGACCTTGGTGGCAATGCTTCTATCTGAAACCTTTCGATCGGACTGCTCGGCATCTTCTGAGCTCTCAGATCCAATGGCCTCCTTATGTAAGCATCAACTCTTCGCGGCACATGACCGAAGTGGTCATTCACGGAGTACTCAGGGCTCCTCTTGAGGCTGTGGCTGTCCCGGAATGACCGTGTGTCGCGGAACGGGGTGCAGTACGGCTCTGGAACACCTGAGGAGGGCATGGCCTCCAAGCCCATGAGCCTGGCCACCACCCCCGGTGCCATCATCTCACGTCCTTCATCAGTCACCGACGATGCACAGCTGTAGTCGCTGCTCCCTTTGATGCTTGACACGCCAACCGCCTCATCTTCATCAACCTAAAAACACAGCCACCCAAACATACATGAGCAACAAACAAATCACGGCGAGCAGCGAGATAGCCGACAGATCACTGACCAAATGGAGGCGCCCGGACGGCAAGGTTTCTTCGCTCCTCTTGACAAGCTTAGCGCCCTCTGCGAACAGATCACACGAACAAGGGCAAGAAAGCCTAACGTCAGAGGAAGAGCAGGTTGGCTTCAGCGAGTGAGGCATTCCTGCAAACACCTACCTGGCGAGTTGGAGAAGAGCTTTTTGCGGGTCTTGCGCTTCCAGTCAAAAAGGTTGAAGAGCCCGCCTCCGCCGCCACTGCCGCCGCCAACCCTGGCTCCACCCTTCTCCGTCCCCATTGCTCCTACGCGCTCTCTCCCCTCTCCAAATCCGAAAAATCTCCACCTCAAACCAACACTTGTCCCCTTCCTCAGCGTCAGGTCCACTCCATTCCCCGCAAGAAAAGGCACCGATACGGCCTAGTAAAAACCAATAAAGAAATCCACCTGAGCCCAACAGACGCTTACGAATCCTAATACAACACCAAGCAGCGCACCAATCAAACGACTAATCATGTATGTTCCCAAATCGAAGAAACGAATAATAAATCTAGCTAGCGAAGCGAATCACGAGATGGATGGATGATTGCTTACCGATGTGCCCTCGAGGCGGACGTGCAGCACGGAGCAAGCAGAGGTCGCAAGTAGCAGCAGCAGCGGTGCGGACGGGAGAGGAAACCGATGAAAGGGCACAACGGCTCTTTTCAACCGCAGCGCTTCAAATTCTGTTCGTCCGGACGGAGGTTGTGGGGGATCGATCAGGAGCGGTGGTGCGCACGCGGGGCAAATCTTGATGCGTGGGAGCGACGGCGGGGATGCCCGCTGGGCCTTGGGTATTTTTTATGGGGGGGTGGTTGAGTTGTCTCGGTACGAGAAGGGCTCTCTCGAACTATCTCTTCGCCTGCCGCTCCACGGCGCAGAACATCAAATACCATGTATGACAACGTGGCGTGGTGTGGCGTGGCGTGATAGGTTTGGATAATGTGATTAGTTGGGACGCTGATTAAGCCGGTTCTATTAATTAAGCCAAATATCACGAAGTTTAGTTCTTCTTTTGGATAGATAAGCTCTAGCATTCACAACACACTGAGCTTTCTCATAAGCTTTTTGATAAAATTACCGAATCACGATGCCTCCACGCTATCTAAATATCGGCAAACAACAAAAATAATAATCCAAGCCTCTTATTTGATATTTATCAAGTATAACACATACATAAATGGATACTCAATCCACTTCTAGAAGCAACACATACAACTAGAGATCTTTCTTCTTACCCACAAAGTGCAACACATACACAATTGAAAAAAGAACTCATATTAGCTCAACAAAGTTAAATGGAATGCTAAAACATCTCTCACATAAGAAAATCTAGCTCAAATACATCTGAAACATCTGAAGTATTGCTCTATAAACTCTAAAATCTTTGCTCTCAAATATATACCCCAAATGGGTGTAAGAGCTTCTGCAAAAATATCCATACTCGGTCTCTTTAATAACCTCTCAAATAAACTAACCGTTTGGAGTAAAATTTTCTGAAAATGCAAATTCGAATATTCCTAATTGATAAATTCAAACATTTTCAACGGTCACAAATCCAAAGAAAAATTAGGACATTCTAAATACATAAATTCAGGCATTCCGAATTCACCAATTCGAACATTTCTAATCCTAAAATTCAGATATTCTGAATTCTATAATCCAAATCACATATTCTGCCAAAATATCATAAAATCAAATTCGGACAGACTTGCTACCCAATCTAAAATGGATCATAACTTTTTACTCCGAAATCTAATTTCGACGATCTTGGACTCCATTGAAATCTTATCTAGAGGGATATAACTTTCATATATTTTTAAGATCTAAAAATCCATAGATATTTTCATAGAACACCAAAACTCTAATATAGCCACACAAGTCTAAAATTGAATTTCTCAAAATTTCTAACATAGAATTAATCAAGAGCGTAACTACAAGCTAGCAAGAATCTAAAAATGATCAATACATGAACTTCAACAAATTTACAAAACACATTTGTAAAATTTAGTCACATACTAAGAAGAGTATATGCATGAATTTCAACTATTTGCAAAACACATTCATAAATAATAATATCATGCTATGGAGAGCTAGAACAAGATATCAATACATGATGAGACTCAAACTACTAGACAAGACATCTCTTAATAGTACGGCAATCTACACTAGTAATCTAATCTTCCAATCAAACACTGAGACTGGTAAAAGACTAGAAACACATTCTTAGTCCATGCTAGTTATACCTTTGCCTTGCACATTTACTTGGAGATTTTACTTGACGGTGATCATCTTCTCTCTAAGTCCAGATCCTTATTCATTAACACATGATGAACTACTTTTACTTCGAGATATTGATGCTCATCAATACATAATGACATCATTCATCCCGAACCTTGACTTAATGAACATCAACACATGATACCATCCAAAGTCCTCATCATCATTGAACTTAACATATTTCATCAACTTATGAAAAATATTAGTCTAACACATCCAGTGTTCACTAGTCACTAAAGCACACCATTAACATATAAATGGAGGGTCTAGATCCTTTAATCTACCTCTTTAGTGATTGACGACAACCTAATTGCAAATAATTGAATTTAAATCAATATGAGTATATTACAACTACAAAAACTTCATATACTCAGAGTATGTGAAAGTAAAGATCCTCGATATATGTGGAAAAAAGAAATGGATCAATACTAGTGAAACCTCGTAATATAGAATGAACCCCCCTAAATATGTGCATACATTCATACATACATATCAATTGTTAATTGGAAACAATATGCATATATTTATGTTGAAACTTTTGTAAAGTTCATTGCATTTTGAATCCAAACTTTTGTGGAGTTCACCTTACATTTAAATTTATCATTAATAACCAAAATCAATGTAACAGTGCTTGAACTTACAGTGTCCAAGAATGTCGATTCAAGAAAGTTAGGACGGCTAGAAACAAGTTAAAACACAACATAGGTGACAAGGCTAATGCATTTATGGTAGCCGATTCTGAAGTTGAAAGAGAACTGGATATTGCATTACTGAATGGAAGAAATCCTTGGGCGTTACCAAGTGCGACCGTATCAATGATTTGCTCTTGCAAGAAAAACAGATCAGGCTTTTCAGAGGGACACTCTATTCCGCCTATTGAAGAACTGAAAAAGAAAGCATACAACATGTGGAATCATTCTTGGTAGCAAAATACCAATGATTGTCGTATCGTCAGAAACTATAGAAGAACATCGTCTGAAATTTGCTAAGGAGCATATCATAACAACAGATTGTAATCTTTTTTCTATCACTGCTCACTACTCTAGTCGCACTGCCGACTCCTTGCGCATGGGCAGATGAGCTACTCACTAGTGGGTTTTCCCTAACAAATAAATAAAATCTAGTTCTTTTCCCTAAATAATTGTGTATACAGATCATCATCGGCGGCTGAAGCTTGCTCCACGTCTTTGGTGCCGTTTACGGTGATGGACCGATGGTGACAACGTTCACAATTCCACACATCCAATAGTACAAGGCCTAGACCGGCACGGCGTGCCCTCGGTGGTGCTTAGGCCTCACCGGAGGTGAGTCGGGCCGGCATAGCAAAGGCACATCAAGATGGCCATGCGGCCAAAAGCCGTTGAACCCATGCTATGTCGGCATGGCACAACCCAATTGTCACCTCTATTCGTGAGTTCTAAGTCCAGGTTTCCCCAGCACAACATGGTTTGTGTTGTAGTGCAGGGTGTTTTGTTCCAATACTACATACTAATTCCATGTTACCCTCACAAATCCTTTGATGGGTTTAATGTTGTTGAATAACAAATTGATCATCATAGATCAATCCCAATACCAATCAAGAATACCCGAAGAACAATCATAATAGATAAACACAAGATATATGAGATATCAACTTTTTTATCTTCTTATTGATTGTATATCCTCTTGTACAATAGGGTGCTATATTTATGCCCAAAACCCTTCAAGGGTAGTTTCAGAATTATCCCACCAAAACCAATAGATTGGTTATATCTAAACACATCCTCTTGGTGAATACTGCGTAGGCATATGCCCATCAAAAACTCCTCCCAAAAACCCAGTGGAAAAAATAATGAAGAAATGAGTACATTGTATCCGCATATTGTATTACATTTGTTGCCTCATTAAAAACCTTCGTATGGAAATGAGGCTCTTTATTTAATAATTTGGATGATTAATTTAGCAAAAGTATGGTCCTAAGTAGATAAGAGGCATACATATGATCATTTAATAGAAGCGTCTATTAGAAACTTAAAATATCTAAAGGGGATCAGCATGGGCTTGATAGGTCCACTAATATCATCTTGAGTTCTCTTTAAGAAACTCGGTAATTCTTTTCTAACTTCTAGAAAATATGGTTGTCGGTGTATTCCACCAGACAGGTCTACAGACCGGGTTTGGTTCAGTAGGAGGGCATCTTCGCGGCTGGCAAACCCTAGCGAGTGAAAACCCTAATGACTCCCGCACGAAGGACTCCGGAGCCTATGAACTAAGATGACACAAAGATTTTTACCCAGGTTCAGGCCCCCTCCACCCGGGTAATAGCCTTACGTCCTGCTAGATCTTTTATAGAATGTTTGAAGCTAGTCTGAGATCTCTCGAGTTCTGAGTTCTTTCTTAGGCTCTACTGCTGAACTCTCGATCGTTCGACCCCCCTTCCCCATGCACCAGAGGGCCCTTATATAGCCCAGGATAACGGGGGTAGGTAAAAGGGGGGTCATCATGCTGATCCATATAAATTTATTACACCTTCTGTCTTTGTCCGTTCCTCGGCCTCATTAAATGTCGACGATAACCCTTGCGATGCCTTGGGATGTGACCCTTTGCGGCGGGTAGGTGAGAGCGCCAGAGGAATAGGCTTCTGCAGCAAATCTCGCGATCAAGGACTGACAGCGAGCTGCCTGCCTCGCATGGTACGATGGGGAAGGAGACTTCGAGGCGGCCACCACATCCCACCTTTTGCCTGCGGCCGGCGGCGGCGTTCTCGCCACCGCTCGCTCGAGCCACGTGGGCGGCACTGGCGGCGTGCTTTCGCCGCCGCTTGCCAAAGCCGCCACGGGCTGGCGCCGGTGAGCGGGCGTCTCGCCCACTGCTCGCCCGAACGCCCGTGGGCGGCACCTAGCCGGGCGTGCGTTCGCCGCCGCTTTGCCAAAGCCGCCACGTGGTGGGTGGCGGCGGCGAGCGTCGCGCCCACTGCGCCCGAACGCCACGTGGGCGGCACACAGCCAGGCGTGCTTCGCCGCCGCATGCTCGCCAAAGCCGCCATGTGGGCTTTGGCGCCCGGTAGCGAGGCCTCCTTGCCCTGCTCGCCGCCGAACGCCACGTGGGCGGCACCTGAAACGGGCGTGCTTTCGCTCGCCGCTTTGCCGAAGCCGCCACGTGGGCTGGCGCCGGCGAAGCGGCGTGCTCGCCCACTGCTCGCCCGAACGCCACGTGGGCGGCGCTGGCAGCGGGGCATGCTCGCCCACCCACTGCCGAGCCGCCACGTGGGGGCGCCGCAGCGAGCGTCTCGCCCCACCGCCGGACGCCACGTGGGCCGCATTTGTGCGTCGGTGAGGGTACCACAGCTTAAAGTATGCTGACAGTAGCCCCCGGGCCCGCCCTGGAGTGCGTGCTAGAGCCGTTTGGAACCTTCATTAAATGTTTGGCGCTTCTTGGGCGGGGCCACCACTCAGGAGGATACGACCGCCTCGGTTCCCTCCCGTATCTGCCGATTTTTCTTGGGACCCGAAACGGCGCACGATCTTGTCTCTTCGTGAACCATCGGTGTGGGTGGCGTGTATATATGGATACATCTGTACCAAGCGGTTTACGCTTTCTGCTTTCTTGCGCACTTCAACTTTCGCTTCTTCGTCTTCCTCGCTCAAAGTCTTCACCTTCCTTGCCTTCATGGCGCCTTCCATCCCCGCCTCCACCGTGGACGCCGCCACGGTGGTGAGGATCTCCCGCATCGCGCCGGAGGGCACCTTCCATTTACGGGCGGGGACCCCACGCCGCGGTGCCTCTCCGATGAAATTCTCATCCACGTCTGGGCGATGATGGCGGGTCTGGTTGCGCCATTCTCCGACTTCTTTCTCACCGTCCTCCATTTTTATGAAATCCATCACCTTCACCTCACCCCCAACTCCATCGTTACCCTTTCCATCTTTGCACACCTCTATGAAATGTTCATGGGGGTGATGCCGAATCTTCCTCTTTTCCGCTATTTCTACCTTTGCCGCGGCTCTACCAACGGCGAGGTAGTGGGGAGTTGCTATTTCCGCCTTCAAGACGGATTGGCCTCCTTCATTGCCTTCGGCCAGTCCAAGCGGAAGGCGTGGCGCGGCGAATGGTCAGACATCCGTGGCGACAATGAGATCGGCGCTCTGAGGTGCCACGGGGCGCGAGGTCTCCGCTTCGAACTTCGCCGGTCAAGGAGACGGCAGAGCTCCTTGCAATGGCGGCCCACATCAATAGACTGTGGGACGTTGGATTAATCTGAGCGCGGTGGTCCGGACTTCGTGACGGAGAATCGCTTCGTCGCTACCGTCTGCATGGCGATACCAGCGGCAACGACATAACGCGATGTACCCGGTCGTAAGTTTTTGCTTTCCTTTGGCTTTTTTGCATACATGCTTCTTCTGCGCCCTACCAACCGGCAGTCTTTCTTTATCTTTTGCCAGGTGCGGGAAACCTGGAGGGGCAACTCATTAGCAAATGGCTTACCGGATTGATACCGCCGATCCCAAGCGGCTTGGATTTTCCAGTAGCGGCCCGGCCGCTCGTCGATTTCGAGCACGCGAGCGCCCTGCGAATCGTCGGCGGCGCCAATGGACTCCATCGACCCGGCTGTGGTGCGGCCGCGATCGGCGGTGATCGAGGAATGACCACCGCCAGCGATTGGGCCACAGGCAAGCATCCACTCATCCCGGACGCCACAGGCCCGGACCCCAAGAAGGTCCGCGCCACTAGCCAAACTTCTACCACCGCTAGCCCTGATGCGGCGGCACCTTCGTGAGGGGCGGCGGCACAGGCCGCCCCCACCACGACTTCGCCACCAGAGGCACCGACTCCTGCGGCGCCAACTCCATCGCCTCCTCCAGTTCCTTCTCCTCCGGCGCCGGCCCCGACTACTACGGCGCCAGCACCTTTAGCCACGGGAGCCCATGCCACCGCTCGACATGGTGGGCTTACGCCCCGACGCCAGCCGCCTTGAGAGGTGCGCCAAGGCGTCCTCAAGACGCCCAGGCGAGGCATCCCCTGCGCCCACTGGGGTGGTGGGAACTTCCGCCCAAGTGCCTCCGGTCGCCACCGCCGAGAGGGTCGAAGAGGGCGACCCTAGCTCCAGCGCCTCCGGCCGTCTCGCCCGTCGCACCGCCACTGCCCCCACCTCGCGCTTCGTCGAGCTCTTCACCAAACTTGGCAGAATACACGCCTCGCTGGGCGCCGTCCTTGCCACAGCCGCCAGGCATGGGGCTCGACGCAAAGAGCGATTAGCGTCGATGCGGCGAGTGGCGGAGAGCGGAGAGGCGAGGCGGAATTGGCACTGGAAAGGGCCAACGTGGCTGCCATGCAGCTGCGGGCGGAGAGGGCCGAAGCGGCGCTGAAGCATTCGGAGCATGAGTCCTTCCGCCTGTGGCACAATCTCGCCATCATGCTCAAGAAGACCTTTCAGCGCACGAAGAGGTGCCTGGAGCCCTTGGGGGTGGCGCTGAATACGCCCCTGCAAGACTCCGCCTTGCAGTTCGCCCATGCGACCAATCAGGCCGCAGAGGCACTCTATGGGCTGCCCACTGCCCTGGCAGCCCGCTCCACCAGAGAAGGTCGGGAAGTTGCAATCATGGCCGCTACTTACGTGCTGTCCTGCTGCGCCAGCCGCGACGCCACCTTCGATCCAATGGCAGTGGTGACGGCCGGCGTCGAAGGAGACGTGGCGCCGCGAGGCACAGTGCGCCGCGGCCGAAAGCACGTGGCGGGCTGCTGCGGTAAGCGGCCGGTCATGGGCGTCTCCACCTGGCGGTGGAGGAGGAGAGGCGCCACGACCTCGACTGGCGACAGTGAAGGGCTAGGCAGCGCTTTAGTTCTTTTGCTTTTTTCTTCTTTTTGTCTTGTGTTGATCTACCTTCCTGCATATACCAACATCTGAACAAATCTTAGCGTAACGGATGTTTTTACTTGCCTTTACCCGTGCGCTTGTTTATTTCGCTTGATTGATTCCGTTTGTTAGAGCTGCCAGGCGACCAGCCTTGAACTTAGCCATAACGCCAAGTAAGCTTTCAAATTTAGGGCAATACTTCAGGATCCCTTTTTAGGTCACGTGCAGCCGGCTACAAACGCAAGCACAAACCACGCAAGTTACACAGAACTTAGGTACAAATGACCTTAAACCTGGCAGTTCACGCGGAACGCAGAACAACCTTAGCTTTAGGTTTTTGTGCAAGATTGTCGCTGGTTCAAATCCCTTCGGAACTTAGATCCCGATGATCTCCGGGCACTGTCTTTGCATGCAGCATGGCGAGGCAACAAGTTTAAGGGAGTGTTTTAGGCAGCGATGCAAGCGGTGACAACCAGCGGTGCTTCAAGGAGCCAACCCGAGGCGTGCGAGCCGTGTTCGAGTAATGTGCCCAACTCGCAGTCCGGTCACTTGCCCTCGCCGAACGCTAACACTTAGCACTTTTCTTTTATCACCAAGGGGATGTCGTTCTTTGATGCCCGCGACAATCACGCATAACTTGGCCCATCTCAGTGTATACATAAGCAAAGGATTAGAAGTGTAGCACAAGACACTTATCTAACTTATGTACCATAGGGCGATCAGCCCAGGCGATCGGGCGACCAGCCCCCAGGCGTCTGGGCGACCAGCCTGGAGCATCGGGTGGCCAGCCCCCAGGCGTCGGGCGGCCAACCTGGAACATCGGGCGACCAATCCCCAGCACTTGGGCGATGTTGAGCTTTTCTTTGGAGTGGGTCGATGCTTTGATCTTCTTCCTGCGTGCACACACATCTATCGCAAAGACAAGTAGACATAACGCGTGACATGTGTAGGGAGGATTTAAACAACATAAACCCTCGCGTGGGATCGTTATGGTCCGTTCTTATTGGATTCTAGGTCCGTGCGACCTTTCTGGGGACCGAACCACAGCGCTGCGTGGCCAAGAAGCGGGCTTCCTGGGGTGGTAATAGGCCAACAGCGCTCACGGTGATGACCAGCGGTGCTTCTAAAAGCCAACCCGAGGCGTGCGAGCCGCATTTGAGCGCCGTGCCAAACTCACCCCCCGGTTACCCATTCTTGCCCCACGCAGGCGCCGAGCGCCACCACGGATCGACAGAGAAATTCCAAATAGTCGGGACCAACAACACCCATATGAAAAACTGCCCCTTGGGGCGCAAAAGAGAGATAAAGATGGTAAAGTAAAAGCCTTCAAGGCAACAACTTTACTAATCACCAGTAGCCACCAATCAGCCGGGGGAAAGACTTACCTCGAGGCTGACCAAAGCGAACTGCTGGGTACTTACAATTCTTTCATGGATAGAACTTCTGCAACAACTCAATGTTGTAGGAATTCGCCAGTTCTTGGCCATCCTCAGTGGCCAATCGGACCGCCCCGGGTCGAGATATTGAAACCACCATAAAGGGGCCCTCCCACCGGGGAGACAGCTTGTGCAACCCGGCATGCGTCTGAATCCTGCGCAAGACCAAGTTGCCCACTGCCAGTGTCCTCTCGGAGACCCGGGTGGCGTGGTACCGCCTGAGGCTTTGCTGATATCGGGCAGCGCGAAGAGTGGCCCGATCACGGACTTCCTCCAGGAGGTTAACATCTTCTCGCCGGAGATCTTCTTGGCCTTCCTCGTTGAACGCCAAGACACGCGGAGAACCGAGCGACAGCTCAGAGGGGAGAACAACTTCCGCCACATACACCAGGAAGAAAGGCGTCTCGCCAGTGGCCCGACTGGGCGTGGTGCGAAGTGACCAGAGCATAGCCGGGAGTTCTTCTGTCCATCGCGCCCCCCGCTTGTGGAGCCGATCAAACGCCCTCGTCTTGAGGCCCTTCAACACCAGCGCGTTGGCGCGTTCTGCTTGGCCGTTACTCTTGGGGTGAGCCACCGAAGTAAAACATACTTTGGTGCCCATTTCGTCGTAGAACTCCAGGAAAGCTGCGCTGGTGAACTGAGTTCCGTTGTCGGTGATGATGCGGTTGGCGACTCCAAAGCGGGTAAAGATCCCGTGCATGAATTTGATAGCAGCGGAAGCTGTAATGGCACGTACTGCTTCGGCTTCGACCCACTTGGTGAACTTGTCGATAGCGACGAAAAGATGGGTGAAGCCCCTGGCCCGCGAGAGCGGGCTCAGATATCGACCCGGCACATAAGCGACCAAGAGGCGGGATGGTTTGCGAGCTTAGGCTGGTCGGTGGATCTGCTGACGAAGAACTCGACAAGCCGCATTTCCTCACCGGCTTCGCAAGCATCCTAGAGGCGAGAGGCCAATAAAATCCTTGGCGAACGCTTTACCGACTAGCGTTCGGCGGACATATGGCTCTGACACGCCTCCATGGATATCGAGAGCGGTTGCTCCCTCTTCCCAAGTGATGCACTTCAAGAGAACTCCGTTTACGCTCTGGCGGTATAGGTCCCCACCTACCGAGTATAGCACTTGGCCTTGCGTGCAATCTTCTCGGTGAGGCATCATCGTCGGGATCACTTGGTCACGCAGAAGGCTAGGATAGGATCCATCCACCGACCTTCTGGCCAAGCGTGGCGAACTCGGTGCTCACCGGGTACTCCATGGGCCAAGCTTTTCCCCAGTCTTTGCATCGGCGAAGCTCGCCTCCCTCTCGGACACAGAAATTTGGCGGGCACCTGTGCCTTCCTCCTGAGCCGGAGGCTGCGGCTGCACCGCCTTCCCGCCGAGCCGAGGTCGAACGCCATGCCGTCGTCCCCCACTGACCAAAGGCAGGATACGACACCATCATCTCCACAGGCGGGGTTGCGATGGATGGTCGCGATAGTCTTTCTTCGAAGACCCCGACTGGAACAGAAGCTTTTGAGGACGCAAGCTGTGAAAACCCATCCGCGAGGTGGTTGTCGCGTCGAGGGATATGAACATACCCCAATCCTTTAAAGTGGCGCTCCATTTTTCGGACCTCCACCAGTTACACCGCCATGGTGGGGTCAGAACATTGGAATTCCTTCCGTGCTTGGTTGATGACTAGTAGGGAGTCACCCTTGACTTGGAGGCGCCGGATGCCTAGCGCCGAAGCGATGCACAGCCCTGCCAGCAGGCCCTCATATTCAGCTACATTGTTCGTGGCCTTAAAGTCGAGGGCGACCACATACTGGAGGGTGTCACCGGTCGGGGAGACCAGGACAACCCTAGCCCCCACGCCTTCCAGCCTGAATGAGCCATCAAAGAATAAGGTCCATGGAGAAGGCGTGGGTGCTTCTTTGGCTTCAGGAGTGGCGGGAGTCCACTCGGTGACGAACTTCACCAATTTCTGGCTCTTGATGGTGGTGCGGGGTACAAATTTGAGGTTGAACTCCCCCAGTTCCACCGACCATTTAGCAATACGGCCTTCTGCTTCACGGTTGTGGAGAATTTCTCGCAGAGGGTAGGCCGTGACCACGGTGATTTCTCGCCCTTGGAAATAATGACGCAGCTTCCTGGATGCCACCAAGACCGCATACAACATTTTTTGAGCCTGCGGGTATCGAGTCTCCGCTTCATGCAACACCTTGCTGATGTAGTAGACCGACTTTTGGACACCTTCCCTCTCCGCAACCAGTACCGCGCTCACCACCTCAGGAGTGGCAGTAATGTATAGGAGCAACGGCTTGCCCTGCGCAGGGGAGACCAGCACCGGGGGAGAGGTGAGGTATTGCTTCAAGTCTTCAAATGCCTTCTGTGCCTCGTCTGTCCACTCAAAGTGGTTAGTCTTCTTCAACAGCTTGAACAGAGGTAAGCTTCTCTCTCCCAACCAGGAAATGAACTGCCCTAGGGAGGCCAGGCGTCCGGCCAGGCACTGGATCTTTTTGAGTCGCACTAGCGGCTTCATGTGCTCGATGGCCACTATCTTATCAGGATTGGCTTCAATACCTTGTTGGACACCGAAACCCAATGACTTTTGCCGGAGGGCACACCAAACACACACTTTTCAGGATTGAGCTTCAGGCAATTCTTCTGGAGGTTAGCAAAGGTTTCCTCCAGGTCTTGGATTAGTTCTTCGCTCTTTTTAATCTTCACAACTAAGTCGTCAACGTAGACCTCAAGATTTCGCCCTATCTGCGAGCGGAAAGTAATATGCATGGCACGTTGATAAGTGGAACCAGTATTTTTTAAACCAAAAGCCATTCTAACATAACAATAAACACCGTAAATTACAAAAGATCTTCTCTTCATCTTCTACCGCCATGCTAATCTGGTGGTACCCGAATCTGGCGTCCGTAAAACACAAGAATCGCACCCGTACCGTGGAGTCAACAATGAGGTCGACTCATGGGGGTAAGGATCTTCAGGCGAGCCTTGTTGAGGTCGGTGAAGTCGACACACATGCGCCATCTCCCGTTGGACTTCTTAACAAGCACAGGGTTGGCAAGCCACTCGGGGTGAGAGACTTCCCTGACTATCCCTGCGCGCAGCAGCTTCTCTACCTCCTCCCGAATGGCATCTTGCCGCTCCGGCGCCTGCCTCCGGACCTTTTACCGGACCGGGCGCGCTTCAGGGAGCGTTGCCAATCGGTGCTCGATCACCTCCCTGGGGACCCCAGTCATGTCGGACGGTTGCCAGGCGAACACATCGGAGTTAGGCGAGGAAGAAGATGAGCGTCTTCCTATTTGGCGCCGAGGCTGGCGCCAATGTTGACGGATCTTCGGGGCTCGCCCTCACTCAGGCGACCACCTTAACTTCACCGGCAGAGCAGCAGGCGCGGGTCCGGCCTGAGGCTCCGAGCCGGGCGTTGGCACGCCCGACGCAGGTGGCGCCGGCCAGGTCTCATGCCTGCTTGTTGCAGCGCAAGGCCTCTGACTTGTCCACCTAAATTGTAATGGGGCCGCCGGGCCCTTGCATCTTCACCACCATGTAGGCATAGTGGGTTGCCGCCATAAACTTGACCAACGCCGGTCGGCCAAGCAAGGCATTGTAGGGGAGGTCGAAATCAGCGACCTCGAAGTCCACCATCTCGGTGCAGTAATTATCTTTCTCCCCGAAGGTGACGGGGGGTGCACCTGACCGAGGGGCATTAAACCAGCCTCCGGGGCTACCCTAAAGAAAGGCAGAGCCGGACACAGATCCTGTTGCAGGATCTGGAGTGCCAGGAATGTCGAAGAGGACAGGGGGTTGATGGAGCTCCCCCCGTCCACCAACACACGCCCCAGCCGTACATTCCGGATGGTGGGCGACACCACGATCGGGAGATGCCCTAGGCCGGTGGTGCTTTCAGGGTGGTCAGCCCGACTAAAAGTGATCGTCTCCTCAGAGCCACTTGACATCCGACCACCCTCGAGCTCGATCTTTGTGGCGCACACTTCCCTCTTCAGCCGTTTGTATGCGGCGTTGGAGGAAAAGGTGGACGAACCACCATGGATGTATGCCACAGCGTGATCCGCCTGCTGGAAGGCCAGCGGGGCGGGGTCTTCGTCTTGGTCGTCGTCGGGGCGGCGTTCCTTGAGCCGCTTCTCCACCATTTTGCTCACGACCCGACAGCCGTCCAAGTCATGAGTGTTGGTCCGATGGATCGAGCAATAGAGCTCGCCCTCTTTTTGCTCGCGGCGGTCGTTCCCATGACCGCGGCGGTCATCGCACCGGTCACGCCGGTCACGGCGGTTCGCGCTTCGCGGCTGGGTCCTCGCGATCACGTTCGTGACCAAGACCCGCTGGTCTCTCCTACCTCGCTTCGCGCCTTCTTGCCGCATGGCGGAACCCTTCGAGGTTCTAACCGTCCTTGCCTCGGCCATCCTTAGGGCGACGCTGCCCCTGCCTCCATGACGCGTACACTTATGTGCGAGGAGAAGAGCTCAAGGTGGTACTTGATGGTGCGGTGGCCATCTTCTCCTTCATCTTCGGTCTCGGGCGCCTCTTGGCGATGGCGACCGGTTGCTCGAAATGTGGGGATCGTGTTGCGGCGATGGCGAAACCGCCGGATGAAGTCGCGCAGCGACTCCCCCTTCTCCTGCTCCAGGGCGTGGAGTTCATCCTCCATGCCTGGCTGCGCAAAGGAGCCTTGAAAGTTGGCGACGAAGAGGCCGCACAACTCCTCCCACGAGTGCACCGACCCTTAGGGGAGGTTTAACAGCCAATAACGGGCAGAGCCCGTCAAGGCCGTTGGGAGGTAATTGGCCATAATCTTTTCAGATCCGCCAGCCGCTCGCACCACCGTAGTATAAATCTGCAGGAATTCCTCTGGGTTGGTGGTGCCGTCATACTTCTCTATGGACGCCGGGCGGAACCTGTCGGGCCATGCCACGTGGCGCAGCCGTCGGGAGAAGGCCTGGTACCCGACGCCATAAAAGAAGCCCAGCCGCTTGCGAGGCTGGTGCGAGGCTCCCCCGGGGCGCGGGGCTGGCTCCTGAGAGGAGGAGTGGACCTCCTCCTTAGTCCGAGAGTGAGAGCCATGGTAGGGACTCTCACCGTCAGAGGCTATCTGCTTCCCGCGGCAGCGCTCCTGGACCGGGTGGCGCGACAGGCGACCACGGAGGTCATCACCGCGCTGCCGGCGGCTTTCATCCAAGTGCGCTCGGAGGTCCCCACGGTCCCTTGCGGAACCGGGACCAGCTCCACGCGCGCCCTTCCTTCGGCTCGACGCTGGCTAGAACTACTTCCATTAGGCGGCTAGACGCTGAGTCGGCCGGCATGCGCCCGAACAGCGGTGTCCGCGGTACCGGCGGTCGAGCCCTACCCGGAGTTGGGTCGCGTCCACAAGACCGGCGATGCTCCGCAGCCACGGGGTGGCCGGAGAGTCTCCTGCGAGTTCCACCGGAGGGTGGTCCAAGAGGAGAACATACGGCGGTTCTCGGCAGTGGCGGCCTCCATGGCGAGCCGACGTCGCACGGGGTGCTCCGCCGCCTCCAAAGGAGCAATGCTGCCACCCTGCAGGGGCGGGGTGAGATGATCCTTCGTCCGGCGAGATCGCCGCCGCATACTGGCGATGCTCGCCCGCCGCTTCTTGGCGAAACACGCCATCTCCGGATCTGCGGGCTCGATCAAATCATGGACACGAAGTCGCGAGGAGTTGGCGGAGAACCAACCAGCCCCTACTCGGCGCACCCCTGTCGGCGTATTCCACCAGACAGGCCCGAGTCTACAGACTGGGTTTGGTTTAGTAGGAGGGCATCTTCGCGGCTGGCAAACCCTAGCGAGTGAAAACCCTAATGACTCCCGCACGAAGGACTCCGGAGCCTATGAACTAAGATGACACAAAGATTTTTACCCAGGTTCAGGCCCCCTCCACCCGGGTAATAGCCTTACGTCCTGCTAGATCTTTTATAGAATGTTTGAAGCTAGTACAAAGCTCTCAGGTTACAGGTTCTTCCTTAGGCTCTACTTCTGAACTCTCGATCGTTCGACCCCCCTTCCCCAAGCACCAGAGGGCCCTAATATAGCCCAGGCTAACGGGGGTAGGTAAAAGGGGGGTCATCATGCTGATCCATATACTTTTATTACACCTTCCTGTGCTATCCCGTTCCTCCAGCCTCATTAAATGTCGACGCATGGCTTTTCCCTATCCTTTGGGATGTGACCCTTTGCGATGGGTAGGTGAGAGGTGCGAGAGGAATGGGCTTGTAGCAGAAATCCTCGCAGTCAAGGGACTCGACACAGCGAGCTGCCCCTGCATGAATGCGATGGGGAAGGAGACTTCAAGGCCACCACATCCCACCTTTTGCCTGCGGCGAAGCGGCGAGCGCGTTCTCCCACTGCTGCCCGAACGCCACGAGCGCCAAGACTGGCAAAGGGCGTGCTCGCCGCCGCCAAAGCCGCCACGGTGGCTGGCGCGGCGGCGGCGTCCTCACCCACTGCTTTCGCCGAACGCCACGTGGGCGGCACCTAACCCGGCGGCGTGCTTTCGCCGCTCGCCGCCAGCCGCCACGTGGCCGGGCGCCGCGCAGCGGCGTCTCGCCACTGCCGCTTCTAACGCCACGTGGGCGGCACCTAACCGGGCGTGCTTTCGCCGCCCGCTGCCGAAGCCGCCCGTGGTGAGCTCCGGCGGCAGGCGTCTCGCCACTGCTTTCGCCCGACGCCACGTGGGCGGCACCTAACCCGCCGGGCGTGCTTTCGCCGCCCCGCTTTGCTGGCCGCCACGTGGCTGGCGCCCGGCGGCGGCGTCCCGCCCACTGCTCGCCCGAACGCCACGTGGGCGGCCTTTGGCAATGGCGTGCTCGTCCCCGCTTTGCCGAAGCCGCCCGTGAAATTTGGCGCCGGCGGCAGGCGTCTCGCCCGCTGCTCGCCGGACGCCACGTGAGCCTCATTTGTGCGTCGGTGAGGGTACCCCAGCGTAAAGTACGCTCACAATGGTCTAATTATGAGCTTCCATTTAGCAAAAGTAGGACATTAGAAGTCTTCAAGTCTAGCGAAATCTTAGACTTTACTATAGCCAACAGAATTATTAATGATTTTTCTCATCATATTCAACTCAAGATGACTCAGTCGATCATGTCAGATCTTAAATATTTGTGGGTTTTAAATATTGTTTCTATCATAACATAGACTTCAGGTTTTATATATGTACAGTATAATCCTAAGAAGAAGAAAGAAAACTTTTCAACAATGTGTTTATTGCACCCATTAAACTTAGTCGTGAGTAGGTAGTCTATACCAACATCATTTTATGTATCCATATGGAAATCATTCAGACATTGCCATTGAAACTTAATAGAGTATGACTGGACTCAGGATACAAGAGAGTATTATCTATTATTATATGAGTACCTATAGGGAGAATTATGATAGCTCTCCCTGTGCTAACATTGAGGGGATCACTTCTAGCAATAGTCATAATATTTCTATTTTTTAGTCAAAGTCTGAAAATATTTAGTTTCCCTAAGAACTGATTTTTGTAATAAAACTACCTACAAGATAGATTTTCTCCAACACCATTGGATTATATATTGTTTGATATTAGAAGTATGATTTAGCAATCAAACAATTATTGCATCAGAAATATATTGTAAAATATAGAACAAATATAACACAATAAATGAATCAAATATCCTAGAAAATAACAATTTATTCAACTTTAAGCGATAATTGCTCAACAGAAGTGTAGACTAATATTCATTCAGGAATTAAAACCAAACTGACAGGGAGACTCATAAGGAATATATGATATCGACTAGCAAAAACAAACAAATATTCAGGAGACAAGTTCAAGTCTCCATATAAGTCATGGATATCTTTATGAGACTCCCCAATCTCAGTCCCAAGAAGATCATCTTCATCTATGAGAGTGTTTTCATATCCGAGAAGGTCTTTTTGGAACTTCTCTATAGGACCAAGAACCATATCATCACACTTCGTACCATTTGTGTTAACAATAGGTTAAATGGATAAGTGTGCCTCAATATTGTTCCCCTGGATCTCCTTGACTTTCCAGTAGATTGCATGTAAATGACTACCAAGTGCTTCTAGTGAGACAGGTACACAACTAATGGTCAGTGCATCCATACCTAATGCAAGTTTATGTAGGATAAGTAGCATTGTTCGTTGAGTCATGCTTCTCAAAACTCCCTGGCCATTTACCTTTATTTCTCCACTAAGACTCGCCTCTTCCCTTCTGTATTCCATTATTCTTCCATTTTCCCACTTAATGCCTTTGGCCTTTTTTGCGACCATAGCTATTGCTAAACTGTTGAGCATTAGCATGCATTTTGGGCATTGCATATGTCCTATTGGGGAAAATATGACGATTCTTTATCAGGAGTCCATCATACTTCTCTACTTCTAACAAAGTATAAATAAGCTCAAACTACTTTTGGTATTTTATATGATGGTATTGTTGCCATAGTATCCTCATGTTGGGGTGGAAGGTGCATAAGGTCTTGTCTATTATATCAGCAAATATAATTTTCTTGTTATAGAAACATTGTTTAGAGACAAGGTTGTGCATGGCGGAGTTGTATGCTACTATAGTTTTATGGTCTAGGAAGGGTAGGCGAGCTGTGCTTCTAATAGCACGACGGATCTTTGCTTGTTAAGTCATTTCTTCATGGATTTTCATAGTGCCAGCATGTCCTCCTTCATCAAATACTTGGCATTCAAGTCTACATGAGATGGTGCCTTAGGAAGGGCAAAGCCGCACACTTAGCGGTTTTAGGAAAAGTATGAGCACCAGCTTCATGCTAGGTAATAGCAACTCTAAGAGATCAAGCTGTTAGGTTAATCTTAGCATACATTGCCCAGGTCAAGTAATTAATGTCATTCTGGGAAAACTTTGCAAATTCCCTTGTTACGATGTCCGATATATCCTATGTTATATTCATGCCAAAATTAATTTTATTGTTAGTAAAATCAATATACTGCATGCTCACCATTGAATCAATAAATATTGATCCATATCTAATTGGTAGATAATTATCTAAAAATTTCTAGAATTTTCTACTAATTATCGAGCAATTTTTAGAATTACCAAAATAACAGAAAATTAAACTCAGCATATGTATAAATATGGAATTATGATAGGAAAGTAAATCCAATTACATAAAGCATCAAATATGTGCTAGGTCAAAGTTTCAACAATTTACAGAAGTCCATATACCTAGAAATTCAGTTTCTCTAATTTAATATAAATTTTTAGAATTTATTAGCGAGTTTTCAGGATTACTGGACACTTTGGGTGCCTTTCGCAAAAGTTATCATAGTTGCAAAATATTACGTAATTAATCAAAACTTCAGAAGTTAGAACACAAAAGTGACATTTTTCCTGGAGCGATAGGCTCAGGCGAGAATGGTGTCGGGCAAACGTGGCATTGAACGATGAGCTAGTGCGATAAAGGTCGTGCGAGCATGGTACAGAGCAACAGTCTCGCACGCTATCCAGCCGGTGTGGCACACAGTAGCGAGTGCACGTGGACTAAGCCAGGAACAATAAGCCCATGTGTAGTAAAACAATCTATAACCCTAATTAGCAATAAAACCATCTATGGTCTAGCAAGCAAAAATTAATCTACAAGATTAATCTAATAGCATGGGTGTTGGGGACTGAAGAACCCCTGCCTGGTCAACGGATCAGTCAACAAACCCCTAGCTCGAGCTCGAGCTGTGAGGCCTCTGACCGTGTCATTGACCACACGGCTCCCGCTCGACCTCGATCTTGGGGGGTAAGGAACCAGCTCCCGTCCGGGGGGGTCAAGCTCGGGGATCTAGGTCGAGCATTCACACTGACGGTTACCAATATCCTTAAATGATGGAGTCAAGCCAGACGTGGGCGACAATTTCGGAGCGGTTATGATCCAGCTTTAGTACGCATGAAGCCACTCTTCTGGGAATCTCGGGAGAGGCATAAAACCCCCCTGAGATGAACACAGGGGGCAATTCACACTCAAGCCTCGCATTTCACGACAGACACACACGCTCAGACTACAGGAGCTCGAGCTAGAGAGCATCCCTTGTACTCAAACATAGTGAATTTCTCCGCCTCTGGGCAAGACTGGAGTAGAGCTATTACTTATTTTGGGGGCTCGAACCAGTATAATTCTCGGTGTCTCCCTCTCTTCCTCTTTCCTCCGACCATTGGAGTGGTGAGTCTGTTTCCTCGGTGAGCAAAGCCAGTTCCGGGTCCTGCATTCACATCAACCCCCATACACTTCTGCTGTCAGGCGATCCGAATCACCGATAGGTGGCGCCCACTGTGGGGCCTGAAAGCTTCACTCATTCGGAGGAACATCAACACTTCAGAGACATGGCACACATCGCTGGAGGATGTTCAGCGAATTCAGGCTCGGATGTGGTTCCCGAGCATGATGGCTCCACATCCCTGTTTTTGCCTTCACCGCCGCTGCGTGAACAGTTCGTCTTCATGGCCGACAGCCATGACGCAAGCGCGGAGGCGGAGGACCGCGACCCGAAGACTTTCGAGGATGCTTGCCGGATGGCTCAAGTCGCTATCAATCAGGCCATAACCACTCTCCAGCGGGAAGAACGTGGGAAGGTCGGCACTTCATCTGGGCGGTCCAAGCATCCTCGCTCGGGCGAACGCCTACGTGCTATCGCTCGGGTTATGACCGATCCCGCTCGGGTGAAGTCAAATCTTTTTGGTCGAGCTCTCGCTGATGAGCTCGACAAAGCCGTTGTCGAAGTCATACCTTCGCAGCACTGAAGTCGGCACTCTGGATCTCCTCCCTGACGAGTGACGACAGCTCCTCGCGCAGGCGTTGGCGCCTTCGCCGATTGCCTTTGCGCCAGCGATCCCGGGATTGTCCCGGACGCCTCCACGTCGTCGTCCCCTGAATGCGACCCCGGGCAGCGTTCGGCATCAGCAGAGCTACAACAACTCCTATTCGAACAGCAGCATGTCTGGGAGCCTTTCCCCGCACGATACGCCACGCATCGCAGGTTCACAAACAATCTGCGGTATCTCGGCGATGCTCGCGGCTTATCCGCCACGACCAGCGTGGTCGTAGGTCCGGCCGCCATGACAACCGCCACTCTGGATCCAGGAGCAGCGACCACCTTTCCCGGCATGGTCCTGTTCCAGCTTATGGCTGCTCGGCGTACTCTGACGACCTTCGTTGAGTACGCTGGCCAGCCCGATTCAAGCCCACCTTGATAGAGTGGTTCGACGGGACAAAGAACCCCAACGAGTTCCTTTCAATCTACTCGACCACGATTTTGGCGGCCGGAGGAGACGAGGCAGTAATGGCCAATTACCTCCTGACCATGTTGGATGGTGCCGCGCGTACCTGGCTCTTCAACCAGAAGCCTGCCTCCTTCTGATCATGGTGCTAGATACAAAGTGCTCTCCGCTCCAATTTTCGGAGCTGTTACGAACAGCCTGGAAGGGAAAAGGACCTAGATCACGTTATCCAGGGCAAGAATGAGCCCCTCCGCAACTTCGTGCGGCAGTTCATCCACACGAGGAACTCGATCCCGAGCGTCTCCGATGAGGCTGTGATCAAGGCCTTCAAGTTTGATGTCCATGACCAATGTCTCACCGAGGACCTCGAGATCACAGCGAGGCTCAACGTTAATAAGCTTGCATTTCAAGATGGCGAATGGTACGTGAACGCGACGACGCGCCAGTTCATTGAAGCGACTACTTACCAAGGTAAGCTCGGTCTCAATTCTGGAGAAGTCGGCTGTAACATCCCAATTTTTGCTTTTCTTGCATTTTAATGGTATTTTGAATTTCTGGGAATTTCTGGAATTTATTTGGATTTATTTGGAATTATTTGGATTTATTTTGAATTAAACCATTTATCAACTTAATTGAATAATAGAAAAGTTAAAATAAAATTTTGCTGGAAATATTTTATTTGAGTCACAAATGTCCTAAAATATTTTTGAGAATTTTTCCGAATTTTTCTAGTATTTTTAATGCCCCAAATGGATTATTTTATTTTCGGAATTATTTTTAATCGAAAAAGTAATTAAAATCGGATGAAACAGTGTTGGGCGAACATCGTGCGGCCCACTGAAAAACCCTAGCGCCAGAGTCGTCCGATCTTCATCCGACGGTCCACGTCGCGCCACGCCGCTATTCAGATCCCCATGGGATTCATGCGCCGCCCGTGTGGGCCTCGGTTTCGCGCATTTCACGGACGTCGAGGCACTATTTAATGCGCCGCCTCTCCTGTGTTCCTCGGTTTTGCGACGATCCGTCCGTACACTTCTCCGCCGAGAGCCGCCGCCACCGCCGAGCTCGCCAAGTCCTCCACCGTCCGCCGCACTTCTTCGCATTGTTTAAATCGCCGGTGATCTCCGCCGTCGCCGTGGCACCTCGTGACTCACCTCGTCAAGCCGCGTCGGAAGGGCCACTTCTTCACGCCGGAGGAGCACGGAAACGCCGCCGCCACGTCTTCTTCCTCCGCCGGTGAAACCTCGTCGCCGCGCCAACGTCGCCCGAGCCCGAAGTCATCCGCCGTCCGTCGCGCATCAACGATCCGGATCTCGCCACGTCGCCCGCAAATAGTAAACTTCATCTTCTAATCTCCACCGTTAGATGCAAATCCGAGGCGGCCAGTAGAACCCACGTCGCCGTTCATCGTGCACGTGACGCCGACAAAGCGGACCCACATGTCGATCGCACCACGCCGCGCCTTTGTGGCGCATGAGTCGCCGACAAGACGGGCCCGCATGTCGGTAAGACCGACCGGTGACGTCGGTGGCGACGCCACGGTGGGTCCCACTGTCGCTGAGTCAATGATGACGCCATCTTGACGTCAAGACGGAGCCGGTCGGTGGCGTCAAGAAGGCCGCGTGTCGATTCGTGGTGGCGACCGTGTCACGATGACGCAATAATTAATTTTCCGAAAAAGAAAATATTTATTTAATTCGGTATATTGATTTTAAATATATTTTGAAACTTCAAACGCTTATAACTTTTGTGTTTTAACTCCGATTCGAGTGATTCCAATTTCTATAAATTTGTAAAATTAAGCTCTTTCTGTTTATGAATTTTATTTGAATTTTAGGCTTGAGTTGCTCTCTGTTTTATTTATTTATTGCTATTTATTTGCGTTCTGCGTGAGACGTTGAAGTGCCCGACGGTTTCGAGGAGAAGTTCGACCGAGAGCAAGTTCAGAACCGTAACCAGCACTTTTTGAAGGCAAGTTGTGTTTGATCATGTTGGACCTATTAGAGCAAATTATTTTGATTTAAACTATTGCATGCTAATTTGATAGAAATGATTTTGAATAAGTTTTGGGATTAGTTAAATGCCTAAGTTGCTGTATGCCACCTTGTCATATATAATTGTAGGCCATGAATCTTTTGTCACCCTAGGATATGGATTAATAGTTGGACTTTTATAATTTGCCAACATGGGTTGAGTAGACCAAGTAGTATGCTTAGCCCTCGCCACGGACATTTCATGATTTTGGAATACCAAAGTGAATCTTGACTTAATGAGATATTGAACATGCTTTGTGAATGAGACATGTGTTATTGAGTTGATGATGGCACGTGGTGCAATGGTAAAGAACCGGTGGGAAAATGATTTAGACGGGGCAAATGGCAAGATTGTTTACAGTGGGCCAAGAGTGGCAATCTGGCGGTCGATTTGGTTTTATTGGTTTTGGATAATTGAGATCACACTTGGTTAGTCTTGCCTCGGTCAACTAAGGACTTAACCTTGCGAGCATTTGAACTGAGTCTCTCATATGACCACAAGCTCCGTAATGGGACGGGCTTAGCTGAGTAAACCGGGAAATCTATTCTTTGGTCTTGTCGTGGTGGTGTGAGGCCCGGAGAAGCGGAATGAGAACTCACATGGCGCAAGAGGGGGCCACAGGTGTGGTAACCATCCCTCCAAAGTTGAAACCTTAGCGAGCAAGATGAGTTTAGATGGAACTTTGGAAAGGCTTCGTTACGGTTATTTGCCTTGGTGGTATTTGATCAGATCTTGTGGGTAAAGTGTATAACCTCTGCAGAGTGTACAACCTATTCGAATAGCCGTGCTCACGGTATTGAGCATCGCTCGGTGATTACAGTCAAGGGTTAGATTTTCATGAAAATGACTTGTTTATGGAAAATGCTTGGGTTGGTAATGATGAACTGGACTTAGGATGGAAAAATGATTCTGATTGAAATGTTTGTGAAAGCTATTATTCCTACTCTTTTTTATGCTTTGCAATCTATTCTCATTTACCTTGAATGCTATACCGCTCATGAACCATAGCCTATCCTTTGTACTAAGCCATGCATGTAGAATATTAGAATTGCATTACATGCATGACTTGCCGAGTGCTCAAAGTACTCACCCACAACAACACAACTTCAGCTTGAAGAAGAAGCAAACCACCGCCGGAGGAGGAGTATCGAGGAGCCGACAAACTAGGAGCGAGCCCAATCGGCTTACTGTGGCAAATTGGTTGGCGCCACGAGTTTATTTTATTTCATTGCATTTGAATATTTTAATAAGTCTTAGCTCCTGCAGGCGTATCTTTGTAACTTGACCATAAGGTCGATCAACTAGTTTGAGTATTTAATCAAAGTACTTATTATTTCTTTGGTTATGACCGTGATATGTACCAATGTTGAGATCTGTGTGCACTAGCGTGATCTGGACTAGTGCTGAATACACTGAGGGTCCGGATTTGCAAATTCGGGTCCCGACAGAGGTGGTATCGAGCCATACTAATCGTAGGATCGCCCTTAGTTAGAATGGTCGTAGTGAGGATAAAACTATTTTCTAAAAGCTAAAATGTGCCAAGATGATAATGCAATCTCGACTTACCCTTCTCTTCTTTCATACCCCTTGCTGAATTCAACACATATTCGCTTTGTTTAAAATATCCGAGTTTCACGTGAGTGTCCTTTGACGATGAGGATGATCCACTCTTTTGGTGGCGCCTTCGAGGGTGCGCCACGGAGCTTTGGCGTATGATGCAGGCGGCTTGGAGGATATGACAGCCGATCTACCGGGACTCTTGTGGATCGGGCGGATCGATATTGCAGGATGTCACTATCACGGTCACGCTTAGGATAGGGCGAGGCGAAGTCGTCCCATCCGCATCACACCCAGAGGTTGTCATTTGACGCTGGGATTCAAGAGACATCGCGTCTGGCGATGAGGCGGTTGCTCGTACCTACCCCAGGAGTTGGATGGCACAAGTTTACGTCACCACCCACGAGAGACACGCTACTGGCAAGAGCCCATCGAGGAGGAGGATGCCACGATCACCCACGGCGGATATGTCATCGCTCAAGAGGATGTTATCGGCGAGACGGTTCAGGAGCTGCAGAGGTCTCGTGACGAGTTCACGCAGGCAAGGGCTCATCTGTTGTAGACTTGTGAGTACTTGGCCCACTCTATTCAGAGGATTGGGGAGCTGGAGACAGCACAGACGGACGAGCCGGAGCAGATCTTTGGAGCTACACGACCAGACCGGAGGAGCCACAGGCGAGAGCCGCAGCAGCGAGCGAGCGAGCTGGAAGTGAAGTCGGAGCAAGTGGAAGTGAAGCCCGAGCTGTGGAGGTCAGCGAGAACCATGGAGGCCGAGCCTGTCAGGAGGCGCATCCAATGGAGGATCGTTGGGATAGGTTTGTACCAAGACCAGCACACCACGGTGTATCCACCAGGAGTTCGGTGGGGTTGGCTCGAGGAGGAGCGTTAGGGTTAGTAGTTGAGACTCTGCGACGAGTCGCGTCTTGGAATAAGAGTCACCCTTAGAGGCGTTTGACTCGAGTGTTAGTTCGATTTGCTTCTTTCATGCTTGTGAGTGATCGGTATGTGTTGCATGGCCCATAGGCATTGTGAGCAACCATACCTCGATATTAATAAAGTAATAAAGTCGATTTTGTGTTACACCTTTGTCCCCGTATAAGTACTCCATTACTTGTCTATTCTTATTTCCCTCTCGTCTCTAAACCATGGAGCAATCGGCAGATGGTGAACACTCAAGGAAACCAAGGAGGAAATGGGAGCGGTTCTCGCTTCACCGAAACATCGATGGGGAAGGACAAGGACCTCAACCAAGACCGCCATTGATATCGTAACTTTGGAGCCTTTATTGCTGCATGCACCCGATTAATGCATGCCATGATGCAAGTCACCGCCCAAGCACCGCCGCGCCCAAGTTAACGAGTCAACCCGGGCAGAGGCCACACTCGAGGCCGCTTTAATTCATGAGGACACGACCGCCTACATTTTAGGGAATGCCAATCCATTGGAGGCGATGATTGGCTAAGGACGATAGAGAGAAAGTTGCACATTACCCAAGTGAAGGAAATGAGAGGTACTCTATGCCTCTCATCAACTTGAAGGAACCGCAATGAATGGTGGGAAAACTCTCATGCCGCTCATGAGCACCCACAGACATCGGTGGGAGGAGTTCACGATTGCTTTTCGGCGGTACCATGTGCCCGAAGGCATCATGGAGCTGAAAAAGGAGGAGTTTAGGGCAATCAAGCGGGGCAATCAATCGGTCTCGAGTATCTGAATAAGTTCATGCGGTGGCACGCCTTTTGAGGATGTAGCAACGGATAAGGCTAGCGCCTCGATTCATGAAGGGAATGAATTCAGATCGCAGGGACTCATAACCCACACTTTTCACGACTTTCAGAGCTAGTGAACAAAGCGCCGATATTGGAGGACAAGCGCAGGAGCTGGAGGACAACCGAAGCGCAGGATGGCACAAACAGGAGCATGCCAGGAGCGCAGCGTTTGAGGGTTACACCAAATCGTTCTTGAGTTCCAGCCAAGGAATGTGATGACGATGCCACCACCGTACCAAGACTGCGGACAAAATTTCCGACACCAACACCGCTTGGGAATGCAACATGAGGAGCAGAATGACGCTAAACGTTGTTTTATCATCACGAGCGAACATTTGCCAATTCTCGTCCTAAGAAGGAGGAGGAGGAGTGACACCAGTTAAGCTTCAATCTTGGAACTACTCCAACGAAGGCACCCGCGTCGAGCAAGCCGTGGAGCTACACAACTGGAGCCGCCACACGATCGTGGTAAGAGGCGAGTCAATCATGTCACCGCCGATGCAAAGGCAGAGAATACATCGGACATCGTCTTGGGTAAGTTACTTGTCAACTCAATTACACCAACAGCTTTTATTTGATTACGAGCTTCACATTCGTTTATATCTCGGATTTTTGCTGTGAACAATGGGTTGAAAATGGTGAACCTTAGGCATGTATTGCTAGTACAATCCCCGGGATCAGAACTCCGATCTGATGTAGGATGTTCTGGGGTAAAGTTGCTTATAGATGGAACAGAGTTCCTAGCAAACTTAGTGGTGTTAGATACCCAGACCCTAGATGTTATTTTGGGAATGGACTGGTTGTCTAAACATAAGGTTGTATTAGACTGTGGACGAAGAGTCATATCAGTCGAGAGTCCTTGTGGGAGGAAAATAGAGTTTCAGGCAACTGCCGTTCGGGATGGACAGTTGATGGTCAATAGTGTGAAGGCCGTCGATAGAAGATGTACCGGTTGTCGAGAATACTCGGATGTATTTCGGAGGATTTACAGGATGCCACCAGACGAGGACATAGAGTTTATAATCGAGTTAGTGCACCGAACGGCCCGATAGCTAAGAGACCTTATCGGATGTCAACCGATGAGCTGGTCGAAATGAAGAAGTAGATTGAGGAATTATTGGATAAGGGATTTATTAGACCTAGTTAAATGCCATGGGGAGCACCGGGCTTACTTTGTCAAGAAGAAGGACGGAAGTTACCGGATGTGTGTGGATTATCAGACCTTGAATGAAGTCACTATCAAGAATAAGTATCCGCTACCGGGATCGATGACCTATTTGATCGCTTGAGAGGAGCCGGAGTTTTCTCCAAAATTGACCTCGATCGAGGATATCACCAAATGAAGATTCGATCGGAGGATGTGCCGAAGACCGCATTTTCGTCAAGATATGGGCATTATGAGTTTACAGTGATGTCTTTTGGTTTGACAAATGCACCCGCATATTTCATGAACATGATGAACAAGGTTTTCATGGAATACTTGGATAAGTTCGTTGTTGTATTCATAGATGACATTCTAGTTTACTCCAAGACCAGGGAAGAGCATGCAGAGCATCTGAAGCTAGTTCTGGAGAAGTTAAGAGAGCAGCAACTTTTCGCTAAGTTTAGCAAGTGTGACTTCTGGAAGAACAAGGTGGAATTTCTTGGACATGTGGTGACCGCCAAGGAGTCGCAGATTGACCCAAGTAAGGTGGAAGCGAAGTTGCATTGGGAGCCACCCAAAACGGTGACTCAAATTCGTAGTTTCCTTGGAATGGCGGTTATTACCGCCGATTTATTGAAGGATTTTCAACGATTGCGAGACCTCTTACGCAATTGTTGAAAAAGGAAAAGAAGTTCGCATGGGCGCGGAATGTGGCGGAGTTTCGAGTTGAAGAAACGTTTGACAACGGCACGGTGTTAGTACTACCGGATTTAAGCCAGAGCTTTGATATATACTGTGATGCATCGCGTCAAGGACTAGGATGCGTGTTAATGCAGAATAGAAAGGTCGTTGCATATGCATCAAGGCAGTTGAGGCCGCATGAAGAGAACTATCCGACGCATGATCTGGAATTAGCGGTAGTGGTACATGCTTTGAAGTTATGGCGACACTATCTAATTGGGAGCAGATGTGAGGTGTACATCGACCATAAGAGTCTTAAATATATATTTACTCAATCGGATCTGAACATGAGGCGAGAGAGGTGGTTAGAACTAATCAAGGATTATAATCTGGGATTCATTATCACCACGAAAGCCAATGTGGTGGCCGATGCTTTAAGCGAAAAAAGCCATTCGGTGAACATGTTGGTGGAAGCAAGTCGTTGAGTTATGCAAGGAATTTGAAGTCAAGCCGGAGGTTGTGCCTAAAGGATTTATAGCCGCTTTAGAAGTGAAGCCTACCCTGGAAATCAGATTCGTGAAGGACCAAAAGGACGATGCCAAAATTCAGAGGATTAAGTCTAAAATGGAGGAAGGCAGGGCAAAGGATTTCAAGCTGGATGAGCAAGGTACATTGTGGATTAAAAATCGATATGCGTCTCAAGACAAGAAGGAGTCAAGCGGTGATCTTGGAGGAAGCCCATGATTCCAAGTACTCCATTCATCCAGGAAGCGCTAAGATGTATCAAGACCTAAAGGAAAGATTTTGGTGGCCAAGCATGAAGCGTGAAGTTGCAGAGCATGTTGCGTTGTCGACATATGCCAAAGAGTCAAAGCAATGCATCGAGGCCAGCGGGGTTACTCTGACCATCGAGGATACCCGAGTGGAAATGGGAAGAAATCGGAATGGATTTCATTACGGTTTACCAAGGACCCGACATAGGTATGACTCTATATGGGTTATAGTGGACCGTTTGACAAAGGTTGCCCACTTTATACCGTGAAGACTACCTATTCGGGGACCGCTTAGCGAATTGTATATGTCAAGGATTGTGTGTTTGCATGGAGTTCGAAAGAAAATTGTATCGGACGAGGTACTCGGTTTACCTCAAGATTTTGGGATAAGTTGCATGAGGCCCTAGGGACCCTTTGAACTTTAGCACCGCATATCACCCATGCATGATGGGCAAACGGAAAGAGTTAATCGACATCTTGGAGGACATGTTGAGGGCATGTGCATTGGCTTATACAACTGGGATAAGTGTTTGCCATATGCCGAAGTTTAGCTATAACAATGACTACCGAGCAAGTTTGCGAGATGTCGCCATTTGAAGCACTATATGGAAGACCTGTCGACGCCGTTGAATTGGAATGAGGCCGGAGAGCGTCATATGTTCGGGCCGACATTCTTCGAGAAGTCAAGAGCGTAGCCATGATCGAGGAACGATTGAAAATTGCACAATCAAGATGTAAGAGTTATGCCGATAATCGCCGCAGGATTTGAGCTTTGAGCCTGAAGATTTTGTGTATCTCAGAGTTACCCCACTCAAAGGAGTTAAGAGGTTTCACACTAAAGGGAAGTTAGCGCCAAGATATGTTGGCCCATTCAAGATCCTAAGTCGTAGGGGTGAAGTAGCGTATCAGCTGGAGTTACCGCAGTCTCTAGCGGGTGTGCATGATGTATTCCATGTGTCACAACTAAAGAAATGTCTCCGAGTGCGGAAGAGCATATGCCGTTAGAGTCGGCCGAGTGCGGAAGGATTTGACTTATAAAGAGTACCCGTGAAAATCTTGGACACAATGGATCGAGAAGCGAAAATAAATCGACCAACTTCTGCGAGTTCAATTAGATAACCATTACGAGAGCGAAGCAACTTTGGGGCCTGAAGAGGACTTGAAGAAGGAATTCCTAACCTATTCCTTAGTCGATACAGAATCTCGGGTCGAGATTCCATTAAGGGGGGGAGGTTTGTAACATTCCAATTTTTGCTTTTCTTGCATTTTAATGGTATTTTGAATTTCTGGGAATTTCTGGAATTTATTTGGATTTATTTGGAATTATTTGGATTTATTTTGAATTAAACCATTTATCAACTTAATTGAATAATAGAAAAGTTAAAATAAAATTTTGCTGGAAATATTTTATTTGAGTCACAAATGTCCTAAAATATTTTTGAGAATTTTTCCAGAATTTTTCTAGTATTTTTAATGCCCCAAATGGATTATTTTATTTTCGGGAATTATTTTTAATCGAAAAAGTAATTAAAATCGGATGAACAGTGTTGGGCGAACATCTTGCGGCCCACTCGAAAAACCCTAGCGCCAGTAGCCGTCCGATCTTCATCCGACGGTCCACGTCGCGCCACGCCGCTTATTCAGATCCTCACGGATTCCGCCGCCGTGTGGGCCTCGGTTTCAAGATTTCACGGACGCCGAGGGCACTATTTAATCGCGCCGCCTCTCTCCTGTTCCTCGGTTTGCGACGATCCGTCCGTACACTTCTCACCGCCGAGACGCCGCCGCAAGACGAGCTCGCCGAAGTCCTCCACCGTCCCGCCGCTTCTTCGCATTGTTTAAATGCGCCGCGGTGATCCTCCGCCGTCGCCGTGGCACCTCGGACTCACCTCGTCAAGCCGTCGGAAGGCCACTTCTTCACGCCGAGGAGCACGGAACGCCGCCGCCACGTCTTCTTCCTCCGCCGGTGAAACCTCGTCGCCGCGCCAACGCCGCCGAGCCCGAAGGTCATCCGCCGTCCGATCGCGATCAACGATCCGGATCTCGCCACGCCGCCCGCAAATAGTAAACTTCATCTTCTAATCTCCACCGTTAGATGCAACCGAGGGCGCCAGAGAGCCACGCCGCCGCTTCATCGTGCACGGACGCCGACAAGGCGACCCACATGTCGGCCGCACCACGCCGCGCCTTCAGGCGCATGAGTCGCCGACAAAGACGGGCCCGCATGTCGGCCGCAGACGGACCGGTGACGCCGGTCGACGCCACGGTGGGTCCCACTGTCGCTGAGTCAATGATGACGCTATGCCGACGCCAAGACGGAGCCGGTCGTACGACGTCGGCAAGGCCGCGGTCGTTCGTGGTGGCGACACGTGTCACAGATGACGCAATAATTAATTTTCCGAAAAAGAAAATATTTATTTAATTCGGTATATTGATTTTAAATATATTTTGAAACTTCAAACGCTTATAACTTTTGTGTTTTAACTCCGATTCGAGTGATTCCAATTTCTATAAATTTGTAAAATCAAGCTCTTTCTGTTTATGAATTTTATTTGAATTTTAGGCTTGAGTTGCTCTCTGTTTTATTTATTTATTGCTATTTATTTGCGTTACGCGTAGACGTTGAAGTGCCCGACGGTTTCGAGGGAGAAGTTCTGACCCAGGAGCAAGTTCAGGAACCAGAACCAGCACTTTTTGAAGGCAAGTTGTGTTTGATCATGTTGGACCTATTAGAGCAAATTATTTTGATTTAAACTATTGCATGCTAATTTGATAGAAATGATTTTGAATAAGTTTTGGGATTAGTTAAATGCCTAAGTTCTTTGTATGCCACCTTGTCATATATAATTGTAGGCCATGAATCTTTTGTCACCCTAGGATATGGATTAATAGTTGGACTTTTATAATTTGCCAACATGGGTTGAGTAGACCAAGTAGTATGCTTAGCCACGCCACGTGGACATTTCATGATTTTGGAATACCAAGGTGAATATTGACTTAATGAGATATTGAACATGCTTTGTGAATGAGACATGTGTTATTGAGTTGATGATGGCACGTGGTGCAATGGTAAAGAACCGGTGGGAAAATGATTTAGACTGGGGCAAATGGCAAGATTGTTTCGTGGGCCAAGAGTGGCAATCGGGCGGTCGATTTGGTTTTATTGGTTTTGGATAATTGAGATCACACTTGGTTAGTCTTGCCTCGGTCAACTAAGGACTTAACCTTGCGAGCATTTGAACTGAAGTCTCTCATACAGACCACAAGCTCCGTGAATGGGACGGGCTTAGCTGAGTAAACCGGGAAATCTATTCTTTGGTACTTGTCGTGGTGGTGTGAGGCCCGAGAAGCGGAATGAGAACTCACATGGCGCAAGAGGGGGCCCCAGGTGTGGTAACCACCCTCCAAAGTTGAAACCTTAGCGGCAAGATGAGTTTAGATGGAACTTTGGAAAGGCTTCGTTACGGTTATTTGCCTTGGTGGTATTTGATCAGTATCTTGTGGGTAAAGTGTATAACCTCTGCAGAGTGTACAACCTATTGAATAGCCGTGCTCACTGTAATGAGCATCGCTTCGGTGATTACAATCAAGGGTTAGATTTTCATGAAAATGACTTGTTTATGGAAAATGCTTGGGTTGGTAATGATGAACTGGACTTAGGACAGAAAAATGATTTATGATTGAAATGTTTGTGAAAGCTATTATTCCTACTACTGTTTTACTGCTTTGCAATCTATTACTGTTTACCTTGAATGCTGTACCGCTCATGAACCATAGCCTATCCTTTGTACTAAGCCATGCATGTAGAATATTAGAATTGCATTCATGCATGACTTGTTTGAGTGCTCAAAGTACTCACCCCACAACAACACAACTTCAGTTGAAGAAGAAGCAAACCCCGCCAGAGGAGGAGTATCGGAGGAGCCGACAAACTAGGAGCGAGCCCAATCGGTTCGTGGCAAATTGGTTGGCGCCACGAGTTTATTTTATTTCATTGCATTTGAATATTTTAATAAGTCTTAAGCCTGCGAGGCGTATCTTTGTAACTTGACCATAAGGTCGATCAACTAGTTTGAGTATTTAATCAAAGTACTTATTATTTCGTTGGTTATGACTGTGATATGTACCAATGTTGAGACTGTGTGCACTAGCGTGATCCTGGACTAGTGCTAAATACACAGAGGGTCCGGATTTGCAAATTCGGGTCCCGACAGAGGTGGTATCGAGCCATACTTGACCGTGAGGATCGCCCTTAGTTAGAATGGTCGAGTGAGGATAAAACTATTTTCTAAAAGCTAAAATGTGCCAAGATGATAATGCAATCTCGACTTACCCTTCTCTTCTTTCATACCCCTTGCTGAATTCAACACATATTCGCTTTGTTTAAAATATCCGAGTTTCACGTGAGTGTCCTTTGACGATGAGGATGATCCACTCTTTTGGTGAGCGCCTTCGAGGGTACGCCACGGAGCTTTGGCGATGATGCAAAGCAGCTTGGAGGATATGACAGCCGATCTCTGGGGGACTATCAGGATCGGGCAGATCGATATTGCCTCGATGTCACTATCACGGTCACGCTTAGGATAGGGCGAGGCGAGTCGTCCCATCCGCATCACACCAGGAGGTTGTCATTTGACGCCGATTCAAGAGACATCGCGTCTGGCGATGAGGCAGATTGCTCGTACCTACCCCAGGGAGTTGGATGGCACAGTGTTTCGTCACCACCCACGCAGAGACACGCTACAACCGAGAGCCCATCGAGGAGGAGGATGCCACGATCACCCACCTGGCCAGATATGTCATCGCTCAAGAGGATGTTATCGACGAGACGGTTCAGAGGCTGCAGAGGTCTCGTGGCGAGTTCACGCAGCAAGGGCTCATCTGTTGTAGACTTGTGAGTACTTGGCCCACTTATTCGAGAGGATTGGGAGCCGGAGACAACATTTATGCGGACGAGCCGAGCTGCTTTGGAGCTACACGACCTGACCTCGAGGAGCCACAAAGCGAGCCGCAGCCAGAGCCGTGAGCGAGCCAAGGAAGTGAAGTCGGAGCAAGTGGAAGTGAAGCCCGAGCCTGTGGAGGTCAAGCAGAACCATGGAGGCCGAGCCTGGCAGGAGGCGATCCAAATGGAGGATCGTTGGGATTGGTTTGTACCAAAGACCAAAGACACCGCGGTGTATCCACCAGGAGTTCCTGGGGTTGGCTCGAGGAGTGAGCGTTAGGGTTAGTAGTTGAGACTCTGCGACGAGTCGCGTCTTGGAATAAGAGTCACCCTTAGAGGCGCTTGACTCCAGAGTGTTAGTTCGATTTGCTTCTTTCATGCTTAGGAGTGATCGGTATGTGTTGCATGGCCCATAGGCATTGTGAGCAACCATACCTCGATATTAATAAAGTAATAAAGTCGATTTTGTGTTACACCTTTGTCCCCGTATAAGTACTCCATTACTTGTCTATTCTTATTTCCTCTCGTCTCTAAACCATGGAGCAATCGGCAGATGGTGAACACTCAAGGAAACCAAGGAGGAAATGGGAGCGGTTCTCGCCACCGAAACATCGATGGGGAAGGACAAGGACCTCAACCAAGACCGCCATTGATATGCGTAACTTTGGAGCCTTTATTGTCAGCACCCGAAGCACGCATGCCATGATGCAAAGAGTCACCGCCCAAGCCGCCGCCGCCTAAGTTAACTGTGTCAACCCAAAGGCAGAGGCCACACTCGAGGTCGCTTAATTCATGAGGACACGACCGCCTACATTTTTTCGGGAATGCCAATCCATTGGAGGCAGATGATTGGCTAAGGACGATAGAGAGAAAGTTGCACATTACCCAGGGTGAAGGAAATGAGAGGGTACTCTATGCCTCTCATCAACTTGAAGGAACCGCAACTGAATGGTGGGAAAACTACTGCGCTGCTCATGAGCACCCACAGGACATCACCGGGAGGAGTTCACGATTGCTTTTCGGCAGTACCATGTGCCCGAAGGCATCATGGAGCTGAAAAAGGAGGAGTTTAGGGCATCAAGCAGGGCAATCAATCGGTGTCTCGAGTATCTGAATAAGTTCATGTACCGCACGCCACGCACTTTTTGAGGATGTAGCAACGGATAAGGCTAGCGCCTCGATTCATGAAGGACCGATTCAGATCGCAGGGACTCATAACCCACACTTTTCCCGACTTTCAGAGCTAGTGAACAAAGCGCCGATATTGGAGGACAAGCGCAAGGAGCCGGAGGACAACCGAAGCGCAGAGATGGCACAAACAGGAGCATGCCAGAGAGCGCAGCTGCTTGAGGGTTGCACCAAATCGCTTCTTGAGTTCAAACCAAGGAATGTGATGACGATGCCACCACCGGCCAAGACCTGCGGACAAAATTTCCGACACCAACACCGGTTGGGAATGCAACAGAGGGAGCAAAGAATAGCTAAACGTTGTTTTATCATCACGAGCAGAGCATTTTGCCACCATCGCCCTAAGAAGGAGGAGGAGGAGTGACACCAGCCGCTTCAATCTTGGAACTACTCCAACGAAGGCACCCGCCAGAGCAAGCCGTGGAGCTACACAACTGAGCCGCCACACGATCGTGGTAAGAGGCGAGTCAATCATGTCACCGCCGATGCAAAGGTCACGAATACATCGGACATCGTCTCGGGTAAGTTACTTGTCAACTCAAGACTGCAATAGCTTTTATTTGATTCTCGAGCTTCACATTCGCTTATATCTCGGATTTTTGCTGTGAACAATGGGTTGAAAATGGTGAACCTTAGGCATGTATTGCTAGTACAATCCCCGGATCGAAACTCCGATCCGATGTAGGATGTTCGGGGTAAAGTTGCTTATAGATGGAACAGAGTTCCTAGCAAACTTAGTGGTGTTAGATACCTGCACCCTAGATGTTATTTTGGGAATGGACCGTTGTCTAAACATAAGGTTGTATTAGACCGTGGACGAAAGAGTCATATCACGAGAGTCCTTGTGGGAGGAAAATAGAGTTTCAGTAAAGCGCCGCTCGGGATGGACAGTTGATGGTCAATAGTGTGAAGGCCACAAGATAGAAGATGTACCAATTGTCGAGAATACTCGATGTATTTCCAGAGGATTTACCTGGGATGCCACCAGACAGGGACATAGAGTTTGTAATCGAGTTAGTACCGGGAACGGCCCCGATAGCTAAGAGACCTTATCGGATGTCAACCGATGAGCTGGTCGAAATGAAGAAGTAGATTGAGGAATTATTGGATAAGGGATTTATTAGACCTAGTTCGTCGCCATGGGGAGTACCGGTTCTGTTTGTCAAGAAGAAGGACGGAAGTTACCGGATGTGTGTGGATTATCGGGCACTGAATGAAGTCACTATCAAGAATAAGTATCCGCTACCCAGGATCGATGACCTATTTGATCAGTTGAGAGGAGCCGGAGTTTTCTCCAAAATTGACCTCGATCGATCGATATCACCAAATGAAGATTCGACGGAGGATGTGCCAAGACCGCATTTTCGCCAAGATATGGGCATTATGAGTTTACAAAGGATGTCTTTTGGTTTGACAAATGCACCCATATTTCATGAACATGATGAACAAGGTTTTCATGGAATACTTGGATAAGTTCGTTGTTGTATTCATAGATGACATTCTAGTTTACTCCAAGACCAGGAAGAGCATGCAGAGCATCCGGCTAGTTCGAGAAGTTAAGAGAGCGACAACTTTTCGCTAAGTTTAGCAAGTGTGACTTCGGAAGAACAAGGTGGAATTTCTTGGACATGTGGTGACCGCCAAGGAGTCGCAGCTTGACCCAAGTAAGGTGGAAGCAAGAGTTGCATTGGGAGCCACCCAAAACGGTGACTCAAATTCGTAGTTTCCTTGGAATGGCGGTTATTACCGCCGATTTATTGAAGGATTTTCAACGATTATGAGACCTCTTACGCAATTGTTGAAAAAGGAAAAGAAGTTCGCATGGACGCCGGAATGTGAGCGGAGTTTCGTGAGTTGAAGAAACGTTTGACAACGGCACCAGGTGTTAGTACTACCGGATTTAAGCGAGCTTTGATATATCTTGTGATGCATCGCGCCAAGGACTAGGATGCGTGTTAATGCGAATGTAAAGGTCGTTGCATATGCATCAAGGCGCTTGAGGCCGCATGAAGAGAACTATCCGACGATGATTGGAATTAGCGGTAGTGGTACATGCTTTGAAGTTATGGCGACACTATCTAATTGGGAACAGATGTGAGGTGTACATCGACCATAAGAGTCTTAAATATATATTTACTCAATCGGATCTGAACATGAGGCGAGGAGGTGGTTAGAACTAATCAAGGATTATAATCTGGGGATTCATTATCACCCTGGGAAAGCCAATGTGGTGGCCGATGCTTTAAGCCGAAAAAGCCATTCGGTGAACATGTTGGTGGAAGCAAGTCAGGTTGAGTTATGCAAGGAATTTGAAAATTCAAGTCGGAGGTTGTGCCTAAAGGATTTATAGCCGCTTTAGAAGTGAAGCCTACCCTGGAAGATCAGATTCGTGAAGGACAGAAAGACGATGCCAAAATTCAGAGGATTAAGTCTAAAATGGAGGAAGGCAAGGCAAAGGATTTCAAGCTGGATGAGCAAGGTACATTGTGGATTAAAAATCGCATATGCGTACCGCACAAGAAGGAGCTGAAGCAGCTGATCTTGGAGGAAGCCCATGATTCCAAGTACTCCATTCATCCAGGAAGCGCTAAGATGTATCAAGACCTAAAGGAAAGATTTTGGTGGCCAAGCATGAAGCGTGAAGTTGCAGAGCATGTTGCGCAGCGACATATGCCAAAGAGTCAGCAATGCATCGAGGCCGCCGGTTGTTACTCTGACCAATCGAGGATACCCGAGTGGAAATGGGAAGAAATCGAATGGATTTCATTACCGGTTTACCAAGGACCCGCATACGGTATGACTCTATATGGGTTATAGTGGACCGTTTGACAAAGGTTGCCCACTTTATACCAGTGAAGACTACCTATTCGGGGGACCGCTTAGCAGAATTGTATATGTCAAGGATTGTGTGTTTGCATGGAGTTCTGAAGAAAATTGTATCGGACAGAGGTACTCAGTTTACCTCAAGATTTTGGGATAAGTTGCATGAGGCCCTAGGGACCCGCCTGAACTTTAGCACCGCATATCACCCACAGACAGATGGGCAAACGGAAAGAGTTAATCAGATACTGGAGGACATGTTGAGGGCATGTGCATTGGCTTATACAACTTCGTGGGATAAGTGTTTGCCATATGCCGAGTTTAGCTATAACAACAAATACCGTGCAAGTTTGCAGATGTCGCCATTTGAAGCACTATATGGAAGACCCTCGCTTAACGCCGTTGAATTGGAATGAGACCGAGAGCGCTATATGTTCGGCCGACATTCTTCGAGAAGTCAAGAGCAGTAGCCATGATCGTGAACGATTGAAAATTGCGCAATCAAGATGTAAGAGTTATGCCGATAATCGCCGCAGGATTTGAGCTTTGAGCTCAAGATTTTGTGTATCTCGAGTTACCCCACTCAAAGGAGTTAAGAGGTTTCACACTAAAGGGAAGTTAGCGCCAAGATATGTTGGCCCATTCAAGATCCTAAGTCGAGGGTGAAGTAGCGATCACCGGAGTTACCGCAGCCTCTAGCGGTGTGCATGATGTATTCCATGTGTCACAACTAAAGAAATGTCTCCGAAAGTGCCGAGAGCATATGCCGTTAGAGTCGGCCGAGCAGCGGATGGATTTGACTTATAAAGAGTACCCGTGAAAATCTTGGACACAATGGATCGAGAAACGAGAAATAAATCGACCCGCTTCTGCAGAGTTCAATTAGAGTAACCATTCGAGAGCGAAGCAACTTTGGGAGCGCCAAGAGGACTTGAAGAAGGAATTCCTAACCTATTCCTTGTCAAATTACAATCTCGGGTCGAGATTCCATTAAGGGGGGGAGGTTTGTAACATTCCAATTTTTGCTTTTCTTGCATTTTAATGGTATTTTGAATTTCTGGGAATTTCTGGAATTTATTTGGATTTATTTGGAATTATTTGGATTTATTTTGAATTAAACCATTTATCAACTTAATTGAATAATAGAAAAGTTAAAATAAAATTTTGCTGGAAATATTTTATTTGAGTCACAAATGTCCTAAAATATTTTTGAGAATTTTTCCAGAATTTTTCTAGTATTTTTAATGCCCCAAATGGATTATTTTATTTTCGAATTATTTTTAATCGAAAAAGTAATTAAAAATCGGATGAACAGTGTTGGGCGAACATCGTATGCCCACTTCGAAAACCCTAGCGCCAGAGTCCGTCCGATCTTCATCCGACGGTCCACGCCGCGCCCACGCCGCTTATTCAGATCCCCACGGATTCCGCCGCCGCCTGCGTGGGCTCCTCGGCTTCAAGATTTCACGGACGCCAAGGGCACTATTTAATGCGCCGCCTCTCTGTGTTCCTCGGTTTGCGACGATCCGTCCGTACACTTCACCGCCGAGGCGCCGCTGCCGCAGACGAGCTCGCCAAGTCCTCCACCGTCCGCCGCGACTTTTTCGCATTGTTTAAATGCCGCCGGTGATCTCGCTGCCGCTCGCGGGCACCCTCGACTCACTCGCTGCCGCGTCGGAAGGGCCACTTCTTCACGCCGGAGGAGCACGGAACGCCGCGCCACGCTTTCTTCCTCGCTCGGTGAAACCTCGCCGCCGCTAAACGCCGCCGAGCCCGAAGGCTATCCGCCGTCCGATCGCGCATCAACGATCCGGATCTCGCCACGCCGCCCGCAAATAGTAAACTTCATCTTCTAATCTCCACCGTTAGATGCAACCGAGGGCGGTAGAGAGCCACGCCGCCGCTCATCAGGCACGTGACGCCGACAAGGCGGACCCACATGTCGGGCCGCACCACGCCGCGCATCAGGCGCATGAGTCGCCGACAAAGACGGGCCCGCATGTCACCAAGACCGACCGGTGACGCGGTGCCGACGCCACGGGTCCCACTGCCGCTGAGTCAATGATGACGCTATGCCGACGCCAAGACGGAGCCGGCCGTACGACGTCGGCAAGGCCGTGTCGTTCTGTGGTGGCGACACGTGTCACAGATGACGCAATAATTAATTTTCCGAAAAAGAAAATATTTATTTAATTCGGTATATTGATTTTAAATATATTTTGAAACTTCAAACGCTTATAACTTTTGTGTTTTAACTCCGATTCGAGTGATTCCAATTTCTATAAATTTGTAAAATCAAGCTCTTTCTGTTTATGAATTTTATTTGAATTTTAGGCTTGAGTTGCTCTCTGTTTTATTTATTTATTGCTATTTATTTATGCTACGCCGTGAGACGTTGAAGTGCCCGACGGTTTCGAGGGAGAAGTTTCGACCGAGAGCAAGTTCAGAACCGTAACCAAAGACTTTTTGAAGGCAAGTTGTGTTTGATCATGTTGGACCTATTAGAGCAAATTATTTTGATTTAAACTATTGCATGCTAATTTGATAGAAATGATTTTGAATAAGTTTTGGGATTAGTTAAATGCCTAAGTTGCTGTATGCCACCTTGTCATATATAATTGTAGGCCATGAATCTTTTGTCACCCTAGGATATGGATTAATAGTTGGACTTTTATAATTTGCCAACATGGGTTGAGTAGACCAAGTAGTATGCTTAGCCTCGCCACGGACATTTCATGATTTTGGAATACCAAGGTGAATATTGACTTAATGAGATATTGAACATGCTTTGTGAATGAGACATGTGTTATTGAGTTGATGATGGCACGTGGTGCAATGGTAAAGAACCGGTGGGAAAATGATTTAGACTGGGGCAAATGGCAAGATTGTTTCGTGGGCCAAGAGTGGCAATCGGGCGGTCGATTTGGTTTTTATTGGTTTTGGATAATTGAGATCATACTTGGTTAGTCTTGCCTCGGCCAACTAAGGACTTAACCTTGCGAGCATTTGAACTGAAGTCTCTCATACACCCACAAGCTCCGTAATGGGACGGGCTTAGCTGAGTAAACCGGGAAATCTATTCTTTGGTACTGCTGTGGTGGTGTGAGGCCCAGAGAAGCGGAATGAGAACTCACATGGCGCAAGAGGGGGCCCCGGTGTGGTAACCACCCCTCCAAAGTGTTGAAACCTTAGCGGCAAGATCGAAGTTTAGATGGAACTTTGGAAAGGCTTCATACGGTTATTTGCCTTGGTGGTATTTGATCGTATCTTGTGGGTAAAGTGTATAACCTCTGCAGAGTGTACAACCTATTCAATAGCCGTGTTTCACGGTAATGAGCATCGCTTCTATGATTACTGGCCAAGGGTTAGATTTTCATGAAAATGACTTGTTTATGGAAAATGCTTGGGTTGGTAATGATGAACTGGACTTAGGATGTAAAAATGATTTACTGATTGAAATGTTTGTGAAAGCTATTATTCCTACTATCGTTTTTATCTTTGCAATCTATTATCATTTACCTTGAATGCTATACCGCCATGAACCATAGCCTATCCTTTGTACTAAGCCATGCATGTAGAATATTAGAATTGCATTCATGCATGACTTGCCGAGTGCTCAAAGTACTCACCCCACAACAACACAACTTCGCTTGAAGAAGAAGCAAACCCCGCCAGAGGAGGAGTATCGAGGAGCCGACAAACTAGGGAGCGAGCCTGGGCCATTGTTCGTGGCAAATTGGTTGGCGCCACGAGTTTATTTTATTTCACGCATTTGAATATTTTAATAAGTCTTAAGCCTCATGAGGCGATTCTTTGTAACTTGACCATAAGGTCGATCAACTAGTTTGAGTATTTAATCAAAGTACTTATTATTTCTTTGGTTATGACTGTGATATGTACCAATGTTGAGACTGTGTGCACTAGCGTGATCCTGGACTAGTGCTGAATACACAGAGGGTCCGGATTTGCAAATTCGGGTCCCGACATCGGCCCATCTAACGCCAAAAGCAGCGACCCGGGCCCGACTGCCAAGAAGCGGAAGAGGGATCGCAGGAATGGTGGTGGTCGGCCCCGTGTGGTCGTTGCTGCGAACGGCCAGCGTGAGGTGATGGAGGTACGGGAACAGGTCCAGGAAGAGCCCTGACCTCAACGAGGCCGGCCACGACCTCAACAGGCGTCACACCGACCTCAGCAGGGGAATCGTCGGCCTGGGCCCCAGCGATTCGACGCCCGACCACAGGGTGCTGAAGGGCGACCCAGGTATGATGACGAAAAGTTCTGCCTATTTCACAGGGCCCAAGGCCACGACCTGCAAAACTGCAGGGCCTGATAGAACAAACTAGACGCCTTCTATGACGGGCGTGGAGAGATGCCCACGCTCCTGAAAGAAGGTGAGCAACTCGATAGGATTAATGCTGATGGGGATCTAGACGACCTCGACCTGGAGTTCCAACAGGGCGATCGTCGGATTGACGTCATTTTTGGTGGCTCATCGGCATACCAGTCCCAGCGTGAGCTCAAGGATGCCGCATGCACCGTCTACCAAGCCGCCGCCGGGAGGCCCGTCGGCCAACCTTGCAAATGGGCTAGGGCGACAATTACCTTTTCATGGGAGGATGCCCCCCAGGGTATGTTTAAGGACCTTAAAACTGGCCTGGTCATGACCCCGACCATCAGCAATACCATGGTCGGACGGGTCATGGTCAACGGGGGCAGTTCTCTCAACTTGCTCCTAGCGAGCGCACTCGATCGGATGTAGATTCCCCGGTCGAAGGTCAGAAATATAGCGGTTTCGTTCTTCGGGATCATCCCGGGAAGTTCGACCACCCCTCTCGGGCAAGTGGTCTTGCCCGTCACTTTCGGCGACTCGGACAACTTTGGCACCGAGTTGATCACCTTCGAGGTGGTCGAAGGAGATCTCCCCTACAACGCCATCCTTAGACGCCCGATGTTGATTAAGTTCATGGTGGCGAACCACTACGGCCACCGCTGCATGAAGCTTCCGGGGCCCAATGGCATCATAACGATACGAGGTGATCTCAAGGTGGCGCACGGGTGCGAAACCAAGGTCTTGGCTCTCGCTAGCATGCTGCCTCAGCGAGGTCCCGAGGCGATCACAAAGAATGCCCGCCAGAAGACGACAATCCAGCCCAGTGGTATGACGAAGGTTGTGCAGCTCGAAGAGGGCAACTCGAGCAAGTGCGTTCACATCTCGACCGAGCTGAGTATAAATAGGAACTCGAGCTCGTCACCTTCCTCTGCGCCAACAAGAGCATATTCGCTTGGGAGCAGGCAGACATGCCAGGAGTCCCGAGGGAGGTGATCGAGCACAAATTGCATGTAAGGCCCGACTGCCGACCTGTGCGCCAGAAGCTGCGTCGTTTCTCCCTGAGAAAATAACTATAATAAGGGAGAATCTCGACAAACTCTTGAAGGTTGGCTTCATTCGCGAGATCGACTACTCCGAATGGCTAGCCAACTCAGTCATCGTGCAGAAGAAATGTGGGAAATGGAGGATGTGCGTTGATCACATGGGCTTGAATTCAGCATGCTCGAAGGATAATTTCCCCCTTCCATGTATAGATCAGATCGTCGACTCCACTGCAAATGCCAAGATGCTGAGTTTCCTGGATGCCTACTCCGGATATCATCAAATCAAGCTGGCAATCGATGATGAAAGTAAAACGGTCTTCATCATGCTGTTCGGGACATACTGCTACACAACCATGTCGTTTGGTCTCCGCAACGCTGGCGCAACGTTCCAGCGCCTGATGGCCAAGACCTTCAACCCTCAGATCGGCCGCAACCTCAAGGTCTATGTGGATGATATCATCATCAAGAGCTCTTCCAGAGACAACCACACCCGAGACCTCGAGGAGACCTTCGCCAACCTGAACAGGCATAGGATCAAGCTTAATCCTAAAAAATGCGTGTTTGGCGCCACCTCGGGAAAGGTACTTGGCTACATGATCGAGGGCTCAGGAGTTGCCCCAAACCCGGAGAAGATCAAGACGATCGAAAAGATGGTTCCCCCGGCTTCGGTAAGGCAGGTGCAGTATCTCACCGACCGCATGGCCGCCCTCAGCCGATTCATCTCAAGGCTCAGCGAGCGTGGGTTACCATTCTTCAAGACTTTGCGTAAGCACGGGAGCTTCGAGTGGACGCTCGAGGTGCAACGATCCTTCGACAAGCTAACGGTATATCTTTCGAGTCCACCTTTGCTCACAACCCCTCAGCCAGACGAAAAGCTGCTGCTCTACCTCACGGCCATGGCCGAGGCTGTCATCACTGTCTTGGTGGCCGAACGAGATGGTCGGCAGCATTCGATCTACTATGTCAACGAAGTGCTTCACGGACCGAAGGAGCGCTACCCCCAGGTCCGGAAGTTGCTCTACGCCCTCCTTATGGCTTCGCGTAAGCTCCGGCATTATTTCCAGGCACATTCGGTGATCGTCCCGAGTAGTTTCCCGCTTGGTGAAATACTAAGGAACCCGGAGGCCGGAGGCCGCATCGCCAAGTGGGCCATGGAGTTGGTTGTGTTTGACATTCAGTTCGTGGCACGCACGGCCATCAAGTCGCAAGCGCTTGCCGACTTTGTGGTTGAACAAATGTTGCAGCCGGCTCCTGGGCTCGAGGTTGAGGAAGAAAAGCCCTAAGTCATGTACTTCGACGGTTCGAGATCTTTCAAGTGCTCGGGGGCTAGTATCCTCATTCTCACCCCACGAGGAGACAAACTGAGGTACATAGTTCGCTTTGGATTTTCGGCCACCAATAACATGGCAGAGTACGAGGCTCTCCTGGCGGGCCTCCGAGCTTGCAAGGCATTGGGCGTGCGCCGGTTGGTCGTCAAGGGCGATTCCCAGCTCGTCATCAACAAATTCAACAAAGATTACCAATACTCAGAAGACTCGATAGCCAAATACCTCACCAAGGTACACAAAATGGAGAAGTGGTTTCGTAATCTGGAAATCAATCACGTGCCTAGGAAGGACAACTCCAGCGCCGATCTCCTATCCAAGCTCAAGTCATCCGATGATGAGGTCCCTCCGGACGTCATCCTTGAGACCTTAGCGGCGCCCTCGATATCTAACCAAGAAGTCTCGGTCGTCTTCCTTGAAGGTGTCCCCTCGTGGACGGAGCCGATCTACAACTTCCTCGTGCAGGGCGAACTCCCATCCGACCCCGCCGAGAGGAGCAGGATCAAGCGCTGGGCATGTTCATACAAACTCGTCGATGTCCAACTTTACAGTCGGAGTTTCTCTGGTGTCCTGACGAAATGCATCACCTCGGAGGAGGGTAAGTACCTATTAAACGACATCCACTCGGGTCTCTATGGTGCGCATTCCTCTTTCAGGACAATGGTCGGGAAGGCCTTCCGTATGGGGTTCTACTGGCCAACGGTGCTCTAGGATGCTTGGGACATCGTCCGCACCTGTCAAGCCTGCCAGTTCCTTGCTCGGAAGTCACATCAACCGGCCTACGCTCTTCAGACCATCCTGCTCGCTTAGCCCTTCTCGACATGGGGGCTCGACATCCTCGGCCCTTTCCCCCAAGCGGTTGGCGGGAAGAAGTACTTGTTCGTCGCCATTGACACCTTCACCAAATGGATCGAGGCCGAACCCATCTCGACCATCACTGCTCGAGTAGTTGTCAAGTTTTTCTGCTCGTCCGTAGTCACCAGGTATGGAGTTCCATGCAAAACTATCACTGACAATGGAACGCAGTTTACCAGCGAACTATTCCAAGAATACTGCGAAGATATAGGCACCAAAGTGTGCTACGCCTCTGTGAGCCAACCACAAAGCAACGGAGTAGTGGAACATGCCAACAGACAGATTGTTCAAGGCGTCAAGAAGAGAGTTTCAGATGAGCTCGAACGATACGGCCGGACCTGGGTGGATGAGCTTCCCACCGTCTTATGGTCCATTTATACCATGGTCAGCTGAGCAATAGGGTCTACCCCCTTCCGGCTTGTATTCGGTACCGAAGCCGTCTTGCCTCTAGAGGTCACGCTGGGCTCTGCTAGGGTCAGCTTGGTCGACCAAGTCGACTTCGAGCAAGAACGGTCTCTCGACCTTACCCTGACAGAAGAAGTAAGATGTTGTGCACTGCTACGATCAGCGCATTACCTGTAGGCTCTTCACAGATATGCGTCTCGATCGGTACGACCTAGGGAGCTCCTTGTTGGGGACCTAGCCCTAAGACGAATTCAAAGCTTGTCCAACACCAACAAGTTATCCCCACATTGGGAGGGCCCCCTACAGAGTCATTTCAATATATCGCACAGGGCTTACCAGCCGGCGATGTCCGATGGCAGAGGGCTCTTGAACTCGTGGAACATTGATCAACTCCGTAAATTCTATGTATAAATCTTTGTCTCAATTTTTAATAAAAGTTATTATTCATTGACTATATTAGTCTTTGTGTCCTTTCTTTTTCCTATACTTTGTACTGGGCGTTGTGGTCTCAGGATTCACCTCTAGGGGTCATGCTAGCAGTAAGCCGATTCTTATCGCGTTACGGCTCCCCCTGTAGTAGGGCTTGAATCAGAGATCTCGCCTGGGGATGTATAGCTCTAGTCGAGCTAGAGCTTTCCCGAATTCGACCTGCATATAAGTGCTTCCAAACCCGATCTGAATGTTGCGATCTTGAAGTTTACCTCCAGGGGTCGCGCCAGCAGTAAGCTGATTCTCATCGCATCATGGCTCCCCCTTATGGAAGGACTTGAACCAATGTCCACATTTGAGACTGTTGAGCAAGCACAAACTGGGCTCGGGAGTTCTAGAGTCCAATCTAAGCGACTCCAGAACCTTCGGGAACTTAGCTTTTCCCATACAGAAGTATACTTGTTACGCTTAACGACTTGAACTCTAACAGTTTCCCCAATGGGATGGAAAACCTTCTACTGACCTTGCAGGTCATGGCGTCGGAGGTTGATTTCCGTGAATCCTAACTACTGGATATTGTGTCCAAGGCTGGTGTTGCTCGACCTTGACCACAACAGGGGCTGGACGAGGGGCATACTGCCCCGAAAAAGGCTAAGTACACAACAAAAGACAAAGCAAAAGTGTCATACAACAAACATCTTATTCAAGAATGGTTTTGTTTTCTTAACCTTTTCTTTACAAAGTCATAGTTACAAAATCCATAGACCTAATCCTAACTACGGGTCCGCCATGTCGTGGGCGAGCTTCTCTTGCTTGAGCTCGGCGATCTTCGTCCTTAGCACCGACAGCTCGCCTTGCAGGCGAAGAGTCTCGGCTGCAGAGTTGGCGGCACGGCTCCGCTCATCCTGGAGTTGGGCTAGGGCGCTCTTCATAGTCTTGGTCACTCGCCTTAGTTTCTCCTCAAGCTCGACGACCCTTGCCTCAAGCTCGGCGGAGGCCTTCGCCGGGGCGGCTGCCTAATCCGCAGCCAGCTTCTGCAGCTCCTCCACCTTCGCCCGCTCGGCTTCGAGGGCCTTGGAGGCTTCCACATGCTCAGCCTAAGTGCCCTGGCTGACCGTACGCGTTCATCTTCCACGGCCTTGAACGCGTGGTCGCGCTCGGCGCTGATGGCTTGGCTGAGCTCGGACGCGTGGGTAGCCTCGAGCACCCTCAGCGTCCCTTGGAGGGCAACGAGTTCAGTGGCGTGGGCCGCTGTCCTTCGCCTGGAGTCCTCCAACTTGACCTCCAGCATTTCCTCGAGCTGGAGCAGGCGGCTCTCCTGCTCCTCCATCTTGTCGAGGACGGCCTTCAGAGAGCCAGAATGCCTCTGAAGACCTTGAAGGCCCTAAGCGATGAGGTCCACAGCCTGCAAAATTCAAAAGAAGTCACATTTTACCAAAGAGGGGCGGGCGAGAGACAAGAGGAGTTAGAGGAAATCGTATTGTACCTGGCTAAGACGTTCCTCAAAAGCCACACGGTGAGGCCCGATGGACCTACTACTTGGCGCCCCAAGCTCGGTGCGGCCTTCTACTGAAGTCGAGGCACCCGGGTAGAGTCTCTCTGGCGTAGGGTCGACCTCGCCAGTAGCAACCTCCGCATGGACCTCCTCATCCGCTTGAAGGCCCGGTTCGGCCTCGGGCTCAACTCTTCCGACCAGGTTGGCCCCGACCTCCATGGTCGGAGTATCTTCCGCCTCTTCCCCCGTGGCGGCCCCGGCCAGGTCTTCGGCTTGGTCTCCCACGACAGCTTCGGCCAAGGAGTCATCGGCCTAAGTGGTCGGGTCGTTCGACCTCGGCCGGCAAACGATCGCAATAGTTCAAATTTAAACAACTCGACCTCGACAATGAAGCACGTTGAGCTTCGCTCCCCGCTATAGCTTCGGCCAGGGAGACTTCGGCTCTGGCAGTCACGGCGTCGTCAGCCCCCTCTCCACCAGCGATGACTTAGGCCGCGTCTTCGTCCACATCGTCGAGTCCTTGCTCGGACTTGCTGGCCGCAACCCATCCGTGAAGGCCCACGGAGGTGCGATCCTGGCCCGTGCGGGGGCGGTGGATTAGCTCAAACGAGGACTCCTCCTCAGATTCGGACTCGCCCTGGACAACAGCCATTGTCAGGGGATGTCGGGAGTGAGTTCGAGCACTCGAAATCTGCGGCAAGGAAGGTTACTGAACTAAGGCGAAAGGAAACTCTACGACCAAAGAAGTAGTCGAGGTACCTGAGTCACAAGCCTCTGCTTCGAGGAGGGCTGTCGGGAGTCTCGGCACCCCGGAGGTGAAGAGGCATCCCTTCTCTGAATAACTCGTGCTGGAGATCTTGGAGCACACGGAGGCTCCGAGTTCCCCGTGGCAGTAGACCTAGGGCCCTGCGATGGGGTCCTAGGGCTGCCTGGGTGCTTGAGGTCTTGGCGACGGTCGCAGCCCTTTGTTGCTGCGAGAAGGGAAGAAAGAATCAGAAAGGGTGAAAAGAAAGAAACATGAGTTCGAACAAGATTTAGGCTCGACCAAGGGTAAACTTACCACTGAGCGGTCGCCCCACTCGACGTGCTGCTTCTTCGGGGCTCTGTCGCTCGAGGTGTTTGGAGGCGGTCTTTTGCCCGCCTTCTTGCTCTTGCTCGCTTCGTGCAGCGGCATCATCTGCCTCGCCATCTCAAGCAGCTCTTGGCTCTCCTGCAGGAACAAACAAAGGTCAATACGGACCCGAACGCTCCCGAGCTAGGCCCTGACTCGAGATGTCTTACCTCGGCGCTCCGGCTCAGTACGTTCTTCTGGATGGGGTCGTCCATGGAGTAGTCGAGCGCTGCCTTCCCGAACATCTCGGTCATCCTGACTGCTAGCCAGGACTCCTTCGGTGCTGCTGGAAAGACAAGACTGTTAGATAACCCAAAGCTCGTGCTTGAGCGATTTTCAGTTCAAGAAGACTTACCGATCGGGCCCTCACGGGTGAGGTCGTCGCGTCCCTCGATCTCGAAGAATGGGTGCAACCTCTTTCGCAGAGGGAACACCCGGTTCCGCAAGAAGTCGTTGGCGATGGCTTGACCGGTGAGACCACGCATGGCGCAGATGTGGATGGTGGCGATGGCTTCTTGGTCAACCACTAGGTCGTCCGCCTCGGCGGTCTGGCGCTTGCCGATGATGGGCGCTCCATCGTACGCGAGCACGCCGTCCTTGTCTTTCTTCAGGTAGAACCACCTCTTGGTCCATGGACCGAGAGAGTCCCGAGCATGGAGTTGGGGGAAGGACCAAGGAAGTCCCGTCCGCAACCAGAAGTAGAGGCACCCAACCACGGGGTTCTTCTATGTGCGGAACAAGGAGAAATAGTGAAAAAAGAGAGAGGGGGTAGGGAGGATTCCCAAGAACCCCTCGCACAAATGAGAAAAGATAGAAAGGAGAAGGATGGAGTTTGGCACCAGATTGATGAGTTCGATCTTGCATTGTGCGAGGACCGACGCCATGAAGTCGCTCTCCAACGTCCAAGTCAAGAACATGTATCGCTTTGCGGTCGACGAGCTCGTTTTCCCGGTCGTGGCTCGGTCTCCCCGCCTTAAGAACCGCCATGTCGCCGGATCCAGCAGCCCCAGACCTTTGAGCTCCTTCATCTTCGCTAGCGACAAAGTGCTCTTCCCGAACTTGGCCATGAGGTTAGTTTGGTGCTTGGTCGGGGAAGAAAAGGCTGTTTGGACAGAAGGCTAGAAAGTCGGGATCACCAAGGATTCAAGGAAGTTTGGGAATTTTTCAGAGGAGCCAATGGTTCGGGCTTTATGAGCCCCAATCGATGATAGCTGGGGGCTGTTGTGTCTCACAAGGTGCGTCGGTTGCGCTTCGACAGGTGCACTCAGGGATTTGGCGACAGAATCGATGCGTCGCAAGCTATTCCGCTGCTCTTCCATGTCCGTACCAAGACTTCGAAGCCCGAGGGTCGTCAGGCGTAATTGCGCTAAGTCCCTTGGTTGGTCTACGTCCGACCTTGAGCTCGAATGTTTCTGAGCTCAGTCGAAGCACCAGAAAGCCCGAGCGTTTCAGGTGCAATTATGTCAAGACCCCGCTTGTAGTATTGAACTCGACCTCAAGCTTGAGCAACTCTGAGCACAACCAGAAGTCCATCCCCTTCTCCAGATCATGAGACTCAAGGTCATCCCAGGTGCCTAGATTACGACTTGAGCCTCGGAGGCTAGCTGTCGGGGACTGAAGAACCCCTGCCTAGTCAATGGATCAGTCAATAAACCCCTAGCTCGAGCTCGAGCTATGAGGCCTCTGATTGCGTCGTTGACCACGCGGCTCCCGCTCGACCTCGAGCTAGCGGGGTAAGGAACCAGCTCCCGTCTGGGGGGTCAAGCTCAGGGATTTAGGTCGAGCATTCACACCGACGGTTATCAAGATCCTTAAATGATGGAGTCAAACTAGACGTGGGCGACAATTCCGGGGCGGTTATGATCCAGCTTTAGTGCGCATAAAGCCACTCTTCCGGGATTCTCTCCTGGTCATTTCTGGTAATGGCTGGGAGAGGCATAAAACCCCCCTGAGATGAACACAGGGGGCAATTCACACCCAAGCCTCGCATTTCACAACAAACACACACACACTCAGACTACAGGAGCTCGAGCTAGAGAGCATCCCTTGTACTCAAACATAGTGAATTTCTCTGCCTTTGGGCAAGACTGGAGTAGAGCTATTACCTGTTCTGGGGCTCGAACCAGTATAATTCTCGGTGTCTCTCTCTATTCCTCTTTCCTCCGACCATTGGAGTGGTGAGTCCGTTTTCTCGGTGAGCGAAGCCAGTTCCAGGTCCTGCATTCACATCAACCCCATACACTTCTGTGGTCAGGCGATCCCGATCGCTGACAATGGGGATTGAAAAGAAGGAATCCGGTGACATACCCTTAGACCTTGGAGAGCTGTCGTGTTGATAATGTATTGAATAATAAGTTGATCACTGCAGATCAATCTCAGTACCAATCAAGAATACCCAAAGAATAATCACAATAGATAAACACATGATATGGGAAATATCGACTTTTTATCTCTTTATTGATTATAGATTGATTCTCTTATACAATAGGGTGCTATATTTATACCCAAAACCCCTCAGGGTAGTTTGGAAATTCGCACGCCAAAACTAATACCAGCTATATCTCAACAGATGCTACCTTTTAAAATAAAATATTTATGGGCAACCTCCTAGTGTTCTCCATTCACCTCTACTCTTCCCCATTCACTCTTCCATACTCACTTCCCCCACCTCCCTTCCTTCCTCTCAAGCAAAAAAATTGAATTAGAAAATTTAAATAGGAAGTTTCAACTCAAAATTTTCAAATAAAAAAATTTCAATTGAAAATTTTTGAATCAAGAAATTTCCAGCGTAGGAAATTTTAATTTGGAAACTTCCTGCTAAGAAAATTTCAACTCAAGGAACTTTCAACTAGCAAAATTTCAACTTAGGAAATTCCAAATTAGAAAAATTTTGAATAAGAAAATTATAGAACGGGAAATTTCAAACACTTTCAGATCAAAAAATTTTTTTGTTCGATAAAATTTGGTTCAACATTTTTTATTTGAAAAAATTTTGTTTCAAAACTTTTGACTCAAAAAGCTTTTGATTAGAAAAATTTCGGCCCAAATGCTTTGGGTTCAATTTAATTAAAAAACTTTTGAAAATGGTTAAAAATTACTTCTTTGTCAAAAACTTAGGAAATTTTTGAAATTATTTTTTAGTTTGAATGGAAGGGAATGGGGGAGGAAAGTAGGATGAAGGGGATGCCACCAATGTCATGACGAGAGAGCCTTTGAGGGTGAAGAAAAGTGAGAGAATGGAGAATATGCTACCACATGTCATAACGAGAGGTCCTCACCAAAGATTTTGTGAGGATGCCCTCAAATTAGTAATTCATATTTGATGATGACATATCCATCTTTGATAAGGACACATCCACATGTTGCCACATAGCGCCCCTTCCTTCCCACTCTCTTCTATTCTCTATTCCCACCCATTTCTTCTCCTCTAATACCAAAAATTTCGATTAAGAACTTTCAGATTAATTCAATTAGAAACTTTTGGTTCAAAAACTTTCGATTAAAAACTTTCAATTAAAAAAACTTTCGGTTGAAAAGTTTCGACTCAACAAACATTCGGTCCAAAAAGTTTTGACTCAAAAATTTTCATTCCGAAAAGTTCATACTCAAAAAACTCGGTTCAAAAAGTTGCAAAAATGATTAAAAATACTTCCTATTTAAAACATTAGGCGGGAATTTGAAAAAAAAAACTTTCAGGTTTGAGGGAAGGGAATGGGGAGGAAAGGAGCATGATAGAAATGCTACCAAATGTCATGATGGGAGAATCTTTGAGGGGAAGGAAAGTGAAGGTAGAAATAAAATACCACAACATGTTACAACCAGAGAACGTTTTTAGATTAACAATTCTGGGTTTTTTTGCTTGATAAATTGGTAAAGTGGTACGGTATACTACCTCTGCTATCATTCTTTGAACTGACAGGCCAGTATGTGAAGACTTGAACTGCTTGATTTTACTGCTAGGATAGGAGGCAATTGGGGGGTAAGAAGATGCTTGATTGCTTGTAGCGCTACGTTTGTTGTACGTGGTCTTAATTGCAGTTTACCAGGCAGGCAAGGTTTTCACTGTGCATTTTGTGTTCCAGTCACCTATGATAAGGCAAGAATTGAAGATCGGCGAGTTGTAACATGAAAAAAAATCAAAGGATTTGCCTTGCGTGCCCCTTTGGACTATAATCACGTTTAAATGACCTCCCAATTTATCCAAAACCTTTACTTTGTTGTAAAACAACAATGATGACTGTAGATCAATCACAATGCTAATCTAGAATAGATGAAAAACAATCACATTAGATGAACATTGGATATAAAGAGATCAACTCGTTTCACTTTATTGATTGATAGATTGTTTCTCTTGTATAAAGGGGTGTTATATTCCTTTTAGAGGTAGTTTCAGAATTCACCTACAAAAACTAAGAGTCTCAAATAACCCAAAGACATAGCTAAATCAAAAGGGGCACATATACAAAATAATAACACAATTAATTAAAGCCATTAATAAAAGTAAATCTCACTTTATTGATCCATCAAGGCAGCACATGTAAACAAAATTTCATACATTGAAATGATATACAATTTGTTAGGTATAATAGATAAATTGCTCCAAAATTTTACAATAAACCTATACTACATCAATCTTTCGAAGACCTCTGACATTGATCACTAAAATCGTTAGTTGCAATAAATACAAACAAATATTGATAGACAAAATTTTAGGAAATTATTTAATTACCGTCAGACCCAAATATGATTAGATAACGCTCATCGAGATACCAAACTATATATCTAGGGCCAGTCGACACCTCTTGCTAATAAGGGTTTCATCATTCGGCAAAAATTCAAACCTGCTAGTAGTTAGGTAATCGTAGCCATACGTGAATAGTACCAAAATATCTCACATAATAAAAAGATAAGCCCAATCACTGTTAAAAGGAAAAGAAAGCCAGGAGCCCTCCACCAATACATTTCCCCCACAAAAAACACTTTCCCCAAAGCCAGGAGCAAACCAAGCAAGCCCCAAAGCTAGGAGCAAACCAAGCAAGCCACCGAAGCCAATAGCAAGGAGCAGCTAGCCAAAAACCTCCCACCAGACAGCAAGAAAGAGCAAGGAGGCTAGCACATCGCCACCAACATAGAATCACCAAAACATCGCCATCAACCACAAATCACCAGCACAACTCCATCCCCATCAGACTCACACCCCACTAGGTTTGTATCCATACAATACTTTTGCTAACTTTAGAATCATATAGTGCACATATGAAGTAGGAAGGGTAGCCAGTAGCTAGCTAGGGCATACCATTGGTCTCAGTGAGAATGGCAACACAGCGGTGCCATGTGTGCCCAACAACTGCCTCATACTCCCTAGCATACGGGAGATTCCTAAGTGTCGTCACAACACCGCCAAACCTTGAGCACCAACCCGCAAATCATCATCAACCAGTGAGAATAGCTTAAATCGAAGTTAGACAACTAAGCAAATTAATCAAGCAACATCACTGTAGAAGAAATAAGGGGAAAGAAGTTACTGGTCACTGCATGGCTGCTATGGTAGCAAAAACCTCAGCCGTAGCCCACTTGGCAGCCGCATGGGAGCCTGAAGGAATCGGCCCATGAGGGGTGCGGGCAGGAATGCGTTGATGTAGAGGAGAAGGGAGGCAACAACCTAGCCATAGCTAAGAAGCCATCTGGCAGCATTGACAAAAAAGTGGGAGGGGTGATAGGGCGGCGGCCGCGAGGAAGCCGCCAACTAGCCCAGCTACATCGGGGACAAGGAGGAGCAAGGCTGGCGGGGATCCAGGGAGGAACGAGGCCAGTAGGGATCCGGGGAGGAGCGAAGATTGGTGGCACCGAAAAGGAGGGAGCGTCGGGGTGGTGGCGGTGGGGGAGAATGCCGGTCGATGCAGTGGCACCGAAGGCAAGAGTAGGGGGGACCGCACAGAGGGGCGGCAACCAAGAACCGAGTAGAGAGAAAGGATTGGGGATAAGGCGAAGAAGCAAGGGTTTGGTTGGCCCTTGAGGCAAAAAAGAAATGAAAAAAATATGAAATGAAATGATAATAGTTATGCTAATACTGTAAATGGAATAAAAAGTAGGAGGATAATTGCAAACAGATAAATAAATAAATAAATAACACTAACAATAGCCACAATAATTTAAAATAAGAAAACAATATGACTGATCAAGTAAGGACATGATCCAAAATTCTATCTCATGACACAAAGCAACCTATGCCGAGTGAATGCATAAAAATCTAATATACTTCAGGGAAAATATGGAAACCATAAAACATATAATAATTAAGCCACCATATGAATTGTAGTTTCCAAAATTTTAGGAAGTAAGTCGAATCCAATAGGAGGTCACCTCCAGAATCCATGTGAGGATGAATATTTCAACCCAATTTCAGGCAAGCATCTCTTGAACATATTGGGAATAATTTTTAATTAAATGTACTTTCTTATATTTATTATCGCCCGATGCATTGGAAAATTCTTTTCCTTGAAAAATTGTAATCTATAAATCAAGATGGATGGAAATTGATCATGGTAATAATGGATCTCTATAAGAGATAAGGAATAGTCTATTTACTATAGACATTGGTAGACATATATATAGAGGTGAGTAGAGGGTGCTGATGAGAAGGTGATAGGCCGATAAGGCCCTTTACATAAAGTATAATATAAAGTTAACCCACTACACTTAGGCAATAAGCCGTATAATTTCGTATAAACTATAGTGTGTGAAAATGACAAGAAAAGGTTATCCTATGAAGGTTTTATGATATCCACATTGGATATGAGTAGATAACTAAGAGTGGAAAGCCAGGTAGGCTGAAAGGCCCAGTGAGACCACAATTTGGAATTAAGTTGTGGGTTGGTCGTTCCAGGGTGCTATATTTAAACGTCATGAGATGAGTATCATTGCTATGCATTGAAGGCATTGTACAATGGGTATGCTGTGAGCAGATAGGGAACAGTCAAGGACACAGTGACTCATCAGCTACCAGGGTCGAAGATCTAATACCGGAGTAGTGATAAACATTCTAGGGTCCCAACAGATGTTGGGATCACTGTAGGTAAAGTGGTACAAATCTACGTAGGTTCAAAGCATGAATTCATACATGTCTCCTAGATTGAAAGCTAAGGAAGCTAAGTCTGCCTCATATATGAGTGCTAGTAGAGCTTTCTCAATTAAAAATCAACAACACCACTATTTTCTTAATAAAACCCTACTTTCTATAAAAAGGGTAGGAGAAAAGTGTGGAAACAATCATATCATATATTTCGTTATTAATGCTTGCTAAGTACTGTTTGTACTTACCCTTGCTTAACTCCCCTTTTGCTTAGAAAACTGCACCAGTGATCAAGTGTCCAGTTGAAACATGGATCCCTATGGATATGCCTACGAGGCGTAGGGTGAGGATTACTCACAGGCTCAGAGTTATGAGGAGGAGGGCTACCGAGAGCACTAGGTGGAGTAGTAGACCGTACGGTTGCTTCCATCAATCAACTGGGTATTTAGTATTTATGTATATTAATTCCTATTGTATTTGGCTATTATGTAAGATTAGCTATGTATTGGAGTTTTAGCCCTGCGTGGCATTGGTTGTAATAAGTTTCATTTCAGTTTCTAATTATTATTCTGTTGCAACACTCTAAAAACAACGTATTAACTGATAAAATGTCTGAGATCCTAATGTTTTGTTAGATAATATGTCGAGATCAGTGTAATTATCTCAGAGTAATGGCGGTACCATTGTCGTTATCCTGTGTTAATTATGTGGGTCACCACAGAGTCTATATATATCTCAACAACCAGGACCAAGAGTTCGGTTATATCTCAACACTTCCCACAGGCAAATATCACGTAATGCATATACCTCATCAAAAACTCATCCCTAAAACCCAGTGAGAAAAAAAGGGACGGATAAAAGAGTGCATTACACCCACATATTGTGTTACACTTGTTGCCTCATTAAAAACCTTCGTGAAAACCTACTAAAATCTTCCGGATGAGAGTAGTACCTTCATGATTATACTAAGGGTTATGATTCATGGATTTATTGCAACTGAACACTGTATATATCTAAGTCATCTCATTCCAATGCCACGAACACGTCTTTGGAAACTGGATGTTAGCAAAGACTTAGTGAATAAATCTATTAGATTTTCACATGACTTAGTTTATAGAATGTTTACCTCACCATTCTTCTGGAGTTTATGAGGATAGAAAAACTTAGAGGCAATATGCATCGTGATATTGCTCTTAACATAACCCATTTGCATTTGTGCAATAAGAGTAGTATAATCTTCATAAATAATTATGGGAGTATCGATGGTGTTAATACTATTTGACTTCTAGATATGGCTAATCGTCACACATCTTAGCCAAAAATATTCATGTGAGGTTTTATATAATGTTATAATCTATGAGTGGTTGGTAGAAGCTTAAGCAGCTATCAAGATATGCTTTAAAGACTGCTAAGAAATTGCTATAACATCATAGGGAAATACAAACCCCGTCTGATATTTCACATTGTGGAGATCATATAGATAGCAAGCATTCGTATATCCCACTATGGTTGAGTCTTGATCCTTTCGATAAAATAAGCCAAGATTTTGTGTACCTTGGAGATAGCTGAGTAAAGTCTTGACATCGACCCAATGCATTATGATTGGGGCTGCACTGTATCTTGCTAGCAAATTTATTGCGAATGCAATATCAGGTATAGTACAATTCGCAAGATACATCAATGCTCCTATGGCACTTAAGGTCCAAAGACTTTCTCTTTTTCCATTCTCGGTCCGAATAGGTCTTTATCTACTTCAAAGGATCTTACTACCATGGGGGTCTTCAATGGATGAGATTTATCCATATTGAATTTTTCTAATACCTTCTTGATATATCTAGATTGGTGCACAAAAATTCCTTTTGAAAAATGCTCTAATTGTAGGCCTAATTAATATTTGGGTTTACTCAAATCTTTCATCTTAAATTCCGTCATAAGGTAAGAACATGATTCCTTTATATTCTTTGTGGTTCCGATGATATTCAGATCATCGATATAGACTAAGATAATACATAATCTATTTTGGGGCTTCTTTATGAACACACAGAGACAATCATCATTATTGGAGCATCCCTTATTTAGGAGGACTCAACCCGACTGTTTTAATCCATATAGTAACCTCTGTAGTTTGACACTATATATGTTATGATTACTTTTATTAAGATCCAAAATTTTGGTGCTTACAGGTACTCTCATATACATATTCATATCAAGAGTCCCATATAAATATGCAATCACTATATCCATCAACTGCATTAATAAGTTCAAGCTACTTACCATTGATATTAAATATCATAAAATTATTCCACTCATTGCAGGAGAGTAAGTTTTATCATAATTAATGCTGGGTCTCTGTGTGAACCCTTACGCTATAGGGCTCCTTTTATATCTCATCAGCTTATTGTTTTCATTTCTCTTCTGGATGAAAACTCATTTTGATCCTACATTGAACATTTTAGGAGGTGTTCAGTTAACAAGAACAAATACTTTTCTTTCTATTTGACCCAATATGAGCTCAACATAATTAGTGGAAATTTCTTTATTAATTTCTTCCAACTCCTCATGACTTGCCACAATGATGGAGTTTGGGTTCTGACTTCACATCATTAAATTGTGCGTGCAAATATTCGCTAGGGTTACCACTTCAGGAATTTTCTCAACATCAGGTTAAGCTTCTTCCACTTTTTTTTTGTAGTGTTCTCACTTGTTTCGCTCTCTGTTTCTACAAATGTCTCCTCAGAATTAATCCCCGTGCGCCGAGAGGTCTTCCCCTCTTCTTATCATGAGGGGTAAAAATGGATTCAATTTCCTTCTTTGGTATTTCTACTCTTTCCTATGCGTTTACTACAGGTACATAATATTTTGTTACTCATAATCAGTTAATGCATCTCGCAGATTACTAGCTATTTGTTGCAAATTTATTATCCTTCGAACTTCAAATTCAAATTCTTTAGTGCGTAGGTCTAATGGTTGAATGTTCATAACATTCCAATCTATTTAATGGTATTCTTTAATGTGATATTTTTCTCCCCCTAATGCCTAGAAATTATCTTCATAAAAAATACAGTCAGCGAATCAAGCTGTATGCATATCCTCTGTTATAGGCTCTAGGTATTTAATAATTGACGGAGATTCATAACCTACATAAATCCCCAACTTTCGGTTAGGACCTATGGTTATATATTGTGGTAGTAAGATTGACACATATACGGCATAGCCAAATATTTGTAGATGAAAAATATTTGATTCTTTCTCACACGCTATTTACAAAGAAAAATTTTCATAATATACAATTGGTCGTGACCTAGAAAGGTCAAACATGGAGCTGAATAGATGCAGCACTGGACCAGCTCAGACTACTACATAAGCAAAACCGCTAAGCAAAACCAGCTTTTGGGGTTAAGTAAATGGTTTTGGATAAACTGAGGGGTCATTAAACGGTATTGCAGTTCGGGGGTTAAGTAGAGTAGCAGACCAGCCCTGAAAATTAAAGGGGTTAAGTAGACTTATTTTAAAAAAAAACTTATTACGCTTTCTTCTTATTTCCCATTCCCCTGTGCCCCGAAGCTCGAGCAACCACATCCTTCTGGCCAGCTGCTCGTCAGTGGTCAGTGGGGAACATGATTTCCTTAACTAAGGTGTGAGCCGCGCTGTACGAAGAACTGAAACCCAACAACCAGCGTAATTTCCGCGGCAGTAGTTTCAGCCTTTCAGGACCACCAACACCAAGGAACTCGCGGTAAAATGCGGCACAAGTGAAATCGCATACGCGAACTAGCACTCCCAACGCCGCGCCAAAGCACCAGATGCAAATGCTAACGAGATGCCTAACGCAAAACAGCCTGTATAAAGCTGCAAATTTTCCGTCAGAGGCTCAACTGCGAAATCAGCCATGGATAAATCACTGTACCTTGTCAAGGATAAAAAATTTCAGATGATCTGTAACTTCTGCCAGGCAGGGTGATTCCGAGTCATTAACACGATCAGGCTCACGCAATGCCAAAAGGAGGCCTAACCCCCAAGAAATTTCAACACGAACTACAGACAACAAGAAACAAATTCTCTGTACGCCTCTGGTCCATGGGGTCACATGTTGTCTCCAGTAGACCAGTACAGGCTGACGACTAGAAACAGTGGTCACAGGCTAGAAAATTAACTCGAGCCAAGGCATGTTGTCATGCAACTACAAGCGCTACCAAACCAAACTGCTCACCAGAAACACACCTTGTCATGTAGTGGAGTGTGGAGGCCTCAAAATTCCATGTTGCATTTGTGCTGAGGCTCCATTGAAAAGAACAGTTCACCTGAATTTTGGAGTCATGTAGCATGGCCGCATGGGAGATATGCAAATAGAACTGTACAGGCTAACGATAACCCTACCACTTATGGTCACTGCTGTCAACCATCATCTGGAGAGAATATATAATACTTTTCATTGGCTAATGAAGGGGGTGATGTCATTAGCCCAACAAACATGAGCTGCTTAGCACGAAACAGAGAAGTAGGTCCTACGAAATACCAGGAGCATTGCTTATAAAATTGATGAAAATCACTTGAAAATCGAGCGTATCGAGCTGGTTTGGTTTTTAAAACTGCTCGGTAAATCGGTGGAAATCAAATTCAAATTCAAGGAATTCTAAAATTTTGGAAAAATTTATGAAAGTGTTAACAAAATTTTTTGTGAGGTCCTGAGGCAATGCTAATAACTCTATAAAATTTTCAGATCATTATCAGACCAGTGTATTTTTAAAAGAATTCTAACAATGATACTGTCAGAATATATGCTCTTCTGTTTTTGATTTTCTAGGGCAATAAATGAAGCCTAATATTTTTGAAAATTTTTGTGTGATGTCTTAAGGCAATACTAATGATATTGTAAAATTTTTAGATGATGATCAGACGTGTGTATTTTTAAAAAATTCTAAAAGTACTATAGTCATTATATATGCTCTTCTATTTTAAATTTTATAGGGGAATTAAATGAAGCCTAATATTTTTGAAAATTTTAGTATATGATCCCTGGCACTATTTATAATTCCATTAAAATTTCAGAGTATGACCAATTTTGTAAATTTTTATAAAAATCAGACAGTGACTCTGTTCCTTTTTATTCATTGTTGTTTTTTATTTTCTAAAAGCACTAAATGATTTAAAAAATTATTGAAATTTCTCTGAGGTGTTTTATAGATTAATTGGGATTTTTTTGCCATTTTTTTATTTTTTTATTTTCCTCCGTTGTGTTAAAAATCGAATAAAATAGCTCAAAATTTGAAATTGAAAATTGGTCAAAAATCGACAAAACCAATCGAAAATCGATGAAATTCACTTGAAAATTGGTAAAATCGCTCGATTTTCATTTTTTTTACCGTAGTTTGACTATTGAGTTCAAGATTTTTGAATTCAAACTTCTTTGGTTTCTACTGATTTTTAACCGGTTTTTATGAATTTTTGAAAATAAAAAGTCATCCGAAAATCAAATTTTTTATTTTGTGAACCCTGACCAGAAGTAGATTGCCCACCGAACAAACAAATTTGGACAGCACAACAAGGTGCAGCTACCTGAAACAGGTTCAGATCGAAGGACCACTGAAAAACAAGAAGACCCAATCCAGATATCCCCAGTTAACGGCACAGAAGTCTTGCTCGAAATGCCCATTTTTTGTTATATAGGAAAACTGATAGTTTGAATTAAATAAATAAGGAGTTAGTCAAGTTTTGAAAAATAACAGTGCTTCTATATTTTTCCTCCTAATATAAGTTACACAGATCTTAAAGCAAGTGAAGGGTAAAATAATCACCATCTATCATTTATTCATACTTTAATATTGACGCAGACTTTAAAAATGAAAAGCACAGAAGCACCAAATTGAGATTCTCCTACTTTAAATAAGGTTCCTAGTTTGCTTACCCAAAAAAGAAAGGAATGGGCTGGAAATGTCTTGAGCTTCTTGCAAAAGCCTTCAATATCATAAGACTATCCAAGCAGACTAAAATTTAGATAGTTTCTGTAAAAACCGTAAATATTCACTTTAACTAATAGAAATCGAAACTTTTAGAAGGGACCCTACAAAATCAGGTGTAGAGAAGTACTCTCCAAAAGGCCCAACTAGGCAACTAGCATGTCAGAAAGAACCCTCAAAAGCAACAAAGCTATACAAATAGAGTAAAATTTCGAACTGTTTATCTAAGAAGTGTAGTATTTGTAACTAATAAATTCCTAATTTTCCGAGAAACCAACTTTGCGGCAGAGTAATGTAGAAACCCTCCCCCAAATGGCCAGAAGTTGCTCAATGCGCAAGTCAAGTTGCTCATATTAAAGTAATATAAATAGCATGGTGAAATGTCCACAAGAACGAAACATCAATCCATGCAAGTCCAGCTAGCATGTTTTATTGTTTGCATTTTGTACCGTCAATAGCAAATTTCACAGTTTCTTCTATGTATTGTCCTACACCATGAATATGTACAGTGCGTTTGCAGGGAAGCTAGGAATTTGGATGGGAGAAAAACTTGTAACTAACCCATACATTGGAAAATCCCATATTTTTATTATTGTTATAAATAGCACTTGTATTTAACATAAGCCCAATGGGCCGGTATATATACATGTACAAGAGGATATAGAAGAAAAGCCTATATAAGGCAATATCTATACAAGGCAAACAATCTCTATACAAGGCAACTAACAATCTCATATATAATGTAACAAGGATACTGTCTAATACCCCCCTCAAACTCATGGTGGATCAACAACACTAAGTTTGAAGAGATAAAAGCTGTACTTAGCTCTAGTCTGTGTCTTCGTGAAGAAATATGCTAACTAGAGCTCTGAAGGCGTATACTGAAGAGCCACAACCTGATCCTGTAATTGTGTTCGTATGTAGGAAGCATCAACGTCAATATGCTTGGTGAGCTCAAGCTTCACTGGATCTCGAGCAATGCTAATAGCACTTGTACTGTCAGATAAAAGAGGAGTCGGTGTAGAAACAGAAATACCAAAATCTTCAAGTAGCCACTGTAACCAAGTAACCTCTACTGTCAAAAGAGCCATAGCTCACAACTCAGCCTCAGCACTGGAATGAGAAATTGTTGTCTACTTCTTAGTCTTCCAAGTAATGAGAGAACCACCAAGAAAAACACAATAAATAGAAAGAAACTGACAATATGAGGGATCACTAGCGCAGGTAGCATCGGAGTATGCCTGAAGCTGGAGGGAACTAGAGCGACGAAAGAAAAGACGGGAGAGATAGTTCCACGAAGATATCGTAGAACACGAAGAAGATGACTATAATAAAGCTGAGTGGGAGCAGAAACAAACTGACTCAAGATATGAACTGGATATGAAATGTTAGGACAAGTAACGCTAAGATAAACAAGACTCCTAATAAGATAGCGATAGCGAGTAGAATTCTCAAGAGGTTCACTATCAGTAGGTCGAAGGTGAACATTGAGCTCCATAGGAGTCTCAACACTGCACTGATCAGTGAAAGAAGTGCGATCAAGAAGATCATGAATATACTTCTCTTGGAATAAAAGGAAGCCCTCAGGTGTAGAAGAGACTTCAATCCCAAGAAAGTAGCGAAGAGGACTCAGATCAGATATGAGAAACTACTCACTGAGACGTGCCTTCACAAAGGCAATATACTGAGTCAGCGCCAGTAATGATCATGTCATCAACAAAGAGAAGAAGAGTTCATCTACGAGGTGAAGTGTGAACGAAGAGCGCAGGATCATGAGCACTAGCAGAAAAGCCAGCAGCAGTGACCACAGAAAAAAAAACGCTCAAACCAAGCACGAAAAGCTTGCTTGAGCCTATAAAGAGAGCGATGAAGGCGACAAACCATGCCCTTAGGAACAGAATACCCTAGTGATAGCTGCAAAAAAAACCTCCTCACGTAGCTCACCATTAAGAAAGGCATGCTTAACATCAAGCTGAGAGATAGACTACAAACAAACAAAAGCCACAACAAGAAGAATGAGAACAGTGGTCATATGAGCCACTGGAGCAAAAGTCTCATCATAATCACGACCATACTTTTACTGAAAATCACGTGCTACAAGATGAGTCTTGTAGCGCTCAAGAGGACCATTAGAGCGAGTCTTAACTTTATAGACCCACTTGCATGTAATGGGACGAACATGTGAAAGAAGGGGCACAAGATCCCACGTGCCAGTGCGCTCAAGAGCAGCAATCTCCTTTGCCTTCGCATGTTGCCATTTCTGATGAACAACAGCATCATGATAAGAAGTCAACTCGGTAAGAACAGCACCAGCAAAACCAAGGCGCTCAGGAGGTCGAATAGTCTAACGATCACGAAGAGCGTAGCGAGAAGGAGACACGGAAGAAGGTGACTCAACAGGAGAAGAAGAGACAATAGAAAAATCCTCAACTCGCAGGCGACGAATGTAGTAGAGAGGATAAGAAGAAACTATGTCATAAGAAACAACTAGAGGAGACACGAGAGGTGAAGACTCCTGTTGAGAGGCTAGCGAAGGAGACACCAACCGTGGAGAAGGAAAAGTCACAATAGGAGTATTAGGAAAAGTTAGGAAAAAAGTGGCTCGACAAGAGATACCAGAGTGGAAGAAGGATGAGGGTAGAAGGAACGAGACTCATTAAAAGTAACATTTCGAGATATCCGCATCCGTCGGCCAACAGAATCCCAACAGCAATAGCCCTTATGCTCAGCACTATAATCCAGAAAAACACACTCAATAGACTGGGCAGTTAGCTTGGTGCGTTTAGGAGGTGTAAGGAGGACATAACATACACACCCAAAGAGGAGAAGACTAGAATAATCAGGAGGCATGACATAAAGATGCTCCACCAGAATCTCACATTTAAGAGTAGAAGAAGGCTAAATATTAACCAAGTAAACGGCAGTGGAAACAGTCTTAGCCCAGAAGTGAGGGGGAACAGCAGAATAAAGTAAAAGAACACGAGCTGTCTTAAGAAAATGACGATGCTTGCGCTCAGCCACACCATTCTGAGCATGAGCACCAAGACAAAAAAACTAAGAAAGAGTGCCTGGCGTAGCAAGAAAAGTATAAAGGGCTCCTGATAGATACTCCTCTGCTGAGTCAGCACGAAAAACTCGAATGGGAGAGTCAAACTGAGTACGGATCATAGTGGTAAAATTCTTATAGATGGATAAAACCTCGCTACGAGAAAATATAAAGTAGATCCAAGTGTGACGAGAGAAATCATCTATAAAAAAATATAATATTTATGACCCCCTTTGGAAACAAAAGAAGTTGAACCCCAAACATCAGAATGAACAAGATCAAAAGGACACTGGGATACAGACTCACTAGAAGGATAGAAGAGTTGTAGCTGTTTACCAAACTTACAACCCACACAATCTAAAGCGGTATCACCAGACACAGATTCTAAAAAGCCACAATGAACTAAAGAAGATAAACGTGACCCACAAAGATGCCCTAAACGGTGATACCATTGAGCAAATGACCCGGTAGAAGATGCAACAGAGGCGGAAGCAGTGGAGGAGACTGAGAAACTGGCAGGGGTAGCGGAAGGAAGACAAAGCTAGTCAAGCTCCCAGAGGCGCTGAGAGTCATGGCGGCGAGGGCCAATACCAACCAGAGACCCCGTCTGGCGATCCTGAACACAACAAGAATCAGAATCAAGGATAACACGACAACCATGATCAGTGAACTGACCAGCAGATATAAGCTGCATAGTCAGTTTGGGAACACGAGAAACAACAAAAACATGAAAAGAGGAAGACAAAAGAGTGCCTCATCTTGCAACATAAAGAGAGGTACCATCTGCGGCCTGCACAGTGAAAGGAGTAGCAAGAGGATTAATGGATTGGAGACTCGTAGGTAGGGCTAGAAAAAAAGCTCGGTGGTGAGGCTCGTTGGCTCGGTTCAAAATTGCTCCAATTACACTCGTTCATTGGTTAAATATTGAAATGAGTCAATTTCGAATGAAATTATATTTTGCTTTGGCTCGGCTCGGCTCGGCTCGTTGGCTCGGTTCTAAAAATACATCCAAATTATAGATAAAATGATATTAAATCAAACTATATCAATTTCGAAAAAAGCTCTAAAAAACGAGGATTTGGCTTGATTTCCACCCCTACTCATAGGATCAGGTGTTATATGAAAAGAACCTCTAGAGTCAAGAATCCATGGTGTGATACCTGATGAGGAGGAAGGTGGTCACTCACTGGAAGATCGAGTAGCAGAACCAACAAAAATCTAACAATGCAGAGGCAACCATGCGACGTAGCAGCACAAGAATAACCTGAGTGGAGTCAGAACTAGTAGAGGTCTGCTGAGGGGAGACACTCAGAAGTCCAGTGTTCTTAGAAGAATATCCACCTCGATGAGCAAGATCCTTCTTTTTCTGATAGTAGAACTGCTTCACATGTCAATTCTTATTGCAGTAGGTGCAATGAAGCCCTCCACTAACAATAGCCGACACTGGAGTAGGTGCCACTGGTGGAGGAGTAGCATGAGGCACCACCAGGACTGAAGGAGATACCAGTAGACACGCACCATGAAGACGAGTTTTCTCAGTACGAATAGCTGAAAGGGCCTCCAACAAGGTCACATGAAGATGACGAACAAGCAGCTCAGCACGAATCTGCTTAGATTCAGCCTGAAAGCGTGTCAAGAAGTCGTAGATGCAATGAAGCTCCAAGTGAGAGTACAGACGCTGGCAGCACTAACAGGAGCAGCAAACCTCTGGTCCGAGAGAATTAAGCTGACGCCACACCAAGGACAGCTGAGCATAGAACTCATCCACGGTAGAATCACCCTGCTGTAACGACTGCTCCTGTCATACAACAGCAAGGTACAAAGAATCGCCAACAGACTTATAGCGGTTGCGAAGATGCGCCCACATAAACTGTGCCGAAGACAAACCAACAATATCACCAATGAGATGCACCTCCATGCTAGCAACCAACATAGTAGATGCATGGGCATCTTCATCAATCCATGTCTTGTATGCAGTAAATTGAGTCTGAAAAGACTCCACATTATCAGCATAGTCATCAAACGCCTTCTATTGAGCAGCATCATTGGCCGCCTTAGGAATAACAGGCGTGGCGGGGGGAGCAGGATGAGACGGGCAAGATAGCTCGCCGGTAAGAAACTCCCAAAGACGCTAACCGCGCATGTGGAGGCGCATATGAAGAACGCAGTCTCGATAATTGAGACCATCGAAGATAACTGGGCAGCAAGGAACAGAAACAGTCCCCGAAGAAGAACCAGAAGATGACGACATTTTTTTAAACTGAACTCAAACAGCCGAAATTAAAATTGACTTAACCGAAGCGAACGGATCAGATTGAAATCCGATCGGCCACTTCACTCGAGCGAGTGGCCAGGAGAGCGACACGGGAGCGGCCAGATGGGCGACGGCAATCTCCAGGCGGGAGCAGCCAGGAGGGCGACGGGCGAGCGACCGGGAAGGTGCCTCCTAGGGCCTCGTCGGGTGGAGCAAAGGAGACAATCGGCTTGGAATCTGCCGGGATGGAGCGGGCTCGGCAGCGTCACAATCTCAGGCGTCGAGCTCGGCGAGCGCCGGCCGAAGGAGGAGGGCAATGTCGCAAGCGTCGACTGAGCGTCACGAAGCACGAGTCGGCGAAGACCAAAGGCCCGGAGGAACGACGGCGCCGAGGAACAGCAAGCTGATCGTGGCCGCACGGAAGCCAAGGAGGCACAGGCATCGGTGAAGAAGCGCCGCAAAAGAGGACGGCACGGCGCGTGCGGAGATGGCACGACTAGAGGAGATGAACCGACGGCCGGTGTTGAAGACGAAGCGACGGCGCATAGATTGGAACCAGGTGCGGGAGTTGGGAGGGCGCAAGTGCAACACCGGTAATAAACCCTAATCCTAAAAACTTGGCTCTGATACCATATTATAAATAGCACTTGTATTCAACATGAGGCCAATAGGTTGGTACATATACATGTACAAAAGAATATAGAAGGAAAGCCTATATAAGGCAATATCTATACAAGGCAAACAATCTCTATACAAAACAACTTGCACAAATCTAGGGTACATCAGACCAAATAACACTCCACACTATTACAACTCAAGAAGGGTAAATCATGGCTTATTACACTTGACCAGAAAGTAAGCAAAAACTGAGTAAAAGATTTGCAAGAAGCGATTCTGACTATCTGGCTATTCTTCTGAGAAAAACAAATTGATCTCAACTCTCAATGTGCTTCACTCTATCATGTTGTAAAAGGTGGTTTGCAAAGATGACTGCTGAGAAATGATTGCACCTTAAATGTTCCCCAAAACATATGCAATTTTTTTAAAGTAGGATTCATCAAACTAGTGCATGAGCTGATACTCTTCTCAGCTGTTAAAATGTCACCACAGCCTACTTTTTTATTTTTATTGTGTATGTCCTTGTTGATGAGGGTCCCTGTGCTACCTCGAGCCGACAATAACTTCACCAAGGCAAGGCGTGCCGAAGTGTGCCTTACATTGAGGGATTCGCCCCAGACGAGGTCCGAGGACCAACCTCGACGGGGCGTGACATGTCGAGGGATCCACCCCGAATGAGATCCGGGGACCAACCTTGGCGGGGCGTGACACATCGTGGGATCCAACCCGAACAAGGTCCGGGGTGCAACCCTGGATTACGTCTAAGGGCAAATCTCGACAAGACATGGCGCATCGGGGATTCACCCCGGATGAGGTACGGGGTTGTGATGCACTGAGGTCCCATCAACACCTGCATAGAAGGAATGTCAACGACATCGTGTTTCAGATGTGGCGGAACTTGCTTAACACAATGGACAAAAGTACCCCTCAGCGTGAGCTAAGATCTGAGGACAAAAAATGTAACCCTGGGCACTTTCCTCTCCCCTCTATAAATAGGACCACATGTAAATAGGGAGGAGGCCATTTGTAACACTCACCACATATGCTAACACATTACCTACAAGTTTACTGTCCGATCTTGTATCGATAACAGTCATGAAATTACCTTCCATGTACACTAGCATCTCAACCTCAAGCGTCTATGATCTAGTCCACTTGCACAATTCAAATCACTAGAGACTCCAATGTTTGAGCCACGAGGTCACTACATGTGTATTTTCTTTTTATTTTCCTTGCCAACTAAACAGGAAATTTCTACAACACATTTGATACCAGAATATACCAAGAATTGCTTTTAATGTGTATTAGCCAAATGCATCTCGAATTTTTATAAGATGAGACTTTGTAATCTTTAAATCACTGATACAATGGGTACCAGCATAGAGATTCCAGACAAGCGCCCAACGTAATTTGCTCGGCACTCGTACTGCTAATTCAATATATGACCTAGTAGATGCTCCTGAAATTTTGGTAAGTACTTAAATTAAATGTATGCATCATTGTTATAGTGGATGCAAATCACAGAGATAAGAGCATACCAATCTATATACTATGTCCTGCTGGTTGTTATATCTAAAGTTCTAAACCATTCTGCGAGAAGCCAAGAACAAAATTCAAACAACTGCCCATCTGTGGTTATCACTTGGGAATCCTCCTGGCGGTAACAATAAGAGCAAGAGAAGTTGTGATAAGCTCAAGAAGCTGAAACCTTTTTAATTTGTCATTTCATTCGCTCAACCACAGAAGAACACGAGAAATGTGACTCACAGTTTCACTTAACCAGACGGTGACCATCATGATTTGTAGAAAATATTACAGGGTACTTCAAAGACAGAAATGTTAATTAAGCGAACTATAGCAAAACATAACATTCTAGTTTTCTAGGAGACATGAAAGACACTTGGCGTTTGTGAATTGAGATGCCCTTAGCCCTTGAACTGCCACTCTCTTCGGCACATGGGGCAAAGAGGAGTGGATGTTTGAGAATTGACCCACTTGAGTATGCAGTGAAGATGGAAAGCATGGTTGCAGGCACCCCAAATGAGCGGGCAGTCATCGCCAGGGAACTTACAATCAGGGCAGCAGCCGTCAAACGCCATCCTGCATATGCCACACGTCTCATCTTGTGCGTCCCATGTCCAAGAAGCCACCGCATGCCACTGAAGAATCTTGACCTTCATTGTGTTACCTTTTACGCAACAAGAGATACATGAGACAATAGCACCCATTGCAGCTTGTCAGATAACAACTGACAGAGCATAGGGACGCCAAGAGAAGAGAATTTCACTAAATCTTCTGGTCTAAAAGGCCATAGCGCCAAATTTGCAGCTGAGGATAGGTAACTACAAGGGTATACAACACAGCATATCATTCGATTGGCTCACAAGTCACCACTACTAGTATTCAGTAAGATACTGGCTCTACAGAGTTTCTCATGATACAGTTACTGTTTCGGCCATAGCGCGTGGCAGAGCACTTGCATAAAGCAGAGGGAAGAAGATTAACCAGTTCTAACAAGTCTTTTGGGACAAAAGGTCGAACATCTAGCATCCACAGGACCACAGGCTACACTCGCAAAAGATCGGACACAATAGTTGGTGACGGAAAGCATGGGGAACAAGTTACCAGTCGCGAGCACGACTTCCATGAGCCCGTGACCAAAAGCGGCGAAATTTTGGTAGGCGGAGGACAGGCTCAGGCAGCGGTGGCGTTCGGTGCAAAGCGCCGCCCACCGTGCGTGCGTGCGCGAGGCTGCTCGGGAAGTCGCGGAAACGGGAGCCGGGAGGAAGGGTACCTTGGTGATTACATGCGGGTTGCGGGAAGGAAACGAGGGTGGCAGGTTTGGGTGCCGCCGCCCGCCGCGTTCACCCAACCGACGGAGAGCTGCTGCCGAGTTTTTTTTTTTTTTTTTTGGGTGCTTGCTCTCACTGCTCGATGCCCCCAGACCTTCCCACAAATGCCCTTGCTGTGCGGCCTTGCGCGCAGCTTGCTCCCTCCCGGCCTCCCCAAAAATCCAAAATCAAAATCACGGCAGCACGCTTGTCGTAGGGTTTGAAATCTCATCTTTGGTTGATACCTTGAGGGGGACGAAATTTAAAAATTCATTGAGATCTTAGAATTTTGGATAAATAACGAACGAAAAACAAAAATCAAAATTCAAATTTGGTTTTTTTTCAACCGAGATTTTGCTGAGAAATACCGAGATTACCCAAAATTTCAGTAAAATTTAACCGAGCAACAAATAGTACAAAACACGTTAAAAATTTCTGATATTTTTTGTGGATGGTTTTGATATATCACTAATGTTCCCATAAAAATTTCAAATGATGATCAAGCTTGAAGAATTTTTAAAAATTCTAATAGTGATACTGTCTTGATAAAAGGATGATCAACAAATTTGAACCGAATGAAAAAGAGAACAGACCATGTTATAAAATTTAGAAATTTTGTAATGGTCTTAATACACCAATATTATTTTCATAAAATTTTCAAAACATGATCAAGATTTTGGAATTTTAAAACATTCTTGGATGGTCCTAAAGTATCACTAATGTTTTCATAAAATTTTCATATGACAATCAAGACTAAGAAATTTTTAAAAAAATATGAAAGTGCGACTGTTTTGATAAAAACCTAATGATTAATAGATAGATTTGATTGAATAACAAAAAATAGGTTAGAATTTTTGAAACTTTTAGAAAAGGGTTCTGAGGTAATGGCTAAGCTGTCATAAAAATTTTAGATCAGGATCACACTCTAGTATATTTATAAAATTCTTAAAATGGCACTGTACCATTTGTGTTCCTTGTGTTTTTTATTTTTAAAAGATATCAAATAAAGTTCAATGCATCCATATATTTGATTGAGCAAACAAAAAAGATTAAAATTAAAATTTTAGAGAAACATTTTGAGGCAATGCTTAAGCTCTCATAAAAATATTGGATCATGATCACACTTGAGAAAATTTATAAAATTCTGACAATGTTACTGTCTCACATGTGTTCATTCAATTTTTTATTTTATACAGATAACAAATGAAGTTCAATTCTTTTAAAAAAATTCTATATGATCTTATAAATGAAGCATGATAAAGTCTGTACAATTTTATAAAAATCTAAGAGTGTTTCTACTGAAATTATAAAACGTCCCAAAAATTCAGCTTTTCAACAAATTTTCATAGAAGATGACTTTCTTAAGAGTTATTGGGCCAAATCCAGTCAAATTTTGGTAAAAAAAACAACCTTAAAATTACGGTGAGATTTGATGAAATCTCGCCAAATTCTTTGAAATTACATAGCAATTTAAAATTTTTAACTTTTTTATTCGGTCGGGATTTTGAATCTCATTCCTGGCCAAAATCCAACATCTCAGCCAATATTTTCAAAATCTAGCTGATTTTTGAATCCTTGTTGCTTGCTCGGTTGCTCCCTCCCCGAAATCCACTCCCACTATAGCTTGCTTCTTGTTGCTCTAGTCTAGAATTTGAAATTTCATTTTTGGTCACAACTCAAAGGTAGGTGAAATCCAAAATTTTAACAAAATCTTAGAATTTTAAACAAAATTTGATCAAAATTCAAAAAGTAAAATTGAAATTTGGAATTTTTTTAAAAAAAATTCTGGAATTTTGGTCAAAATTGTTGAAATCTTAGCAAAATACAAAAGGGTGAAAAATGGTTGAAACAATATTAAAAAAATTTGAAAATTTTTATGGATGGTGCTGTCACATCACTAATATTTCTATAAAAAGTTTAGACGATGATCAGGCCTAATTAATAAATTTTTGAAATTCTAACAGTTCTAATGTCCTAATAAAAGGTTGACTAACAAATTTTAACCAAATAAAAATGGGGCAAACCATATTAGAAAATTTTTGTAGATGGTCCTGACGTATCAATAATAGTATCATAAAATTTAAGCATGAGGAAGTTTAAAAAATTTGGACAATTCTATTGAAGGTTGACCAGCAAATTTCAACCAAATGAAAAATATTTCAAACCACGTTAGGAAATTTTGAAAAAAAAATTGAATGGTCCTAACATGTCACTAATTTTCTCAAAAAAAATTTAGATAATGATCAAGCTTAAGGAATTTTCAAAAATTATGACAGTGCTACTATCCTTGTAAAAGCCATACGATGCTAAATGTTGCTTCCATAGATTTGATTAAGCAACCTAAACAATTTTATAATTTTGAAACTTTTAGAGAAGATTGTTGAGGTAATGCTTAAGCTCTCTAAAAATTTTGGATCATGATCACACTCAAGCGAGTTTATAAAATTATGACATAGTTATGTTCATTCTATTTTTGAATTTTTAAATATAACAAATAAACTTAAATTCTCTTAGAAATTTTTTTATTATCTTAGACTTCTAGATATTGTACTATAAATTTTTAAAGTATGATCAAGGTTGGACAATTTTATAAAAATCTAATATTATTTCTGCTATTTTTATCAAACATCTCAGAAATCTAGTTTTTAAATAAATTTTCATAGAAGATAACATTCTTAAGGGTTATTGACCCAAATTCGATCAAATTTGATCCTCAAAAGTCAAAATCCAGTCAAAATACCTAAGATTTCAGTAAAATTTGTTGAATTTTTTGAAATACTATAGTGATTTGAATTTTTTTATCCGATTGAAATTTTGGATCTTGTCCTCGGCCAAAATCCAAAATCTTGAATGAAATTTCTGAAATTTCACCAGGAATTTGAACTATGCTCTAGTCCCTAGCCGACAACCAACCAGCCCCCTCCTCTCCTCCACCTTCCTAACGGGCAATTATGGCGGCAAAACAAGATCGACGATGTCTACCGTCAAAGACGGTAGCTTCTCGATTTAATACCTTGACTATTAACCCCAAGGACCATTTAGTCTATTTAGAGCAGTGGTGGAATTAGTTCCACATTACTTATATAAAATGAGTTATAATAGTATATAACATATGTTGGATCCAAACATAGTATATTCGGATTAACCCTTTTACACAGAACTAGGATGAAAGTGTGGCGACTCGCATAATTAACTCCTGGTAACACTGTCACCTAGAGTTAATCATGCGGACCTCAGCACAGTAACTAGCAAAACATTGGACGTTCTGATGCTTTATTAGTTACTACACTGTATACAGAGTATTGCAGCAGAACAATAATTAGAAACTTACAAAAGGAAGCTTTATTCCTTCCATTAGCCACGCGGCTATATTACAGTTCTTAGTTTGTACATAAGATATATTACAACAAAAGAACGACTAAAACCTCCTATTTCCTGCTGGACGACTAGCAATTGATTCGCTAGCACGGGAATAAGGTCGGCTAGTACTACTACTCCTCCTGATAGTAGTAGTAGTAACCGTCCTCCGGCAAATCCTGCTCCTGCGAACAATCCTCCACCCAGGTCTCGGAGGACGATCCATGTAGTTCACCGTCTAAGCAAGGGGAGATTTAGCAAGGGTGAGTACTAGATACTCAACAAGCATAATAATAATGAATGCAGTAGATAACTTTTCCAATTACCCCAGTTTCCTATCCCTTTCCTCCTACATCCATTCTCATCCCAAATTATTCCTTTTAGAGAAAATAAATTTCTGCTTAAAGAGTTGCAAGTTTTGTAATTCCAAAGACCCTACTAATAGTGAGCATGACTTCTGTAGTTTCCAATCCTGAAGACCGGTTTGAATTCAAGATTTTACCCTGCACAGATTTGTGCCACTTTACCCACAATGACACCCACAAGAGATACCCCATAACGTTTATTCTATTGCGGTATTAATTCTCCACCCTGTATTGAGTATGGGGCTCACCTACTCTAGATTACCCACCTCCGGCATAGTTTGTACTTTGGCATCCTGCCAGCAGTACCCACCGGGTTTCAAATATACCGCCCCAAACCACATTTCTCAATCTGTCCCCTGGGTCATACCGGCATTTCCCAGCACGACACACAACCTTACCCAATGTGGAGCAACTAATACCATCCTAAAACAACCTTTTCTGACCGATTTCACACACTGTAGCTGGCACCAATTTACAGTCCATTACTCAATATTAGATTGTTATTATCTTATATGCTAGCCTATTGTAGAGGACCCCACCGGCGACCTCCTTCTCATCGGTGTCCTCTACCCACCCATATTAACACACACTCACGGCTCCATTCGTTGGATGAGCCAAAAATTATACCGACATCATATTACCATTCCCTTCATTAATTCAACTCATTCCCATTAACCCATTTCATCAATCCATTACAACCTCTACCAATTATCCATTCTCACAACCCACACTTCTCAATTTATACTTTTCCTTCTAAAACATACATTTTAATGCAGTGATTGAATTAACTCAGAAAGCAGTAAAACAGTTACAGAAATATGATCAAATAGAAATGCACTTGCCTAGAATAGAACTTGGAGGTTCGGCCTCGCTCGAAAATAAATTCAAGTCGGATGGCGGGTTTTGTTCTAGGCCTGAAAATTTAGCTATATTAATCTACTGCATTTTATTACATATGAGTAGCACTTCCAATATTCTCAATTAGCCAGTTTTACTATTTTTACAAATTGGGCATTCGTTTATTTATATGCACGCTCTACTTTCTATTTGTACATTCTTTATATGTCTAATACAAATACTAATGTTGATGATGCATGTGTGCAGGTATGCATTCCAATTCTCACTGCTCTTTTAGTCTTCATAATGGACCATATTACTCTCTGCTACTGGATTGCTTAACATGGTTGGAAAATGGTTGGCTGTTTCACTTGGCCATATGACTGGAAAGGATCTAGCTACCTTTTTTCTTTACTTGGACATTCGGCCAGCTGCTATCACTGAGACTGCCCAGCATTACTACTGCTACCCATTTGCTTCGGTTGTTAATTAGCCAAGTGTTTGCTGGACTGAACCATTCGGCTACTACTACTACTAATGCTGAGCACTACTAGTCACTTGGCTGCTATCTAGGTTGAGCCATTCTGCTCTAATGCTGCTACCGAGTACTACTTCTCCTCTCTCCCTCTAGCAATGCACTCGGCTGGCTCTCCTCTCCACTGCCGACTGCTAGCGTCTCCTCTCTTCTCTTCTTGGCGCCGACTGCTACTCTCCCTCCTGCGCCTACTGGTACTCCTCCCCTCTCCTACCTGGCGCATGGATGATTTCTCCCCTGGTGCTTATCTACTGCCTCCCTCTCCTTCACTCGGCTATCCCTATGCCGAAGCACTTTATGTGCTCTTGAGTTAACCCTAGCTCATACAAAAATGGGGGGTTTTGCCTCTTCTTTGATTTTTGTGACTGCTCTTATTTGGATCTACTGGTTTTCATGCGTTTGAGGTAAGATTACAGGTAAGGGTCTGTGATGAATATGGGGGAACTCTAGGTTGGGGGGCAAGGATGTCGATACTAGCTAGCTAGGACGCTTTCTTGCAAGCTACCGGAGTTCTCCTCACTGAGACCAAGTCCATGATGAATCTACATTCTGAGACTATCCTTTTCTTTAGCTCTACTGCTATTCTCATTCTACTACTACTTCCTGACAGTAGATCACTTACTTGGGTCCTAGCTGGCTTGGTTCTTGAGTTGAGGAATGAGGTCGGGTTGAAGTAGAGGAAGTAGAGGAAGCAGATTCTTTGGATCAGCCTTCTCCTCCTGACTCCCCGGCTTCCTCCTCTTGCTCCAGCCGACTGGTGCTTGCTATTCCTTGACCGGCTGCTTGCTTGCTCCTTGGTTTGGCTATAATGGCTGAGCTCTGGTTCAATTCTTGGTTGGTGTTGGCTTTTGGTTTGAGAGGCAATGGGAAAGGCGGCACTTCTTGTCTTGCTGCTCTCGGTTGGAATGGCTAGTTGCTGAGTGCTTTGGCTATGGAAGGGGGCTGAACCTAGCTTCCTCCTTCCCTGGCTTTTTGCCTCACCTCGCTGCGCCCATGGCTGCCTGGGGGCTTGCGCATAGCACAAGGGGGGCTGCATTCTTCTTTTACTGAGTTACGATGTCAGCTTTTCCGTTTTACCAAGTTACTACTCCTTTTCCCCTCCCTCTCATAAGTACTGTTGCTTCCTCCAACTACCAGGTATGCATGCTCCTTTATGCAATGAATGACTGCCATGTGAGATGCTTATGCCTAATGAGCATTTCGTAATGTGTAATTAATACTTAATCAAAATGTTAATGAAATGCTTATGCTTCTTAATGCATGGGTAATGGAGGGTTAAGGGGGAGGGTCCTCACAGAAAGTATAAACGAAGTGTTATGGGTACGTAGGTCCACTCTACAGTTGATCTACGTATTAAACGAATTTTGAGATAGGATGTTACAAATAGTATCAAAGCAACCTTCGCTACACGATGTAGGCATATGACGCATAGCGTGTGTATCCACTCCATCCCCTCCTTTAAAAAGGATGAATATAATACCCTAGCTCGTTAATTTGAGGGCTTATGTGGTCCATGTGGAGCAATGGTGAGATTAGTCCCACATTGATTTGTCTAAAGTAAGTTGAAGTTGTATATAATGCTGATTAGGTCTAAACATAGTACCTCTGGGTTAACTGTTTTGCACCAAATGATGATGAAAATATAAGTGGGGTGCTATAGGTATATAGGTCTACCCCATAGGTAAGCTGGGCATTAAGCGAATTTTTGGGTTAGTATATTACAGATGGTATTAGAGCATCAACCTTCAGGGCGTAGGCACATGTGAGACATTATGCGTTTGGCACGTATGGACCTATGGGTGGGCTAGGCATTAAGAGAATTTTGGGTCAGGTTGTTACAATAGTAGCAGAGCATCAACCTTTAGTGCACGAGCATGTGTGGGACATTATGCGCATGGCGCTTGTCGACCTAAATTGGTCACACAACATGGCATATGTCTTGGCACTGGATGTACGGATGTGTACCGATGGAGTGGTTCTTGGCATCTGCTGTGTATACGGTGTGCCGTGTATACCCTAGTCCGTTAATGTTAAGGCCCATGTAGTCCATGCAGAGCAGTGGTGAGATTAGTTCCACATTACTTATCTAAAATGAGTTGTAGTAGTATATAATGTCTGTTGGATCCAAATATAACGCTTCCAGATTAAACCCTTTTACACAAAGTGATGACGGAAGTGTAAGTGAGGTGCTATGCATACGTGGATCAGTTCCATGGTTGGTTCGTCTTTGAGTGAGTTTCGGCCAGGGTGTTACATCCTGCTTTCGTGCACCTGGACCAGCTCGATGCGTCGACACCAATCCCCCATAGCCCGTGCCTTATAGCTCATCGCTTCATTGGCCCACCACCGACCCAATCGCTGCCTACGCGTGTCACCCTAGCTAGGGTTTCTCTTATTTTTTTAGATGGGGTTTCTCTTCTCCTGATCTCCTCTTAGACGTAGCCTCTTCTCTACGTAGCCCTTTCTCTTTCTTCTGTTTTGCTCGCATTCGGCGAATACTGTGCATATCTAGCTCCTTATACATCATTTTTTTTGCAAATCTACTCTCCTAACAAACGTTTTATAAACTAGCCTCTTTCCGCACCGCAGAAAACATGACAAACAACATGTGTTTCCTACCGTGTCCGGAAAACACGAAACAAACCTGCACTGCGAGAACGCAAGGGAGCACGGCAGGGCACACTTCCGCACCCGGTAGCGCAGCAAGAGTGCAGGACACCGTCTGCACCCGAATGGCGCGGCAGCAAGTCACGCTCGCGCTCGCGCACCGCCAGCTCTGTTAGGTGCTCTCGGTGCTGCCACGCCTTTTTGTGAGGGGGCTAGATTAAAAAAAAGACGATGGTAAGCTGGCATGAATGATGAATCCCGCGCTCGGCATCGAAATCACGGAATGCCCGATCGGGATTGTGGTTGTGGGCTTGGGCCATGACATCTCGGTTCGGCCTTGTGGTTATTATGAGCTTCGGTGCCAAGTGCCGAGCACAGCCCAATAGTGCCAGGCTGCATTCTTCTCCATCCCTCCTCTGTTTCATCAGATCGCCGCGCCGCCTGGGATGGCCGCCGGGGAGGAGGGAGGAGGGGGTCTGGCGCCGGCGGTGGGTGGGCTTCGAGCCCACCCGGTGGATTCGCCCAGCCGTGTAACTCTTTTCGGTGAACGCTTCCATTCATTTTCGTCTGGCAAGAAGACGACTGCTGCATCGATACAGCCCCAACCATAAAAACGCCAGTCTTCTTATAAGCTACGCACAGTGCAAGTTAATTCTAACCTACCAGAAGGTCTAGAAAAGAAAGAACAAATTGGCGGTCGGTAGGGTAATTAACCGCTTCCCAATCATCATCCGAAACCTAAAGCAGCGCTTCTGTAGGCATGGACAGAATGACACATGCCGGCTGTACCTGCTTACGGTACATGATACAGATCGTACCTCCATCAGACCTAATTTCCAGCAGGCAAGACCCCAGAAAGGTATCACCTCCAGATCCATGCGAGTATGCGACAACTCATTCCAGATTTCCAGATGCACGCAACGCGCCAACGCCATCATTCATCGAACCGCATCGTCTCTATTCTTTTTGCGCGTCATCACGTCATGTGAAAAGCCAGAGCTATATAGTATAAGCTACGGCGTATTGACCGTTGCCTGATGCGGTAGGAATCTTGACGTGTGCATTTGATCGCAGGGAAAGTGGCACTGACCAGGGTAGTTAAACAGTTGTCTCATGAGCAATTAGGTTAAGGACATATACAACGAGGTGACATCCTCTCTAAGCTTTGTCACCAAAGGTTTTTTTTTTGGGACATAGCAGAGAGAACAAGGATAATACAGAAGCACAAAATATTATTATATAAGTTATTATCTATAACATCACAAAATATTATTATATAAGATATTATCTATAACTAACACTTTTATCATACCATAATTAAAATATCTTAGGATCTCGTATAGACAACCTTAAGAGACACTCCTTACAGAAATTGTCTTTAGCTTTATCTCTTGATAATGTGAAAGGATATATAAACACCGGTTGTCTTTACTATTATAGATACTCTAAACCTTAACTTCGTCTCAATGGGGCATTAAAAAACTTGATCACGCTGTTTTAGTTACAAACTTTACTGATAAGAGGATCCCTTCACAGACAGATCCAAGTACTCCAACGAATTCCCTTCACGGTTCCCTTCGGAAGAGATTTGAAATGAGAACCTCTTTAGAAAAGGATTCTCTCTCCAATCCCTATACAAAACCCTTCGAGGGGATACTGCTGAAGATGATAAGAATGAAGGGAATGAATATGGAGAATGGAATGAGGGAAGAGAAGAAAATGAAGGGAAATTACTGGTGATAGTCTAATGACAGATTCCCGAAACGGTAGGAACATGAGACACTGTACGCAGGTTAATGACGTGTCAGTGCATTTATACTGTATGCGGCTAGCTGTTTGCACCTACGCGTCTAGTCGTGATCAAACTCTAATGACAACATTTTGGAGCAGAAAGAAAAACAAGTGCTCTCCAATATGGGAATGCAATGAGTTGCTTTTGTTTTCCTCTAATGATTCAGTTGATCATGTCTCCATCATGCTAGGCTACAAAAATCTTAACCTTATCAACATCGACCCACATGAAAAAACTAAGCAATTTGCAGGAGCTATATGTTTGCGGGTATTTTACCCCTTTTCTTAGTACCGATCAAACTACACACAGTCACAAGCTCAAGGACAGAGATATTGCGATAGCATAAAAATCAATCGATTCCTTTCTAAGATTTAACTCGTCTTGAAACATTATCGAACAAATTAGGCTAATTAGCAGACAGTAACAACAGCATCGGTAAGTAAAGCAATCTCATGAGAAGCTTCACAAATTTTTTCTTCTTTATAATCTGACCCAAAAGTTTTCATCACAGTCTCATGGACAAATCCTTCCAAGAGACACGCAACATTCGTTCCTCGCGCATTGTCGCAGTGTCTTCCATCCCAGCATAATTCGCACCAAGATCCCGGTCTCTGAAAAAGAAAAGCGGGGTAAATTAGAGGAGAGACGATCAAAAGATCAGAGATAAATGACTAGTGCTTTGTTACTTGAAAAGGAGAGGAAAAAAGATGAAAACGTGTGGTCAATTAGTTACTCGTTAGAGTCTTAGAGATCTGTCCTATGTATATGTCCTTCAACTTCTTTTATGGAGGATGAAAGAAAAAATTGCAATCATCACAACACGCACAAACCGGGAAAAAGAAGAAGAGATTTTCTGCAAGAAATAAACTCCTTTTTAGAGTAATGGACAGCAGAAGGTGGGTCACCGTGATCGGGCGGTCCCCAAACCAGTCATGGCCGTCTCAAAATCTTGAAAAGAAAAGAAGAAAATACCCAACGGAGAACACTTAAGATCAGAGCATCCAAGAAAAGGAAAAGGAAGAAGAAGAGACGATCCCTACCAGCCATGGATGAAGTCGGAGCACTTGGCCTTGATCCAGCGGAAGCCCCTGCGGAGGGAGGCCTTGACCTTGCCCTCCACCGAGTAGGCCTTGTAGCTCGCCACCCGCCGCCGCCTCTTCATCTCGGGGTCGCTGAAGCACCAGACCGATCCCATGCTGCCGCCACCTCCGCCTCCGCTCTTGGACACCGGCAGCGGCGGCGGCGGCGATCTGGTGGGGGGCGGCTTGACGACGAGGTCGATGCGGCGGTCGCCGTAGGGCACGACCTCATTGCGGTAGGGGCGGTCGTAATCGACGGCGGTTGCGGGGGCGGGGGGCGCGTAGGGGCGGTACGCGCGATCGTAGTCGGCGGCGGCCATCGCGACGACGACGCGGGCAGGGCTGACTGCAGCTTTGCTTGGGGGAAGATAAATTCCGCTGCGGCCTTTTCTTTTCTTTTTTGTTTTTTTTTTTCCTCCTTCGGTGCTTTGACGGGGTCGGACCTGTGGTGGTGTGCGGCCAATATAGCGGTGGGGACTGCAAGTCTCCGCGGGACGTGGCCGGTCTCTTTTATGCAATGAGATGATTTTTTTGTAACCGGTTCGGTTACAATATATCTCTTATACGTAGATAGATTCGAATTCAACTATTACCAGTTTTTTTATATGTTAGGCATCTATATGTATAAGAACCAATCTTTACTATATAAAGTAAGAGTTTTTTTCCATATCACTTCATCAAAATTACTCATCTTTACCACTGCTCTTTAATTACCCACCTTTACTACTATTAGTGCTCTAAATTACCCACCTTTGCCATTACTCTTTAATTACTCACTTTTGTCACTGTTAGTGCTCTTTGCAAATAAACTTTTTGTCGCAAACTGAGTTTTCGTTACAACGCACGGGCACATAACTAGTTGAATAAAAGCATGAGAGTTCCACCCTTATATTATGTGTGCTTCTTTTATTGTCGTTGTGATTGTATTACTGTGTTGATTAATTGATCACAGACAAACGACTACGTTTCATAATACGTTATCAACACGACATTCTACCGAGCTAAGTTGAGATCGTTAGTCTGCGACAATCTACACGACACCGAGTTCATCCTGCTACACGTGATCATCCTATCGCATGCCCTACGTAAGTTAATCGCATCGATGCAAAATTAATCCAACAGGTTACCTTACCCTAATCGTAGATTAATTATTTGATCTAAGCATCAATTAGGGTTTGTTAGGTTATTGTTCATCAATAAAAAAAATTGACATCGAGCCTGCACGACCGAGCTCAGTTCCGCCGCCGATCTAGCTGCTGCCGCGCCTGAAGCACCGCGTCGCCTCGGCTCCCGCCCAATCGGCGACCGTGCAGCTTCTTCTTCTCGGCCGCTTCACCCACCTCCGGCGCTCCTTAACTGCGCCGCCCGAAGCGCCGTGCCGCTTAGCCTTCTCGGCCGGCGGCACCCGAAGCCGCGCCTGAGTCCGCCGCCTGCGGCGCCAGCCCGACGACGCCTGAAGTTGCCGCATGCGCCCGAGACCGCCGTCGCCTACTGTCTGAGGCACCGGCCACATTCCATGGCAGTGCGCATGCCGCCGGAAGCGCCGCGGCCCTCAAGACCGTTGTCGCACCTGCCGCTGTTGCAAGGCTGCACACCCATTGTCGGATGAAAGGCGGCAGCCACGCCTGGAGCATACAGCTGAGCGGACTGGGTATCAAATAGATTTAAGAGATCAGTTTGAAGTCTAGCTCATGTGAAAAAAAAAAAAAAAATCAACGCGTGTGGCATCAGCCTTATCTTTGTGACTAGGCCGAATGGGCTCGTTTTTGGGTGCTGATGGCCCGACTGAATTGGTCGTGAAGGCTAGTTTAGGCCATGCGGCCCAATGTTATGCTGCCCCATTTTTTCTTCAGAGAAAAAACAATAAAATAGAAAATTGATATTAGAAATTAATTTTTAGACATGTGGGCTTCTGGAAAATTTGAGAAATTGTGATTTAGCTCACATTAAAAGTTTCATGATGTAGATTTATTTTCTAGATTTATGACTGTCGGGGGCTAGACAACTCTTTGGCCGGTCAACACACAGTCAACGTGCCCTAGATCGAGGGCCCCCCGGTCACGCCCTTGCTCGGCTGGGCATCCCGTGCCCTCGAGTACGCACGACCTCGAGCTCGAGCCCTGCACGACCTCGGGTGCGGATTAGCCTTTGCTCGGGTCGCTGTTTCCTTGGATCCCGGCACGTGCATTTACTGGGCAGTTACCAAGACGTGGTGTCGTGGAGTGATGCAGGGTCTTGCAGAAGCCGGAACGGTTGCAAACGGCCCTCAATGCGCATTAAGGGCCACGATCCAAGATTTCTCCGACGATTCTGCAGAGGGAGGCATAAAAGCTGGAGATGCGCAACGCAGAGGGAGGAGGGTACACACCACAGCTCGAGCTAGAAATCGCCATTGCTGACTTGAGCTGTAAACACATCCCTGTACACCAATATAACAAGAATCACTGCCGCAAGGCGACTGGAGTAGAGCTATTACCTTCACAGGGGCTCGAACCAGTATAAACCTTTGTCTCACGTTCGTTGACGTCCCGCTCCGACCATCGGCGCATCGATTCCTTTCCTTCGTTTGAGCGAAGCGCAGCTCGGGTCCCATATCACACGAGACCCCTACCACATTTCTTGCGGTTGGCGATCCCGATCGCTGACAATGACATGTTTATATGTGCTGAAATTTATTTTTCTGTTATTTAAATAATTTTGAAAATTGCTTAGTAATTAACATAAAATGCTAGAAAATTATGAAAAATTATGTATGGCCCATTGCTCTATGTCATGTTGCTGGATTAATTTTCTTAGAATATTTTTTATGTTTATGTGTGCTGGATATATTATTTCCTATTATTTAGTAATTCTAAAAAGTACTTGGCAATTAACACAAAAACATGAAAAATGCTAGAAAAATTCTAAAAAATTTCAGATTGCATAGTATGATTTTAATTTCTTTGGATTAATTTTCTTAGCATTATGCCATGATTATTTCATGTTGAATTTTATTTTTCTGTTAATTGGTAATTCTAAAGACTGCTTAATAATTAGCAGAAAATTATGGAAAATGTTAGAAAAATTCTGAAAAATTTATGATAATTATTTACTGAATAGATATAGACCAAAATTTACTGATTCAATGATAAATATGCAAAATAATATTTTATCTAAAGTAAAATCTCTATTTTGTTTGCATATAGGATATGTCTGACATTGCAAAGAAAGAATTTGTCGAGCTTACTCTGAAGGATGCTAAGATCAACTTGACAACTCAATCCCTTGGAGCTGCAATTTTCCAGCCTGAAACTGTTACCCCTACTCTTCCTGAAGTTGCTAAATGTGCAGCTTTGTACTTTCTGAGACACCATCTCCATGCGGACCTAAAGGCTGAATATTTGATGGAGGACCCGCTGGCTCTATGGAATTTCCTGAAGAAACGATGTAACCAAAAAAGATATGTTTTGTTACTAGAAGCACAACGTGAATGGACACTCTTACGCTTCCAAGATTTTAAGTCAGTGGCAGCGTACAACTTTGCCATGCAAAAGATTGTTACCAAACTTGCATTCTGTGACCAGAAGATCACAGAAGCTGAAAAGATTGATAAGAGTTTGTGCACATTCTACCCCAACATGAGAATACTGCAGCAACAGTATCGCCATACAAAGTACCAGAAGTACTCTGAGCTGATATGCATTTTACTATAAGAAGAAAAGCATGATAAACTTATAATGAAGAATCATCAAGTCCTACCTAGTGAGAGTCATGCATTGCCTGAAGCACATGCAAACACTCAGTAGGCTAGCAATAGTCGAGGCCGCAGAAAGGGTCAAAAACAAAAAAGGGATAAATGGAAGAATGACAAAAAGCATAAAGGAAGAGGTAAATCTCAGTGGAAAACAAAAAAAATAGATCAGATCGCTTCCAGAAGAAAGGACTAGCAAATAATGCTACGGATCCTAAACAGCCATGCTATAGGTGTGGATGTACTGGTCATTGGTCACGTACATGCCGCACCCCAAAGCATTTGGTATAACTGTATATAAAATCTACTAGGAGATTCTAGAAGAATTAAGTGAATAAGGTGAAGGCACATTTCATTACTCAACCTGTTGCTGACAATGAAATGGAATTGAATGATGATCAAGTCTCCGACACCATAGAAGAATTCAAGGACCTCCTTGGATATGGTGATACTCCCATGGAGGAGAATGATCTTATTGGGGATGAGCTAAAGGAATTCCAGAAGAACAAAGATAAATCTTAAGAGGATGATATAAATGATCTGTATGGAGACATGCAATAGTCTCCTAGTCCTTTTTTAGAGTCGATGTTGCATTATCCTTTAGAGTCTCCTTAAAAGTCTTATTTATTAGTTTAGTCTTTGTGTTCCTGAATGAACAATGGTTTACGCTCCTGTTGAGCGATTATCAGTCAATTTAATAAAGTGTAATTTTTTCAAGAAATTTATTTAATCATGCTATGCTTGTTCTATATTATTTGTTCCTGCTGCAACAAATGTTTGAGTGATTTTATATCTTTAATATAGAACACCTGTATAATCCAATGGCGGAGGAAATCTGTCTTGTAGATAGTTGCACCACAAATTCAATTCTTAGGGAAACTAAATATTTCCAAATATTGATTAAGAAAACTAGAAATATTATGAACATCGCCGAAAGCGATACTCTCATTGTTGGCACCGAAAGAGCCATTATAGTTCTCCCTATGAGCACTCGTTTAATTATAGAAAATACCCTATTATACCCTGAGTCCAATCGCACTCTCCTAAGTTTTAAAGACATCCGTCTAAATAGTTTCCATATGGAAACTGAAAATGAGGATGGTACAGAATACCTACTCATAACTAAGTTTGATGGGTGCAATAAAAGTGTGGTCGAAAAACTTTCTTCCTTCTCCTCCGGATTATATTAAACATATATAAAACCTGAAGTTTATATTGCGATGAAATCTATAGTCAAAACCCCAGAAATATTTAAGATCTGGCATGATCGTCTAGGTCATCCTGAATTAAACATGATGAGAAGAATAATAAATAATTCTGCTAGTTATAATATAAAAACTACAGCTTGTCCCAAACCTGAAGCATTTATATGCCCTGCTTGTGCCAAAGGAAAGCTGATAGTTCGCTACTCTCATCTAAAAGTTAAGAAAGAATCATTGAATTTTCTGGAGAGAATTCAAGGTGATCTGTGGACCAATTCAGCTCCTGTCAGGCTCCTTCAGATATTTTATGGTACTAATAGATGCTTCTATTAGATGGTCCCCGTATGTTTCTTATCTACTAGGAACCATGCTTTTGCTAAATTAATCGCCCAAATTATTAAATTGATAGCCTCTTTTTCAGAAGAAAGGATTAAGTCCATTCGCATGGATAATGCTGGTGAGTTTACCTCAAAAGCATTTAATGGTTATTGCATGGCTCTGGACAATAATGTAGAGCATTCTGTACCTCATATCCACACTCAAAATGGCTTTGCAGATTCATTAATTAAGAGAGTAAAGCTTATTGCTAGGTCACTTTTGCATAATTGTAGGTTACCCACCAGCTATTGGGGCCATGTAGTGCTGCACGCTGCATCATTAATTTAACTCAAACCAACTACATACCATGATATTTCCCCCTTGCAGCTAGTGCGTGGAAAAGAACCAAGCATTTCCTATCTATAAAAATTTGGCTGTGCTGTATACGTGCCAATCTCCCCACCACAGCGTACCACCATGGGACCACACCAGAAATTGGAGATCTATGTAGATTATGAATCTCCATCAATTAATAAATACCTAGAGCCTATGACAGGGGATCTGTACATGGCTCGGTACGCTGATTGTATTTTTGATGAGGATAATTTTCTGGCATTAGGGGGAGATAAGTACCGCATTTAAGAATGTCAAGAAATAGAATGGATGCCATTGGCATTCAGTCCTTAGACCCACGCACTAAAGAAGCCGAACTTGAAGTTCGAAGGATAATAAGTCTGCAACAAATAGCCGTGAAAGACCATGTGGAGGTCTATCCTTATTTGTGATGAGTAATTGACGAGATTTGAGCTTGATTTGATTTGAAATTGAGTTTGATTTGAATTGGATTTTCGATTTGAAGCAATTTGAGTGTTGGTTGCTTTTCCTAGTGCTACCGGCCTGGGGGCAGTAGCAGCGGACCTTTGAGCGAAATTATGATTGATTAATGATTTTGAGATAATCATTGAATATATTTTTTGGCATTGCTATGTGAAAAGTTTTTCCTTATCTTTGATGGTTGCAGGGCGACGATGCTAGATCATGGTGAGGCGGAGGATGACCGGGACTAGGCGAGGAGCGTCAAAGGTCCAGACGGGCGAGAGATTGCCGGAAGATGATCGGAGATGGAGTCCGGGCAAGCCAAGAAGACAAGCAAAGGAGGAGATGCTAGCTAGACGCCAAGTGGACCAAGGAAGGCCGTCGGATTGCGATCTAGTTGATAGGTTAGCGGGTCTAGATAGTACGTTTTGAAAACCGTACAAGAAAACCCGTTATGTGTGTGGTTTTGGGTTAGCCCTTGCATGGTTGTGTGAGTGGGTTAATCCTAACCCTTAGATGAGTGCTCTAGGGTTGAGGGACTCATCCAAGGGTGGTAGGTGGCCTAAGAGTAGTATAAATAGGGGTGGAAGGGTAGCCTCCTCCCCTTGAAGGTTGTAGAGGTTTTTGTGCTCCTTTAAACTTTGCCTACCTTGTTGTGAGGCTTTGTAAACCTCCTTCCAGAAATGCATATCTTTTCATTCATACTTGAATTTACATTGCGCATTTACTTTATATCTTAAATTCAGCATTTAAATTCCTGCAATTTACTTTCTTATAATTTGGATTTGCCTCCCCTCCTTCTAAATGCTGCTGATCTTGGATGTCTTGAGTGTGTTCATATGGTTTTACATCTTTTTTGCACTCTAGGATAGACTAGAGATCAAGTTTTCTATCAAGTTGCATCTCTGTCCAAAACTTGTTCTTCGCACAGTAGTCAGTTTTTTATTTTTATAAAAATCTAAAAAAATTAATTTTGAGTGATTCTTATTAGAGAAGGTGTAAGACTCTAATATCCATCTATGGAAAAATTTTGGAGTCCACTGGTCACACTGTTTGGGCGCTATGAGGTGAAAACCGAGCCCCAAACTTTCTGCTCGAAGTTCCTGATAGTCTGTGATATTTGATTTTTGCGATCTTTCTACAAGGATTTTTAGGTGATCTTTATTAGATTGCTTTAGGATGCATTTTCTCACAGGAAGAAAAATTTCCAAAATTTTTAGAGCACCAGAAGTTCATCAACCACCTGCTCCAGTTGAGGATAGTTTATGAAAATTCTGCTTTTGCTTTTCTGAAAGTGACTTTTGTGATTTTGATCAATCTCCTTTCTAAAAGCAAGAGTTGAATTGATTCTTTTTATTTTGGATACTTGACAACCAGGATTGTGACTCAAAAATCCCCGCATATTCCATGGTTCTCATCCATACAAGCTAGGGGTACACGTAGTTATTAAGTCGTTCGGGTCTTTCACGATTTCTTTTGCGCGATCTTTTTGAGGTCTTAGTTGGAGTATTTTGTGGAGAAAATTTTGTTTGCGACCATTCACCCCCTTTGTTCGCCATCTCGATCCTTCAAGCCGATAATCTGCCAGATTACTTCACTGATCACAAGGGAGTGACAAAATATTATATACGTGTAGTAAATGCACCTGAATGAGTGGAAGTACCCCAGAAAGTTATTGAACCCACTCTTACCTCTCATGACAAAAAGAGGGGAAGGCCTCCAGGTGCACGGGACTCAGTTCGCGGAGACGTTTGCAGAAACGAAGAACTGAACAAATAAGATCACTACCTAAAACAGTTGAAGAAGCTCAACTCGTTGTTGAGAAAATCCCTAAAGTGAGCTATCCTGAAGATGGTAACTTCTCTAAAGTGAGCCATCCTAAAGATGGGAATCCCAACAGACATTTACGCGTACAATCTGACATTGGGAAGTCAGAACACCCAGACTCCATCGTTGTGGGAAATCATGAGGAGCTAGAAGAAATGAATGAAGAAATATCCATCAGTTATATGGATTCAGGAGAATTATATAAAAGAAATACTACAATTATCGACATTTATTTTGCCTCTAAAATTGCTAAAACTCTTGAACTAGATCCAAAACCAAAGTCCATGGCAGAGTGCCAAAAGCGCTCAGATTGGGTCAAATAGAAAGAAGTAATTGAGGCGGAATTGCGCTCGCTTAATAAAAGGAAAGTATTCAGTTTTGCTGACCAGACACCTCCTAAAGTGTTTTCTATAGGATCAAAATGGGTTTTCATCCGAAAGAGAAATGAAAACAACTAGGTGATGAGATATAAAGCGAGGCTTGTAGCACAAGGGTTTACGCAAAGACCCGGTATCGATTACGATGAAACCTATTCTCCTGTAATGAATAGAATAATGTTTCGATATTTAATATCAATGGCAGCTGGCTTAAATCTAAAAATGCAGTTGATGGATGCAGTGACCACATATTTATATGGGTCACTGGATTCGTATATTTATATGAGAGTCCCTGATGGAGTCAAAGTTCTGGATCCTAATAATCGCAACATGTATAGTGTCAAACTGCAGAGATTGCTATACGGGTTAAAACAGTCGGGAAGAATGTGGTATAATTGGCGTAGTAAGTTCCTCCTGAAGAAGGGATACTCAAATAATGATGATTGTCCCTGTGTGTTCATAAAGAAATTCCAGAATAGATTTTGTATCATCTCTGTATATGTCGATGATCTGAATATCATCGGAACCACAAAAGAGATCAAGGAAGCAAGTGTTTACCTCACGACGGAGTTTGAGATGAAATATTTGGGTAAGATTAAATTTTGCTTAGGCCTGCAGCTAGAGCATTTCTAAGAAGGAATCCTTATACACTAGTCTTCCTATACCCGGAAGGTATTGGAGAGGTTTAATATGGATAAATTGCATCTTTTGAGAACCCCCATAGTCATAAGATCCCTTGAAGTGGATAAAAACCCTTTTAGACCGATGATGGAAAATAAGGAAGTCTTAGGATCTCAAATCCCATATTTAAGTGCCATTGGAGCACTAATGAACCTTGCGAATTGCATAAGGCCTGATATTGCATTCGCAGTGAATTTGCTAGCAAGACACAGTTTAGCCCCAACCAGAAGATATTGGGCTGGTGTTAAGATTTTACTCAGATACCTCCAAGGTACTCAAGATCTTGGATTATTTTTCTAGAAGAACCAAGACTTAACCATGGTGGGATATATGGATGCTGGCTATCTGTCTAATCCCCACAGTGCCAAATTGCAAACTGGATTTTTATTTCTCTACGGTGGTACAACCATTTCTTGGTAGTCTTGTAAACAGATTTTGGTAGCTATTTCTACCAACTACTTAGAGATCATAGCTCTGTATGAAGCCTTACGCGAATGTGTTTGGCTGCGACGTGTGATTAACCAAATCCAGAAGTCATATGGCCTTAACAACGTCAATACCTCCATGATTATTTAAGAAGATAATACTACTTGTATTGCACAAATGCAATTGGGTTATGTAAAGAGCAATATCACGAAGCATATAGCTCCTAAGTTATTCTATCCTCACGAACTCCAGAAGAGCGGTGAGATAAGGATCTTGCAAACTAAGTCATGTGAAAATCTTGCAGATTTATTCACTAAGTACTTGCCTAAATCCATATTTCAAAGATGTGTTAAAGGCATTGAAATGAGAAGACTTAGAGAGATGTAAAGTTCAAGGGGAGTAAACCTTTGAACCATAACCCTTATTGTGATCCTGAAGATCCTAATATAAATCTAGAAGAATATAAGTTGTACTATTTTTCACTTAGTGAGTTTTCTTGAAGTTTTCTCACATGAAGGTTTTTAATAAGGCAACTAGTGCAACATAAAGTGCGAGTGCAATGTACTCTTTTCTCCATCTCCTTTTTCCCGCTGGGTTTTTGAGTGGAGTTTTTAACGAGACATGTGCATTACATGGTATTCATCCAAGGGGGAGTGTTATGAAATAAGATTTTTGTAACCGTTTGTCGGGACCCGAATATGCAAATCCGGACCCTCTGTGTATACCGCACTAGTCCAGGATCACGCTAGTGCACACAGGCTCAACATTAGTGAATATCAACATCATACACAACGTAAATAGATAAAAGACATAATATATTAAATATTACCAGTTGTATGACCTTATGGTCAACATACTTAACAATGCCTCATAAGGCTGAACAACAAATTGAACTGCAGCAGAATGAAGACGTAGGTAACCCCTCAGTATACCACAAGCAACTGACAAGGCTCGCACCCTAAATATTCGTCTCTCCATGGTACTCCTTCTTCAGCACTGATGATGTTTGTAGGCAAGGGTGAGTACACCAACACGTATTCAACAAGTTGTGCACAGAATGCAATCCTATCATAGCTATATGCAGGCTTATTCCAAAGGAAAGGCTAACAATGGTTACTTGCAACTAAGCAGCATTTATAAACAAGTACAATATATATATTGAAATGACAGTAAAACAAATAACAATAATAGATAGATTCAGTATTTCTCAAGTAAACCAAGTTTCCAGTCCTAAGTCAAGATTCAATTTTCCATGGCAACCTGCCATCCATCCCAAATTTTCAAAAAGTCTAAACCCTTGACTGTAATCCCCGAGCTTTGCTCAATACCGTGAGCACGGCTATCCGAATAGTTTGTACACTCTGCAGAGGTTATGCACTTTACCCACACGACATGGTAATCTCTTTGATGCCAAGCTATTTGCACACTTCCTTTGGTATGCCGGCAGAGAATCATGACAAAGCCTTTACAATGTTCTGTCTTAACTCAGTACCACCCGCTAAGGTTTCAACACTGAAGGGTCTGATAACCACAACAGGGCCCCCCTCTTGCGCCATCTGGGTTCATTAAAAAGGATGAACCACCCCACCACTGGTAGTACCAAAGCTAAGACATTGCAAATTAGTCACCTAGGGTGCCCCATAACGTACATGTGGTTGCATGATTGACTCAGTCAAAGGCTGCAAGGTGTCCTTATGGTTTGATCAAAGCAAGACATACACATACCCTCCGCCCATCGGGCCCACCACAACATCCTGCCCTTGCCACTTGCTCCGACCCAAAATCATAACCACCCCAGTTGATTACCAAGCACCATGTGCCATCAACAATTCAATATCGTTGTGTGACATCCATTGCCAACACAACTCAATCTCATCATGTGACCACACATGACACACAAATTCAAAACATTGTTCCATATTCCATTAATCAAGATTATTTATCAAAGATTCAAGTACATGTGATGACGTGGCATGGCTAAGCAATTCTAACTCGATCTAACCATCCATGTTGATTTCATTATTAACCAACTATAGTGAACCAACCTAGGGTGTCAATGAAGCATGGCATACAAATATCAAGGTAGGGTGTAATTCAAAGGGTACGATAGCTAATCCCAAACTTATGTTGAAATCGTTTATACACATAAAATAACAAGTGATAAGGTAAATCAAAATAGCATGCAATCTAGTTTATGGGTGCAACATGATCAAAGCACAACTTGCCTTGCTTAAGCTCCTAATCTTGATCTGAATATAATCCCTGAGTTGTGAATTCTTCCTCCGAAACCTCGCTCAACTCAACGTCTACGCGAATCGAGAAGAAATAGAAAATAAACACCAAGAACAAATAGCAAATGAACTCAAAAATTCAAATAAGATCCACCATTGGAAAGATCTAAATTTTACAAATGTTTTGGAATTTGAATCACCCAAATCGGAGTTCATACGCAAAAGTTATAACATTTAGAAGTTTTGAAAATAAACTAAATTCTGGAATTAGAAATTCTAAATCTTTTCGAATTATTTTTATAAGGGAAATGCGGATTTTTCCCGCCCCGATCGTACGGACGACACGTGGCAAAACCTGGGCCATTGATCCGTTGATCGACGGCCAATGTTCCCCGGCTATTTCACTATTCCTCTAATAGCGTTGCTCAATTCTAACCGTCCCTCTTGACCCAACGGTTGAGATTACCTGAGGTGTTCACTGATCGGCAAAGCGACGCGGCCCGACCTAGTACGTTCACGGACGATTGGGTGGTCTCGGTTTGTCGGCGAGGCCCGCGACTCAAACCACCGAAGATGAAGAAGATGACGATGGGTTCGATCTCATGGCGATCTCGAGACTCCTCAATCCCGCGAATAGCGTTGAATCGGCGATGCTCCTGAAATTAATGACGATGATGACTTCCGCTCGGCGAACTTCCACAATGGTTCCCTTGCGTCTCGAGCTCGCGTCTTGCTCCAAATAACGCGATGCTTATAGGTTGATCGCACCCTCGACAGTGGTCGACGTGCTTTTATACTACTCGGCTCCGTGTCCGTGATTTTAACCCACAACAGCTCGGCCCCAAATCCCGATCGGCACCAACGATGTTGTACCTTTCCCTCGCGGCCTCGTAGTCTTTCTCGGTCAAGCGCTTGAGTCTGGCCGGACACGCCAGATGCCATCACGCCTTCACGGTCTCAATCTGGGTCTCGCTCGAACACGTTTCCAACTGGCCACGTAGCTCCGATTTCCAAACTCCTCCTTGGAAACAAGGCAGCCCGGAGAGAAAAAGAAATCTCCGAAAATACTTCGAGACCTTCTATACTCAAATAAAATATTTTTAGGCAGACTTTATTTTGAATTTTCTTTTTATAAATATTTCTTAACAAAAGCCATATATACCAATTCGAAGTGTTTTAAATAAATCTCAGAAAATCCAATAAATCCAGAAAAATCACAAATACCATAGATTGCAACAAAATAATATTTTATACACAAAAAGCCAAAAATTGGGATGTTACACCGTTTTGGTTACAATCTATCTCTTATGTGTGGGCGAATCCAAACTCATCTCTTGCCAGTTTCTTTATATATTGAGTATCCCCTCTATACAAGAACCAATTGAATACAAGTAAGAGAGTTCCACTCCTATATTCTGTGTGCTTCTTTCATTATCGCCGTGATTGTGTTGCTATGTTGATTGATTGACCGCGGGTGAACGACTACGTTTTACAACATTTTCCCATTTTTTTGTTTGTTTTGTTTTTCCGTGGGATACGTGGAGGTGATATGCGTGTAGGCTGTAAAAATAAGGAGCTACGTGCCAAAACAGCTCGCGAAACTGATAAATTGATGAATCATTTATGAATATTATAATATGTTATTTTTTGTTAAGTTTACTCGAATCAAGCTCAAGCTTGAGTATTTTTTATTATTAAAAATTTATGCATATTGAATTGTTGATTATTATCAGTCAAACTCGAGTTTACTTGAGCTTGGATCAAGCCGAACTCGAGCCTAGGTCTAGCCTCGAATGTCAACTCAGACTCGCTCAAGCTTGGCTCAAACTTTTATCGAGTTTGAGATTAGGAGGCCAGTGTCGGGATTGGGAAATCCCAGCAGCCGATCATTGTATCCCGGCGGCCTCCGAGCATGCCCAAGCTCGGATGTCGTCCCCAAGAAAGATCTTCGGGTCGCCTGACCTCCGGGCTGACCCCCGTCCTCCGTTGAGCTCGCCCCCGAGCATGCCTGCTCGGGAGTCCGCGACCAGACGGCCTGGTCTGCCGAAGGGACCTCGCGCTTCGCCCAAAAGCCGGGCGCAGTCCACGAAGACGACGTGGCATTAATTACGCGGCGGCTCGAAGGTCTGCGCGCCCACAATCTGACGCTGCGGCTCATACCATCGCACCCATCGCGCCGTGCGGTGGGGGGAAGCAAGGGAACAACACCACCCACGTCCGGAACAGTGGCGCGCCCCTCTGTAATAAATGTTGTGTCGCTTGTAACCCCCTACAAATACCTTCTCGCACGAAGGGTTCATGGTTCGACTCCATCTACTTTTCACACATGTACGCAGAGCAGAACACATTGTAACCCACTTTCACATATCAGTTCAATCACTGGACGTAGGGTTATTATCTCCCTAGCGAGAAGCCTGAACCAGACAAAAAACGATCTCCCAGCTCGTTGCGGTTGTCTTGCTGCCTCATTTCGTAGCTCGGTAGGACCTCGGACGCTACACCCCTCGCGGGAAAGGGGCATTAGGTTGATCCCTCATTCAACAAGTAAGCTCGGCGGGGGACCGGTTCCCGAATCGTCGACAGCTGGCACCGTTCGTGGGGATCGACTGAGTCCTTTCGCGAGGAATCCGTGAGGATGCCGAATTCTCAAGTCAATCAAGACCTCTACGTCTCCGGCGACGTGGAGGGCGGCGACGTGTGCTTCGCCGGCGAAGGCGTGGCCGGTGTGACTGATCCGGAAGGCCACACCGGGTCCATGTTCCGCGCTGAGCACGTCCTTCGCTCGGCCGCGAGTCTCTTCCCCCAAGCACACGTTTCGCTTGGGGGGCTGTCGAAGTTCCGCGCCGAGCACGTCCTTCGCTCGGGCGCGAGTCTCTTCCCCCGAGCACGCGTTTCGCTCGGGGGCTGTCGATGTTCTGCGCCAAGCACGTCCTTCGCTCGGGCGCGAGTCTCTTCCCCCGAGCACGCGTTTCGCTCGGGGGCTGTCGATGTTCCGCGCCGAGCACGTCCTTCGCTCGGGCGCGAGTCTCTTCCCCCGAGCACGCGTTTCGCTCGGGGGCTATTGATGTTCCTTCTCCCCGAGCCAGCGCTGCTCGGATGCCGCAGCAGTTCTTCGCTGCGAGATCCTTCTCCCCGAGCCCGCGCTGCTCGGATGCCGCAGTAGCTCGGATGCCGCAGTAGTTCTTCGCTGCGAGATCCTTCACCCCGAGCCAGCGCTGCTCGTATGCCACAGTAGTTCTTCGCTGCGAGATCCTTCTCCTTGAGCCCGCGCTGGTCGGATGCCGCAGTTGTTCTTCGCTGCGAGATCCTTCTCCCCGAGCCAGCGCTGCTCGGATGCCGCAGTAGTTCTTCCCTGCGAGATCCGTCTCCCCGAGCCCGCGCTGCTCGGATGCCGCAGTAGTTCTTCGCTGCGAGATCCGTCTCCCCGAGCCCGCGCTGCTCGGATGCCGTAGTAGTTCTTCGCTGCGAGATCCTTCTCCCCGAGCCCGCGCTGCTCGGATGCCGCAGTAGTTCTTCGCTGCGAGATCCGTCTCCCGGAGCCCGCGCTGCTCGGATGCCGCAGTAGTTCTTCGCTGCGAGATCCTTCTCCCCGAGTCCGCGCTGCTCAGATGCCGCAGTAGTTCTTCACCTCGAGTCCACGCTGCTCAGATGCCGCAGTAGTTCTTCGCTGCGAGATCCTTCTCCCCGAGCCAGCGCTGCTCCGATGCCGCAGTAGTTCTTCCCTGCGAGATCCTTCTCCCCGAGCTTCTCCCCGAGCCCGCGCTGCTCGGATGCCGCAGTAGTTCTTCACTGCGAGATCCTTCTCCCCGAGCCAGCGCTGCTCGGATGCCGCAGTAGTTCTTCGCTGCGAGATCCTTCTCCCCGAGCCAGCGCTGCTCGGATGCCGCAGTAGTTCTTCGCTGCGAGATCCTTCTCCCCGAGCCAGCGCTGCTCGGATGCCGCAGTAGTTCTTCGCTGCGAGATCCTTCTCCTCGAGCAGCCACGCTTTCGGATGCGCGATAGTTCTTCTGCGAGATCCTTCTCCCGAGCAGCAATTGCTTTCGGATGCCGCAGTAGTTCTTCGCTGCGAGATCCTTCTCCCCGAGCCCGCGCTGCTCGGATGCCGCAGTAGTTCTTCGCTGCGAGATCCTTCTCCCCGAGCCCGCGCTGCTCGGATGCCGCAGTAGTTCTTCCCTGCGAGATCCTTCTCCCGAGCCCTTGCTTTCGGATGCCGATAGTTCTTCCCCGCGAGATCCTTCTCCCGAGCCCGCGCCGGATGCCTCAGCGATTCTTCCTGCGAGATCCTTCTCCCGAGCCCTACCGCCGGATGCCTCAGCGATTCTTCGCTGCGAGATCCTTCTCCCGAGCCCGCTGTTGCTCGGATGCCGCAGCGATTCTTGACTGCGAGATCCTTCTCCCGAACCCGCGCTTTCGGATGCGCAGCGAGCTTCTTATTGCGAGATCCTTCTCCCGAGCCTGCTGCTTTCGGATGCCGCAGATGCTTCGGATGCGCATAGTTCTTCGCTGCGAGATCCTTCTCCCGAGCCGGCGCTTTCGGATGCCACAAGAGTTCTTCGCTGCGAGATCCTTCTCCCGAGCAGCCACGCTCGGATGTCGCGATAGTTCTTCGCTGCGAGATCCTTCTCCCGAGCCCGCCACGCTTCCGGATGCGCGAGAGTTCTTCGCTGCGAGATCCTTCTCCCCGAGCCCGCGCTGCTCGGATGCCGCAGTAGTTCTTCGCTGCGTCATCCTTGTCCCGGAGCCTGCGCTGCTCGGATGCCGCAGTAGTTCTGCGCTGCGAGATCCTTCTCCTCAAGCCAGCGCTGCTCGGATGCCGCAGTAGTTCTTCGCTGCGAGATCCTTCTCCCCGAGCCCGTGCTGCTCGGATGCCGCCGTAGTTCTTCGCTGCGAGATCCTTCTCCCCGAGCTCGCGCTGCTCGGATGCCACGGTAGTTCTTCGCTGCGAGATCCTTCTCCCCGAGCCCGCGCTGCTCGGATGCCGCCGTAGTTCTCCGCTGCGAGATCCTTCTCCCCGAGCCCGCGCTGCTCGGATGCCGCGGTAGTTCTCCGCTGCGAGATCCTTCTCCCGGAGCCCGCGCTGCTCGGATGCCGCGGTAGTTCTCCTCTGCGAGATCCTTCTCCGCGAGCCAGCGCTGATCGGATGCCACGGTAGTTCTCCACTGCGAGATCCTTCTCCCCAAGCCAGCGCTGCTCGGATGCCACGGTAGTTCTCTACTGCGAGATCCTTGTCCCCGAGCCCGCGCTGCTCGGTTGCCACAGTAGTTCTGCGCTGCGAGATCCTTCTCCCCGAGCCAGCGCTGCTCGGATGCCGCAGTAGTTCTTCGCTGCGAGATCCTTCTCCCGAGCCTTGCGCTCGGATGTCAGCCATAGTTCTTCGACTGCGAGATCCTTCTCCCGAGCCCGCCGCTCGGATGCCGCAATAGTTCTCCGCTGCGAGATCCCTCTCCGAGCACGCCACTGCTCGGATGCCATGTAGTTCTCCATCGCGAGATCCTTCTCCCGAGCCCGCTACTTTCGGATGCAGCAGTAGTTCTTCGTCGCGAGATCCTTCTCTCGAGCCCTTGCTGCTCGGATGCCGCGGTAGTTCTTCGCTACGAGATCCTTCTCCTCGAGCCCGCGCTGCTCGGATGCCGCGGTAGTTCTTCGCTGCGAGATCCTTCTCCCCGAGCCAGCGCTGCTCGGATGCCGCAGTAGTTCTTCGCTGCGATATCCTTCTCCCCGAGCCAGCGCTGCTCGGATGTCGCAGTAGTTCTTCGCTGCGAGATTCTTGTTCCCGAGCGAATGTTGCTCGGACGCCGCGGTAGCTTTTCGCTGCGAAGTCCCAATCCTCCCTGTAAGTCTGGAGGCTTAAGTCGAAGGCCTTGTCGAGCAACTTCCGCCTTAAGCCTCGGGGGCTAGCTGTCGGGGATTGGGAAATCCCAGTAGCCGATCATTGTATCCCGGCGGCCTCTGAGCATGCCTATGCTCGGACGTCGTCCCCAAGAAAGATCTTCGGGTCGCCTGACCTCCGGGCCGACCCCCGTCCTCCGTTGAGCTCGCCCCCAAGCATGCCTGCTCGGGAGTCCGCGACCAGACGGCCCGGTCTGCCGAAGGGACCTCGGGCTTCGCCCAAAAGCCGGGTGCAGTCCACGAAGACGACGTGGCATTAATTACGCAGTGGCTCGAAGGTCTGTGCGCCCACAATCTACACGCCATGATCTGCCATCGCACTTCACGCCGCGCCGCCGTGCGGCGGAAGCAAGGGAACAGCACCACCCACGTCCGGAACAGTGGCGTTTCCTCTGTAATAAATGTTGTGTCGCTTGTAACCCCCTATAAATACCTCGCACGAAGGGTTCAGGGTTCGACTCTATCTACTTTTCACACATGTACGCAGAGTAGAACACATTGTAACCCACTTTCACATATCAGTTCAATCACTGGACATAGGGTTATTATCTCCCCAGCGAGAAGCCTGAACCAGACAAAAAACGATCTCTCTGCTCGTTGCGGTTGTCTTGCTGCCCCGTTTCGTAGCTCGGTAGGACCTCGGACGCTACACCCCTCGCGGGAAAGGGGTCTTAGGTTGATCCCTCATTCAACAAGTAAGCTCGGCGGGGGACCGGTTCCCGAATCGTCGACAGCCAGGTTCACTTGAGCTCGACTCATCTACAGGCATGCAAGCAGCACAGTTGCATGATAGGATAGGAGTACACACCGGTAAGAGATCATGTGCATTTTGTACGTAGATTGACCATGGAAGCACTGATGCATCGTCTATCGCGCTCTCCTATAGTAGCAGATTGACAGCACAACAGCTACCCTTCCTATTGAGCTTGGGTACCGCAATACTCCTTCCTGCCACACTGCCCTAGCTTAGCACCATTCTCATGTCGTAGTCGCCAAGGCTATCGCGGTACATGGGCATGCTGCATTCGGGGTTAGGAAGAGACTTATTTTTATAAATTTATTCACATAGGGTCAGATTTAAAAAATAATACATCGTGAGACTAAAATAACTAAGGATTCAAATTTTAGAGATGACTTGATCTTTTGATCCAATGGGTTTTCACTTTCTACCCCTTCGCTGTAACTCCCTAACAACCAAGGCAGCACCTCTTGGCTCGGTGCTCATACCAACTTTTTGCCCTAGTGTTGTCGCCCTACTGTCTCTATCGAATTTAGATATAATGTAATCCTATGGAGCTGCAATAAGTAATTGCACGTAAACTGATGGATAAAAAATGACGGTCTAGATTTTCTCAGAATAATATGTAAAAACACTGCTAACTTTTTATTGTAACGATACAATGTTAGATGATTTGGACCATTCGTTGACCTGATCGAACGATCATAAGCTACGAAAACTGCTTAGCTGCACGGGTTCCTTAGGCTCTGTTTGGGAGAGCTCCAACTCCCAGCTCCAGCTCAAATCTGAAACTTATAGTCTAAAATAAAGTGAATTAAGTTTATATTTTTAGTATAAAATGTAAACAAGATGATCTACCCAAACACTCTTAATGTACCCACAGCTCCAACTCCACGAATTTCTGGAGGTAGAAATACCCTGCTCCACCAACTCCACAGATTTTGGTGGAGCTAGAGCTGTCCCAAACACCCCCTTACTACCCAGTCCTCCAGCACCCCTTCCACGCTAACCACTCTTTCTGGCCATCTCTTTCTGCGCTGCCTAGTGAAACTAAAAAAAAATAATCTTAATCAATAAAACTCTGGGTGTTGTCTACCAAATTTTTTGCTAGCACTTTTATGTCCTAAGATGATTGTTACGATAGTATCGATATAAAATCATGTCCGGATATAAGATTTCGTGTAAAATGCAAATTTTGAATTAAAGAAAATATCTAGTCGACATCCGTTTGATACAGAAGATTTTTTTTGCATATTGATTGAAAGAATTGAAATGATTCCTGCAAAATCCCTTATTTGTTATCACCCCTCAAACACAACCATTTGAATTTGGACGAGGGTGGTAGCGATGTGAGCTGTTTGTGCTAAGGGTTTGTTTTAAACACAGGAATTTCGCATGACACAATTCAATTTCCTATAAATTGAGACAAATTCTCACTACCAAATGTTTCGATGACTATATGTTCATTTCACAAGATGATATACGCCATATATATATGTCGGCACCTCCAAGAATTTATGATAACTCCAAAATATATGTACTGTTAGCTTCTGAGATATTCAATAGTAACTTCCAAAAGGTAAAAGCAAAACTCTTCCCAGGGTACGTAGTAGCCAACAACGGGGCAACATGAGCTGATGAGGCTAGAAAAGTCTGAGGTTGACGACTCAGCCGAGCCAGCATGGTGGAGAAAAACTGAAAAAGCCAGTACTATTCCTCCCTATAAAGCCTACAACAAAGTACCATTCAAACTACGGCGGAAATACCTTCGCACGTAGGACTAAGATTTCAAATCTCGTTTTCGGTTGATATTTCAGAGATAGTCGGAATCTAAAATTTTATCGATATCTCGAAATTTTAGACAAATTCTAGATGAAATACAAAAACAAAAATTCAATCTGTTTTTTTACACCAAAATTTCCAGGATTTAGCCTAGAATTGTCGAAATCTCGATGAGATTTGGTAAAATTGAACCGAACGAAAAAAATTCAAACGATATCGAAAATTTTTGAAATTTTTTTGGATAGTTTTGACACATCATTATTATTACCACAAAATTTTCAGATGATTATCACAACTGAGGAAATTTAAAATTTTGGAAACTGCTATTGTCCTGATAAAACGTTGATCGATAAATTTGAATCAAATAAAAAATAAAACAAACCAAGTTAGAAAATTTTTTAAAAAAATTATACATGGTTCTGATTCAATACTAATATTCCCATAAAATTTTCAGAAAATGAGCAAGCTTTAGAAAGTTTTAAAAATTCGGAGAGTGCTACTATCCTGATAAAAGCCTTACCTACAAAAGTTAACTAAATAAAAAATGGTTCAAACCAACTTAGAAAATTTTGAAATTTTTTTGAATGGTTTTATGTATCATAAATATTTTCATAAAATTTTTAGATGATAATCAAGCATCAAGTACTTTCAAAACTTCTGATAGTGCTACATCCTAATAAAATTGTGATGATTAATACATAGATTTGCTTGTACAACCAAAAAAGGATTAGTATTTTTCCAAATTTTAGATAAGGGCGCTGAGGCAATTATTAAGCTCTTATAAAAATTTTGGATCATAATCACACTCCTTTAAATTTATAAAATTCTTACAATGGTACTATACTAATTATTTTTGAAAGATAACAAATGAAATTCAATGTATTTATAGATTTAATTGAGCAAACAAAAAGAGTTTAAATTTTTAAACTTTTAGAGATGGCTTTTGAGGCAATTCTTAATCTGTCAAAAAAAATTTGGATAATGATCACACTTGAGCAAATTTATAAAATTATGATAAAGTTACTATCTCAGTTATGTTCATTTAGTTTTTGATTTTTTAAAAATAACAAATGAAGTTAAATTATTTTGAAATTTTTCTGTATGATAGTACCATAAAATTTTCAAAGCATGATCAAGTATGTACAATTTTATAAAAAACTAAAAATGTTTCTACCAAAGTTATAAAATATCTTAAAAATTCGTTTTTTTTTAACAAATTCACAAAAGATGACTTTTTAAAAAGTTGTTGGGCCAAATCCGGTCAAATACAGTAAAAAATCTGACTTTCTTGTCAAATTACCTGAGATTTCGGTGAGATTCGGCGAAATCTCATCAAAATTTCTAATATTACTATAGCATTTTGAATTTTTTTTTTCATTTTTTTTATCTGGTCGGGATTTTGGATCATGTTCTCGGTCGGAATCCAAGATCTCAGTCGAGATTTCCAAAATCTCATGGGTTTTTCGAACCTTGCTTAGGACATGTTTGTGTTTTTTTTCCATATTTCTTAAAAAAATTAAACCTTTTTTTATGAAATTCTTAAACTGCAAATAGCCCCTAGGCCCTTTGTATGGAACGGAGTCAATCGGAGCCAACTGCAAGGTGAATATGATGAATGATAAGAGTATATGCAACATATTAAATCGGTTCAGGTCTAATGAGAAGTCACGTAGGCACGCACACAACGTAGAATTTTCCTCTCCAACGAATAGGTCCGATTCCTATTCTCATGTAGGACCCACGTCACATTAAACAAATAAAAAAAATACTATTCTTTCCCAACCTCTTGTTCATCTTTGTGCGTATACAGAGGTGGATGATGCGTCAGCCGGCACTAGTCCGTTGAGTCAGTGTCTAAATTGTACCGTATCATCACGGTCCTATCGATTTACTATGCTGTGTTATTCTAGTCCGACTAGTCTTCAGTAAATCTAAGTATAACCTATTTATGATTTATGTCAGTTTCATGCTGTGCTGGTTTAGGCCTGACCATTTGTATTATTGCGATAACATGAAAAGAACTGGAGACATACAGAACTGAGATAGTTGATATAAATATTAAGGGAACAAAAAGTAAATTTTATTCATTCTTGTACAGAGTTACCGTTTTATTAAAAATCTTACACCCAATGTGGGGTACCCAGTGCGAAGCAACTCTATGTGCGTGCTCGGTGCTAGTGAGTATGTACTCTCCGGTCCCTATTCTTTACCTTTTAGCATCTTCATTGTCTCCACTTTTCTCCGCATGCGAAGACCATAAAAGGCACCGGCTGTAAGGTGAGTCACAGTATGACGCAATACTACAACGTAGAGTTCTACTTTGTGCCATGTTTACTTTGGGCCTATAGACCCTGTTTCATGCTATGCCAGTCCAAATACGGCCCATACTAGCGTGTCGTGTCGTGTCATCCATTGTGTCTAGTTGTAAGATTCAACACAGTTTTATCATTTATATCATATTTATCTGATCCGTACATATATCATACCATATCTACCATACCACAAACCGGCCCAAAAATATCTAGCCTAATGTCCAGATCTATTCATCCACCAACGAGCAGCTAATCCCGATTCGCATTTCCCATCTCACCGGTTGGACGACACCACCACCGGTGAGTAGAAACGCGGAGGCGGCGTGCGGTGCGCGAATCTGGAGGCTAAACCAGCGACCAGCGGCGGGCACATCTGGAGGCCACAGCGACCGGCGACTTGATGTGGCGGCATGGTCACTTTGGGGACTCGACGCGGCGACGGAGGTCTGCAATGGGGTGCGCCATCTGCTAACTAAGGCGCGACCGCGCGACACAGATGATGGGCGGCGATGTTCTGAACGCGGCGGGTGCGACGCCTTATTCTGTCAGGTGGGCCACCACGATTGTTTTTACTTCTTGGAATCGAATCGTGAGTTCGGTTCTATAATTCTTTGGTTATGGTTAGTTTAAGCTTACCCTCAAACTAAATAATATAAAGATATTATTTTAAGATGATTTGTGTCACTTTCTCTGAAATTGTTCATGTGTATAACTCTGTAGCTCTTTTTATTAATATAAATCTAGCTTTCATATGAAAAAATTGTAAATCTAACCCTCCGAGTGAACGCGGAAAAACCATCAGGGATGTATCCCCTGTTACGCTATGCAGCCGTGGTAGGGAGGTAGCGCAGAAGAAGGAGACCTGCTGTAGCACAGGAGCTCCTGTCGCGACAGGCTAGCAAGGGACAGATGTCCCCTAGCGACTCTTTGCGCTCACTCAGGTCTAGATTTGTAATTTTTTTTTGCATGAAAGCTAGATTTGCAAAAAATAAGAATTACATAGCTATATACAAGAACACTTCCTTTCTCCATTCACTCGATATTTCTCCTTCTCCTACCTTCATCTCTAATACAAAAATTTAAAATTAGAAAATTTGAACTTATGAAAATTTTAAATATGAAGTTTCATCTAAAAAATTCAACTCGAAAAGTTTCAACTCAAAAAATTTTAAATTAGAAAGTTTTAACACGAAAAATTTCAAATCGAAAAGTTTCAACCAAAAAATTTTAAATTAAAAATTTTCAAATTAGCAAGTTTCAACTTAAAAAAGTTTAACTTAAAAAATCTCAAATTAGAATGTTTCAACTCGAAATTTTTTCAAATAAGACAGTTTCAACTCCGAAAACTTTAAATAAAAAACTTTTAGTTTGAAAACCTTCGATTAAAAAAACTTTCAATTCACAAAAATTTAATTTAAAAAACTTTAAGTTCAAAAGTATCAATTCAAAAACTTTCGAAAGTGGTTAAATAATACTTCATATTCAAAAACTTTGAGGAAAAATTTGAAAAAAAAAACTACTTTGAGTTTGAAGGGAAGGAAAGGAAATGGAGAACAACGTCTTCAAATCAGCAATTCTGAAAATTTTTTGGTTGAATTTGATCCACCATGTTGAATTGGTTCAATACCTTATCTCTCCTGCTTTGAACCGACATAAATACCACATTGGAGATGCCACCCTCATGGTAATAATAATGGAAAACTGGGTCGGAGGCTATTGGTAATCAATTAACCATCTATATATTAATAAGCAATCGAGGCCTTCTTTGGTTTGAAGGAAAAACAAAGGAATTTTAGAGGATTCCATTCCTACAGAAAAAAAAGGAGAGGCCTTGATAATCGGCAACGTATCATGTGCACACAGGTCCTCCCGTGTACATACTGTGCACACCAACTAAAAAAAGTCGCGAAAAATTTTAAAAAAAATTGTAGATGTACTTCATAGATTACTCTACCTATGTATAAAGTTTCAAGATCAAATTCATTATATATTGAGAATTACAAAAAAGAGAAAATTCTGACGAGTTTAAAGAATTTAAACTCGTTAGAATTTTCTCTTTTTTATAACTCTTGATACATAATGAATTTGAACCTACAATTTTATACATAGGTAGAGTAATCTATGAAGTACATCTACAATTTTTTTTAGAATTTTTCGTGACTTTTTTAGTTGGTGTACACGAGAGGACCTGTGTGCACAGGATACGTTGCCTTGATAATCAATTAGTCATCTCTATATTATTAAGCAATTAAGAGCTTCTTTGGTTTGAAGGAAAAACAAAGGAATTTTAGAGGATTCCATTCCTATAGAAAAAAAATTATAAGTGGGGTGTTTGGTTCTAAGGAAATGCCATGTGAATACCTAAATTCCTATGGAATAATGTACTTTCGTGAGAATTTTGGAGGAAAACAAAGGTCCGCTCAAACCTCTTGAAAATCTTCCTTTGAGTTTATGACAACCATGCTAATCACTAAAATTCCTGTGTTTGTATTGTGATCCAACCAAACAACATTTGTTACACATTTACGTGTTTCTAACAGAGATGGGCACTTGGGTCAGACCTTTTTGGGCCAATCTGAAGCACGACCTGGTCCAAAATTTGGCCTAATATGACACTGTAAGTAGTAAGGGTTGTGCCGGGCCTGAGAAGCGGACACGATGGACGGCACGGCACTGTAGCACGAGCAATGTTGGGTCTGATGACCCAGAGCAAATGGAAGAAGCCTAGCATGAAGGTCACCAATCCACAGAGCATGAGCGCTATAGACGCACCCAGCAACATGAACGCCACCCCTACCGCTGACACCTGAAAGAGACAATTATTGGGACACTATGGTGTCTAGGCACTATGATCCAAAACGGGTACTTTCCCTATGTATTTTCATGCGAAATTTTTTGAAACTTTCATGATGTTGAGTTTAACTAGTTTACTTGTTTGAACTGAAATTCAAACTAGAGTTTTCTTTTTTGGTGATAGTTTGATTGTAGGCATGTGCTGATTTTATATATAAATCAGCAAAGCTAGTGATCTAAAGTCATTTAAATCTTTGAATATATATATATATACACACACATACATACATATATATATTTGAACTAGTTAGTAAACTGGTTAAACTCAATATCCTAAAAATTTTAAAATTTTTGCATGCAAAATACATAGGGAAAATACCCATTTTAGATCTTGGTGCTGGCAACATATTCGATGTAAACCCTATTATCGTGAAAACTCCATGAAACCCACGTATACAAGTTTTGAAAATTTTTCAAAAAATTACCATACTTAGGAGAGATAAGTTTCTACAATCCTGTAAAATTTTAAAACCAAACTCAATTGTATTTGAAAGATAAACAAAAAGCGAGATGAATAGTACTAAACAGTGAAAATCACTATTTATGCTGAACTTGCCATTTTTTATATCTTTCAAATGAGATTAAGTTTAGACTTCAAATTTTACAGGATTTTAAAATCTCACCTCCCCTATGTATGACTATGTATGGTAATTTTTTAAGAATTTTTGAAAACTTTTACATATAGGTTTCATGGAGTTTTCACAGTAAAGAGGTTTTCACTAGATATGTTGCCTCTCTCTCTCTCTCACACACACACACACACATATATATATATATATATAAAACAACGAAATGGGGCTCTATAATTTTAAATGTATGAATTCAAGCCAAATTTGAGTATATTTCAAAACTTTTAGTTTTAGGGTATATACCCATCTATAACAATTCAAATAAAGCACATATCTTTTAAAAAATATACTCGAATTCAAAGATTTGAAGGAATTTAGATCACATGTTTTGCTGATTTATATATAAAATCAACACATACCTATAATCAAACTATGATAAAAAAAGGAAACTCTAGTTTGAATTTCAGTTCAAACTCTTTTGAACTAGTTAGTAAACTGGTTAAACTCAAATCCTAACAATTTTAAAAATTTTCATATGCAAATACGTAGGGAAAATACTTATTTTGGATTATGGTGCCCCAGGTAATTGTACTATATATAAATATATACACACACACATACATACATATATAGGAAAATGATTCCATACTCCTGGGTGTACGTACTCCCACCTTCAGTGTACCATTTAAATAATGTTGTTATACCTCTTTATCCTTCCTTTTGAGTATACTCTAATACTAATTATAAGATACTCTAAAGTGAGTTTCACGAAAAATTTCATTAAAGTTCACCCTTTATAGCAATATTTGTTTATATATTTCTTTTACATGCGAAAAAGGGTATGTGGCAAAAAAAATAAAATAAAGGGTTCTAATGAATTTTTTTCAACCATGTCATATCATGTCGTATTGGAGTATCTTAGAATTATTATTGGAATATATCAAAAGTGATAAAGGAGTATAAAATATTCATTTAAGTGGTATATTATAGATGATAGTGCGGATGATAGTATAAAATATTCATTTAAGTGGTATATTAGAGAAACGGCGTGGTAGTCTGCCATGTTAAGAATACCGACGCTGTAGAGTGTTGTCACGACATGTTTATTAGCATGGCAGAATTTAGCATCGGGTGTGTTGTCCCCCTGATTTATACTCATGTTGTTAATAAGAAAACCCTAGTGTGGTATTACAATCCTGCCACACCATGTATGCTAGCGTGGAAGCAGTGACGGAGCCAGACAAATTTAGGAGCCTGGACAAACTCGTAGAGGATGTCGATGAACTCCTTGCCAGACTCGTTTGTCACCGCGCGCCACTCCAGGACCTCCAATGGCACATCGCCGTGGACGCGGCAGCAGTTGAAGCGCCTGTCATCCGCACCCTTGTGAGTCCTCACGGTGTGAACCAGCTCGTATTTGGACCTCCTCCTGTCGGACCGCCTGTTCAACAGCAGGATACAGGCAATTTGACACGAGTATCGACCGGTTGATCCCAAAGTACTAATTTAGTGTGATGTTCTCCGTGCTGATCATCAGCACATACGAGTTGGGATGCACCTGCAGCGAGTCCTTGGCCAGATCAATGGACAGGAGCCCAGCACTACACCCCATTCCTCCCAGATTGTAGCTGACAATGTTCCCTCTTAGATTGTAATGGTTCACCACCATGGCAGACAGCGACGGCGTCGGGTTAAATAGGCTACAATTCACAACGAGGACACCAATGTCCTTGGGCTTCACCCTGGTCTTGGCGAGCAGCTCGTCGATGGCGCCGAACATGAGCGACGCCAGTGAGCCCGAACAGACGCCCTGCCTAAGAGCTGACTCCACCGCTGCATGGAAGGACTTAGCCTCATGGACAACCGCTTTACTTGCATGTGTTTAGTTTCCAAATAATCCTAGGAGCGGTAGTATAGCCTTGTCACACCAAGAGTTTTGATGTGGTAGCACGGCTTAGCCATGTTGTTTCTGTTGGCGTGACAGCTTATCACGCTAGGTCTTCTAGCGTAGCTGATGTGACAGCGTGCTACCATGACATCCATATAAAGAATAGACGTGGCACTATGAGATAACATAGCACCTTTGGCTGTAGTGTGAATTGACTATGCCATGGGCCATGGCGTGCCAAAAAGATCGATTTGAAAATTAAGTTATAGAGCGAAGTTATTTTTAAAATATTTTTGAATAATAAAAAATCCCCTGGAGATGCCGTCTGGAATATAGCCTTCTCCCTTTCTAGTTTCTACTTTCTAGCCCTCCTTTTCACTAAGAAGAGACAATAAACAATAGGATATATACCTTGCTTTCTATATCACTGTCTCGTGTGGTAGTGCTTATAAAAACGACAAAGCTATCATTTCTTTATGCATCTCTTCATTCAGGCTAAGTGTTAGCGCCAACTCGTACGTGCAGTTTGTTGGTTGAAATTTAAGAAACATGGCAAGTTGTATGATATACTAGACACGTTGGTGCGGCGCACGACGCGCCATGCCGTGCCGATCGCTGCAAGACAAGTTAAAAAATCACATGAGTTTTGGGGGCTAATAGGGGAAAAATTGATAAATATGTAATTTCAAAAAGTTTTGAGTAAATGTTTGAAAAAAATGACGTGTTAAAAAATAAATTCTGGAAGCTCCAAAGAGCCTATGCAAAAATTGGAGTGCTTCTCTGTAACATCGTGGAAAAAATAAATTCTGAAACCTCCGAAGGGTCTTTGCAAAAATTGAAGTTTCTCACTGTACAAAATGATGTGCTAAAAATTATCTTTGAAAGTTTCGTAGGGTTTGCGTAAACACTTGAGTGTCTCTTTGTAGAAAAAGGTGCGCCAAAAAACAAACGAAAGAAGCTTGGGAGCCCTCTAGGAAAAAAAATTAGGCTATCTCGTAATCTTAGAAAATTTTCGAGAGAAAAACGGATGATAATGTTTTTTGTCCCCTTTCTAAAGGAAAATAGAAAACGTTGTGTTAAAAATAATTTTTGGAAAACGTTTTTTCTGGTATTTATTTAGGCTCTCTCACGAATGATTTGCGATTTTTCTGAACCGAAAGGTCCTTTTCATAAAAAACCACGAAAAAGACCTACACGTAATTATGCATTTGTTGAGGGACCTAAATGTGAAAAAAAAACAAAACGAGCCGAGCCAGCCGCACGCAGCTCGGCTCAAAACGCTAAGAACATCGGAACTCTCAGAAGTTTAGTATATGTATGATAATATGGAACTTGCAAGCGAATTGTAGATAAACTTTAAGATACATATGGATTTTTTATAAACTCCCCCGCTCGTGTTAGCTGTGCTTCAAAGTAGAACTACGGCAGTACAAGTGAGGTAGGCAACAGCAGAGAACAAACACAACAGAGCATATCCATTGAGTCTCAAAACGAATGACAGCTCATACAAAGATTAACACAACAATCATTGCCTTTGCAGTAAACCACCCAACAGCATATCCACAATCAAACTCAACGCTGTTTATTGGACTATATGATAGTTCTGATTAATTTCACTACACATATGGGCAATCTCGCAGAAATTCTCCTGTACATGTACATTTTGATCATGCAGTTCTGATGAAACCAAATACGTCCTACCCACCTAGAACAGGGGGGAAACCAACTCACCAACAAAAATTCCAACACTAAAATCACAATCCAAGTTCCTGGAATCGCTCATGGATCAAATGATTGCATGATTGCGATTGCTATGAGTATTTTCTACCCAGCTGCTTAACTGGATTAGCCATTGGCATGGGTGTGCCTGAGGGGTTGTTTCCGCCGGATTTTGAGGTAACCATTTCCTCTAAGCGTTTCCACAGGGCTTCTCACTTCGAATTGGATTCCTCCAGCTTGAGCTCGTCGTCGTTGAACTTCTGCATGCACTCCCCAAAAAATGTAGAATCATGATCAGAGAATACCTTGCGCACATTCAATGTCAGGCTCTGAACAGCTTGGTTCCAGTGACCCCTGGTGTTTGTCTCAAGTACAGGAAATATGATGGGTAATATCACCTTGTAATTTTGCTTAATTAAGTTCTTAATGTGGTCGTTGTTCCAAAGAAACAGTGCCCTCTTAGCCACCTAGGAATAGACAAGGAGAAAATGCGAGTCAGGCTATATGCTTTGCAAAAGATTTTTTTACATCCATTGGATAAGCCACAATATGGCAAACAATTTCGGTTTACAGATGCCACCAAGTACGTAGGCATGTAGCTACAGGGAATGTTCAATCAACTATGATATGCTCTAGTAAACATACACAACTAAGCAAAACAAGAAAACTAACATGGAAGATAAAAAACTTCATGCCGTTCTAAATACAATAGGTGGTATCTAAGCAGCATAAGTATTCTGGTTGATGACACTAACAGTTATAAGATAAATGCTAGCAGTACAGAATATCCAATCACTGCCATGCCAAATTCCCGAGGATAACTTCTACGAAACTTTGCAATTAACAAATTAGTAGAAGAGAGGGAAAGTAGAGATAAACAAGAGAAGTTTTAGGTTACTATCCTGATTACCAAGGATGTGTCAGATCATTTTTTCTGTAAGGGTTTCAAGCAAGGTAACAGAAGTTGCAGTGATGTGAAAAAGAAGAAGAAATTGAACAAATTAGTGGTGTGCACTCTACGATAAGAAACTGACATGTAGGCGATTTAAGAGAAATGACCTAGCACCTAACACATAAAGTGCTCTTAACACCCATCATGTAACTTTACAGGCGTAGCACCAACACATTTTTTAGAAGAAAAACAAATACTCAAAGGTGCATCGTAGAAACAGATTGGAAATATATTTTACTATACATGATTACAAATTAGCAGTAAAAATCCATGTACATATATTAAACAGGGAAAAACACCCCATGATGCACAGAAAAGGTACATAAACAGCAAAGCTTGCAAAGACTGTCAATATCAATATTTTTCATACTCAGGGAGAAAAATTATAAATACTTTATCCATGGAAGAGATCAATGTGGATACACAGATGAACAACATCATAATGAGATACCCAAGGCAGTAAAGAGCATATATCATCGTGAGATTTAACAAGCAATAAAGTAGAAATGCAATAGCGAGCAGTGAAGTGATAAATGCATGCCAATATTGAGTATGTGTCTGGTGAAATTTAACCTGGAAATGAGAGCTGTTCATGCTTTACGCAATCTGCAAGAAGAGCGAAAGCATGCATCTTTGAAACTCTGCAAGCTGTGTTGTCTGTAGAACTTCTTCTAGCTCACCGAAGTATTGGCCTGTAACAACCTTAGTGCGACGACTGTCACATGATTACCACTGAAGGATAGGAGAAACTTAAGTAAGATGCACTGTGTAAATGAGATAGGCTGCAGGATATTACGTCTTGCATGAATTTCTTGCAAACCGGACGGATCTCCCTGTTAAGTGTTGCTGAAAACATCATGACCTGCTTATCATGAGGTGTCATTTTGAAGATCTCCTGGACATCCCTCCGCACATAATACATACTTGTCAGTTAAGGGATCAGTGGTGAAAGAAAACAAGAGGATAGGAAGAATAGAAATAAATCAAATGACAAATAGGCTAACAGGGGATAGCAAATTATCAAGTGACTCGAGCATCTTGTCGCGCTCATCGAGGATGGAATGCCTCACATTCTTCAAGGAAAGATCCTTATCTCTGGCTAGAGCTAGAATCGTTTCAGGTGTGCCAACCACAATATGAGGGCATTCATTCTTCAATATATCCTTATGTTTTCTGATGTGAACACCTCCGTAGAAGACGACAATTTTTATTTGAGACGGATATTTGCTGAACCTCTCAAACTCATGGCATATCTACAGAACATAACAATGAATAGTTAAAATTCTGAGAGATCTCTGAACAATATGAGATGCACACAACGAATAATTACAAACGTGATAAGCCGGCTCCTTGTGCGGCATAATACAAGTCTTTGCTACTTGACCAGCAACGGCGGATTTGTCAAGAGATGGAAGGATGTAAGAAGGGAAAAATTCGCAGAACTCACCAGTGTAAGCCTTAAAAAAGTCCCTTTCCTTTTATGGTAGATGTTTTTAAAATTGTCCAATGGCGATTCTTAAATCTTGTGAAGTTCAAATGATTCACTATGGCAGCATCATCAAGTGCACCTGGGAGATCCCGAATAAGGACGGACATGACAATGAATGAACTGGATAAGATATTATAGACCATAATAGGATAAGAGATCACATCATTTTTATTAAGCATAAAAAATACCGATTTGAACACGTATATTAAGTCTAAAATGGTAATGTTTTTCACTGCTTATCTATGCATACAAGGACAATTGCATTTGTTAGTTCATGCTCTGGCGGAGTAAAATGTGTACAATCAGGAAATGTACTCAAATGATGAGTAATCAGATATATGAGGAATCTACATACTTTATATACATACATTAGCGGTCAAAGCTAGATAAGCCTGATTGCACACACATTTTGGTGAGTTGGTGAAATCTGTTTGTAAACAGAAAGAGTACTACAGCTTAATAATAATTACTAAGGGGAACAAATAATAAAAATGTTATAGCTTTGTTGGCTGTTCAATTTATCAATCACCCTAGCAAACTAATTCCCAGCTAAAATTGATCGACGACGAGCCTGCAAAGGGCAATCGGAATCCATTCTTCGTAGGGAAAACCAGTCGGCAGTGAACCTGTCGAGGACAACCGGAATTCACTGGAGAAAAAGGGGAAAAAAGCAAATAATCAGTACGGGGACACAAAGCTAATCGAACGAAGAACAACGACACACTGGAGAAACTTACGGCGCTATCGAAGGCTGACAGCGCAGAAGAGCGATCGAGAGGAATCGGTGGTGCGGAAGAGCGCGTGACGCAGCCGATTTCGCGGGCCCGCATGGTGAAGAGGCCGACGGGCTTTCCCAGGAATGGAGCGCAGAAAAAGGAACGGGAGCGGCGCGCTGCTGCACGGCGAAAAGCGCGCGGCGTAGAGCGAAGAGGGCGACGGGCCTCCGCAGGGATGGAGCCTAGAAGAGGAACAGGGAGCAGAAAAGCGCGCGGCGCAGGCGTTTTTCGTGGGCGCCCAGGCCGGGCGAAGTCGCGCAAGGCTGAAAGGGTAACGAGCCTCCGCACCGACAGAGGCCTTATCGGGACGCAGCAGCGCTGATCTCAGAAGACGGAGCGGGACGGCGCGTGGCGCACGCGCATTTGTAGAGGCGACGCTCACGAAGCCCACACGACAACGTGGCCGTTCCTCGTTGACAGCAAGTTTTACTGAGACGATGAAAGCACAAAGTTTGTTGACTGCGAGTTTTAGCGAGGAGATGAAAGCACAGAGCGAAGGGCAAACGCAAAATGGAAAATAACCAGGGGCCTTTCCGCACACAAGCCGACGTGGCATCGGCCTCCTTCCGGCAATCCTATGAGATATAATAAAGGTAGTATACGACGCCCTACGCCGACATGTTATCATAATTTGATGATAAACAGAAAACAATTGCAGTTGCATCAGAGCCCGGGAATCAGTATGATCGGTTCTACTTCTACAAAGTTCCCATTTTGACTGGAGCAGAACCTGCGACCATTAGTTTGACCTAATCCATTGCCTCGAGCCCTCAAAAAAACTCAGTTAACAGTTAATTAGTGTATCAGGTGCTAACGGTTTCGGTGGAAATGAGTTAAGTGGGTTGTTTTTTTAGTTTGGATTGAGTTTGGATGGGTGGGAATAGCCTGAGGCTTTTAATGGTTTGGTGTGGGTTAGGTTTGAAATGCAAACTGTTTGGCTTGGTTTGGTATGGATTCTAAATTTTTAGGTTCAGAATGGTTTTAGCCCGTAGGGCAACTGTGATTTAATATATGGGTGTGAGCTAAGTGCCTCTGTACCTCCCCCAAACCATCGCGTTGTGGGGACCCGGATTAACCAAATCCGAACCCCTCTGTGTTTCCACCGTGCTAGTCCAGGAACAGCTAGCACACACAGTCATACAGTGATGCTAACACAGACATATCAAAAGTAAATAACAGTAATAAGCAAAAGAGTGTAACAACATAAACATCCATCATCACATTATTACAAGTATGGAGCCTTACGGCTTAAGTGAAAATGTAGCAGCGGAAATGTAGAACAAAAAGAGCCAATCAGTGTGCCCACAGGCAACCGACTGGGGTACGCTCCCTAGAAGATCGAGTCATCCTCCTCATCATAGTCTTCACCACAAATGTCAAACGGGGGATCGCAGGCTCTGATCTCTTCATCTGCTTTTTGGAATAAGCAGCCCCGCAACGAAAAGCGGGGGTGAGTATGCAACATACTCGCAAGTCTCGGAAACTTAATGCAAATAACTAAATGCAAGGCTTAAACAAAGGATGGCACATAGGGTTCATTTGCATAAAGCGAAATTGAAATTTAAATACAAGTAATAATTTCATAAAGCAGCATTTAACAAAATGTAAATAGCATAATTCATTTAATTTGAAGTATAGCAATTTTCCAGGTTCCAACTACCTGGTTGGCTCTAGCCGCCAAACTAAATCCGGGAGCTCTAGCCGCTCGCGGATTCCCAACCACATTTTCATTTTAAACCAAATCATCATTTTTCCATTTAAAACCAAAAACGTAAAATCTCTCGTGTGAAAGCGCCCACGCTTGCCCTTATCCGTGAGCACGGCTACTCAAGTAGTTTTAAGACTCTGCAGAGTGGTACACTTTACCCACACGACATGATCAACCCCTTTCGCCAAGCTATTGACACACTTCCTTTGGTGTGCGGCGAGGAGATCATGACAAGGCCTTTACAATGCATATACACTCTCGACTTAGCGCTAAGGTTTCACCGTGGTAGGGCTACCTCCGCCATCCGAAGCCCCTCTTGCGCCTTGCAAGTACCCTCCGATAAACCGCCTGACCCAATGGCGAAGTCAAATAACGATACATGCAAATTACTTAGCAGTGTCGTGCCCATAATAGACATGTGGTTGTCTTGTATAGCATGGCCCAAGGTAACACACGACCGGTCTTTAATTGACTAGGGCGGACAATCACGTTCCAAAATTTTGTGCATTCCGCACCCGCCATTCAACCAATCCGCCCCGGTCTAAATCATTTTTCACTTTTAATTTCAAATTAACACCGGCAACACCAATTGCCATAATTTCCACAATTCATTTTGAATCAAGAATGAAATCATTTCCATAATTAAGCATGGCTAAGCATTTTCTACCGTTCCCATAATAAAATGTTTACCATTAAGTACAGTAATTAGTTTTCCTAGGGTGTCAATGGTTATCAACATGAATATCAATGTGGCATAACAATTTGGCAATTAACTAAGCATTTAAAATGACATTAAAGTACAGTACGCAAATATTAAGCATGCAATAATTTAAAAACAAAATAGCATTTCATAAACTTGGGTTCAATATGTTAAAGGGAGACTTGCGTTCAACCTCTCCCGCTGCTGCTATCTCCACTGGATGCTCCTCTCGCTCAACCCATGTGTCGTCTACACGCGAAACACGCAAATCGAGGCGAGAAATAAATAAAACAGAAATAAATAAAATCCAAAAATTCATAAAAATGACACCAACAGATAGATCTTGATTTTAGATGAATTTAGAAATTTGAATCGTTCGAATCGGAGTTCGAACGGAGGAGAACGGGCCTTCCGAAGTTTAAATGGAGAGAAAATCGGAATTTAAATAGGGTTGACACATGTCGCGCTACGATTGGTTGAATATTCGGAAATTCGGATTAAAAGAGAAATAAAAATTAGGCGCTGACATGTGGGGTCCGCCTATCAGCGACTTGACTCGGCTCAGTGACAGAGCGTACGTGTGACATGGCACCGACGTGGCTGACACGTGGCAGACACATGGGCACCAGGGCACACGTGGCGGTGACGTAGCGCTGACAGGGCGCTGACATGGCTAATACTCAGATTTTCGGGTGACGTGGCGTCGACGTGTCTGACACGCGGCACCAAGTGGCGGTTTAGTGTTGACGTGGCTACTCGGTGGCACTTACGTGGCTTGCACATGGCACCACACGGATCTAGGGTACACAGTAGCAGTGCTGTGGCGATGACATGGCGCTGATGTGGCCAGCACGTGGCTTTCACGTGGCGCCACGCAGATCTAAAGCATACTATGGCTGTGACGTGGAGCGCATGTGGCTAACAAGTGGCAGACACGTAGATTTAGGGCATATGGTGGCGGGGAGGTGGCGTACACATGGCAGATACGTGTAAGGTGACAGGGCAGTTGGCTCAGGGCTTACCGGAGGAAACGTGGCGTGTTCTGGACGGTCGGATGAAGATCGGGCGGCTGGGATTGACGGAGGAAGTCGACGGCGAGGCGGCGGCGCTAACGCCCGGAGATGGAGAAGACGATGCACCAAACGGCGAAGGAGTAGCAGATCAGTCACGGGTTTGTGCGGAATAGATGAAGATCAAAGCAACGAACCCAACGGTACCGAGAACATGGGCGGAGACTCACCGGAAACGAAGCAAGAGGCGACGGAAGGCTTCGGTCTAGACGGCGCACTCCGGCGAGCTCGTGTGGGTAGATGGGGGCGTCTCAAGCGGCCAGCCCTAGGGCAAAATGTGCGGCGCGAGGAGGGGAATGTGGCACGGAAGTCGGAGCGGCCTTAAATAGTCTAGGGTTGCGGGAATAAAGCGCGGAAGCCAAGGATGTCCGTGCGGCGCGGGTTGCGTGGGCGGCGGCGGGCGCGGGGCGACGTGGCGCGTTGTGGGCCGCTTGATCGAGATCGGACGGCGACGGAAATGATGCGATGAGGGTTAGGGTTTGGTTCTTGTGGTATGATGCTTGACCGTTGGATCAACGATCAGCGGCTGAGAAGGTTGATGAGGATTAGGGTTTGGCTGGGATGGGCCGAAGCACAGTAACGGGCCGATCAGGAGGAACAGTGAAATCGGCCCATAAGAACAGGATTTTAAGGATTAAAGAAATTCTAGAAATCCGATTAAACTCCAATAAATCAAAATAAATAGCAAATAACTTCGGAAAAATCTCCAAAAATACAGAAAAATCAAATGAATCACAAGGAACCCATTAAAAATAAGAAATAATTAATTTGAGGTATTTATTAATCAAATTAAATTCTTGACGACTTTGAAAATTCAATTTAAGTTGTATTTAATTCGAGAAAATTGCTACGGTTCAGATTTTAAATTTTCAAACTCAGGAAATCGAAAAATTCAGAATGTTACACTCCCCCACTGTCGCCACCACCCTCTACTCTCGGCCCGTTTGCACTTTTCCACTGTTGCCGTCTCGTCCCCAACTCGTCTACACTTACCCGCCACCACCCTCTCTCCTTCCTAACTCGCTAACCCTTTCCTGCCGCCCTCTCCTTCCTGACTCTCCTGTGATTTCTCAATCAGTTTTTGAGTTTTTTGTTTTTCTTAATTATATGAATTTTTATCTTTTCCCTTATTTTTAACATTTTAAATTTATGAAATTTCTCTAACATGTTTGATTTTTTGAAAAAAATAGTGGCATTTTTGGTCGATTTCATAATTATTTAACTTATTTTGGATTATATTAAATTTAGTATTCAAAGAAAATAAAATAACTTAGTTGGGAAGAAATCTTATTAGGAAAATGAGTTGAAGATGGGTTGGGAAAGTTGTATGAAGCCATATTAGGGTTGGGTTGAAGTGTCATGCGGGTTGTGTTGATTTGGATCCCGAGGAATGATTAGTGGATTGGATGGGTTAAGGATAGTGCTGCTTGCTGTTGTGGTTTGGGTTGGGAATTGGTTGGGTTATAGACCATTAGTAGGCTTAAGGACATGTATAATAAGATCACCTCAGCTTATTTTTAGTATATCTATGTATTGCATGGAAAGAGAGAAGAGAGTTGACTCTTATTTAGTAATAAGTATTGCATGGGAGTATAAAGGCAATCCCAACCTATAGTTTCCATGAGTGGTTTCTAGAGGAGAGAGAGTGCAATAAATATTCACTTAGACCTAGTCTCTCTAATGCATAGTTTCCACAGTAGTTTCTATGTAGAGAAAAATTTAATGATTTCATACATGCATCGGATCAGGATGAAGGGGATGGAAACCACAATTCTGCTCCCAATGCAAATTGTTTAGTTTCTTTGCGCATCGGTCTACGGGAGGACTTAGTTTCCTGCATGAGAAACCATTTCCCTCTCTCACCTCAATAACTCTATTGCCATGTCATCAATTTGCTTATGTGGCAGCCTCATTAATACTATAGAAACTAGCTGACATAGAGCATTGGGACTGCCTTAAGTAGATTAGTTATGTACAAAACAGAAAAGATAGTTAATGCACAACATCTAGAGCCAACTTTTAGAGATAGCTATTGTACAAGCTGATTTTAGTACCTACTCTCGATGATATGAATAGGAGATACAGTAAGCAACTAGCTTTGTTGTTGTACTTACCTAGAGTGTATGCAACCAGAACAAAGGAGAGGCTTCCTACTCCCATGTGCGACCCTTGTGAAGGTGATCTGGCCAATTAGTCGTCCTAGAATTCGTCACACGTTGTTTACATGTGCCTCCGTTCTCTTCTGTTCTGTTTCACCTTTTGAGAAACTTACAACTGATAGCCTTTCGACAGGTGCATCCGTGCCAAACTTGTAATTCCCGAGGGAACCAAGAAGGCAATGGCAAATGCTGCTAGTACGATGGACTCAGCTGCATATCAAGTGCGAAAGTTTTTCGGACTCTATCCACCTGACCCAGGACAAAACTAAAGGCAAATGCTGTAGACTATGTAGACCATAATAAATTCCAGGCCTCCCTACAAGTCAGGCTTGACCCCAAATCCGCCGATTCGCCAGCCGGGAGCGAAGCTGAGATGAGCTGCAGGACCTGCTCAAAGCTGCAGGAATTCATTGCAGGCGTCGCAGGCCAGATGGAGAACAATAACCAGGATTGAATTCGCATTGAACATGCACCTAACGTAGGAGTAGCATTGAAAGGGCAGCAGATCTACGAAGCATCATACCATGCTTGGGACCAGACAGTCCAGCTTGAACCAAGGAAGGGACATCCTTACCAAGACTGTGTAGTACAACCAGAACCCCTCACAGTCACCACCCCCCCTTGTTTTTTCTCAGTTCCATCAATAGAAGGGTGTCCTCCTGAGATACAAAATCAGTACAGAAGAGACAGGCTGGGCAGTTCAATCAGCAAACACTTCATGGGCGAAACAGCATGCCATCAGAAAACAGAATGTATCATCTTAATGATACCCGTTTCCCCAATAGCACAATGTATACATATATGAAGCTATCCAAATGTTCCGAAGCATCTTGGTGGATGTGTGATCTTTGAGGTCGTTTTTACGACTGAATGAACGACAATAACAAAAGAAGAAAAAAAATGACTAAGCTAAAACAAAAGGCTTTAGGAAAGCAAGTCTGTTGTGTCATTGACCACATCAGCGACAAATGAGTTAAAGCACAATAACTAGCTATTTTCAATGAGAAATATTTTGGTCACAAGCTAGAGCATGATCGCCATGGCTGGGAGGATATTAAGGGCTGTTTAGTTGCCTTCTCTCATGAGTCTGGCTCGTTCGACTCAGCCAGACTGATGTGATACGGGATACAAAGATGTAGAGACGGTATTTGGTTGAGTGTTTAGTAGATAGGCATTTTGAAATTTAAATATTTTGAAATTTATATAGCAAGTGTGGTCTAGTTTTGTTCGAAAAATGTCAGGATCCCATTTTTGAAATCGGTTCGGTAATCGGAGATGCTAATCAAAAAATATAAACAAAAAAGAAAAAAGAAAAACTTATATACCCACGTGACACCGCATGCATGGTTTGCTATTGTAACTGACAGTGGCCCCTTGCGCAGAATACGAGGCTGCCATGCGCTGCATCCAGAGGTACGTCCATTTTCTCCGTATCTCTAGAGCTAGGCTGTATGGAGAATCTTGCATCTAGAGAGTCAGACTCAAAACTAGATGCAAACAACCAAACATAAGAAAAAACAAGATTCTGTATTTGTAGATACAAATCTCGGTGTATGTAGATAACCAAACAGCCTCTAATTTGTGGCAACAAGCATGCCCTTGTTATGCGCAATCCCACATGCCACTAATAGAATAGCACATGTTGCTCCTTTAGAAATGTTCGTGGAGTTGAATGGCCTTCTGAAAAAAGCAAGGATATATATCAGTTCCTATGAATAATCCAACTTTACAAAAAATGAAGTGAATAAATTCCTAAATAGTGGACTATAGCTTCACTTCAGTACATTGCCATGCATGGTAGGATTCGGCATTGTTGGCACGGAAACAATTTATATAAAAAAAAGAGAGAGCAATCCACCCAAAAAGCATTTTACCTAACCGGGACAGTGAGCCCAACCCACCCCCTAAACCTCCCTCTATCCTAAATTATAAGGAGAATTGGAAAAATGTGAGCTCCAACCCAATCCTTATAAGGAACCCATATTCTAGGGAGGCCATTTTTCACCCTTATATCTAGGGGCTTTCTCCTTCCCCTACTATTTTCTTTAGCATTTTTTTATTTGTTATTTCTATTTTTAGTAAATAATCCTATACGTAAGCATGCACGAATAAATCTCTACCTATAATACTAGTTCAAACGACTAGTTCATAGCACTATAAAAAATCACAGCCATTCAAAACTATAATTTGCATTAATTTCTATTTTTTGTAAATAATCCTACATGCAAGGATGCATAAAAAATTTCTACCACTTGGTTGTATAATACTAGTTCACATGACTAGTTCATGGCACCTTTAAAAAAATGCAACCATTTAAAACCATAATTCATCTTAAAATAATAATTCATGGGTGCAAAGTAATAATAATGTTTAGATAAATAATAAGGGTGAGTAACAGGGAGTGTGGGTTGGAGATAAATTTGATATAAGGTGACCCTAATTTTTACACCACCCCTAAATGAGTGATTTAGGAAGAAAATATAGGAGTTTTGGTTGGAGTTGCTCTAACAAGGTAATTTATTGCTTGTGAATTGTAACTCTTATGAAAATCCAGGAACCCAGGGTTTGGTCTGTGCATTCATGCATGCTTCTTATTCTTGGCATACCAGTTCTCTATAGTAGAGAACCAATTCCACTGGAAACAAATTGCTGCAAACCGCATGAGTCCAGCCCCGATCACCTCTAGGAATGCCGTTAACGGGGAACTCTGCGGGGATAGACCAGCAGTAGCTACAGCTAACATTGCTCCCTCGAAATTGCAGGGGACAATAAACTTTCCAGATTTGATGCCGTCTAAAGCCTTCTTAGCAACATCATCAGCTTTCATTCCACCAGATGATCCTGCTATCATATTGGTCAACTCTGGCCTCCTTTTATGCTCTGCAACCAGTAAAAGAACAGGTTAAGTACACAGGGAATTGGTACTGATTTTTTTTTTTTTTTTGAGAGAGATGAGTTGGAACTGAACTAACTACAACACAGCTGCACATGGCTGCTCTATTGATCCAGCATGGAAATATCTCAATCATATTTCACAAGTCCTATAGTTGTTATGGAAAAATTAGAGCGCCTTCAGAACTGGGAGGGCAGGTACGAACTATGAAATGTACATACGTGAGCATACAAATGCTAATAAAAAAATCAGAAGTAGGTTCTTATACTACACACGAGCTTGACGTTGCTGTTGGCACCTTCAGATTGTTGGACAATGTTTCCGTCCAAGGACATGCATGGAGCAAAATTGCTCTGAACCTGAACCAAAGGAAAAGCAGTGTGATGGTTCAGAATGTCATCAAGCAGTCTGTGAAGTATTGCCTTCTGACGGAGCATAGAAGTTCCTGTTTGGTTCAGTTCCCGGTACAAAACCACTGTTGTGTACACCATTATTGCCCACATCTGGACTATTCGTCGACCTTGGTCTAGATAGCAAAATATCTATATACCTATTTATTTGACGCATGCATTCCAGGAAGATCTGCATCCCTTGTAGATAGTCTGTGAAGTGTTGGCATCTGATGTAGCTCAAAAGTCCCCATGGTTTGGTTCAGTTCTTGGTATAAAGCCACTCAGCTGTGAAGCGTTGGCTTCCAAAGAAGCATGGAAGTTCATGTGGTTTTTGGTTCAGTTCTTAGTACAGAACCAATTACTGTACACCACTATTGCCCACGTCTGGACTATTAGTCGACCTTGATCTAGATAGCAAAATATCCATATACCTATTTATTTGACACATTCGAGAAAGATCTGCATCCCTTGTAGATATGAGTCTGTGAATTGTTGGTATCTGATGTAGCTCCGAAGTCGCCATGGTTTGATTCAGTTCTTGGTATAGAGCCCCTCAGCTGTGAAGTGTTGGCTTCCAACGAAGCATGGAAGTTCCTATGGTTTGGTTCAGTTTTAGTACAGAACCACAGTGCCGTTACACCACTATGGACCAGCTCCGGACTAATCGCCGTCCTTGGTCTAGATAGCAATATGCTTATCCATTCATTTATTCGACGCCTTCTAGCTAGACTTTGTGAAGTGTTGGCTTCTGATGTAGCTTCAAAGTTCCTGTGGTTTGGTTCAACTCTTTGCACAGAATCACTGTGTTGTGTAGTGTTGGTTTCTGCCAGAGCACGGAAGTTCCTGGCAAAACCATTGTACTGTGCACCACCACGGCCCATGTCTGGACAAATCGTCGGCCTTGGTCTAGATAGCAATATTCTTATCCATTCATCTATTTGACGCCTTCTACAGTAAGTTGCAACTTGCAAGCCATCCATGATCCAGATGGAATTGATACCCCCACTCCCACAGTTAAGGCTTGTGATTCAGCAGGATGGTTTTCACCAGGAATCTCTCTTGGATATAAACTTCCCTTCAAAGAACATCAAAGGGGGGCAGAAGGCTTATTGAAAATTTCGAGGCAAGAGATAGAAGTACCAGAAATGCCAATGCAAAAGGTTCATGACCATGATAAAAGGAGTAGTACATGTATGAAACCTTGACAAAGTAACATCAAACCAATAGCCCAGAACCTCTTGCCCCAAAATTAAAATTTCTTTCCTAATGTAACTAAACGTCTAAACCTTCATACACAAGTTAGCGATGTATTTTTGTTAGTAACAATATCCCAATTGCATGGAGATGAACAAATACAGCAATATTGGACGACATGGATATGGTAATTATAATATACAAAATTTGCAAGAAATAAATGAAATCTCTAACACAGAATGACAGTAAACATATTCATGAACTTCCTTTTGATTTGATCACCCATCTATAAAAGAAGCAAGGATTCAAATTTTGTTTGGGGAAACATACCGGGTATGGCCGAAATCCGAAATTTCGGTGAAATTTTGGTATTTCGGATAAATTTCGGTCGAAATCCAAAAACCAAAATTCAAATCCTGTCCATTTGCCACCGAAAAAATCCAAATTTCGGTGAAATTTACAGAAATTTCGGGCGAAATTGCCAAAATTTCGACCGTTTTACACCGGCTGAAAAGTGAGTCAAACGACGACCAAACATTTTTATTTTTTTTTGAGAGTCCTGACATATTGATGATATTTCCATAAAAATTTCAATTGATTATCAAAACTGAGGAATTTTTAAAAATTCAAACATTGCTACTGTCCTGATAAAACGTTGACCAACAAGTTTGAACTGAATGAAAATTAGAACAAACGAGGTTATAAATTTTGAGATTTTTTGTGGATGGTTCTGACACATCTATAATATTCTCATAAAATTTTCAGATTATGGTCAAAATTTATGAATTTTTAAAAATTAGAACAGTGCTACTGTCCTGTTAAAAGCCTTACCGGCAAACTTGAATGAAATGAAAAATTGTTCAAACCACGTTATAAAATTTTGAAAATTTTTGTGGATGGTTCTGATGTAGCATTAATAGTTATATAAAAGTTTTATATGATTATCATGCTTGAATAATTTTTAAAAATTCTGACAGTGCCATGTCCTGATAAAAGACCGATGATCAATATATAGATTTTCTTTAGAAATAAAAAAAGGTTTATAATTTTTGAAAATTTTATAGAAGGGTTAAAAATAAATTCTTAAGATCTCATAAAAATTTTGAATCATGGTCACACTCCAGTGAATTTATAAAATTCTTACAAGACACAGTACCATTTATATTCTTTCTCTTTTTGGTTTTTAAAATATAATATAACAAACGAAGTGTTGACGATCGGGATCGCCTGACCGCAGATATGGAAATGGGGTTAGTGAGAACAGGGGACCCAAGACGAGCTACGCTCAATGGAGGAATGGATGTTGGTCGGGGTGAAGCGTCAACGAGCAGGACACGGCAAATTATACTGGTTCGAGCCCCTGCGAGGGTAACAGCTCTACTCCAGTCTTCTCCTGAGGAGGAGGAAGTCTCTATTCTTGAGTACAGAGAGTGGATTACAGCTCGAGCTTGAGCGTTCTGGTTGGGTCTAATAGCCTATTGTTTGTGCGTTGATGACCTGATCTTTGCCGTTCTGCTTCGAGGGATTTTATACCCCTCCCAGCCATTACCAGAAACGGCCAGGAGAGAAACACCTCGGCCAGGATCCGCACGGATGATCATGCAGGAGATCGGGCCAAGACCCCCACGGGAAAGGGGATAGAGGATGCCCCAATCGAGGAAGACAAGGTTGGTGCAGCTGCTAGGACCGAGCTCGAGGGCGATTTGAGCCCCCCTAGGGAGGAGGCCCGAAGCGAAGTCGCCCCTGACGGAGTGCCCGAAGGTCCCCGCCCCAATGACCCAGCGGCAGCAGTGGGCAATACCGCGCCAGGGACGTCGGGTAGCAGACCCACCGAGTACTCCCGCGCAAGTTTCGAGGGCCGACTTACCCAGGTATTTAAATTGCTTCACCCCGCTGTGGTACTTTAGCTCGGGTCTCCCTTTTTTTCCCTCTGGTGGGTGCCGTGTTGACCCTTCGAACCCCGCAGGCCATCGACTCAGTTGCCCAAGGACTGCAAGGTCTTCAGACACATGCCGATGCGCTGAAGGTCTTTCTCGACGTGGTGGAGGATCGGAGACGGCAAGCGCTCGTGGCTCATGGCGCCTCGAGGTCGAAAGGGAGGAGGTCGCCGAAGGCGCAATCGACTCCAACGAGATTGCCAGCCTCCGCAAGGTGGTGAAGATGCTCGAGGCTTCCCACAAGTATGAGCTTGAGCGGGCCGTTGCCTCCGAGCGCGACCACGCGTACAAGGTCGTCGAGGAGGAACGTGCAAGGTCAGCCAAGGCACTCGAGGCCGAACGAGCCAAGACCGAGGAGCTGAAGAAGGCCGTTGCAGACCAAGCAGCCGCCACGGCGAGGGCCTCCCCCGAGCTCGAAGCCAAGGTTCAAGAGCTCGAGGAGAAGCTGGGTCGGGCGAGCAAGACAGCCAAAAGCGCATTGGCCCAACTTCAGGAAGAGCGACGCCGCACCGCCGAAGCCCTCCGACTCCAGGGCGAACTTTCGACCTTGAGGGCCAAGGTCGCCGAGCTCGAGCAGGAGAAGCTCACGCGTGAGATGGCCGATCTGTATATAGGTTTAGACTTCCTGTAAACAAGACCTTTTGTAAGACAAAAAAGTTCAATGGAATGACATCATTTTGGCAAAAATAGTTAATATCTTGGTCTGCTTATCATTTCTTGTTCAAGAGATTTTTTCCTAATCGTGCACTTAGCCTTTCTATTCGTAGTATATCCCATCCAGCCCCCGTTGGGCTCAAGGTCGAGCAACGCCGGCCTTGGGCGCAAGTTAGAAACCTGTAGAGACCACGACCTGCAAGATCGAGAAAAATCCACAGGGAGCATAGCACAGGCGCACGAGGAAAGACTTAGGCTTTAGAGTGTTAGGATCGTTTCTAGGTCAAGCTTCTTGAATCCTGACAACGACTTGCGCATTGCTCGATAGACCCAGTCGCGGGCTTGGTTCGAACCCTGGCGCAAGGGGAGCGTTGATGCGAAGAGATTCGGCTTACAAGTAGCTCGGCCACTGGGGGTGAATCTTAAGCCCGCAACGCCTGGGCCAAGAGCAAGCGCGCTCGCTCGCAGGTCGAACTGAAAGAAGCCCCGAACTCGAGCCAACGCAAAATATGGAATGAAAGGGGGTACAGAGACCAACATGATAATTGAATAACAGCTTTATTGAAATTTGAGGTGAAAGGGTTACACATAGAATTTTCGAAGCTGGTCAATGTTCCACGAGCTAGAGAGCTCTCTGCCATCGGGCATCGCTAGCCGGTAAGCCCCTATGCGATCTGTTGAAACAACTCTATAGGGGCCCTCCCACAGCGGGGATAACTTGTTGGTGTTGGACAGAGCCTGAATCCGTCTCAGGGCTAGGTCCCCAACAAGGAGCTCCCTAGGTCGTACCGACCGAGACGCATGTCTGCGAAGAGCTTGCAGGTAGTGCTTGTGATCGTGCGCAGTACTGCACATCTTACTTCTTCCGCTAGGGTAAGGTCAAGGGACCGTTCTTGCTTGAAGTCGATCTGGTCGACCAAGCTGACTCTACGGGAAGGGGCTGAGGACGTCTAGCCCCCAGGTCGAGAAAGGCCAAGCTAGTGGAATGGTTTGGAATGCATAGGCAGGCTGATGCGACTTCCGAGCATGGAACTGGCAGGCTCGACAGGTGCGGACGATGTTGCTAGTGTCCCGAGCATCATAATAATAGAACCCCATGCGGAAAGCTTTCCCGACCATGGTCCTGAAAGAAGAATGTGCCCCACAGAGACCTGAATGAATGTCGTTTAACATGTACTTATCCTCCTCCGTAGTAACACACTTCGTCAGGATGCCGGAAGCATTCCGACGATAAAGCTTGCCGTCCACGAGCTTGTACGAGCTCGCCCGGAGCTTGATCCTACTCCTCTCCGCGGGGTCAGTCGAAAGCTCTCCCTTCGCCAGGAAATTGTGGATTGGCTCAGCCCATGAGGGGATACCTTCGATGAAGGCGACCGAGGCCCCTTGGTCGGAGATTGAGGGTGATGCCAGGTCTCGGGATCACATCTGATTTACCTTCGCTCGGACGACCCGAGCTTGGAGAGGAAGTCTGCGTCGGAGTTGTCTTTCCGCGCCACATGCGTGATTTCCAGATTCTGAAACCACTTCTCCATTTTGCGTGCTTCGGCAAGGTATTTGGCCATAGAGTCCTCCGAGCACCGATAGCCCTTGTTGAACTGGTTGATGACGAGCTGTAAATCGCCCTTGACAACCAACCGGCGAACACCCAACGCCTTGCAAGCTCAGAGTCCCGCCAGGACAGCCTCGTACTCTGCTGCATTATTTGTCGCTGGGAATCCGAAACGAACCACATACCTCGACTGCCGCCTGGGGGTGAGAATGAGGATCCCAAATTTCGAGCGTTTGAAGGATCTTGAACCATCGAAGTACATGACCCAGGGTTTCTCCTCCTCGACCTCGAGCTCGAGAGCCGGCTGCGATGTCTGCTCGACCACAAAGTCGGCAAGCACCTGCGACTTGATGGCCGTGCGCGACATGAACTGGAGGTCAAAGACGGCCAGCTCCATGGCCCAGTTGGCGATGCGACCTTCGGCCTCTGGATTCCTCAAGATCTCCCCGAGCGGGAAGTTGCTCGGGACGACCACGGAATGAGTCTGGAAATAATGCTGGAGCTTGCGCAAAGCCATGAGGAGGGCGTACAGTAACTTCTGGACCTGGGGGTAGCTCTCCTTTGGCCCATGAAGGACCTCGCTGACATAGTAGATCGGGTGCTACTGTGCATCCCGCTCGGCTACCAAGACAGCGCTGACAGCCTGAGCGGTGGCCGCGAGGTAGAGCAGCAATTTTTCGCTGGGCTGTGGGGTCATAAGCAGGGGTGGGCTTGATAAGTATACCTTCAAATCATCGAAGGACCGCTGCGCTTCGGGTGTCCACTGGAAACTCCCTTGTTTGCGCAGGGCTTTGAAGAACGGCAACCCACGTTCATCGAGCCTCGAGATGAACCTGCTGAGGGCGGCCATACGGCCGGTGAGGCATTGCACCTGCCTTACCGAACTTGGAGGGGCCATTTTCTCTATCGCCTCGATCTTCTTCGGGTTCGGGCCAACCCTCGAGCCCCCGATCATGTAGCTGAGCACCTTCCCTGAAGCAGCGCCAAATACGCACTTCTCCGGATTGAGCTTGATCTTGTGCTTGTTCAGGTTGGCGAAGGTCTCCTCAAGGTCTTGAATGTGGTTGTCTTCGGCGGAGCTCTTGACGATGATGTCGTCCACGTAGACCTCAAGGTTGCGGCCGATCTGAAGCTCGAATGTCTTGGTCATCAGGCGTTGGAAGGTTGCACCGGCGTTGCGGAGACCAAACGACATGGTCGTGTAACAGTAGGTCCCGAACGGTGTGATGAACGACGTCTTGCTTTCGTCGCTAACCGCCACTTTGATCTGTGATACCCGAGTAAGGCGTCCGAAGCTTAGCGACTTGGCATTCGCGGTGGAGTCGACGATCCGGTCGATCTTGGCGAGAGGAAGTTGTCCTTCGGCGGCCGAGTTCAACCCGTGTGATCCACACACATCCTCCACTTCCGCCTTTCTTACGCGACGATGACGGATTGGCCACCATTCGAGTAATCGATCTCACGAATGAAGCCCGACCTTCAATGACTTTGTCGAGATTCTCCTTGATTATGGCGACCTTCTCGGGAGAGCGTCGCAACCAGCGCCGCCGGGCGACGGGCCAGCCACACCTGTAGTTTGTGCTCGACCACCTCCCTCGGGACACGGCATGTCTGCCCGGCTTCCAGCGAATATATCTTTGTTGGCACGAGGAAGGTGACGAGCTCGAGTTCCTATTTGGAACTCACTCGGCGAGACGTGGGCGCGCGGGACGAATCCCCTCCTCGAGCGGCCTGACCTTCGTTGCCTCGCCAGTGGATGACCGCCTTCACGGCGACGACCTTCGTGGTCGCTTCAGGGGCCCCTCGAGGCAAGATGCGGCGAGGCCAAGGCCAGGTCTGCAGCCGTGTGCCGCCTTGAGGTCGCCCCGCACAGTGATGATGCCGCTAGGTCCTGGGAGCTTCATGCAGCGGTGGCCGTAGTGGTTTGCCGCCATGAACTTGACCAAAGCCGGACGCCCGAGGATGGCGTTGTAGGGGAGATTGCCTTCGACCACCTTGAAGGTGATCAGCTCGGTATGGAAGTTGTCCGAGGCGCCGAAGGTGACGGGCAGAACCACCTGCCCCAAAGGAGTAGTCGAGCTTCCAGGGACGATCCCGAAGAAGGGAATAGCGATATTCTTGACCTTCGACCGGGGAATTTGCATCCGGTCGAGCGCCCTAGCTAGCAGCAGGTTGAGGGAACTGCCCCCATCAACCATGACCCGCCCGACCATGGTGTTACTAATGGTCGGGGTCACGACCAGGGCAGTCTTGAGATCCCTGGACATACCTTGTGGGGCATCCTCCTGTGTGAAGGTTATCGTAGCCCCGGCCCACTTGCAGGGCTGATCCGCGGGCTTCCCGACGGTAGCCTGGTAAACCACGTGCGCGGCATCCTTGATCTCGCGCCGGGATTGATATGCCGACGAGCCGCCGAAGATTACATCGATCTGGTGGTCGCCCTGCTGGAAATCCAGGTCGAGGTCGACCTGATCCTCTCCGGCGTTAACCCTGTCGGGCTGATCTCCCTCTTTTGGGAGCGTGGGCATCTCTCCACGTCCATCGTAGAAGGCCTCTAGCTTATTCTGCCAGGCCCTGCAGCTTCGCAGGTCATGTCCCGGTGCTCGGTGGAATAAGCAAAACTTGTCTTCGTCGAACCGAGGTCGTCCCTCGGGACCCTACGGGCGGCCGTCGGCCTGTCGCGACCCAGACCGGTGATCTTCCTACCGAGGTCGACGCGGCGCCTACTGGGGGCGTGGCCGATTTTGCTGAGGGCGGGACCCTTCCTAGACCGAATCTCGCACCTCCATGACCTCGCGGTGGCCGTCTGCCGAAACGGTCACCCGCGGTCGGCCATCGCCGCGCTTGCGATCCCTCTTCCGCTTCTTAGAGGTCGAGCCTAGGTCGGCGCCCTTGGCGTTGAAGGGGCCAGCCTCGCCCGAGTTGATGCCAAGCTTACCTTGGTCGTAGTCGCGCTTCCAGTGGACCGCGTCGTCCGCGTCCACGTAGCGCTCCGCCATGCGAAATAGCTTGCCGACGGTGAGCCTTGTTGTAATCTCCAGGTCTTCGGTGAGGCGCTGGTCGCGGACGCTGAACTTGAAGGCCTTGATCACGGCCTCGTCGGAGACACTTGGGATCAGATTCCTGGTGCGAATGAACCATCACACGAAGTCACGAAGAGGTTCAGTCTTCCCCTGGATAACCCGGTCCAGGTCTTTCTCCCTGCCGGGCCGCTTGTAGCAGCTCTGGAAGTTGGAACGGAGGGCGCTCTGAATTTGACGCCACGAGCGGAAGGTACCGGGCTTCTGGTTGAAGAGCCAGGTGCGGGCGGCGCCGTCCAAGACGGTAGGGAGGTAGTTGGCCATCACGTACTCGTCTCCTCCCGCGGCCAAGATAGCGGTGGTGTAGATCGACAGGAACTCATCGGGGTTCTTCGTTCCGTCGAACCGCTCGATCAAAGCGGGCTTGAAACGAGCCAGCCAGCGCACCCGTCGAAGGTCGTTGGAGTACGCCGCGCAGCCGTAAGCCGGAACAGAGGCGCGCCTGGGGAGGTGTTCACCGCTGCTGGAGTCGGTCTCACAGTCGCCTCGGCGGCCCGACCTACGACCACGCCGGTCGTGGCGACGGGCTCGAGCATCGCCCGGGAGGTACTGCAAGCACTCGTGGACTCGGCGGCGCCTTGGGGGAACGTCAGGGGACAGGCCCGACATGCTGCTGCTAGAGCGAGAGTCGCTGTAGGCCGGCCGTTGTTGCACACCATCCGAAGTCGTTCTTGGGGAACAACGGCGAGGCGGTGTACGGGACAGGTCTCTGGAATGCCGGCGCGCGGGAGACCAGCGGCGATGCCGGCGCCTGCGCGATGAACTATCGTCACTCTTCAAGGACCGGGACCCAGAAGGGCGGCCCTGGTGCTGCGACGGCACAGCTTCGGTAGCGGCCTTATCGAGCTCGTCTGCAAGAGCTCGATTGAAAAGGCCCGACCTCGGACGGGCGGGGTCGGTCATGACTCGGGCGATCGCACGGAGGCGCTCGCTCGATTGAGGGAGCTTCAAATGTCCTGACGATGTTCCGATCTTCTCGCGCTCCTCCCGCCGGAGGGCAGTTATGGCCTGGTTGATGGCGACTTGTGCCATCCGGCGAGCGTCTTCAGGGGTCTTCGGGCTGCGCTCTCCCTCCTCCACGCCCGCGTCATGGCTACCGGCCATGAAAACAAGCTGATCACGCAGCGACGAAGAGGGGGAGAATAGGGACGCGGAGCTTCCATGCTCGGGGACTGCATTCGAACCCGAGCTCACGGAGTGTGCTGCAGCGACCGATGCCATACCTCGAAAGTCTTGATTCTCTTCCGAATGAGTGAAGCTTTCAGGCCCCATAGTGGGCGCCAGCTGTCGACGATCGGGATCACCTGACCGCAGATATGGAAACGGGGTTAGTGAGAACAGGGGACCTAAGACGAGCTACGCTCAACGGAGGAATGGATGTTGGTCGGGGTGAAGCGTCAATGAGCAGGACACGGTGAATTATACTGGTTCGAGCCCTCGCAAGAGTAACAGCTCTACTCCAGTCTTCTCCTGAGGAAGAAGTCTCTATTCTTGAGTACAGAGAGTGGATTACAGCTCGAGCTTGAGCGTTCTGGTTGGGTCTAATAGCCTATTGTTTGTGCGTTGATGACCTGATCTTTGCCGTTCTGCTTCAAGGGATTTTATACCCCTCCCAGCCGTTACCAGAAACGGCCAGGAGAGATTCCCGGGGTAGTGCATGGCGTGCATTGAAGACGTGCCGCAACCGTCCCGGATCTGGCGCCCACGTCCGTCTTAACTCCAGGATTCCCGGTCTTGGTAACCGCCGAGTAAACGCACACCTCCGAGCTAAGGTCGAGGTCATGCGAGGATTGGCGCAGCTCTGGTCATGGTCGAAGTCCCACGTTGCTCAGCCCCCGAGCTGGGGGACCCTGTTGACTACGCGTTGACCTGTCAGAGATTCATCAGTCCCCGACACGAAGTTAAATGCTTACATAGATTTGATTAACCAAACAAACAAAGTTCAAATTTTTTGAAATTTTATATAATGGTACTAAGGAAATTCTTAATATCTCATAAAAATTTTAGATCATGATCACACTTAAGAAAATTTATAAAATTCTAACAATGTAACTGTCCCAATTATGTTCATTCAGTTTTTGATTTTTTAAAGATAACAAATGAAGTTCAATTATTCTAAAAAATTTTATGTATGATACTACACTACTCAAGATAGTACCATAAACTTTTAAACTCATTGTAAAGCTTGTACAATTTTATAAAAGTCTAATAGTATTTCTACCAAAATGTTAAAATATCTCAAAAATTCAGTTTTTCAACAAATTTTCTTAGAAGATGACTTTCTTATGGGTTATTGGACCAAATCCGGTTAAATCTGGCCCTAAAAGTTAAAAAAATGAAATTGCTTTAGCAATTTCAAATTTTTTAATTTTTTCATTCAACCGGTAGTTTAGATTTCATAGAGGCCCGTAATAAAAAATTTCGGCAAAAATTCACCGAAATTCTGTAAAAATTGGAACCCTAAAAAAAGTGAAACTAACAAGTTAGAGAGGTGGTTCCATGCTTTTCCTTTGAACAGTTGCATAAATATTAAAGTATGAGTGAATGGTAGATGGTGATTACTTACCTCTTCGCATGTTTCAAGATTTGTGCACTTGTATTGGAAGGAAAAGCATTGAGGCACTACTCAACAAGTTAATAGCTGCCATATCTTAAATTATACCACAATAAAAAGAAACCTTACCTGATCACGCTCTTCAACCCTAATTACAGATTTTATCAGTTTCAAACCATGATCCACCTTTGATGACTTGGTGATCGTTGTGAAGTGCCGCTTACATAATGGGCACCTTGACTCAACCCTAGGCCACTCCATGATGCATGCAAAGAAAAAGTAGTGCGAGCAACAATCCAGCATGCCCTGCATAGTCATTATCTGTACCCCAGAGATGCAGATCCCACATGTCAGCCTCCCAGCCTCCTCTGGTTCCTTTTTCTCCTTTCCCTTGCCCTCTCCATTCTTTGTAATAGAAATACTCCTCGCCTCCTCAGTGAAGCAGGCGACACCGGCTGAGCCTCCAGAGGCCTAGTCACCCTGAAGTCCCCCCAATTCCTTATCTGATACATGAAATTCAGAGTCTGAGGATGACTCCGACCCAGATATCCTCTTCTTCCATCCCTTCCTAACTGTAAACCTCACCGGCTCAACCACCGCCGATTCCACATCCTCAGGTTTCTCATTGGATGTTACAAAGTAATGTGTCTGAGTCAACAGTTGGCCATGTATCTTCCTCAACGGTTGGTAATGGATGGTCCACCACCATCTGCCTCCCAACCCTGGCCTTCTTCCTTGACTACCGATTCACCTCGACCTCATCTTCCTCATAGTGGTCGATCACTGAGCACTTTCTCCGCCGCCTTACAGATGCAGCCTTCTTCAGCTGAATCGATCTTCTGCCTGGAAACCTTTGAACTACTATTCTTCTTCCTGTGTCGATTCTTTGAAGCAAGCTTTAGCCTCGCCATATTCTTAACCCTCACCTTCCTCCTCTTCCTCATCCTCGACTTCCTCCTCGTCACCCCCCACTTCAGGGTCGAAATCCATGTCCTCCTCTTCTTCCTCCTTGTCCACATCAGGGTCAAAGTCCATGTCCTCCTTGTGTCTACACCAATTCGATCCCTTGGCCGCCGGAGATAGATTCCCCTTCTGGCCATGGCCACCGCATTTCGTGATGCGCTTCGACCATGGAGCCTCCTCCTCATCCTCCTTGAGATCCTCCAAGTAGTCGTCGATCTCCTCGTCTTCCTCGAGCTCCTCCCAGTAGTCGTCGTCATCCTTGTACCTGTGCTGCCGAGATCGCACAGTGGCAGGATTTATCCTCTCCTTGCGCACGCTGTTGTCGCCCTTCACCGGTAGCTTTGGCAACGACATCTCCTTGTCCTCCCAATATTTCGTGTCTGAGCCCTCTCCCCTCTCGCCGGCGCTCGAGGAAGAAACTTCCTCCTGGAACACAAACTTCTCATCATGTCTGTCAGGAGCTCTAAGAAATCCGAATCACCAGAAAGAAATTCCAACACTAGAACGTAACCAAATCGCATCAGTTCACATACAGATGAGGAAAATCATACATGAAATAGAAAGGAACCCTAACAAACTAGGAAGACTCTAGATAGGAGAATATTCTTCATTGCTTTCTCCATACTCAGTTCAGGGTTTTATACCCATTACATTCACTTTTCATCGTTTGAATTGATGCAGTAATAGGTAAACTATAAAAGAGATTACATCTGATCAGAAGCAGTAAAATGACATTGTCGGTAAATACTGTTGGTGGTCTTCACCCGTCGGATGTTTCTTTCGTCTTTCATGAGAACCAATTTGGACCATTGAAAGCTCTTAAAGCTTAGTCACCAAACCGGTATAACCACTACCGTCTACATTGTACTTCTTCTACCTCCAGAGCTCCTGACAGTTCCCCCGCAATACTTCGAGCTTGTCCTCAAGGTAGAAATTTTGGAAATGTGTGCTGAATAAAGCTTGCATCTTCCCAAGTCACATTAGCTTCCATCAGGCTCATCCATTGAGTAAGCCACTGAGTAACTGCTATCCCCTTTCAAGGAACAATTCTCCTGTCTAGGACTGCAACAGGCTCGGTCTTGATTCTCTCGTGAGCATCCACTAAAGGCAAGCCTAGTAATGGAACAACATTACTACCAACATGTTTTTTTAACTGAATGACATGGAAAACAGGATGAATTCTAGCATCTGGTGTCAGTTGCAGTTTATATGCTACAAATCCAATTCTACTCAAAACTCGAAAAGGCCCCTAATATTTGGATCGAAGTTTCAGTGATCCTCTCAACCCAAATGTGTTATGTCGGTATGGCTGCATCTTCAAGCAAACCATATCACCCACCTTGAAGCTCCTTTTGGTTCTTTTCATGTCAGCAAATTTTTTGATGTGATTGATTGTTTCTTAGAACCTGCAAGACTATCCTCAAATGCTACAAGTGCTCATTAAAGTTTCTGCTGTAAATTAATATGTTATTGAAAAAAACCAAGACAAATTTCCTCAAATATTCAGAAAATACCTTGTTCATCAATGCTTGAAAAGTGGGTGGTGCATTGGTTAGGCCAAACGACATCACAATGTACTCGTAATGCCCCCAAATGATTCTTGAATGCAGTTTTTGGAATGTCTTCTTCATTCATCCGAATCTGGTGATACCCCGATCGAAGGTCCAGCTTAGAAAACAAAGCAGACCTGTGAAACTCATCTAACAGATCTTCTATTACTGGCATTGAAAACTTGTTCTTCACAGTTAAAGCATTCAATTGCCTGAAATCCACACATAAATGCCAAGCCCCATCTTTCTTCCAAACCATCACTACTGGTGATGAGTAAGGACTACTACTAGGCCTGATTTCTCCCCTTTTCAGCATTTCTCTAATGATCTCCTCCAGAGTAGTCCTTTGATGGTGTGGGACTCTATATGGCCTCAAGTTTGGTGGTTCCGCCCTAGCTCTAAGGTGAATCACATGATCTCAATCACGGCTTGGTGGTAATCCTTCGGGATCAGCAAACACATCAGCAAATTATGTGAGGATTGATTCTATTCTAGGATCTGATTGTTTTGAAGTTTCTTTTGGCTCCAGCTCTACCGAGTTCACTTGAACTAAGAGTCCACTTGCTGTTTTTCTGACCATCTTTCCAACTGTCCAGAGGTCAGCATATAACTGTGGGATGGCCTAGTACAATCTTGGAATTGAATCAACTAACCATTCTTGCTTATGGTAAGTGATTTCTCCTTGAGGTCTAGATAAATCGGACTATGGTCATAAATCCAGTCTGCCCCTAGAATAATGTCATAGTTCCCCAACTTGAGCAATCTGAAGGTGGTAGTAAAAGAGGTGTTCTGAATGCAATACTGTAAGTTCTCTACCTTAGCATCCGAAATTAGTTCTCCCCCTCCAGTCACTGTCACTCTCCTTTGCGGCATTGTGCTCAATGGGTACTCATTCGCCACCGCTAGCTCATATTTCATAAAGGAATTTGTTCTACCACAGTCAACCAAAGCAATTGCCTTCCTGTTTCCAATGCGAATACCAAAGAAAAGGTTACAGGACCATCCACTCCATATGCTGCATAAGCAGACACATGCATCAACTGTTCTTGTTGATCAACATTAACTGCATTCTCTGCCTGATCAGGACTTCCCAGAGCGGTAACAAAACCTGACTGATTGCCTAAAGCTTCTTCATCATCGGTTACATAATTCATCTCCTCTTCGTGCGTCAACAAACTATGTAATGCATTCCTGATTTGGCAATGCTAATTATGACCAGGCTTCCAAGGCTCATTACAATGCCAACATAGTTTATCCATTTTTCTTGGTAAATTAATATTTTCGTACTCTTTGTTATCTACCTTTTGTTGGGGTGGGTTAGCTACTTTCTGAGGGACAGTAATTTTTTGCCTTGAACCCCCACCGACTTTGCTTACCCTTCTTGCTCCAGCTGCCTTCTCTTCAAGCTTGGCGTACTAGTAAGCCTCTAACAACCCTTTTGGCTGGTGACTGCTCACTCAATTTCCGCTCACTCAATTTCCTCTTTGAGACCCCCAATAAAACAGCTGAGCAAAAAGTTCTCCTGAAGATACGAATGGTCTCTTTTAACAAGTTCAACACATTTTTCAAAATAGTCAATGTATTTGGACACTGTGCTTAAGTGCTTGATGCCTAGCAACTTTTTGACAGCTTCATGAGCATTTGCTTCCGAGAAACGGTCACAAAGAATTGCACAAAATTGTGTCCAGTTCAATGCTTGCTAAGGAATTCCAACCCCTTTGAACCAAGTATTCGCCCTGCCTACTAGATGTCCAACAGCTAAATTCACCCATTGATCCAAAGGAGTACCCGCCATTTCAAAAAATTTCTCACATTAGTCAATCCATCCAATTGGATTTTCCCCTAAAAATAAAGATAATTCAAGCTTTGGTCCCTAAATGATGGCCTCAGCATATTGGTGCACACCATTGTTCTCCCCACAATAAGCATTTCTTTGGCCATCCAGCACTTGAACCCCCGGGTAATGCATATTTTGAGCCAAATTAATACCCCCATAGACATTGCCCGATTGGATGTATTGCGGCAAAGCAGGATGACAATACCCATTTCCTTGTTGACCACCCATTCCCATATATGCACCCAGGTACACTTGTTGTGGTAACTGAGACCTGACACAACCACCATTTCCCCCAGATGCTACTCCAGTTGGACCTCTATAAGGTGGATAAGAAGATGTTCTGATAGCAAGCGTGAACAGAGGTGGAAAGTGATTAACAACAACTTGACTTCCAGTTATAGCGAACGATTCCATGGGACTGCTAGTATACCCTATCGGCAACCCAACCCGGTTTAGTTCAGAAGAAACTAAGGGCATATTACCTTCAATATTCACCGACGGGCTCTGCTGTTCCATCTGGTTGGCCGCTTGAGGCGTTCTTGCTATCAGTAGGTTCCTGATCCCCATTACATCTGACTTGAGTGTTTCCAAATCTGCCATATGACACTGGATCTTTCCGATTTCTTCTTGAACATCCATATCTAATGGTAAAATATAGCCCTCATAGATTGCTTCCAACCAAACCCCTGTACCGTCGCACAATCGGGGGATTCTACGGTCTGCCCCAACCCCGATTAGCAACAGACTCACTCAAAACCAATAGCCAAGGAAAGATTGAAGCTTTGATACCAATTTATCAGGAGCTCTAAGAAATCCGAATCACCGGAAAGAAATTCCAACACCAGAACACAACCAAATCGCATCAGTTCGCATACAGATGAGGAAAATCATGCATGAAATAGAAAGAAACCCTAACAAACTAGGAAGACTCCAGATAGGAGAATATTCTTCATTACTTTCTCCATACTCAGTTCAGGGTTTTATACCCATTACATTTACTTTTCATCGTTTGAATTGATGCGGTAACAGGTAAACTAGAAAAGAGATTACATCTGATCAGAAGCAGTAAAATGACATTGTCGGTAAATACTGTTGGTGGTCTTCACCTATTGGATGTTTCTTTCCTCTTTACTGAGAACCAATCTGGACCATTGAAAGCTCTTTAAGCTTAGTCGCCGAACCGGTATAATCACTGCCGACTACACTGTACTTCTTCTACCTCCAGAGTTCCTGACAACGTTGTCATCATCCCCCTCCAGTATCCGGCCCTCCCATCCTCTCCTGTTCCGATCCATACACACCAAACCACCTCAAATCAGAACAAATCACCTCGAATCGGTCATCACCAGATCCCAACCCCAAAAAATGCCCAAATCACACACTAAATCAGCAGGCACTCGCCTAATCGCCCTTACCGATTTTTTACTTTTTTATGGCCAGATTTGACCGAATTTGGTTTCATAACCTTTAAGAAAGTCATCTTTTATAAAAATTTGTTGAAAAATTGAATTTTTGAGATGTTTTAAAATTTTGGTAGAAATACTATCAGATTTTTATAAAATTGTACAAGCTTGATCATGATCTGAAAAATTTATGGTACTATATATAGTAGTGTAAAATCATACAAATTTTTTTTAAAAATAATTTTACTTCATTTTTTATTTTTAAAAAATCAAAAACCAAATGAACATAATTGGGATGGTAACGTTGTCAGAATTTTATAAATTTTCTCGAGAGTGACTTTGATCCAAAATTTTTATGAGAGATTAGAATTGCCTCAGTACCATTCTCTAAAATTTTCAACCTTTTTGGTTTGCTCAATAAAATCTATGTAAGCATCAAACTTCATTTGTTATATTTCAAAAATCAAAAACAGAATGACACATAAATGGTACAATGTCCTTATAACAATTTTATAAATTCATAGTGTGATGGTTGTTCAAAATTTTTGAGAAATCTTAAGTATTTCTCAAGCACTCTTTTGTAAAATTTTCAAAAATTCTAAACCTTCTTTTATTACTAAAGCAAATCTATGTATTGATGATGAGACTTTTATCAGGACATAGCATTATCAAATTTTTTGAAAATTCTTGAAGCTTGAGCATTATATGAATTTTTTTTATAAATATTAATGATCCATCAGGACCATATACAAAAATTTCTAATGTGGTTTGAACCAATTTTCTTTTGGTTGAAGTTTGCTAGTAAGGCTTTTATCAGGACAATAGCACTTGTCTAAATTTTTAAAAATTCATAAATCTTGATAATTATCTAAAATTTTTATAAGAATATTAGTGATGTATTTTAACCATGCACAAAAAAATTTAAAATGTTATAATGCATTTTGTTCCATTTTTCATTTGGTTCAAACTTGCTATTTAGCGTTTTATCAGGATGGTAGCAATGTTCAAATTTTTAAAAATTCCTTAGACCTTACAATTATGTAAAAGTTTTATGGGAACATTATAGATGTGTTAGGAACCTTCATAAAAAATTTCAAAAATTTTCTACGTCATTTGAGCTATTTTTTGCTCAGTGCAAATTCACCAAATCTTAGCAAATCTCGCCGAGATTTCAGAAATTCTAGCCAAAATTTCAATTTTCTCAGTGCAAAAAAACATATTTGAATTTTTATTTTTGTATTTCGTCTGGGATTTGTCCGAAATTACGAGATCTCGGTGAGATTTCAGATTCCGGCCACCTTTGAGATGTCATCCGAAAATGAGATTTCAAACCTTGGTCACGACTTGATGATATATATATATATATAAGTTTCATTCTAAGGAAATTTTAATCTAACACTGTTACAATCATCAACCATGCTCTACTACTATAATATACCATAGTAGGTAGGGATGAAAATGGAACGGACATTTTCTGACCGATCTGGATATTTTTAGATACTGATTCTATCAGATCGGATATTTGTCGGATAGTATCGGATACGGATTTTTTTTATTGAATACGGATACGGATTTGGTAACTTATTATCCGTCGGATACGGATACAGATTTAGATAATCCGCATAATGATGGGTCAGATATCTGAATATACATATGGGCTAGGCCAAGACTACTCTTTTGGCCTAAAAAGGTTTCTTAATTTTAGAATTGTTTTCTAATTTAATTAATCTTTAAAGAAAGTTTCAATTATTAAAAATAGTAAACTAGCTCTAAAAATTATGAATTTTTTTAGAGAAAGTTTTAGTAACAATCTAATATTTAAAAATTATTTTTAAGATTTTATCATATATTAATTTTTCTAAAAATTTAAAAACTCCTATAAAATATATTAAATAAGTAGCTAAAATGCATAAAAACTCATAAATACATAATTTATTATTTTAAACATAATTCAACTAAGAATATAAATCTTAAATCATTATATGTAAGTGTTATATACTTTTCCTAGAGATATGATATCTAAGTATTATGAAACTTTTAGTATGTTATGTGTTTGCTTCTATTTGTATCTCTGAGTAAGGATTATCTTTATTTTATATTTTAATCTATGTGTATGATGTATTAATCGTATATATGTGATAAACTAAATCTTATATAATTTTGTTTGCGACATGGTATCTAACTATTGTCTAAGTGAATGAAAATACTTATATTTGTTCAATTTCTAATAATATTTTGATCAAATCAATTAGTTATGTGTTTCTGTTGATTTTTTATGTACAATTTAAGAGGTTATCATGTTCCGATAAATATTTGAAACCGTATCCGATTCGATTCGTATTCGATCCGTATCTGTATTCGATATTATCCGTATTCGTATTCATATCCAGACTATCCGTATCCGCATCCGAGAAAAAATATAAAAACAAATATTGTAGAGCTATTATCCATCTGTATCTGATCTGTTTTCACTCCTAATAGCAGGTGACATATGTTATTTTTCGATCTTTCTACAATCGAGAAAAAGACAAGAAATTGATAAGGACCAAAATAGAAAAATAGGACAAACCAAAAATAAAGCCGAAAACTCAACTTGCTCGGCTGGTGCCAGCTAGTGGTTGGGTTGGACTAGTCAGGCTGCCGTAGTTTTGTAGCCGTTCACATGTTTTGCTTGCCCGGCTGATCGGTGAGGGATATACAGGGGTATAGATAGCAGCTGTCTATAATATATCTTTATATCATCTATGAATAGTATTAAAAACAACTCATATAATGAATCGTGTATATGGTTATCTGTAATGGCATCTCATTCAATTAACAGACTGTTTATACAATGGTACACAAAATGTAAAGTTGCTTATTAGGCTGTCTATTAAATAGTAAATAACAGCTTTTTCTTTTCTCTACATCACTTAAAATTCTACGTGGCATCTCTTATAGACAAGGCTGTGAACCATTGTACATACCCCGGTATGGACTACGTTTTCCTTGGGTTTTGGTGGGTTCGTTCGTGGCCAGCCCATTGCCGTCGCCGCATCGGCCCATCTAGTCGAGTCGGCCTGGCAGTGCCGTGCCTCGGTGATGGTGCCTTACGTGTCCGTGACTCAGGAAACTCGATTCGGAGGAAAAAGAGACGAGAATTGCTTGTTGTTCCTGTAGAATTCATCCTCTCCAGTAGATTTAGGACCAGCTTTGAAATTTTGTTTTCGGCTCATGTCTCGAAGGTAGATAAAATTCGATCAAAATTTAAAAGGCAAAATTGAAATTCAGAATTTTTGAAATGAAATTTCCAAAATTTTGGTTAAAATTGCCAAAATCTTGACAAAATTCAACCGAGTGAAGAATAATCAAATCGATGTTAGAAAATTTTTATGGATGGTCCTGACATATCATTAATATTTTCATAAAAATTTCAGATGATAATCATGCCTGAGAAATTTTTAAAAACTCTGACAATGCTACTGTTGTAATAAAAGACTAACCAACAAATTTCAACCAAATGAAAAATGATTTAAACCATGTTAGAAAATTTTGAAACTCTTGGTGGATGGTCCTAAAGCATCATTAATGTTCCCATAAAGTTTTCAGATGATGATCAAGCTCGAGAAATTTTCAAAAATTGTGACAATGCTACCATTCTGATAAAAGCCTTACTATGCTGCATGTATTGCTTTTATAAATTTGAATGAGCAACCAAAAAAGGTTTACAATTTTTTAAACTTTTAGAGAAGGGTGCTGAGGAAATGCTTAATCTATCCTAAAAATTTTGGATCATGATCACCCTCGAGCGAATTTATAAAATTCAGACACTGGTACTATCTCATATGTTCCTCTTGTTTTTCATTTTTTTAAACATAACAAATGAAGTTCAATTATTTTGTAAATTTTTCTGAATGATCCTAAACTGTAAAAGATGTTACCATAAATTTTTTAGAGCATGATCAAGTTTTTACATTTTTCTACAAATCTGATAGTGCTTCTATTATTTTTATAAAATGTCTCAAAAATGCAGTTTTTAAAATATATTCATTGAAGATGACATTCTTAAGGGGTATTGACCCAAATCTGATTAAAAATACCTAGATTTTGGTGAAATTTGATAAAATTACTGTAGCAATACGAATTTTTTTATTCGGCCAGGACTTGGAATCTTGTCCCCACCAAAATCCGAGATCTCGTCCAAAATTTCTAAAATTTTGCTGAGATTTTAACCTTGTTCAGGACCGACAAAAACAAGACGGGGATAACTTTGTTGCTGCCATAATCCCATAATGGCCTGCAGATGCAGCCTTCCCTCTTTTGGTCATGACAGTTCAACAGGGCTTGGGTGATTCAGATCGACATACACCGGTACATGATCCAGGAACTGGTCAGTAGGTTTTGATGGTGATTTGATTTTAAGAATATTATCTGAGGTTGCATCTAGCTCTGATCCCTACAAGCAGAAGTCATTCTTGCTTCAGAAACAGTTCTAGACTTCCAGTTGTCCGCTTTTACAGCTATTTAACTTAACTACAAACTATATTTGTATTCATGGGACGTTGGACAGGAAAGTAATTAAGCTTGAGCGGTTTCATAATTTGCAGACACAATCGCATTACAGCCATTTGGGAATGGATCACTTTTCTAGCCCTCTTCCTCTCATTTTGCGCAAATTTAGCTCTCTTCCAAATAAAATTGCAAATTTAATCTCCTCCCCTACTGTGGAAGGCATGACAGGCGACACATGCCCTCTGCCACGCCCGGGGAACGTAGCAGCCAGCAAGCGCGGCAGCGGGCGGCTAGCACGGGAGCAAGCGATGCCGTGCCCGGGGAGGGTGGGAGGAGCCGACGTAACTGTGGCCGACGAGCATGGGAGGTGCTTCTGCGGTAGGAGAGCGCAGAAGGTGCCTTCTGCGGTGGGGAGTAAGCTAGATTTGCAATTCCATTCGGAAGAGAGCCAAATTTGCAAATAAATAAGAAGTGGGCTAGGAAAGCGATCAATTCACCCTTTGAGGCCAAAAATACAGTTTGAATATACTAACCAAGGCTTACAACTACAGCTATCATTTGCCAAAAGTAAGCAGCAGGTTGTCTTATTTCAAAAGGCAGAACAGCGCCCAAACGGTAATTCATCATCAGAGGAAAATTCTTTCTCCTATACCGAGTTGTCAAATATAAGCAGACATGAAAACGAGTTCGTTGATAAACAGTAAAAGCAAGATGTCAAATTGAACAAAAGTAGTAACTTGTTCCTGACCCAATTTTTGTTCATCGCTAATAACATCGTTTCGTTGCTGCAATTTATCGTTGAGAACTTTATAGATTATTTTGTTTGTTTTAAGTATTTAATATGTCACTTATTGGAGCTCCTCATCTGTATTACTCCAGTTGAACGTGAAATTAAAATATTGAGGTCCACCTACTTACCTGCTAGAAACGAAAACCAGTAAAGATTTTCAATCAGACCTTACTCAAACCACCAAAGAGTTTCCTCATATACAGTTTCAGCCAGGATACCGTTGTCTTAGCTGGACGATCAATTGTGGTTGCATCATTCTGTTACTAAACAGGATATAAACACCAAGAAGTAAGCTGCTAAATGATTGCTACAGCATTTTTTAGTAACAATGGCGCATCCCAAAGCAAAAATGTAGTAGTGTCAACCAGTACCTTGAGGCGCTTACAGGTTACAGCTGCCTAGTCCCTACTCCCTACCTCACCGGCTCACCCACACCTGCAGAGCACCACAGCCCTCTCATCAGAGCCAGTTTAACACTAGAGTAAAATTTCAACAAACTTTATACTCCATAAGAATGTAGCGGTATTTCATGCACTTCTATCGCCACCCACTTCTGGAAGAAACACAGAACTAAGTGAACTTTTACAAAATCACCGCACATTCTGTCAGTGTAAGAAGTTATTATGATTTATGAGCGCAAGAAGACAGCTAACTCACCTCCCGTTGGCCTGCAGCATTCCTCTTAGAGCAGCACACTGGGTAAAATCTGGACGAAATTTGGAGTTTATGTACTAAATACAAAAGACCAGACTACCAATTAAACTTATATGACTATTGATACATGCCAATTAGATAGTTCCATAAGTTTAATTTTTGTCTGATATGCAGCTACTTATCACCTTGGAGGCTGATTCAATTAGACTAATTTAGTACGTGGCAATCAAACAGATAAATCAAATTTGGCCTAGGTATGGTATGCAGATCAATTCATCGATTCTGCAGAATACGAGTCACTGACATGATGACATTTAACTGAACTCAAGCTTGGACTTCTTGGTATTGTCAACTTCTTGTCATAATTTTAGTTTCCAGAATTCCTTGTTCCACTGTACTTATGCTTGCGCATTCCGCTTCATGATGTATCAGGCCTTAATCATATTAGTACCAGAGGTTGTGCTACCGCCTACCCAATTCAGCAACTGTTCCTTCCTTTGATATTAAGTTAACACAAAGGAAGGGAAAACAAAAGCATAAAGCAGGAAAACTATATGCACAATTTTGATGCGCGCTTCAACGTTGTAGTGCATAACAGTCAGATTATGATGACAAACTTGATATTTGGAATAACATTTTGCATCTTAGTCCTGCAAATTAATTTGACATGAGGTTGTGTTGCTCCTTGTAGACAGCCATTGTAAAGGTGCAGTGCCTCGGTGCCTCTGATTTTTTTAACACTACACAGCTAGGCGATGATCTTTTTAGTCAATCATAAGCTGTGAGTTGGAAGACGCACAAGGAGACATTTGAACTGATTTTGATGAAATAAATCATAAGCAGCATAGTCAAGGCTGAAAATACTCAGATTGTGTGTTCCAACCAAATGCATCTGCACCAATTTCATTCATATCAGCATCCAAACTCCAGATGGAACGCATAATTTATCAACTCAGTTTCCGCTCAGCAAGAACTCCAGTTCTTGTGCGCGCTGATCAGCGCGGAGAGCAAGCCAGCGGACGACATCAGCGTGGAGCTGCCGAGCAATCCTTTCCCGCCGGTAACGTCCCCAAGCGCCATTACGGCGTCCGCCATGTCCTGCACAGCCGACATCCGCTTCAGCAGCAGCTTCCCCCGCATCGTCCTGACCGCCTCATTATACTCTCCGCCACCCTCCGCCAACCGCTTCTTGAGGAAGATTCCATCTTCGCCACCTCTTCCAGCTTAATCGTGATGGAGCCGACGTATCCCAGCAGCTCGGGCCAGGCGCTGAGGCGCTGGAGGCGGGGGAGGAGGTGCGCGGGAAGGAGGCCGGCCTTGGCGAGCCAGACGAACTGCTCGAGGAAGTAGTACTAGTAGAAGCCCTCGCCGCCGTAGGCGAGAAGCACGAGGGGAGGGGGAAGATATGCAAGTGGGCACAGAGGGCGTTGATGTCCTGGACGAACTTGCCGAGGCGGAAGGCCTCACGGCTGAGGCCGACGCTGGACTCGAAGGACTTGTCGCGGCGGGCGAGGTAGGCCTCGACGTGCACGAGGAAGTCGCGGGCACGTAGCCAAACGGGAGATACCACCGGCACCGGATTCGGCACGGATCGGAGCACAGCAGTTGGGCTCGTCGTGGGTTGTGTGCGAATCGTACGTACGTTGATGTGCTTCGGCGTGAGGGACCGAGAACCACGGCACTTGTGAAGTTGTGAATGGTGTGAAGAAAAGAACTGCCCTACATGGAATTTCAAATGGGCCCTAAAAGTTCTTACTACAAGGTTCATATGTTAGGCTTTAGGCCTGTGCCCATTAAAGTGGCTAGTGCAAGATGTGTAGGGCAGAGAGCCCGTTACCACATGGGCTCCGTTCCATATGTATCCACCATCCGCTGGAGTTCCTTCCAGACTGAAATTAAGTTTTTTTTTTTTTGAAAAATTGGCCAGAGCACTAGCATGCATTATAGAAGAAGAGAAATAACAGACGAGCTACATACACACTCACGCACCCCTCATACACACGCACGCCCGTGCAGTACTCGTCTCTTCACGCAGGCCCGTATTGAGCCGAACACGAACGTGGGCGAGCGGAGTGACTTCCGCACGCTCCCGCCAACGGGCCTTCGTGCCGCTCGCTGAAATTACAAGTTTGAGAGATGCTTCTATACAACATTATTTTAAAATTATATAAATATTACTTTAAAATGTATATAATTTATATTGAAATAATATTTGCTTAACGCTAATGATAAATTCTTATCCGTAGTGACGTGCAGGTAGGTTTGTAGAATTTTTTAATAATTTTTTAAAAAATATAAAAATAATATGCTATAATTTTTTTATAGATCTACCCTACTGCCGCCATTTGAAATGGCGACAATGCATCTGTCACCATGTAAATTGGCAATAGAGAAGTATTTTTTTAAGTTGTAATTAGCAAGGAAATATTTACGAAACGGGGGATTTGTTTGTGCAAATACACATCGTAATTTTTTAAAGTTGTAATTTGCAAGGAAATATTGGAAGGAATAGTACGAAGGATGGTATAACATTTTATAGTGAAAGTGGGAATACATGACGCATATAGTTCAGATTGGTGACGATGTTAGCCTTCCTAGTTCTAGGTACAAATGGCCATAGAGAGAGACAACGAATATAAACTACATGGAAGATAGTTGGGGGTCTGTCATAATTGGAGACAGGGGTATATAGATACCGCGCTATGGACGAAGGTTGCTAGAGGTCAAATGTGTAGCCATACATTACCCACATGGAGTGTTGGTCGTTTGAGCGGGGTGGACATGATTGGCTGTCATGGTAGAGGCAAGCACATCTGCAACTCGTGTTCCCACAGTAGCAATAGGTGAGATAGCTATCTACTCCTGTGGAAGTCAATAACTGGCTCTTGTACTTCCTAGTTAGAAATATCCCGTTCACACAAAGCAACGGATGGCAATGCCTGAAGGCGTTGATACATGCACCGAATGCAAAGAATGCGCGTTTCAGTACTATCTTCCTAGTGAAGCATTGCGAATGCTGCTCATAAATATCGACATAAGTTCCAAAATTCATTTTCTTGATCACTAGAAGCATACATGGCGGGTTCTGACAGGAATCTTCGTATGTCCTGTACTTTACTTCCAAGGCTTTTTACTTTGCTCTCTATGCCTTCGCATAGCTGATGGTGTACTGAAACCCCTGCTCTATTAAAAGTATGATGGCACGTGGCTCCAAATCAAGATTGCTCACAATCTTCCCGTACATTGCATTCGCAACAAAGTCTAAAGAGATGTTTCTATGCGATTGTATAGATTCTATCAGTACACATGTATGTGAGACAACTATAGAACATTTTCTTATGGTGTTCCATTTAGGCAGGTATGCATGGACATGCCATGGGCAACCATCCATCTCACATCATAAACCCGCTGATCTGGATTAACAACCTTAAATGTTCCTCGTAGCGACACTGTCGATGCTGTTACTACTTCCTAAACCTCCTATTTACTCTTGTAATTAGATCCCTGCCTCACCTTATTCTGATCATACTCCTATGCAACGCCTTCAACTTTGTTGACCACCAATCTATCGAACCAGTACTCCTCAAACTCTGCAGGAAATGACTCTTCATGACTTTCTTCATCAGATAAAGCCTTATAGTCATGTCTCTTAGTCTCCATCGCTTCTGCAAACCATTTAAACTGTTTTTTCTCACCTGCCACACCTATTGATCTCCATCTCCAGCACATCTTGCAAGGAAGCAGCCTATCATAGCGGTGAAATCATGTACATACGCTTGACTGATTGGAAAACCTGGCTTCGAACTTCAGATTGAGCTGTAGGTCATTTTGTCTTATCCCATAAAATGATGGCAACGCCCTCTCATGCTTACATTAAGCTCTCGTTGGGTTCGGTAGTATAGTCATGTTTGGATTTGCACACCGCTACAGAATACGTGTTTACTGTCAGGTCCACATCGACATCATTGTCGGATATAGACCCAGCACTACCTAAGTGGCGGTGATAATTACTATCACTGCCGATTCATACTGCACAACCAGCAGTGATAAGTAACTATCAATACCGCATTTTTATATATATCCAGCAATGATAATAATTATCACTGCCGGTTATATCTGATAACCGGCAGTGATAAGTAACTATTAGTGCCACATTTTCATCAATATCCAACAGTGATAAGTAGTATCACTACCACTTTTACCTTAGCAACCGGCAGTGATAACTCTTTGTCATATTTTCATATCCAAAATCTGGCGATGATGGGTTTTTAAACCTTTATATATATATATATATATATATATATATATATATATATATATATATATATATATATATATATATTCGTTACATATATTATGTAATGTTGTAGCATATATATTGTACAAGAGATATATTCTCACATGCAGATATCGTTGTGCACAATAGTAATGAAACATCGCTAAAGGGTAATTCAAATACATTGAAGCATCATAATATTTAATTATTACATTGTTTATTCACTTTTGAAGCATTCATAATATTTAAGTATTACATTGTTCATTCACAATCGTTGATATCTCACTTAAGCAACAAATGCTCGTGAAACTCGCCCTTCGGGTTGATAATTTCTCGAATGATGAAATCGGCTAGCTGCTCTCGAAGGGCTTCAATTTCGTTGTCGAGCAGGCTGCTGGTGCCCAGCTTCATGCGATGTCATGGAAGGAATTGAAGCAGTAATTAGTGTCATCGTCTTTATAAAGAAAAGTATGGGTCAACATGTAATGATCAATATACCAGCTCGCCGTTGTAGTCCGTACTGTCAGTGATGAACGCGTGCATATGTGTCATTGCGTAGTATCCACATAAATTGTTCCCTTGGGGTTTTCTTAGGCACAAAAAATTAGTTTTTATTCTGAACTTCTTCGTGAATGGACGACACTGCTAACTCTTCTTGCGGTATTTTGCGTACACCCTGTTCATGGTTTCGAGTAGTCATTAAAATTAATTAGGTGCAATGGGATGAAAGATTACTGAAGCAATAATGCAACGATCGAGTTGACCTGTTTAGCAACTCTATTAATTCTTTGTAATTGTTTGTCGGTTTCCTCATTGAGTCCAAGGCAGTGATGTTGCTTTCGTTTAACATGAAGACGAGTACGATCCAGTGAAAGCTGCAGAAGCCAATTAGTCGTCACATAGTGTTGTGTATCAAATATGTGAGACTAGTAGGCAAGGAAATACACACTGAAAGTTGTAGGGTAAAAGTACGTAGGTCTTGTCTTGTAGGTTTAGCAGCGCCTTGAGTACGTACTCCGTAACATCATTTATCGTTCTTGGATCTAGAATAAATTTGCAGTTGACAAGTCCCAGGTCGAGGAATCCTATCTTTTCATTTAAGTCCACTCTAAGTGTCATTGCCTCCATTCTGCATAAAAAAAGAAGTCAGATCCTCAGTTTAAGGGTACGTGAATGTACAGTATGAATTATACAAGAGACTTACAGAGTCCACATTCTTAATATAGACACGTTCAAGTCGTCTCGTTGGTACAACTGATATAGTTCTGTGTGTTCTACCCAGAAAACGCTGTCTATATTGTGAAAATCTACATCTTTGTATTTGACTTGGAAAGCATCGTTCTTTGTCTCTTGGACATACTGCTGGTACCATTGATGTAGACATCGTAACTGTGTTGTCAGTCTGGGCTCCTCATTTGGATCCACCAAAGCTTTCCCATTAACGAATGGCCACTTTAGAGGGGGCTCCTGCCCTTTAGCACCACTTTGGCCTCTAGCAACAGCAGCTTTACCACTATCTCCTTTAGATTTCTTCCTAGAGATGCGCTCTTAGTTTGATCATTGGCTAAGTTGAGGAGATTCGGTTGCCCGTCCTGTCTGTTTAACCGTCGTTAAGCCCACGAAGAAATCCCGTTTAGCAACTTCGATTTCAACCTTAGCAAGTAGTGGCATCTTTTTGAAGTGCGCTGTTACACTAGCGTCTACTTCCCTTCTTGTTTCTTCTTCGATCAAGTCATATGCTCGTTTCTTGCTAAGAGTTTTGGCTGGCTTCACAGATGAGGAACCTTCCCCCCTGACCGTGTAGAATGTTGAGATCACGGTGCTCTTTGATTATTGTTTTGTGGCGCTGGAGCAAGAGAAGGATCTTTCTTGGATGACGCCGGAGGAGGAGGACTTTTCCTGGGTGGAGAATCCGCCTCGTCATCGTTATTAAGATCATCGTCATTGTCATCATCTGAGGCAAACTTTATATAGCGCTTGCGCAAAACTCTAAATGTGCCTAGGTTTTGTCCAAGATTATTTTCCCCCTCCTCGCCCAGGATCTCAACCTCCACTTTGCGGTATCTGTCAACCACGCTGTCAACTGAAACTCTGGCGTATCCCTGAGGAATTGGGCGATTATGCAACATCTGCCCCTCGAAGCATGGCCAAGCCACCCCTTTAGCCACCTTGATGGTAATGTTCGCTACGGGCAGTGCAGACTGCAGCGTGTCGGCTCTACGATTTTGTCCACAGGAAAACTACACGCTGAGTCCTCTTCAGGAACACCCGTAGACGCTTGGCTGCTTTTATGAGCCCCGGCGGGACTCTGGAGCTGGTGGCCGTCGTCATGTGACTGACGTTCGCTAAGGACGTTTGCTAGCATTTCTTGCATCTTTTGTATCTTGTCTTCAAATTCAATTTCCCTTCTGTGCATCTGGTCTTCTATTTCTCGTACACTTTCATCCAACTGTTCTTGTCTGGATTTCTTTGGTTGCTTATAAATTTCAGCATCCTCTGAGAATGCTACTTTCTAGGGCACCAAGCCGAACCCTCTAGTGCGACTAGGGTGCTCTTTATTACCCAAGGTGCGTGTTAGCTCGTCATTCTCCCTTCTTGACTGGAAGAAGCCCTGAGTAGTTTGGGAGTGGGCATCTGCGATCTTCTTCGAGATTTCCTCGTCTTTCTCGCTTCTGAAGCTTAAGCTACCATCATCCGATAGACTAGCTCCCCTCGCAAGCAGCCAGTAATTTGATCTGGGGGCCATCTCGGACATCACAGTAATAACACCACTACGAATTATCTGTTCTTCCCATGCATCACACTTGGGTACTTTCCTCACGTAGCCACCGATGCCTAGCACATGGGGGTAAATGTTCTTGTCCGAATTAGCCTTGTTCTGTTGGTTGATAGCCTGGGTTTCATCAGATTTCTTATACTGCATGAATTCATCCCAAAATTGCTCTAACCTCGGGTATCTATTAAAATCTGGCATTTGATCCTTCTTGACATACTCCTTATTCAGCTTTGTCTTCCATTTCTTCCATGCGGATCCCATAACGGTTAATGCACGTTTCCTGGCAAGCTCCAACTAATCTTCGGGAAACTGGAACTTGGCTGTCAACTCTGTCCACAATGTTTTCTTGATGTCATCGAGAATATACGACAGGCAATCGCATTGACGTGTCCATGATTTGTAGATGATAGGCACATTATCTCTAGTTAGGACCCCGCATGTTGTCCGACATGGCCCAAGCAATGATGTGGGTATAGCTGGTTCCCCGACTACGTTAAGCTCCACGATCACTTTTCGTTCACCTGTGTGCATCTTGCTAGTACCTCGCCCACGACGCTGCCTTCGTTCACTTGAGATGTCTGACCCTGCATTTTGACCGTTTCATTAGTCGTTTGGCCCTGCTAGAGAATTACCCCGTCTACGTGAAGAATTTCATCGAAAAGCACATCCTATTCAAGAATGATACCAAAGAATTACCTCGTATACATTTGTTGCCTCGGGTTGTTCTAAATTGAGGAACCTTGTCGGGCTTTGCTCTGGGATTTGGCTCATGGGCTCAGCACCATCCAGCACTTTTCCTTGATTGGAGGCCATGTGCAACAAGTTTGTCTGAAATTTTAAATTAACAAAGTCAAGAGATGAATCTTCGCACAATTTGAATGACCATTTTATCGTGCGTTAGAGTTGCTAATATCAACGTTTTGTATTTATAAGGCGTAATATCAACGTTTTGCATTTATAAGGCACAATATCAACATTTTGCATTTATAAGGCATAATATCAACATTTTGCATATATAAGGCGTAATCACCATTTTGTCATGCGTTACAGTTGCTAATATCAATGTATGTGGTGTGTCGTACTTGCCTGAATGGGCACTACCCGCCAGCGATGGAACAAATTCACATGATGCCGATACATTTGACATGATACATAGAAATTTCAAAATTCATCAAGAATTAGAATAATTCACATGATACATATACATTTGACATGATACATACAAATTTTAAAACTCAAATACATTACATTTCACATATACATGATACATAGAAATTGCTTCAAAATTCACATATACATAGAAATTTCAAAATTCACCAAGAATTAGAATATTCACATGATACATACAAATTTCAAAATTCAAATACATTACATTTCACATATACATGATACATAAAAATTGCTTCAAAATTCACATATACATAGAAATTTGAAATTCACCAAGAATTAGAATATTCACATGATACATATACATTTGACATGATATATACAAATTTCAAAATTCAAATACATTACATTTCACATATACATGATACATAGAAATTGCTTCAAAATTCATATATACATAGAAATTGCCACTGTCCACATGTGATGCAAACTATGAAATCTTAGTTCCAAAGTCCCAATTCTTCAACAATGGTCAAAATGCACATAATTGGTCATTTCTCTTAACATAAAGAACCCACGAATCTGTGTAGGCCTACCACCCCCACCCACCCCCAACACATGCAATATATTGGAAGACTTCAACATTATCAAGTAATCTAAGGCGGGCCTACTCAACTTTGAAGGCTTGAACTAACAAGATAAGGTGTGATCTACCCCAACCTATATTACTAATCTGATGAATCACGGCCACCAAAAGAAAATGCAACAAACCAAAATACCGGAGAAATGTCATCTTTCAGCTAAAGAACATGTGTTTTTTAGGCAAGGCACCACTGTCATACCAAGCATTTGGGAGGGTAATCTGCTGTTGCAGTTTTGGCATATTACATCATAATAGCAACACATATGCAGCTCAATGGACAATTGCCTAGATCCAGTGATAAAATACACAAATAGCAGGGCTCTATGGATAGATAGAACAAAATGGAACAAGAACATCCGCACTAACCCTAAACCAACAGATAGATAGAACAATCCAAAACCAAAATACCAAGCACAAAACAATCTACACACACAACACATAGCACAAGCTTACAGTATTGGGAGGCGACAGCAGGGGAGGCGCCGCAGGAGGAGACAATGGGAGGGTCGCCTTGCAGGAGGGCAGCAGGGGAGAGTCGATCTTGAGGAGGGCGCGTGGGGACGCGGAGTGCTCGCAGCGGCTAGGGTGCACAAACAAAGGACAGGAATTACAAACGGGATGCGAAATGTCTAAGTGTGGGAAAGATGATGTATATATAGGGAGGATTATTACTGTCGGTTCAATGAAATGACCCGGCACTGATATATTATCTCTGTCGGGTTGTTTTAGACCCGGCAGTGATGTAGAACTATTACTGCCAGGTCATAAATGAACCGGTAGTAATATAACAACATCACTGCTGGTTGACATATAACCCAGCAATGATGTATGACTATTAGTGCCGGGTCATTTATGAACCGGCAATAATATAACAACATCACTACCGGTTAAAATATAGCTCGGTAGTGATGTGGAACTATCAGTGCCGGGTGCAAAGTAAGACGTGGCACTGATGTATTATATTAGTGCTGGTCATTGTATATCAACAGGCACTGATGTTCACCATCTGTGCCACGTTACCAAAGAACCGACAGTGATAGTTCCTACGCCCCCCCACTATCGTGTGCATGCCAAGTGCTGGTGTGGTAGAAATTGTTGCCGCGGCAAGGATTGGGTAGCTTGGTGTGGCAGAAATTGCTGCCGTGGCAAGGACATAGCAGAGGGAGACAAGGACATGGCAGAGGGAGGAAGGTAAAAGAAAAGGAATTTTTTGATTTCTGGACAGCTACACGGATTTTGATTTAATTGAACATCCAAATTGAGGTGAAAATTTTTGAAACTTTTCGAGGAGGATACTGATGAGCTGATGATGTTTTTGTAAAATGTTTGGCTTGAGATTTGACCTGAGGAGGTTTGTAAAATTCTGACAAGCTGACTAATTGACTATTGATTTCTTTGTTATTGATTTTCTACAGGTATCAAACAATATCGAAATATTCTAAAAAATTTTCTGGATGATTATAATAATCAATACTCCATACATTATAAATTGAAGCATGTCCTTCGTACAAAATGTTTATATTACAAATTGAAGCTTGACCTTCATACAAAATAAAGCATATCCTTAATTATACAACTATGTTACAATCCGACCTTCGTTATGATCGCGACGTATGTATGTAGCTTCCTCTATGTCTTCAATGAGACCTAGTTCGATTTTCTCATCGAAAGGAGAAAGCTCATCGAATTAGTTATAGTCTTCCTCATCGACTACATTCTCAACTCCCACAATCCTTCTTTTTCCTTAAAGAACCACGTGGCATTCCTTGTCAGCCGGATCCCTTACAAAGTAAATTTGTGTAACGGCATTAGCAAGTACGAATGGTTCTTCTCTGTATCCGACGTGTTTAAAGTCCACGGTAGTGATACCGTACTTGTCGATGTTCATGCCCCTAGGTAGCCTGACCCACTGGCACCGAATGAGGGGGACCTTCAAAGGTCCATAGTCAAGCTCCCAAATCTCTTCTATGAATTCGTAGTACATCTGCATATTGCCATTGCTGTCATAGGCATCTATACAGACCTCGCTGTTCTAGTTGGTGCTCTTGTTATCTTGTGCTCTCATATAAAATGTATATCCATTGATGTCGTATCATTCAAATGTCAAAATTGTATATGACGATCCCTTAGCCAACGCTCTCAATTGAGCACACTCTATCTGTGTATGCATCATGTGTCTAAGCAACCAATCTCCAAAGTTATCTCTGTGCTCTCTCGCGATCCAAATCTTAGACTTACATGGGTTTTTTTTCGTAGCATGTTCTTGTGCATGTTGACATATGGGGCCGCTACAACTGATTGGTGCAGAACTGTAAAATGTGCTTGCGTGAATGAAGCACGATCATTCGTACGGATCAATTTCTGACCTAGTGTCCCTTTCCCTTGTAGCCTCTCTTCATGGCGAGATACGGGCACACCAATCGGTTTGAGATCCATGTAATCGATGTAGAACTCGATGACCTCCTTTGGTAGATCATAGTAAAGGGAGGAAAAAAAGAGAACATACACACGCATAGCAGACAACCTTTTCTGTAGGAGCTCAAGCAATAGCAAAATCACTAGACGTAGGGTTGTTATCTCGATCGTGAGAGGCTCGAACCAGTATAAAAATTCCCTGTCTACTGTCCTTTCGAGCATAGCATCCTAATAGCATTCTTTGGATATAAACCCTCCGTGGAAAAGGGGCCATGGTTGATCTCTCAATCAACAAGTAAGCTCGGTGAGAAACCCGTTTTCCAAACTTCGACACTAATAAAATCATAATATTATGAAAGTACTTTTCGAGATAAATCTATACATATGTTTTTCATATATCCAATTTAAATATTTAAAAAGATACTGACAATCAAAATTTCAAAAGTTTTACTACACCTATGTTCAAAACAACTATTTATGATTGAAGGGAGTGGCATCTAATGGCTACTATAATTCAACTTAGTTAGGGTCTACCAGATTAAGGGCTAGATGTTTTGCTTTTTTGAGAGGATTTATAGCTAGTGTTTTGCTTTTTAGTGAGGATTTCTAGCTATTTATCTTTTTTTCTTAGCAACTCTCTATGAGCTTTTAGGATTTCTAGCCTATTTCTCTTTTTTTTAGAAACTCTCCATAAGCTTTTAATATATAACGGATGAAAGATGCTCTTACACTACTACAGAAAGGACTATATTGGACCCTTTATCACAGATGATTTTTGAAAACAATCTGTGTTAAATATAATTACAGACGGTTCTTCAAAAATTATTTCTGATGATTACATCATAGATGGTTTTAGCCAAAAACCGTCTTTGATGTGCATCACCATAATCACAGATGGTTTTTATCTAAAAGTGTCTATGATATAAATAATGCACCTCACAGACAATTTTAGCCTAAAACTATCTATAATGTGTATCGCTATCATCATAGATGATTTTATCAAAAAATCATCAGTAATTGCCCTCTCCCACACCTGTTTTCCTAGCACCCCACACACACCCCAGGCTCCCGACACACTACCACTCCCCTTCTAGATCCGACGCACCCCTCGTCTATTGCCCCCTCACTCCCGATGCAGCCACTCGCCTCTAGACCTCCAGATGACGCCATTGCTCCCCATGCCGCTCCCCTTCCAGATCCGACGCCCCCCAGCCGGTGCCTCCCATGTGCAGCCGCCTCCCTCTTCACCCAAGTGTAGCCATGTCGCACCGGCCTCCCCCGCCACCCATGAGTAGCCAACGTCACCCCTCCATTGTCGCCGCTTCCACCACCGTCCTGCCTGCGCTGGCCTCCCACCTCCACGTGAGTCTGTCCAGATCCAGCCAACTATGGTCGACGCTGATGGCAACCCCAAGCACGCCAAATCTGGCCAAGGTTGAGCCAACACCGGCCGCACTCTCACCTGCAGCTGGATGTCACGATCCCAACTACCTCTCACTACTACAAAACACCACATCACTGCCGGTTCCAAACTGGCATCATTGTCGGATATTGGAGCCGGTAGTGATTGGTCGGCAGTGATAGTCGGACTATCATTGTCGGTTCTAGAACCAACAGTGATACCGATATCATTGTCGGTTTGTATGCGAACCGGCAGTGATAGTGTAAATCCAAAAATCACTCGGTAAAATCAAAAAATAAATTTATTTGCACCTGGACCAACCTGTATGTACTACTATGCATGTTCGCGCATCACAAGGCACAAGTCACGCGATTTTCATATGAAATACGTGCGCGTGCAGTTGCTAGGATTTGAACCCGTGATCTACTGCTTCGCGTGAACTCCCCTTACCATCTCACCTAACACACACTTCTCAACTACTATAAGATATATTTTCCTTTTATCCCTTCGTATCTGAAAATTTCAATGATTATTTGGACATCTAAATGACTTCAAATAAAAATTTGTCAACTACAAAGTTATAGATGTCATTGAGAGCTACAATTTTTATATAAATTTTGTCTCCATTCAACTCCGTATGTAAAAGTTATGATTTTTCAAAAATATTATCACTGCCTGTTCGGATTCCGAACCGACAGTGATACTATTATCACTGCCAGTTCGAATTCCGAACCGACAGTGATACTTCCTCCATTATCACTGCCGGTTCTTAAGAAGAACCGGCAGTAATAATATCATTGCCGGTTTTTTTTAGAACCGGCAGTGATAAGTTACTATGACCGCTGGTTCTTCTTCGATCGAGTATTTGTGCTGGTTTAGCTTATGAACCAGTAGTGAAAGTGTTATCACTACCGGTTCTAACCGAATCGACAGTGATAGGCTGGCAAGAAAGCGGTTCTTTGTGGTAGTGTCTTGCACTCCCAACTTAGTAGTAAATATTGTCCTTTTCAAATTGTGCTATGATTTTCTTGGTTGGATCTGGAATTTGGTAATTACTTACCAACTTAGTTATTTGGTAGTCTTCTATTTGTTCGGGCTGTTAGTATATCGAAGAGTAGAAATCAATAGTTGTGAGATTTAGATAGTTTGGTAATTGCTTAGCAACTTCATTAATCACAATATACCAGGTACAAATTACCAATTGATGCTTTAAAACAGCTTCTTTGTTCTGAGATCTATGTGAATTAGTAGAAACAAAACTATACCTGGAGCTATTGGCCTCATAGCCCTCCTCACAAGATTAGAGATTTGATTCTACATCACTTGAAGTATGCTTTGAGTGGTATACATCTTGGATATATAATACCCACTGCAATAGATGCAATTATTCGAAAGGAATTTGTGTATCGTGGTAATTCTACCTTGAGCCTCTTCGTTTTCCACCTTCTTTTGATTAGCAGCTATTGCTGGGTAGAGAAGAAGATAACAAAGCATTGGACTACACTCGAAGATAACAATTGTTACCATCAAACTCAAGCACAGCGTCTTCAAGAAAGACCATATGGCCTTTTGTTCCCTGTTTTCTAAATTTTAGTCTTCGGTTTCTTTTGCTCACCGAATTCAATTCTTATGCTGTAACTTTTTTTGTTGTTCTTGTTGTGCAGCACATGATGTATGGATTTGGGGATGATCCAGATGTGAGTTTTGGCTGAGTCAAGTGTCTTTTCTTGGACACGTCATATCTGGGAAAGGAATAGAGGTAGATCCGAGCAAAATAGAAACCATCAAAACATGGAAAAGACCTACCTCTCAGACTGAGATTAGAAGTTTCCTTGGATTAGCTAGGTACTACTGTAAGTTCATAAAAGGTTTCTCCCAGATATTTACTCCTCTCACCAAACTCCTACAGAAAGGCTCAATGTCATAGTCTGACCATCCAAAGCTTCATGCCTAAGCAAATTAAAGAATTGGGTAAAAGGGAGATTGGCTCTGGCATACCCTCACTTACAGCTACGTTATCGGCTCTTTTTATCCGATCAACTCTCTTAGATCAAATCAAAGGAAAACAAGTAGCAAATAATTTCATTCTAAAAGAAACTCAGAGGTTCAAGTCTGGTCAGCCCTCAGAGTCAAATTGGATAAAGAGGGAAGCTGGAGATTGCATAATCGCATTTGTGTTCCCAAGGATACAGAAATTAGAACCACCATTCTTAAAGAGGCTCATGATACTCTATATCCCATTCCCATCCATTCTGGAAGCACTAAGATGTATAAGGATTTAAAAGAGAACTTTTGATGGAGTGGTATGAAGGAAGAGATTGTTGAATATGTGATTAAGTGTGACACCTGCTAGAAGGTTAAAACTAAACATCAGTGTCCTGCAGACTTGTTACAGCCTTTCTAAATCCCTGAATGGAAATGGGAGGACGTCCGTATGGACTTTATTACCGGCCTACCTAGAATTGAAGCTAAGAAAGATGCTACATGGGTCATAGTGGACAGACTCACCAAGTCTGCTCACTTAGTTGCCATTAGTCAGAAGTATTCAACTCATAGGTTGGTCGAGATTTTTATTAAACGGATAGTCACACTTCATGGAGTCCCAAAAACCATTACATCAGATATAGGTTCAATCTTTGCCTCTAGTTTCTGGTGAAGTTTGCAAACTGTCTTAGGGATAGGGCTGGAAATTTGGCTCGCGGCTCGGCTCGAGCTCGGCCAGGCTCGGCTCGGCTCGGTCAGGCTTGCGGCTCGGAGCGAGCCCGAGCCGAGCCGATTTTTGTGGCTCGGTTTTTTAGCGAGCCGGCTCGGCTCGGCTCGCCTCGGCTCATGAGCCATTCGTTAACTCGGCCCAATTAGCCCATATGAGCAAAACCTTAAGCAATACCTTCGAATTTTGAATTCTTGAACCCTTGATGATGCATGCACAACATTATATTGGTAGTTTGATAATTGATTTTCTTGCAATGTGCTAAATAGTACTAGATAAGTAGATGATTCTATGTGGTTGATGATTTGTCTAATGTCATTACCATTATTAGTTACGACATCTAAAGTGTGTATATCTAACCAACCGACAATTATTGATTTCAATCCTTAATAACAAAAATGAACCAATGCCTAAGGAAATGAGTGGCCTTGCAATGTTGGAGATACTAGATTTAAGCAATAACAACTTGGTGAGGAAGTTCCACAGAGATAGCAGAATTGCAAATTTTTGGTCATCATGAATCTCTGCTCGTGAGTTAACGAGCTGCTCATGAGCTGTGGGCGAGCCGAGCCGAATCGGCTCTTCAGGCTCGCCGAATAACCGAGCCGAGCCTGGTTCGGCTCGCTCCCTTACCGAGCCCAAGCGAGCCGAGCCGAGCCTAGCTTGGCTCGGCTCGTTTCCACCCCTACTTAGGGACCAAGTTGAAATTCAGCACTGCTTATCACCCTCAGACTGATAGGCAAGCCGAAAAGGTGAATCAAATTTTAGAAGATATGCTAAGAGCCTGTGTGCTGAATTTTAAAGAAAGTTGGGACAAATACCTCCATCCTGCTGAGTTTGCCTACAATAATAGCTATCAATCTAGTATCCAAATGGCCCCTATGAAGCTTTATATGGTAGGAGGTGCAGATCCCCAATTTGTTGGTATGAAGTGGGAGAGAAATCACTAATGGGTCCAGAGTTGATTCGTTAAAATGATAAGAAAATTAAAATCATTCAAAAAAAAGGCTGAAAACAGCTCAAAGCAGGCAAAAGAGCTACGCTGATAAGCGTAGAAGAGAACTAAAATTTCAATCGGAAGATTATGTCTATTTAAAAGTATCTCTAATGAAAGGAGTATACCGGTTTGGAATAAAAGGAAAACTCAGTTCTAGATATGTTGGGCCATTTAAGATTTTGGAACAGAAAGGAGCGTCTGCCTATTAATTGGAATTACCTCCTCACCTATCTAGAATCCACGATGTCTTCCATATATCTCAACTTAGAGCTTGTCTCAGAGATCCCTCTCAAGTGGTACCAGATTTGGATATCCCTCCGCAACCTGATCTAACATATGAAGAGAATCCTATCAAGATCCTTGAGACAGAAGAGCACCATTTCAGAAGGGCTACCACGAAGTTTTGCAAAGTTCAGTGGAAACATCACTCAGAAAAAAAAGCTACATGGGAAAAGGAGGAGGATTTGCGGGAATCTTACCCCCATCTATTTAGGTGAGTCGGATTTCGGGACGAAATCCCTTTTAAGGGGGGTAGGATGTGAGGACCCTCCCCCTAATCCCCTCCATCATGCATAATCAATCATAAACATTGCATAAGCATCATCATTAGATACTAATTAAGTATGCAGTAGGAAGTAATCAGCATAAACATCTCATCATTTTACTATCAGGCGTTGCATAAGAGAGTAAGCATGCATGCATTTGATTCTTACCTGGGATGTTGAATGGCAGTGGAGTAGTACTCCGTAAAGCAGTGCAAGGTAGAGAGGTAAAACAATAAATATGGCATGGTAAAAGTAAAGCAACAGTGCAGTCAATAGGAGCAAGAGATTCATTCCCCTTTTCCCCTTATTTCCAGCCAAGGCAGCAGAGATTCATCTCCCTTATTCCCTCATTTCCAGCAGCACACAGCCACTCATCCATTGCTATTTTCCCAACCGAAGCCAGCACAACCAGCACATGCCCAGCCTTGTTCTGCCAAGCAAGGCCATTGCATTCGGTCAAGAAGCAAGCAACCAGCCAATCAAGGAACAAGAGATTCATTCCCCTTGTCTCCAGCACAACACCCAAGAAAGCTAATAGCTGCCAGGATGCATTGCATCTCCTATAGCATGGCAGGCTTCTCTTTTGCCCAGCTCCATTCGGCTAAGGCCAGCAGAAATAGAGAGAGGAAGGTGCAGCCCCTTTTGCCCATTCTTGCAGCCGAGAGCACCAAAGCCAAAGAACAGCCCATTGTTTCCCTTTCACAAGCAAGCCAGAACATCATTCATGAGCCAACCTTCCCTCCAAACCAGTCCCACAAGAGCTCATCTCCTCAACCGAAAGCCAGAGGGAAGCAACAGGCAGCCATAAGTTTAACCCTCCACAACCATTTTTCCATTTCGCATAGCAACCAAGAACCAGAGACAAGAGCTAGATGTGCCCGTTACAACCCAAGCCTTCTGCTTCCATTTCTCACCTTCCACCCAAGAAGACCCTCCAGTAGCAAGGAGGCCTGCTAGGATCAAGCAAAGCAAGAAGAGGAGCTAGAGGATTCGGCCACCGCTGCAGCTTCTGCACTGCTTCAACCTCAACTCTAGCAACCTCAGCATTCTAGTACCAAACCACCAGGAAGCAAGTAAGTGGTAGTTTAGTACTAGTTGCAAATGCCTATATCTATTGAAATAGCAATAGATTTAGAGATCAGTAGCCAGAGGTTGAGAGGAGGGCCGAGTAGTAGTAGTCAGCCAAGTTAAGTAGCAGAGCAACAACCGAATGAGCAAAGCAATCACCCAATAGTAATACTTGGCAGTAGAAGCAAATAAAGTGGGTGAGTCCAGAGAGTGAAATGCTGGCAATGAAAAGAAATGGGAAAAAGAACCATATGCATTCATGCATTACCTCATGTTATTGATAAGTGCATTAAGTGTATAAAATGGTGAGTAGAACATTACCGGCATATAAAATAAAAAAGGACATCATTAGTGTCATTAGAAGAATAATGAGTTAACTATAAGAACTGATCATGCATAGCATTAAAATAGAAAGCAACAGATGAATTTTATGAAAATGCAATAGGGATTGGTTGGACACTGCAACTCATATTTAATAAAATTGCCGTAGATTAATTTAGTATAATTTTCAGGACCCGAACAGAACACTCAAATCGACCCGAGCCTATTTTCGAGAGAGGCCGAGCATTCAAATTCTATTCCAGGCAAGCGCATTTCTATTGATCATATTTCTGTAAATGTCTTACTGCTTTCTGATTAAATTCCATCACTGCATTAAAAACGTATATTCTAGAATGAAAGATATAAACTGAAGGGTGTGGGTTGTAAGAATGTATAATTGGTAGAGATTGGAAATGAATTGGTGAAATGGCTTGATGGGAAGGAGCTGAGTTATGAAGGGAATGGTAATATGATGTCGGTGTAATTTTGGCTCATCCAACGAATGGAGCCATGTGAGTGTGTTAATATTGGTGGGTAGAGGATGCCGATGAGATGGGTGCTCGCCGGTGGGGTCCTCTACAATAGGCTAGCATATAAGATAATAACAATCTAATATTGAGTAATGGGCTGTAAATTGGTGCCAACCACAGTGTGTGAAATCGGTCAGAAAAGGTTGTTCTAGAATGGTATTAGTGACTCCACAATGGGTAAGGTTGTATGTTGTGCTGGGAAATACCGGTATGACCCAGGAGGACAGATTGAGAAATGTGATTTGGGGCGGTATATTTGAAGCCCGGTGGGTACTGCTGGCTGTATGTTAGAGTGCAAACTGTACCGGAGGTGGGCTATCCCAGAGTGGGTGAGGCCCATACTCGGTGCAGGGTGGAGAACTAATACCGGAATAGAATAAACGTTCTGGGGCATCTCTTGTGGGTGTCATTGTGGGTAAAGTGGCACAAACCTGCGCAGGGTAAAATCTTGAATTCAAGCTAGTCTTCAGGATTGGAGACTACAGAGGGCATGCTTACTATTAGTAATGTCTTTTATAAATATAAAACTTACCAACCTTTAAAACAAAAGTTTAGTTCTCTAAAGGAATAATTTGGGTGGAGAAGTGTTGTAGTAGGGATGGATAGGGAATTGGGGCATTATGGAAAAGGGCATCTACTGCATTCATTATTATTATTGTTTGCTGAGTACCTAGTACTCACCCTTGCTTAACTCCCCCCTTGCTTAGAAGGTGAGTCCTATGGACAATCCTACGAGGCCAGGGTGGAGGTTTGTGTGCAGGAGTAGATTTTCAGGAGTTAAGGGGTTATAAGATTTATTACGGCTATATTAGAACCCATGTAAGCTAAGGTATGAAGATAGCCCGCGTGGCTAATGGAGTGAATTAAAGCTTCCATTTATGTCCGTCTCTAATTATTGTTCTGCTGCAATACTCTGTATACAGTGTAGTAACTAATAAAGCATCGGAATGTCCGATGTTTTGCTAGTTACTGTGCTGAGGTCGTATGATTAACTCTAGGTAACAGTGTTCCAGGGGTTAATTATGCGGGTCGCCACAATAATCTCTTTGGTTCCTTTTTTGTTAGGAATTCTGCGAAATAGAATGCTATTAGTGTAGCTTGTGCAAAAATTTAGATGCAATCGATGATAAGTAGCAGTTTGCAAGCATGATGATAATCTGCAAGGAACGCATGAATTTTCAATGCAAATATATATTGTTGAAATATGTTTTATGCAAGGAAAGAACGACATGCTGTTTCCCTTTAAAAGTTGACATATTCTTGACTCCATGATGCCAATTATATGCATTATTGGTTTTGCAGCCACTTCTTGAGAGCGTTGCCCTTGTGGAGGATATTGTAGTAGAATATGCAACTGACCAGCTGGCAAGCTTGTCTCGCGTTTTTTCCTTTTAGTGCTTTTGGTGCTAAGAGGGTACAATCGTTCATAGATAACAAAATTATGTGGATAAAAAGTAGGTTTCGATTGAAGCATTGTTAAGTCTATGCCCATGTTTTGAATATTTATGAATTTTGAAATGGTTATTCCTATTTTTGCATTCTCACTTGAATAGTGCTTCTATGCTCTCCAAAATACTAAATTACGCAAATCATACCCTCAATCCACCGTAAACTTTTTGCATTTCACTTATAGAATAACAATAAAAAGCTTCTCGCTTAGGTTATTGCCGTGTTAAACTCCACATCTGGCGTTCTTGGAAAAAAAAATTCAAACGGGAACACGACTGCTATCTATTGCTTACCGCTAATGCTATTGAGGCTTTTGTTTTATTTTGTGATGTACCTTTTTTTAACTTCGTTCTACAGTTCATTAGTTACTTTTAGCCATAAGCTTAGCAAATTGTGAAGAGTTGCAGTAATTACATTTCCAGTAATTACTTTTGTTTGTTTCTTGATCAGGGTGATGGTATTGGTAGTTACCCCTAAATATGCCGGGTTATCAACTGCAAACTATGCTAAGATTTTATTGTGCAACAATTCCATTATGCACCAACACTGCAAGCAATGCAATTACCCCTGATGACGAAGCCCAAGGTTGGTTTATTTTATATATGCTGCTAGTAGGAACTTTTTTATTTACCCACATTGGCCTGCTAGCAGCTATGTTTGTTTTAAACAGTACATCTACCAGAGTGGCTAATTTCAGTGGCAACATATTGATTATTATATGTAAGAACACTAGGTGCCAGACAATTTCTGTGAATAAAACGATTCTAAATGGCATGCGCATTTGTGTGGTAATATACTAATACAACACTGTTATTCATTGTGCTTGTTTAGATCTAGCTTCAGCCTGTGAGTAAATAGTTGAACAAAGAGAAAGATACAATGATTAGTAAAACAGGTCATCACAGACGATTCTAGTCATGAACCGTTTATGATAACCTATTATCACAAATGATTCATAGCTATAACCGTGTATGATAACTTATTACCACAAACGGTTCATGGCTACAACTATTTGTGGTATAATTTTCATATATGGTTCAAAAACTGTCTGTGGTGTGCTGTTATTATCACTAAAACTTGGTTATAAACTGTTTGGAAAACCGTCTATGATGTCATTTTCTGTAGTAGTAGTGTTAGCATTAATACTATAGCATTCAGGCATGATCACGATCATTAGTTTATCTTGAAATGTTTACATGTACAAAAAGAAATTTTTCTCTAAAATAAAATGAAAAGGAGAAACTTCTGCAGTCAATCATTTGCGCTTTCCGAACACATCACATGACCTATTAGATTTTTAGTATCTTCGCTTAATTAAGAGGAACACATGCAAGCGCAGTCCGTGATTCCTTAATGAGATACGCAAGGGGTTCCAAAGCTCTCCGTAATGCTATGATCTATTGTACTCTTGATCAAGTGGCGACCGGCTGGGATCGCACAAGAAAGCTTTGGGTCCTGAAACAATGACAAAGCATTGCATGCATCTAGAAGAAAGATTACAATTGTCGGCAGAAACCATTTTGGTATCATGCCGTTTGTGTACTAGTTACCTCAGAAAATTTATGTGCACGACACATATGTACTTAGCTGATGCAAATTTCCCTAAATTAGTAGTAACATATTTCTTGGTGACAAGTGACAACACATCGTTGTGTGTTTGGAGCCACTTTTTTGCTGTGAAGTGAGTTGTCCGGCTTTGCATTTGGATAATCGCAATGCCAAGCTGCCACCATCGCCTTCTCCTTTACGGTGCGAGACATGATGCCTCAAAGATCAACGCCTACCTGGCCATCTTGATTGCAGCACAGAAATGTTCGATGGGTCAGGGCAGAAGGCAGAGTCAAGGAGGCAGCAGTGCAGCACAGCCTCTCCTCATCAGTGTGTATGGAGAGAAAGCAAGGAAAGATATTGGCATATGTTTCTTTTGAGTGTAGTTTGAGCCCTATGTCATGTGCCTCTCAGCAAAAAGGAGCCAGCTTTGGACCATCTCTTCTTTACTTTCCATTTTCCTTTTCATTTTTTTCCTCTTTCTTTTGGAAAATGGAAATTGTTTGTAAATTCCGATTTAAGTGCCAACCTAGTAGTAGTTAATTTCCAAATTCTGATTTAAGTGCCTATAAGCAAAAAAGCATTGGTACAAATTGAGCTCCTGTTACTGAAGTTTCCTGCAACCTACTAGAAATCACCCAACAAGCAACTAGCTTGGATATACAACTGGCTGTGTCATCAGTGAGAAATGTGTGTGGTGGGACTGGAGCGAGAAAAATCGGACGGACGGGACCATGTCTTTCTTTAGCACGGCAGATCACAGTATCCTATTTGCTCTCCAAGTTGGCCTACAGGTAAACAGGGGGTAGAGGGCAAGCACAAAGGGCGGATCGAGTTCCTGAAGTGGCTAGCGAGTGCATGAACAACAGAAATTTATATTCTGGACTGTTGCTAAGCAAGCATGGGTCGTTGTTCCATCCAATTCAATTCAGTTAAAGCGAGGATATGATTGTATATTTTCCTTGAGTACAGGCAGGCCATTCATGGCGGCAGAGCAGACGCTCTCTAGCTAGAAAGTCTACCCCGTTGGATGGTTCCCCCTTTGCCCGACAATGAACTACATCTAGCCGCCTTAAAGTGGTCTAGGTTTTGGACGCTTCCAGTGTGGCATTGATCTGCTCTGTTTCTTGGGTGGCTCGTGAAAGAATCGCGACCTCTCCAAAGGTTCTAGAGAGATATATCTGCAGATTCTGACGTCGCATTTCATCGGGAAACCGAGCTGTGATAATAAAGCAGATCGTTCTTGGGTTGTACTAGCGTGTTTCTTCTCCTCTTCTTATTCTTGTCAACTTGATTTAGATGTTGCAAGTGATGCCTTCGATATGTACCAGACGAAGTTGCAGGTATAGGTACAAGAGCGCATTATCGTGTAGAGCATTCCCAGTTTCACATATCAGGTAGCTGTTGTCGATGGAAAGCAAGACAAAGATGGCATGACAACAGGGAAGGGAACCACTGGTCGCCTCTGACCCACCCACCAACAACCTTCCCAACAGTTTTTGAGCGAGATCACTTCCTCGCCAAGCTTTGGTCCTTACGTACATCGCCACTAAAGCTTTAGTAGAATGGAGAATTTGCAAGGGAATGGCTTTGCTTCGACAATAAGGCGGTGGTTTGGTGCTTACCTTCTTTCGCGCAATGCTTAGCACTTGAACCAACCAAAGAGATGCTATTACTGTTACTACACAAAGTTTACCTTCCTGCAAGAGACGGCATGCAACGGCCAAAGGTGTTTGGAGATCCGTGCGGTTCCCGGTTGTTCCATACCATGATGCCAAGCGAAGCTAAGAATGCTCGCTAAAACAGCTAGCTTATCTAGTAGTACTAGTTTCTGGCTAATGCAGTAGCATCGATGCAATGCTGCAATGCAGGCTGTTAGATACGGGTGTCAGTAGCTAGTGTCGTGTTATGACCTAAAAACAGATCTTCCCAAAGAAGAAGAAGAAGAAGAAAAAGAAGAAGAAGAGAATAGAATAGAATAAATCGATCAATGGACCAGCATGAGTGATACTGTTGGACCACCTACTGTCTGAGGTGAACCTAAGTGCTGAATTTTCATTTGAGAATTGAGAGAAGGGAATTATAGGATGCAAAAAAGTATGGTTCGATCGGCCATATATACCTTTGGCATTGGTTTAGTGTCACATTCATCAGGTATAATCTGCAAAAAGGCTCAAATATAGTTCCAGCGTATCATTGATCACTATCAGGTAAAGGTTTCGCTAGATTTTATCACTGCGTTTTATCTGTACCAACTGCTATTAACTCATCCTTTTGCTTACTCCGAAATGCTGTGACGGTGCATTACAGTGTAAGCTAAGTAATGTAAATACAAATTCTATTTTGGACAAACTAATATCGGCTGGATGGTTGGATAGCATAGTTTTTTTTTTTTTTGAGAAAAAAAAACACTTATATTTCCCAAGCTAATAAACTATCTTAATTTTTTTGTGCGACTACATCAAACAAAATGGATTCGCTGTAGTACAGATTGCGAAATTAATGGTATCTTGTGCCCATGATACCCTTTGCCTCACATTAGCGGATTTGTTCCCAAGCTTAAATTCATTTCGTGACAGCAACTTTGGGGGACGTGGTCTCGTACGTTTCCATTTGACACGCTCCAAGTTTCGGACGGAATGGACACCCATAATTTGCACCTAACGCCGAAAATTGCGAACAAAAAGATGGCGACCGAATGCACTTTTAGGCATGATGTTATGCTTGCAAATGATGCTTGGGAAGCAACATTATGGTTATAGGCTTGTAGCACACTGTAAGTAAATTTGTGGGACGATGTGACTCATCTGATGGAATTCAGATCGGATGGGAAGGAAACAAACATGGCATGAAGGATCTTGTAGCTCAGGGTTAACAAAACCGCGGTAAATGGGTCGAAAACTATAGTTTTCGTCCATATCACTTCAGCATGAAAAGTAAAATCGCTTGGTTTGTCGGTCAAGTTTAAGTTCAAATTCAAAATATTTGAAAAAAAATATCTAAAAATTCCCTAAAATTAGTATTAATTGCTTTATAACCTCTGGTGTGATTTTTTTGTGAAAAAAATGATGTTTGGAGAATTTTCGAGCCATTCAAAATGTAGAAATTAGAAAATACAAAACAAGCAATTAAAAGTATTTTTAGTCAATATTTATTTAATTATGTATTTACCTCAACATATTTTAGTAACAATATTTGTTCAGTTATATTTAGTAGCAATATTTATTCAAGTATACCAAGTAGCAATATTTACTTAAACATATTTTGGTAACAACATTTGTTCAATTATATTTAGTAGTAATATTTGTTCAAGTATGTCAAGTAGCAATATTTGTTCAAGTATGTCGAGTAGCAATATTTGTTGAAGTATACTTAGTAGCAATATTTGTTAAATTATATTTAGTACCAACATTTGTTGAAGTATATTTAGTACCAATATTTTTTCAATTACATTTAGTAGAAATATTTATGGAAGTATATTTAGTAGCAATGGATGGCACCCAAAAATGGTACTATTTATTCAAGTAGAGATATTTGTATACACAGAAATTATCTTGCTATGGTATATTTTAATATGTTGATATTATCCAATATTGAAAAGCTTACTTCTTGTTGTATGCATTCATGAACTACCAAAACATTAGTATGGGAGTTTTATTTTGTACTACTAGTTATATTTTGTACTTAATTTATTGTACAACGTGCAATTTGACACAAGCAATTTCTTGTAAATTATTTACACAAGCAATTTCTATAAGGTATTGAAATATAAATGGTGTTGATATGTTAATATTATTGATATGTGAATGGTATTGGTATGTGATTATGTGATGTTTATTTTTGCACTTATTGGATTGATACTTAAGTAGTATTGAAATGAAATATTATTTGTTGACATATTATCGCTAAATATCTAATTTATAACTTGCAATTGTCTAAAATATAGCAAACGTCATGTCAAAAAAATTTCATATTTAGGAGGGATCATACCTATTTTTTCTTGTTTTTAGGTACTTTTTTATTTATTTCTTGCATTTTTCCTATTTTTTGGATTTTAATATATTTTTACATATTTTACAACATTTTTTGCAAGTTTTCCTGATTTTTTTTACATTTTCCCCATTTTTTCAACTGTCTTCGGTTTTCGAGCATTTTCGAGCGGTTTTTGTTTATTTACCGCAAAATTTGCTCACCGATTTGACCAAATTTTAAAATGGTTTGAATTTCCATATTGTTCAATTTCAACTATTTTTGAGTTGTTTTTCGAGGTTTTCACTACCACCAGGGGGGTCGAAATTCGCGCTCAATATGGTTTTTTTAACCCTAGTGTAGCTTACAAAATAACAATGCTTGGAATTGTTTTGAGCACATTTTTTGTACCCCAAAACTCATAGGGCCATTTAGATTTGGACCAAAGGTTATAGGCAACAAAATTCCGAAAAATTTGTATCGATTCTTATAAAATTCTTGCTTTTTGGCTTCACTTTTTAAAGAACATGTTTTGCTATGCAGTTGTATCAAAAATTGTACTTGATCTTAGCACCCATATTCAAATTTAGTACTCTATCCATTTCTAAATAGATGTCATTCTAGGTTTTTACACTTCCACCAAGACATATCTACAAAATATTGTATTACCACACTTTATTATATCTTTGGATGGTATGTCGAGGTCACGATAGTAAATGACATTGGAAATAACTAAAGGAGAGGGGAATAGGGGGGAAATGGTAAAAAGTCAGATCGAAATTATAGAATGACATGTATTTAGAAGTAATATTTGATAGCTAGAGTGACATGTATTCAGAAGCGGATGGATTAGAATCCTAACTAAAGCCCAACTTACAGAAATGCTAGGGTATGTGCGATAGTGTGATGTTAGCTATTTATATGCTTTGCCCATAAGATTTTTACTGACATGGGGGAGAGAGAAGAATGAGAGAGAGTATAGTTGTCTCTTTGTGAAAAGACGATCATATAAACAGCATAAATCACCATTGTATGAGTTTTTACCTATAATAAACACTTTTTCATACTATAATTAAAAGATCATAGGATCTCATAAGAACAACCTTAAGATATCATCTATTGTGAAATTGCCTTTAGTTTTATCTTTAGATAACATGAAGAAATATATAGACAATAATCGTCTCTTTGTAAAACGATGTCATCCGTCTTTGATCAACCACGATGCACCAAAGAACAGCAAGCACAAATAGGGAACACACACAATGTAGGGAGACAAAATTTTGTTCTCTCTTTAGTAGATTAGTTCTTTTATACAAGAGGGTACCAAATATATAGTAGAAAGCAGTGAAATATATTCAGATTCGCCCATATAGAGATAGTGTCCAACCATATTTGGTTAGCTAGGACTTAAAGTCCATCCATATCTCAATACTCTCCCTTAGGCAAATACTGCGTAATGCACATGTCTCATTAAAAAATCCTTTTTAAAAACTCGATAAAAAAGATAGAGAAAATAGTACATTGCACTCCCACATTGTGAGAAAACTTCGTGTGAGAAAACTTCAAGAAAACCCACTAAAAGAAAAAGAGTACAACTTATAATCTTCTAGATTTAAAGTAAGATTTTTAGGATCATGCTAAGAGTCATGGATCTGGGATTTATTCCCTTTGAACTCTACATATTTCTAGGTCTTCTCATTCTAATACTAACACATCTTTGAAAAGTAGATTTTGGCAAACATTTAAAAAATAAATCTACTAGATTTTTACATAACTTGGTTTGCAGAATCTTTATCTCACCATTCTTTTAGAGTTCATAAGGATAAAAAAGTTTAAGAACAATAAACTTTGTGATATTGCTTTTCACATAACCCATTTGCATTTGTGCAACACAAGCGGCATTATCTTCATAGATAATCGTGGGGGTATCGACAGTATTATGACCACATGGCTTCTGAATATGGTTAATCACACGTCTTATCCAAACACACTCGCGTGAGGCTTCATATAAAGCTATAGTCTCTGAGTGGTTGGTAGAATTAGCTACTAAGATCTATTTAAAAGACTGCCAAGAAATAGTTGTACCGCCGTAGAGAAACACAAAACCACTATGAGATTTGGCACTGTAAGGATCAAACAGATATCCAACATCCATATATTCCACCATGGTTAAGTCTTGATCCTTCTGGTAAAATAATCCAAGATCTTATATACCTTGGAGGTATCTGAGTAAAATCTTGACACTAGTCTAATGTCTTCTAGTTGGGGCTACACTGTATCTTGCTAGCAAATTTACTGCGAATGCAATATTAAGCCTTGTGCAATTTTCAAGATATATAAGTGCTCTAATGGTGCTTAAGTATGGGACTTCAAGTCCTAAGACTTCCTCATTTTCTATCCTTGATCTGAAAGGGTCTTTATCTACTTTAAGGGATCTTACCTTCTTGGTATAGGTAGACTGGTGTACAAAAATTTCTTTTGAAAAATTTTCTAGATGCAGGCCTAAGCAATATTTGGTTTTACCCAAATCTTTTATCTCAAACTCCGTCAAATGGTAGGAACTTGCTTCCTTTATCTCCTTTGTGGTTCCGACGATATGAAGATCATCAACATAAACTAAGATAATACAAAATCCATCCTGAGATTTTTTTATGAACACATAGGAACAATCATCGTTATTGGAGTATTCCTTCTTTAGGAGAAACTCACTAAGTCGGTTGTACAACATTCTTCCTAACTGTTTTAATCCGTATAGCGATCTTTGCAGTTGGAGCTATATATGTTGTGATCTCCTTTATTAGGATCCAGAACTTTGACTGTTTTAGAGACTCTCATATAAATATATGTATCCAGTGACCCATACAAATATGTGGTCACTACATCCATTAACTGCATTTATAAGTTTAAGCTAGTTGCCATTGATATTAAATATCAAAATGTTATTCCACACATTACAGGAGAATAAGCTTCATTGTAATCGATGCCAGCTCTCTGCGTGAACTCTTGTGCTACAAGCCTTACTTTATATCTCATCACCTGATTATTTTCATTTTTCTTTCAGATGAAACCCCATTTTGATCCTACAGGGAACACTTTAGGAGATGTTTAGTCAACATAACCAAATACTTTCCTCTTATTAAGTGACCACAATTCTTCCTTAATTGCTTCTTCCCATTTGACCCAGTCTAAACACTTCTGGCACTTTGCCATGGACTTTGATTTTGGATCTAGCTCAAGAGTTTTAGCAATTCTACAGTCAAAATATATGTCGACAATTGTAGTCTTTCTTTTATACAATTATCATGAATCTACATAATTAGTAGATATCTATTCATTAATTTCTTCTAGCTTCTCATGATTTCCCACAACAATAGAGTCTAGGTGTTTTGACTTCCCAGCGTAAGATTATGCACGCAAATACTGGCTGGAGTTATCATCTTTAGGATGACTCTCTTCAAGGTGGTTACTATCTCTAGGATGGCTCACTTAAGAGATTTTCTCAACATCAGTTTGAACTTCTTCAATTGTCTTAGGTAGTGTTCTCACTTGTTTGATTCTCTGTTTCTAGGAATGTCTCCGCCGAACTAAGTCCCGTGCATCTTGAGGCCTCCTCTCTTTTTATTATGAGGGGCAAAAGTGGATTCAATAACCTTATAGAGTATTTTCACTCTTTTAGGTGCATTTACTTAGGTATATGAGATTTGTCACTCCCTTATGATCAGTAAAAGCATATGACAGATTATTAGCTATTTGTTGTAGACATATTAACTTCAAGTTTAGTTTCTTTATTGTGTGAGTCTAAGGACTGAATGTCAGTAACATCTCAATCTATTTTCCCGCATTCTTTAATGTAGTACTTGTATCCCCTAATGTCAAAAAATTTTCCTCATTAAAAATACAATCAGCGTACCGAGCTGTGTACAGATCCCCTGTCATAGGCTCTAGTTATTTAATAATTAATAGAGATTCATAACCTACATAGATCCCCAACTTTTGGTGAGGTCTGTCCTATGGTTGTACGCTATGGTGGAGAGATTGGCATGTATACAGCATAATCAAATTTTTGCACATGGGAAATACTTAGTTATTTCCCACGTACTATCTGCAAAAGGAAATTTTTATAATATGCAGTTGGTCTAAGTTGAATTAATAGTGTATCATGCAACACCGCGTGGCCCTAACAGCTAGTGGGTAACCTACAATTCTACAAGAATGGTCGAGTAATAAGTTTTACTCTTTTAATTAATAACTTTGCAAGGCCATTTTGAGTATGGATATGAAGTATGGAATGATCTACATTAATTCCCAGAGCCATACAATAATCATTAAATGCTTTTGAGGTAAACTCACCAATATTGTCTATTCGAACAGACTTAATCCTTTCTTCTAGAAAGGAGGCTCTCAATTTGATTATTTGGGCAATTAATTTAGCATAGGCATGGCTCCTAGTAGATAAAAGACATATATGGACCATCTAGTACAAACATCTATCAATACTATAAAGTATCTAAAGGGGCCTAACAAAGGCTGAATAGGTCCACAAATATCACGTTGAATTCTCTTCAGAAAATTTAGTGATTCTTCCCTAACCTTTAGATGAGAGGGTCTAACTATTAGCTTTCCTTTAGCACGAACAAGGCATAAGAAATCTTTAGATCTAGGAAAGTCTATAGTTTTTATGTTATGGCCAGTAGAATTATTTATTATTCTTCTCATCATATTCAATCTAGAATGACCTAGACGATCATACTACATGTTAAATATTTTTGGGTTTTTAAGTATAGTTTTCATCACAAAATAAACTTCAGCTTTTATATATATATAATAAACCCAGAGGTGGCAGCAGCGCGGTCGCATAGCACTTCAGGCATGCCTGACGGTGGCTATTGTGCTTAGCTTCTGGTCGGGCACGGTGAGGAACTGGCCAATCGGTGGCTCGTAGGGGCATAGTTGAGCGATGAGTACCGTTTTGGGCTAGCAGTAGGCACATGAGGCATGGCTGGCACAATCGAATATTTTTCTCTTTTTTTATTGTTGTTGATGAAAAATAACTATTTGCGACCTTAATTGGCAATTAGACAAAGCACTTAATCTGCAATTTAGGGTATAATAATATGTAGGATTAAAAGTTTATGTAGTCGCGATGAACTACGTACCTTGAACTTACATAGGGCTTGTAATCGATGCAATTGCATGTTGCCGATCGATTTCGATGCAGTGTAGATTGACGCAAGCAGAAGATTACAATTGGTGGCCTTGACAAAGCTTCATACTGATAACGTGTTGTAAAACGATGTCATCCGCCTTTGATCAATCGTGATGCACCAAAGAACAGCAAGCACAAATAGGAAGCACACAATGTAGAGAGGCGAAATTTTGTTCACTTTATTAGATTGGTTCTCTTGTACAAGAGGTACTAAATATATAGTGGAAGATAGTAAGAGATAGATTCGGATTTACCCACATATAGATAAAGTATAACCATCTTTAGTTAACTAGGACTTGATCTATACTAGTAGGGTGCCCGTGCGTTGCAATGGAATATCGAAAGAGGAGGGTAATACATATCATCAAATGTGATCTAAATTGTACTGTCAACAATAAATTCTCTTAAACACGTATCAGGTAAAACATATATGTACATAGTTAGTATATGCATGAATAAATGTAGCAGTATTCCTGTAGGATGGTTCAATTGAATTTCAATTTAGCATTAAAAGTAAAAAGTTGTATATGGCATATTCCTGTAGAATGGTTCAATTGAATTTCAATTTAGCATTACAAGTAAAAAGTTGTATATAGCATAAGATGGATCACAAGCAAAGGAAAAAAACACAAACTGACCAGTTGAATGCATGTATAAGAGATAGGAAAATTGCATCTGTGCCACCGAGCAGCAATGCCATATCAAATTTAGGATTTTTCTCAAAGCATCTATTAACCGACTTTGTCAAATTAAGCAACATATTAAAATCCATGTTTTTAGATAGAGAAATCATAATAAGAATGAAGACATAAGTTTGTACGACACTTATCAAATTTAATTATACTAAGATGAATGCAACAGTGGGTGCACCTGACCATACATGAGCCATAGTTGTCCCCTCAGCCCTTTGTACGACTCTTTGCTACAGCTTATATAAACTAAATATATTGGACCCTTAACCAGAAAAACTATCTAAAAGACAATGCTAAATCAACTTAGTTATTTAGTAGCTAGAAAGGTTTGCACATAAGATGTCTAGGTTATTCATACTAAGCTATTCAAGCCTCAACGTAGAAAGATATGTATCCTTCCCTCTAAAATGACAATGAAGTCCTCAGGGGCTCTACAAACTATGGAAATTCTGTCTCCCTAAGCACCTTGAGGACATCGTCAGCATTGATTGTCTGCTTCTTTCATTCCTTCAATATATTTTTAGCACTGCAAATAAAATTATTGCCATATTATTATCCTGAAAGCATCATAAGGAGAAGCCTAATTATTCTGAAATTGGAAGCATTGACCATACAATGAGGGAAAAAAACTATTGCTTCTTGACATTGTGAGTTTCCTCTACCCTCACGTACAACAGTTAGCTAAGGAAATTTCTCAACAAATGCAGATTCTGATCCACCCCTAGCCAACACCAAGCAAACTTTCTAACAGGCATAAATTTACTTTTTCCCATAATTGTGGCGACCTGCACTGTAGCTACTTCTAGTACTACTAGCATGTGCACCTAGTGATTGGTTCGGTTGATGGAGCTAGCTGAAGGAGTTGAGGATGAGGAAGTTGTGTTCTTGGCCTTCTCCTGGCTGGTTCGGCTTCTGGACCTCCTCCTTCTCCTGCTCCTTCTTCTCCTTGCTAGTTGCTTTGGTTGGAAGCTTGCTTTGCTGGCTCTCGGTTTGTGGTGTGGGGGATAGAGGCAAATGAGCTGGCTTTGGGTTGCTTGGCATTCGGTTGGCTTTATTTACCTCTCTTGGGGAAATGACCACCTTGCCCTTGGGATTTTACTGGCTTCTATTGGCTATAAGGGCACTACGGTCATTTCTCTCTCAAAACACTAACGGTACCCGCAACCGCACCAGGTAAGTCTAAAAGCGCCGAATGATGAACCCCGGTCTAGCGAGAGGTGTCTATCTGGCCACCAGACAGGTCAGGTACCTCAATGAGCGATACCTTTCACTGCGAGACTAACGGCACCCTTTTAATCCTTACATTTTGTTTTTCTTGCCTAATTCACTTTTAATGTTTAATTAATCCTTTAATTAAACTGATAACCCCCCGGGTTATCACAACCTACCTCACTTAAAAAGGATCTCGTCTCCGAGATCCAGCTCGCCCTACGGGATGAAGAGGCGGGTGCATACCGACAACTTCATTGCTGGCTCCTTTCCTTTGCTCTGTCGTGAAACACTTTAAATGTGTGGCCTCTGTAGATGGTTCTCCCCTAGCAGATCCTTTAGGAGACATAGCATTAGAATTTCCTTGACTGTGCTCTGCAGCTGGTGCACGATGCGATGATTCCCCTGAAGCTTCCTATGCTGGCTGACCTATTAGGAGTGGGCAGTTAATTCTCTTGTGTCCCTCTTGGTTACAAAGATAACACTTAATAGGTAAAGGTAATTGCGGACACTTGCTAATATCATGAGGGACTCCAAATTTATAACATTTAAGCGAAGGCTTTGGCGGAGCATTCTGACCCACTAAAGTAGCTGAGTAGAGGCCGTTTTTCTACTTATGCCCTTCTTGGCCACATTTGTAGCAACAACTGAGTTTCTTTGGACACCTGCTGATATAGTGTGGCCCTCCGCATTGGAAGCACTTAGCAAATGGCTTTAGTGGTTTGGGAGCAGGATGCTGAGGTGGTGCAACAACCTCTGGTTGAAGTGGGCTGTTTCTATGTAACATGAGTGGCATGTATGGTATTGACTGGAAGGGTGATGATTGCACAACAACTTTGGCCTTCTTTCTATTTGCTTCTAAATACTTCAAGACTCCCTCTAGTTCACCCGAATTTTCAAGGGTTATAGTGAGACGAGGGTTATTTCCCTGAGTTGGATCCCAGACTTCCTTCCTTTTGATGCCCGTCTTACCTAAAGTTATATAGGTGTTACGAAACTGGGAGGTGAACTCGGTCCAAGAGACAGGTTCTTCTCCTTTACGTGTGCGACAGTATGTGGTCCACCAGGTTGCCGCCACACCCGTGAGTTGATAAGTTGCGAATTGGCCCTTCTCTTCTTCTGAGCAGTCTATGGTGCTCAACTTCTTTTCTATTTCTTGTAACCAGTTATCAGCTTCTAAGGGTTCGGTGGCTCTTGAGAAAGTTGGGGGACGGGTTTGTAGAAAATCCCCTATAGTTATTCTTTGTCTAGAGGCATGAAAGGTTCCAGAAACAAGATTTGTTAGAAGGTTCTCCATGAATTGATGCTGACGTTCCTGGGATTCTTTTACGGCGTTTCCACAATACTTTAGTACTCTCTCCAACTTATCCTGGCGTTCCTGAGCTTCCTTTCTAGCATTCTCAAAACAGGTTAAGACTTTCTTTAATTGATCCTGATTCTCTGGAGTCCTAGCTGTATTGGCTGCTCCTCTAGGTGGGATTGGGTGCCTAGACTCCACTGGGTTAGGCTGGATAAGATCTTGAAGATTGGCCGATGGTTCATGAGGGTTTGGAAGATCCGACGAAGAGCCTAGCCTCAGAATCAAATCCTGCTCTACTATCTATCTGCCTGCCATCCTGCAAAAGAAAACACACAACCTAAAATTTAGCGGTTGGACGATTATTTTATCAACAACCTTTTTATGGGATGAGAGGTATTGCATTGTAAGAGAGATTTTTACAAGTCCAGATTTTAAAGCATAGGAAAGGCACCAGAATACGCTCTCTTTCGCCACTCCATTACAGAAACAAAATGTAAATGCTATCTACACTTCAGAGGAAGAACCATGAAAAAGGCAAGTTAACAAACAAAAACAATCCTACATTCCGAGGAGTAGGAACTCCCTGAGATTAACGCACTCAGATCGCCCTATCTATAGAACAACCATGAAATCCAATAAGATCCAGATAAAATCATCAGCAACAACTTGGTGTCATCATACCAAGGACTCTTCGAAGTTGCACTTCAAACAGCAATCTATGTCTACATAAGATAAACGAAAAACAAACTTGGTGTTCGAGCACCAAGAACTCCTCAAGACTCCACGCTTGAGCACGCCATGGAGCCACGCATCCAGGGACGCCACGAACAGATGGGTCCGCGTCCGTTTCCTAGTCCTTAGCTCCTATGCACTGTAGTCCAGCTAATTATACATATATATATATAGCCATATATATTACAATCTGGTCTCTAAAGCAAGCAAAGAAAGCATCTTTAACTAGATGAAGCCTATCTAACCTATGTTGATTGCAAGAATATTGCTACAGATGACATGCAAGGATTAAGGGAAGCTACCATAAACCATTATCATTTCTAATTGATGCCTATGCCATGATGTTAATCATAAACTAATATGCCACATATGCAAGAACATTTTAAGGATGACAGGGAAAATGCAATGCTTCTACTTACACTTATATGAGAACAGCACTAAGCATTAACACATAAAAAAATTTTATGCAACTATGGAAGGAATGCAACAATTAGCAATTACAAGCGAAGCAATAGAGCAACAGAAAGAGATTATAACAGATCCTACATAAATCATATGATAGAGTACAACTGCGTTTTTACTCGACAAGATTCCGCTGACACGTAGTCGGCTACCCTTGGACGGAAATTATGGTTCGGTAGAGGGCATCTTCGTGGCTGGAAACCCTAATGTCTCTCAACGATGGATTCCGGGAATCGGCAATGATGGACACAAATGATTTACCCGAGTTCGAGCCCCGGTGTGGGTAATAGCCCTACGTCCTGCTGGTTCTCTGTTGAGAAAATGGGGAAGTGGTTACAAGAGTGTTCTTCTATGCTTTCTGCTTTAGCCGACCGGCCCCCTTCTTCATGCACTAGGGTGCCCTTATATAGACGGGCCACTTTGGGCAGGAGAGAAGGTGGCGCTATGCTTATCTACAACACATTAATACATCTATCACTCCAGTCTCCACGTCGACCCACGACTCATTTATTAAGCACGCCTCCATGGCCTTGTCCTTCGAACCCCATTTAATGTCTGTGAGAGGCCTCGCCCGTCCCACCGGGACAGGACGCTCTTGCGACAGGTTGGTAAGAGGCGTCAGAGGAATGAGCTGTCTTCATGTCGAAGGCTGAATTCTTCACAATCAATGACCCTGACACGAGGTGCCAGGGGAGGGAAACTTCGAGGCGAAACCTTCCCCTCATTCTTTTGGTTGCCTCCGTGGCCTGACAAGGGGGGTCCAGACGCCCGCCCACTTGCCAGGCCACCTCAGCTTCTCACCCGGCGGGCGGGGCATGGTCGCCCGCCCGCCCGCCAGGTGCCACGTGGCCGCCGCCCGGCGAAAGCGTGGCGTGACCGCCAGACGCTCACCAGAGGGCGCGTGGGCTTTCGCCCGGCGTGCGCGGCGTGTCGCTGGCGCCCACCAAGGTGCCACGTGGGCGCTTCGCCCGAAAGGTGGCGTGACCACCAAGTTGCCGCCAGGACGCGTGGACTTCTCGCCCGGCGCAGGGCGTGGTCGCCCGCCGCCCACCGTGGTGCCACGTGGGCGCTTCGCCCGAAAGGTATGGCGTGACCGCCAGTTGCTCGCCAGGGGCGCGTGGGCTTCTCGCCCCATGGGCCAGGCCACCTCTTGGCCCTGCTACTTTTACAGCGAAGAGGATACCCCGGTGCAAAGTACACCGACAACAACATGCATACATCAAACAAAAAGGTTCTAATTAGCAATTGGTGGTCTGACTAAAATCAACTAGACAAATAAAGTAAGATAGCAGATAAGCTTTTGATAAGTTGAGGATTAGTATAGTCTTAATGCCATATAGCCAGAATGAGAATGAATTTTTCCTTACATTCCCTATCAGTCTCTAGTTATTTTATTGCGTAGTTCTCGTAACCATTGCTCTGATACCACATGTGGCGTCCCGCACTGTAGCTACTTCTAGTACTACTAGCATGTGCACCTGGTGATTGGTTCGGTTGATGGAGCTAGCTGAAGGAGTTGAGGATGAGGAAGCTGTTTTCTTGGCCTTCTCCTGGCTGGTTCGGCTTCTGGACCTCCTCCTTTTGGCTTCTAGACCTCCTGCTCCTTCTTCTCCTTGCTGGTTGCTTCGGTTGGAAGCTTGCTTTGCTGGCTCTCGGTTTGTGGTGTGGGGGACAGAGTCAAATGAGCTAGCTTTGGGTTGCTTGGCATTCGGCTGGCTTTAGTTACCTCTCTTGGGGAAATGACCACCTTGCCCTTGGGATTTTACTCGCTTCTATTGGCTATAAGGGCACTATGGTCATTTCTCGCTCAAAACACTAACAGTACCCGCAACCGTACCAGGTAAGTCTAAAAGCGCCGAATGATGAACCCCGGTCTAGCGAGAGGTACCTATCTAGCCACCAGACAAGTCAGGTACCTCAATAAGCGATACCTTTCACTGCAGGACTGACGGCACCCTTTTAATCCTTACATTTTGTTTTTCTTGCCTAATTCACTTTTAATGTTTAATTAATCCTTTAATTAAACTGATAACCCCCCCGGGTTATCACAATAATCCCCAAACATTTCATGCAAATCCATCACATTGATTTACCAAAATCTGCTAATTATTGTAGATGCATAAAATCCATCAAGATTACTCACTTTCTCTCTCAATCCAAACATGTAAGCTAACAACGAGTAGGAATCAGAATGAAACAGGGGAAGTCAGAAGCTACTGAAGAATGGAATGGAAGAATAGACGTGGTGGATTCGAAGTGGATGAGCATGCAGATGTAACCTTGCTGACCTTAATTTCGGTCTCCACAGCTCCATAGGGCTTTCCTCCTTAGGGAACTCCATGTTTGAACTTGTCTCACTGAAAAGCATAGCAATTGCACAAGCCATGACTGTCCCTCTTCTGCTGCTGCTAGTCCTCATCGTCCTCCTTGTACTTGCTTAGGTGGTTTGCATTTCAAAATAGAGCAAAGAATTTTAGCTCCATTCAGGTTATCCTGAGAAGAAGGGGAAAAATGAAGTGGTTGTGTAATAGCAAAAATCACATGGACTATGCAATGCAAAACGACGCCATCCAAAAACCAGCAAAAAAAAAACCAAACCAAAAACCAATGCGAGATCAATCGGGATTCCATTGTGTACATCCTCGCGACAACCTCAAAAAATGAAAACCCCCATCTCCTCCCCCCAAATTGCACGCCGCCACAGTACATCCCCCAAAATCACACTCAGTACTACAAAAAAAATTCACTTGTTGCCACAACTTCTCACCTCTTCCTGACAGTGTCCTCCCCTTCTATTCCCAACCAGATTTGTGCAAAATCGTGCTAATCCCTATTGGAAAACCCTAGCTAGATTGTGAAGAGAAGGGCAAAAGACTAAAGAGAAAGAGAGGAAAAGAGAGAACTGTACCAGGGATGGGGAGATGAAGAGAAAGCGAGATGGCAGCGCCGATTAAATCCTATTATTGCAATGCGACAGGCTCGTCCAGAAGCCAGTGCCATAAAAGATCTCCAACATCTCCTCCACCTCACTGAGCTCCTCCGCTAGAGCCGTTGACATCAACTTCGGGGAGCCGTCCGTGGTGAGCAGCTCCACCATCTCTTTCTGCTTGTCCACGGTAGCCCGCATCGCATCATCGACGAGCGTGGATGGCACAACAGTAGAGGGTGACGCAAAGGGGGGCATGTAGGCACGGGTGGGCGAGCGCAATGCAGCAGTGTTCGAGAGCACGATGGTACGCGGTGGGGGATGCGGGGGGAGATTGGTAGCTGGATCGGGAGGCCAGGATCGCGGGCGCCCGAGAGGGGAGGGGATCAGGAGCCGGATTGGAGGGATGATTGCGGGCGCCCGGGGGGGGTGCCGGATCGGGAGGCAAGGATTGTGGGTGCCCGTGTGTGTGTGGGGGGACCGATCGGGGGGCCCTTGCGGGCGTCGGGAGGCGAGAATTGCCGTGTGGGGGTGGGGGTGCGGGGGGAGGGGAGGATGGACCGCTGCTACCAAGTAGTAATTAGATTAGAAATAGTAGAGATATCTCAGTAGTCTCTACCGTTGTACATGGTGTAAGAGAAAACCATTCCTATGTCCACTACTAAGCTACTCTTCTTTTTTATTATTTTGTTTTTTTGGGGCCGTGCTTACTAGGCTCCACGCCCGTCGGCACCACCAGACGGTCGCAACAGGAAGAAAAGCAAACCCCACTACGCCACGGACGCTCGGTGAATTCTTTTTCCGCTTTCCTCGCGGAGGCAGGCAGCAGGCCCACGAAGGACGCGCCGATCGCGCCCCGCGGCGCGGTGGCCCCCCAAGCTTTCGTCTCGCCGAAGCCCACCGTAGACTGGTTGTACGGGGGTGGCGGGAGGGTCGGAGCATACAAGCCGCGGTTTAAATTCTTCGGTGACCGTTGCGGAAGGAAGGGCACTGGGCCACTGGCAGTGGATGGAAGTGATCAAGTCAAAGGGGGACAGGGGAGGGGAGTGAATAAAGTTTAGGTTGGGGCGTTTGGTTTTTTCGGAGGTTTGGATCTTTCGTTTCCCAGTTCGGGATTTGAATCGATGCCCTTTAAATAATCGTGCTGTCCACTGGCGGAGCATTTTTTTCAATAATACATTTTTGAAAACAAAATTATAGAAAAAAAATATATCGAAAAACAACTACATAAATCCCCACCTCCTATTATCAAATGAATTAGTGACAGATCATCCGCCGCAAAATGAATTGTCAACGGTAGCCCTGTCACTAATTCATCTGACAACATATTATATCGCTAAATGAATTGACGATAAAGTTTTATTTAGCCACAGCTTTATTATTGATTCATTTGGTCAACATGCCTATTTGACCGTAGGTTTTTGTCACTATAAGAATATATTTATGTAGTTATTTTTTAACTTATTTTTTTATAATTTTATTTAAAAATTGTGTTATTAAAAAATATGGCGAGACATAGAGGCAAAAACAAGAGAGGTTCAATTGCCCAATGCCAATCAATTTTTCTTAAAATTTCCAGTGTGTTTTTGCCAAAACACTAATCCAAGCACATACACCACAAAATTAGAGGATTGGTTCAAGATTTAAGCAATAGATCGATCCATCGTGCAAAACTCAATAGGAGAACAGGCTCTTTTACTCTCGTTTCTTCTTTCCTTGGATAGCAATACCTTGGACCTCCTCCTCCATGGAAGCAGCACAACCGCTCCCCATCTTCTTCCAATTTCTCGTCTTCTTTCCATTTCCTTTCTTCCCTTGTCTAACTCGTCCCACGATTTCACGGCAACTGCAGCTACTGCATGCCTCCTGCAGTAGCACAAGCAGGAGAAGGGATATGGTGCGGTAGCAACTGGGGACGAGGGAGAACCATGGGTGGAGAACTGGAGCCATGGTGCGCCTAAAAATTTCACAAAATTTTGTATGAAAATACATAGAGAAAATATCTTTTTTAGATCGTGGTGTCTTAAGTGTGTGTGTGTATATATATGAGCAATGCTTCAATACTTTTTCTCCCAATACAAGTTGCATAAATCTTGAAGTAAGCGAAGGGATAAATAATCACCATCTATTATTTATTCATGATTTAATATTTGTATAACCGTAAAAAAAAGCATGGAAGCACCCCTTATATATAGTACAATTACCTAGGACACCATGGTGCCCAGGCAGTATGATCCAAAACAGATACTTGCCTAGTTTCCTTATGTATTTCCATTGGAAAATTTTTGAAACTTTTAGGATGTTGAGTTTAACTAGTTCAAACAAGTTTGAACTGAAATTCAAACTAGAGTTTCCTTTTTTGTGATAGTTTGATTGTAGGTATGTGCTAATTTTATATATTAATCAGCAAAGCATGTGATCTAAATTCATTCAAATCTTTGAATTCAAGTATATTTTTCTATGGTATGTGTTTCATTTAAATTATTATAGAGGGATATATTTTAAAAAGTATACTTGGATTTGGCTTGAATTTGCACATTTGAAATTATGGTGCCCAATTTCGACATCATATATATATATATATACATATATATATACATATATATATATACATATATATATATATATGTGTGTGTGTGTGTGTGTGTGTGTGTGTTCGGACTAATCAAGACTTGTCCGAATCGAACAAGGGGAGAGTCTTTTTCTGATTCGATTACTCGAATTTGTTTTTTATTCTTAAGAGTTGTAGATTAAGAGTATAAATTCTTAAGTAGTCCTAAGGTTTGTGACCAAGATGAGAAAGTAAGGGAATAAGAAAATGCGCTAGTTGTATCTCACCGTTAAAATACTTGTGTTCATGAGTTCTTGTGTTTAATTTTTTTACCATCGTATGTGTGCGTTGATCTGGGCTAAAACCAACAATTCATACCAAAGCGAGGGTCTAATCTTAGTGTCATACTTGCCCCAAGGGAGGCCACCATTGTTGTGCTTCGGGGCATGCTATCATTGTTGAGCGATACGGTATTGAGCGGGATGCGACAGCGTATTAAGCGTGGGTGCGGTAGTGCATGTGGCTCCATGACAAGAAGACGACAAGATAATGAGCCGTTGTTGAGGTACGCACCATAAACAATGTGTGGTGTACTTGCGTATATATTCATGTCCTATTAGTGTCTCATATGTGCAGGAGTATTTGTGAGTGTCTAAGTGCCCGCGTGTGTAAAACTCTCATCCGAGTCTCTGTGTCGTCAACGTTGTGTCACTAGCGGGAAGAGTCGGCATGAGGAGATACTATACAATAAGTTGTCTCATTGGTGGCAAAGATGTGACAATGATGACGTGGAGGCCATCGTTGCAAGAAAAGCTGAGGTCATCAAGACTGAAGTCACCAACAAGTCGTATCACTAATATAAAGGTGGTGTCAAAGGGTGAAGAAGATGTGTTTCCCAAATACCCATTATTGATGAGCGTTATCGACAATAGGTGTGATAAGATAACATTGGCGGCTATCTATGTGTCTTGTCGAAAAGGCTATCAAATCTACATATTCTCATGTTAGTTGTGTCCACGAGATATTATGTATAATCATGTAAGCTCTTATGCAAATTGTGTTCATAAGATAAACATATGTGAGTTCCTTCAGAGATATCTTATGCATCAGAAGAGATCTTGATGTACGAGAAGATCAAAAGGAAATCACTGCATGTGCTAAGAGGAGTTCGGGATGTGAGGATATATGTTCACCATCCTAAGTCTAGTCATCTAGGACGTTGAAGAGATGTGTTCACCATCTTGAATCAAATCTGTCAAAAAGAAGTTTAGGACTTTGAGGAGATGTATTCGCCGTCTTGAATCAAATTTGTCGAAGAGGAGTTTAGGGCTTTGAGGAGATGTATTCGCCGTCCTGAGTTAAATCTGTTAAAGATGAGTTCGAGATGTTGAGAAGATATGTTTGTCATCCTATATCGAGTAAATATTGACTAAGTCATTGTTGAGATTGACTACCTCAACAAATTAAGAGTTGTGCCAGTGATCTCATGTAATCAAGTCTAGCTTAGGGGAAAACTGTTCGGACTAACCAAGGCTTGTCTGAATCGAGCAAGGATATAAATTCCTTAAAGTCTGTTTCTAATTCGGTTACTTGAATCTATTTCTAATTCTTAAAGTTGTAGGTCAAGAATATAAATTCCTAGGTAGTTCTAAGGTTTGTACGCAAAATGAGAAAGAAAGAAAGCAAGAGACAAGAAAATATGTTAGTTGTGTCGCACCGTTAAAATACTTATGTTTATAAGTTCTTATGCTTATTTTTTACCATCATATATATATATGTGTACTAATCTGGACTAAAACCAACAATACCTAGATACAAAAAAATTTGCTCTTAAATGGGTGGCCGGAGCTCTGTCTGCCTCAATGAGGTTCCGCCACAGGTGATGCCATAAATCCATTTTAGTCGATCTGATTTTTGAAACACTTAGTTTACTGTTATTGTTGTCAGGAAAAGGATCCCACTTGTAGCGTTGCGATCGGGAAAAAAATAGATGCTTCTGATGGTGTTTGAAATTGAAGGCAAGACTGCATGCGAATTTCGCAAATCAATCCAGAGAAGTTATTTTCACGCCTGATGCCCTCGAAACAGTGGCGGAGTCAGAAAGTTTTAAAGAGAGGGATTTAAAAAAGAGATATCTAAAATCAATTACTATGACTATCGACATATTATAAAATAGTTGAAATTTAAATTGTATGCAATATAAGTATGTAATTATGAAAGGAGAAAAACGCACCATTCATTACTTTAAAAGAGTTGACAGTTGATATTTACGAGTTTTCATATTCTAAAAACGTTGTAAGATATCTTCCATGTCTATCTTTACAAACATGCCTCATTCAATGTAGCATACCATAAGATCATTCAACCAGTCATCACTTATCTTATTACGTAAATCTGTCTTAATAATCTTCATTGCCAAGAAAACTCTTTCAACTGTAGTTGTCCCCACAGGTAAAATTAATGTCAATTCAATCAGTCTATAGACCAATGAATAAATCATGTGCTTCTTTGCTTGAACCATCTTTACAGCGAAACTAGCAAGATCATCATTACTCTGAAATTTATTTCTTGATTCTCTTCTCATGTCATCAACAAATAAGTGAAGTTGTTCTTCCAAAACAACACAACCATATGCCAAAAAATTATCAAAATATATTTCTAAAAGTCGCATAAGCTTGCCATGATCAAAGTTTGCAAATAAAAATATCGGATCTAGACAAGCAATGCATCTCAAAAGTTTTTTGCTAGGCTGGTGGAATGGGCTCTAGCCCCACCTAAACCCACTGACGGCTCCACTTCTGCATCGAAACATTTATTTTTCAAGTAGATGGCCGTAAAAGGGGTAGCAAAAGTATATTTACTTATGTCACCGTGACCTTTTACAATCTAATAAGGGAAACTATTGAGGATTTATCACTGCTAAGCTATGTGTTTGAAGATTTGCCACCTTTAAGAATGTCTTGATGATTTGCCATCCCGAAAAGAGAAATGGTTGAGTTTTGACACACGTGTTGTCACTACTACAGAACCGACATTTGCTACCAGCCCATCAGATACGAAAGTTGATACGAACGGGATCGAGATAGTTAGATCGATCCGGCTCAACGCTCTGTGGTCATGCGAGGATATCGCATTCGGTTCAATACACGAACCCAGATGCGATGGTATCTTTATCGATCGGTTCGTGTATTGAACCGTGATCGATCAATGAAAGTTAAATAGTGCCGGTTCGTGACATAAACCGCATCGACAAAGAGACCATCAAGACGGGCCGTATTATTCAACCGAAGACTAAGTCCCAATTTAAACTTCTTCCTCCTCCCGCTCTTGCCAGACCAGATCATTTCAATCGCGAAAAGAACAAAGGAGCTTCGCCAAGAGCTTCAAGAGGGGAGGTGCTGCCCAAAATTTCAAAATTTTGGTCATTTTACTCACAACCAAGGTAACTAAGGTTAGTAACATCATTCCTCATTTCATTTGGTGTTAAATGGAGCCTCTTTTTTGCTTGAATTATGAAGAAAATTTGATCTTTTCCCATGATTGATGAAAGATTATGAATGTAGAGGGGGTGCTGTCCAAATTTCAAAATTTTGGTCATTTTACTCAAAACCAAGGTAACTAAGGTTAGTAACATCATTCCTCACATCATTTGGTGTTAAATGGAGCCTCTTTTTTGCTTGAATTATGAAAAAAAATTGATCTTTTCCCATGATTGATAAAAGATTATGAATGTAGAGATCTAGCTTGATCTTTTCAAATATGATACAAAAATTTGTTGTGTAAGCTTAGAATTTGCTTGGATTATAATGTAGCTCGCATTTAATGTGTGGATCTAGCTTAAATTTAGGTTTTAGTTCCATCGATTGATGAAGGATGAGGTTTGGTTGCACGTAGTTGGGGAGAATGGTGCATGGAAATCATGGAGTTTGGGATCTTCAAATGGCAATAGTTATGTGGAAAAGAAGAAATTTAAATTTATTTGAAATTAAAATAATATCGAAATATGAATGGCTTTATAGAAAATATAAAATGAGTTCAATATTTGAGAAAAGTTTTCAAAAATACTTTGGAATATTTTAAACTTAGAAAAATTACTTCTAGTATAATTTTGGTTTTAATTTCCATCAAGAAATTATTTTTGAAAACATCATTAATTAAGTGCTAGAGATTTAGAAAAAAATAAAAATAAATGATTGAATAATAATTTGGAAATTTTTAGGGTGTTACAATTTCAACAGAATTTGCAAACAAAGCTGTCGTGAATTTTGTTCAGAATTTTGAATCCGGACTCTGATCGACCAATTCTTTTTGTAGGTTGCAAAAACTTGGTGTGTGAGTTTAGATTTTGCTTGGATTATTATTTAGCTCGGATTGAAGGTGTGGATCTAGCTAATATTTAGGTTTTGGTTCAACAATTCATTATTGCAAAATGAGCTAATAGTTATCTTGATGTGACATAATGTAGATGGATCGGCGATGGATGTACATGGACCGACGCTCCCCAGAGTTCTTGCAGGGTTTGCAAGATTTTCTTCGTGCGGCCGATGCACACACGACGTCGGAGCTACATATGTTGTCCATGCATAGACTGCAAGAATGAGAAGGAGTGGCCAAAATCCAGCCACCTTCACTTTCATTTGATCACAAGAGGTTTCATGTCAAACTATACCGTTGGACCAAGCACGGTGAAGAAGAGATTATCAGAAGACGGCGAAGAAGAAGAGCGGACAACAATATCCCTGATATTTGGTCAACACGGTTCTTCAAGATACATTGGGGAGTTTGGTGATGATGACCTAGACCAGATCTGCGTGATGGAGAGGAGAATACATCGATGAAAGACATTACGAAAAGTTCCAGTGGCTATGGGAGGACCACGGAACACCTGTTGTACCCAAACCATCGACAGGCCATAAAAGTTGCGCACCACACTAGAACTGATGCAATGGAAGGCGACCAATGGATTGTCGATAAGGGATTGACGAGTTGTTATGCCTCATAAAGAAGTTACTTCGAGGGGAACACACTGCCCGAAATTACGTACGATGCCAAACAAGTTGTCTGCCCTTTGGGGTTGGAGGTACAGAAGATACATGCATGTCGTAATGATTGTATCCTTTATCGCAATGAGTATGAGGATTCTGAAGCTTGTTCGGTGTGCAAAACTTTGCGGTATAAGACCAGCGTGATGACCCAGGTGAGGTAGAGGGGCAGCGTAGAAGAAGAAGAGACCTCCTGCTAAGGTGGTGTGGTATTTCCCTGTAATCCCCCGGTTGAAGCGTTTATTTGCGAACAAAGCGCATGCCCGATGATGCTTGGCACAAGGAAGACCGTAAGGATGACGGAAGGCTAAGGCACCTTGGCCGATGGCTCGGTGGAGGAAAGTCGATAGAACATACGGACTTTCTTTGAGGATGCAATGAACATAAGGTTTGGGTTGAGTACGGATGGGATGAACCCGTTCGGCGATATGAGCAGTGATCCTGACACTTGGCTCCGTGACTCTATGTATCTACAACCTTCCTCCTTGGTACATGTATGAAGCGGAAGTACATTATGATGCCATTGCTTATCCAAGGCCAAGCAACCCGAAACGACATTGATGTGTACCTCAAACCGTTGGTTGAAGATCTGTAACACCGTGGAATGATGGTGTACGTGTATGGGATGAGTACAAAGAGAGCACTTCACTCTCGTGCATTGCTATTCGTAACCATCAACGACGGCCTGCACTTGGTAATCTATCGGCCTATCTATCAAAGGATATAAAACCCGCATCCACCGCTTAGAGGATACTGACGACAAGTACCTAAAAAACTCTCGAAAGGTTGTGTACATGGGCCACCATAGGTTCCTCCATATGAAGGACCCGTTCTTTGAGGAAGGGTGAGAATTTTGATAGGACAAGAGAAACATAAGAAGCCCATGCATCGCAGTGGGACGCTTGTATTTTCTTTGGCAAAGGATCTGAAAGTAGTATTTGGAAAAGGTCCTGGTAGCAAACCTGTCCCCGCTGAACAAGGTCACACGAAGGCCATTTGGAAGAAGAAGTCAATATTTTGGGACTTACCTTACTGGAAAGACTTAGAGGTCCGCCACTCACTGGACTTCATGCATATCACGAAGAATGTCTGCGTGAACACCGCTAGGTTTCCTAGATATGTACCTGTAAGTCAAAATATACACTTCAAGCACGAAAGGACCTACAACTATTGGGACTCGTGAACGACCTACATCCGAAAAAGAGAGAGAAAGGACAACATTACCTCCACCTGCGAGCTACACTCGAGCAAGGAAGAGAAAAAACATGATTAAGTTCTTGAACAATTGTGAAGGTCCTTCGGATACTCCTAACATAAAGAGACTCATAAACATGAAAGAGAATAAAATCGCATACATAAAATCCCATGATTGTCATGTGTTGATGACACTCCCATTGGTAAAAGTATTTTTAAAAATTATTTAATGAAACAATAGTTATACATTGAGATTTAAAAAAAAGAAATCTTAAAAAAGGCTAAATAAATCTAAAGTGGTAAAAGCATTTTTCAAAATTATTTAATGAAACAATAGTTAAACAAAGAAATAAAAAAAAGAAATTTTAAAAAAGGCTAAATGAATCTAAAGTGGTAAAAGTATTTTTAAAATTATTTAATGAAACAATAGTTAAACAAGACATTTAAAAAAAAGAAATCTTAGAAAAAAGGCTAAATGAATCTAAAGTGGTAAAAGCATTTTTAAAATTATTTAATGAAACAATAGTTAAACAAGACATTTAAAAACCCGTTCTTAAAAAAGGATAAATGAATCTAAAGTGGTAAAAGCATTTTAAAAAAATTATTTAATGAAACAATAGTTAAACAAAGAGATTTAAGAAAAAAAAAAAAAAAAAAGAAAGGGTTAGGGGGCACGAGCGAGGCTCGAACCCGAGACCTCAAGGATCGGGAGAGACCGCACTCAAGCGCCTCGCTAGCTAAGGGAGGAAGAATTCTTATCAAGTGGTAAGGCGCTAAATTCTTTCGAGTTTTATAAACCCTTCACATCAGTCCCGGTTGGTGTGTTCAACCGGGACTGATAGTGCCTAGGGCTGCCGAGGCTGACCCATCAATCCCGGTTGGTGTATCCAACAGAATCGATGTGAGACATCAAGACGGTTGGATACACCAATCGGACCGATGGTGCACCTATAATCCCTCCCGCTACCGCTCTTCCTCAATTTTTGCTACTCTCGCCATTGTTCTCCAATCTCCTCCTCTTCCCTTTCCGTTTGCAACGACCTCCTGCCTCAACGACCCCACTTGCTGTCCTCCTGCGCCTCACAGACGACTGCCGGCCGTCCTCCTGCGCCTCGGACGACCTTGCCTCCGTCTTCCTCACCTACAGTAAGCCTCCTGCCTCGGATCAATGAAGAAGAGGAGCGGGAGGAAGCCTATGGGATGTTGGTACGCAGAGAAGACAAAGAACTAAGTCCATTTCAAGCGAGCTTTGCCTCCTCATGGCTTTCGCCTCTCGGGTATCTTGGGCGCTCTCGTGACATCCATGCTTCTTGAACTTGTAGGGCTTATTTTTTAAAAAATCATTTTAGTGTGGAATAAGAATGATTCATTATTTTTATTAAGCAAATATATTCTTAAGTATATATGAATTTTTTCATATTATTTTGTCATTTCGAGATGTATATGTATCATATGAATTTTTTCTAATGTATAAGTATCATTTTAAAGTTACATGTGCACATATTTGTAGCATGAGGTCACAACATCACTTGATTTCCTCTCAACTCTAGCAAAATTACCATCGTGATAGTATTTGGCCGATTTACATTAGGAACATCTTGACGTCATTACCATCCTCTCTATCGTCTCTTCCCCACCGTCTTCCACGCCGTTTTAGAGTAGTACCATCACTTTACATGAAATGTGATCTATTTTCGTTAATTTTCGGTGTTTCTTCTAGCCTAAGAAACGCAGCGATGGACGAATGAAAGAATTTATGAGAAGTTTGATTGCGGATGTGATGATCATGAGACTACGGCGAGCTGCACCGCCCTCATGGCGCCGAGGCCACCGAGGCCAATGAGGTCAGCAGAGCACGATGAGGCCGGCAAGGTAACAATCACCACGTTCATGATTGTCGGCCCACTACCATGCTAAGCCAACATCCCCGACCCGTTCATGATTGTACCATGCTTTCAGACGGTCAACCAGCGAGCAATCACGTCGCCGAGGTCCAAGCAAGAAGAAGAAGGCAAGACATGTTATCACCGAAATCGGCGAGACGGCCGACCTCTTGCACCCTTAGGGCGCTTGGGCTGCCTCAATTCGCATGCGGCGTCCCACGTTAGGGACCACGTGGCAATTAGCATAGCAAAATGGGATCAGTCCTCAAGATCTGAAGAACATGCTTTGGAACGATGTGAAGGAGACATTCACCTTCCCCAAGGGACCGAAGAGAAGGTGAAGAGTTACACTCTCAAGAAGATGGCGGCGCATTCCGGACTTATAAAAAGAAGTGAACACGGAGTATATCAAGAAGAATCAAACGCCCGACTTCAACAAGCACCCAAAGTTGCAAGATCATCGGGATGCGTTTAGAACTACAAGACTTTGGACGAAGGTCAAAGTTTGAGTGAGAAGAATAAGTTGAATGCACAAAGAAGAATTATCACCACCGACTCGGCCCGGTGGTTACCGCCATGCAATACCAAAATGGGAGAAGAGGGAACAGGACTCCTTAGCGAAGGGTATCGCACCAAACAATGGATTGGTCTGACAGAGCAAAGCATTGGTTCTATGCTCACGCGGCGCCCTTGATGATAACGGCAATCTTTGTGTTTGGGGAGGTGCTAAGAGATGTGGCGTAGGTTTGTACACCCATCGAGGAGTCTTCCTGTGGTAGCTTTGTGCCAAACAGGAGAACGACGAGCTAACAAGGCCTTGCAAAATCCAGAGCACTCGACGACACGAGGTGTCGGCGTTGTCCCGTGGAAGGTTGGTTTCGCCAGACGCCGAGACCTATAGGAGTCGGGCGAGGAGCAAGGCTCGACAGACACAACTGCTTAGTGCGCGCTTGAAGAACGTCTCGAATCAAACAAATGAGAAAATGCAAGAAGAGATCCGAAGAGAGGTGCAACTAGCCTTGAGCCAACAGCGCGAGACGGGCCAAGAACTTCCAAGTAATCCTAACATCATCGGCCTCTCCGGCAAATAAGCGTGCAAGGCTTCGATGAAACGCCAAAGCGGACTTGGACAAGTATCCAGAGATCGACATCGACAATGACACCTTGTGAGCTGATATCCAAGCGGAACCTTACCTTCAAAGGCGCGCCGATGGCATGGCTCACCCATTAGAGCCGGGCAGCTTATCCATGGCCAATGATACCGTCAGATACTCCAAGGTCTCGGTGGAGGAGGTCTCCGCAGGTACGAGGACCTTGACCTCGAAATTCACGGAGGTGACGGATCATGTAAACTAGGAGAGGCAAGACACAATTTCATCTGTGGGCGCAAACAGACATAATTTTTCGAGATAACATGGACGTGTCCTCTCATGAAGAAGCTGTGAAGAAACCCATCTCCTCCCAAGAAGGCGTCGACTCACATCACCTCCTGCGCATATAAGCTCGACAAGCCCGCCTCCTACACCATCTCCTGCAGATATAAGCCCTGAAAGAAACCCGCTTCCTCCCAAGAAGGCGCCACTCCTACACCACGTCCCGCGCACATAAGCGCCACACAAGCCCGTCTCCTCCCAAGAAGGCGCCGACCAAGGAAACAAGCCACTCGGCCAAGAGCTCCTAAGAAGACGGGGTCCTCCACCCAATCCAAGAAGCTAGCTCAACTTCCGAAGCGGCCGTATGATATGAACGATGAGAAGACCAAGAAGAGGAGACCAAGAAGATGGTAAAAGGAGAGGTAACTAAATTTCTTAAACCCAAGTCACCAGAGAAGAAGGTTCAACTCGCATGAAGAATTTTATAAAGGCTTAATGACTATTAAAAATTTGAAGGATAAAAAGAAATGCCTCGCCAATCAAACTACGAAGCACATTGAGTAAGGAATGCCCCAAGAAGAAGATGTCACCGAGGGAAGGGTAAGGAGATGCAAAAATTCTTCGATGAACCGGCCTTAACATAAATCAAATATTAGGCACGGAAAGATTGAGTTTGCCCAAGTAAAATGGTTATTTAAAGTGGGCGGGTCATTGGGAAATTTCAGAAATAACACCCAATTCGTGTGCCTTTCAGCTCATGTATGACATGTGGGTCCATCTGAGTCTATGACAATGGGCAGGTGTCAAATCTCAGAAAAACGAATTTTAAAGATGGCAAATTCTGAAATCTCTCATGGTCATTGGTCGGGCATGAGGAGCTACCCAACTAACTACAAAGATGCGGCAATTTCATGAATGGTACTTGGGCGCGACCAAGCATGGTCTCTACAGATGTTTCTTTGTCAAGTTTAAGCAACAAGATTTTTTTTGCGATGAAGGTGAGTTTTTGTTGATGGGACTACATATATGATCTATACGAATGACGCCTCATGTGAGCTTGATGGGTTGTTCGGACTCTGTAAGTGTCTTAATTATTTACAAAAAACTATCGCACTTCCTTGTACTATACTAACTTGCAAGCCTAACTAATTTCTTATGTAGCATGGAGATACAAAGATGCTTAAGGGATCGTATTTTTAAACATAGGCTTCATGGACCCAGTAGTTATCAACGGGACAACCGTTAGAGACCACCCAAGCGAAACAGAGACTAACATATTCAATGCGCTAATGGGTCAAAGATATAAGTCAAAGATATATCTAGCCTACTCATTTGAGTACGTGTTTTCGTACCACTTCATTCTACTCCTTTTTCATAACACGATGTTAGAACTAATTAGTTATCTACGTTGACACATCTATGTATAGTTTTCACTGGATTCTTCTTATGATCGAGCTAGATCGTAGCTCGATCACAATTATGGACTCGCAAAGGAGACCGGTTGAAAAGTATCAAAACTTTATCGACATGCTCAACCGGTATTAATTCTTGTTCCTTTCATTATCGTACTAGTTCTATTTCCTTCAATTTGAAACAAATTCTAATCATGTACAATTCGTAATCACATGTGTAGTGCATTCACACGGTTCTCGTGCTAAAAACGTATGATTCAAGGAGAAATTTGACATTACAATTGCCTCTCGTATACGATATCATAATGCTAGCTTTTTAGTTAGTTAACTTAATTTCTTGCATCCATTTCACGCTTTCAACTTTTTCCACCGCAGATCTTGACTCACCGCCGGTAACAATTTATGCGCTACTATGTATGCGAAGTTTATGCACACCCAAACCGAGCCATGAATCGCATGCTAAAAGGCAACAAGGGGTGAGTAAATATAATTACTAGCTTTAATGATGTATAGGTACTCCTTATATCTTGTACAAATTCAAGTATTGATTAGTTAATGACTTAACGATAGGTGCCTCAATATTTGGCGAACAAGGTTCTAACTCTCACCCAAGACGAGTGAGAGCAATTCAAAACAACTCGTCGGCTTTATTTATGATGAGGTCAGAAATCCAAAAGGCGTAGTTTCACGAACCAAATTTTAATGTGTGGTGCCCTTCGATAAGGACCAAGTGAACTGGAATGGGTCGACATCTACGGTTAGTAAAAGCGATGCGTAAAAGATCCCGATGAATGAAGGAAAAAAATACTAAAGTTGTAATTAAAGTTGTGTACATATATATTGATACATTAGACGATGAGCGAAGAACAAATATGTGTACATATTTTAATACATTAGATGTAATTAAATTTGTTAATGAATGTTCAAGGATTTAATTATCGTGCAAAATGCATGATTGATTATCTGTGGCTTTTAATTAGTTGTGATTTAACACACACACATATATATAATAGCTACTGGAGAAATAGACCTATATATATAAAATGATCAAGACGGTTGGAGAAACCAACCCAGATCGATGAGGTCCTCAGGGTTCCCGACGATGCCAGCAGAATTGAACCGTCATCGATACTCTACCAGACGGGTGAGTGAACCGGATCGATGCCCTGAGCATCAGCCCCGGATGACTGCATCGTTCAAAACCGTACTAAAGGCAGTTTTGGACCGGGACTAAATGCCCTTCCGTAGTAGTGGTGTATTCAGGTGTTTTTCTTTCTTTCTTTTCTTTTGCCCCAAAATGGCAAGCAAAAAGATCATTTTGCCCCCTCGTTCCTAACCACCCTTCCGTTCTCCCAACGTTCGGCCGAGATGGGATTATGCCGGGCTTGGGAAGCTCATCATTCGGTTCGTGAACTTAGATGATAAACTGCCGACTAGTCCCTGGTGCATCATAAAACACTAAACCAATTACTAAAAGCAAGTGTATCACAGGAACGTCCTTGGTCCTTTCCAAGTTATCCATCAAAAGCAAGTAGTATCACATGAGGTCTCTCATGCAGCAGCACCACCACCTCGGTGAACTTGCCGGCCTCCCTCTCAACTAGACAATTTATCCATCACTGGTCCATACAACGCAACACGTAGGAGAGAACGTGCATAATGGTTCAAATGAAAAAGTTGTCTACATGAAAAGATGTGTATCGAAATTCCATGAGGTCTCATATGAGCAAAGGAAGACCCTGCAGATTACCGAGAGATGTGGCGTCGGTCTGAAACTATACAGCGCACCACGGTGGAACTTGTCTACATGAAAAGGCGAAATTCTCCAACTCTCAACCATAGAAGCAGACCACTAGAGTTGCTCCCTGCACATCATTCCAGGGAATCTGCAGGGCAAGGGTGGGGCCAGGAGGGACTGATACGAAGGCAATGGCTGAGGATGTTGACATCAGGAACACAGGGACGGTGGGGATGACAAGGGAGAGAGATGCATGAGGGAGTTGGGGGTGATCAGGGATTCAGGGGTGGATGCCGTGTAAAGTTATGGGTGTACAGTTGTACATCTAAAATTTTTGACAAAAAACCTATATATAATAAGTATATTAGGTGTATATACTAATAAATGGGCTCAAAAATACGTAGTTCAACCTCTAAGTCCATTTCAACCCATCCCAACCACTCCCTCTTCCAATCTTCCATGCATAGCCCAATCGTTCAAAGTCTAGTCTCTCTATTTCTCAGGCTCTACACTCCACTCCTTCTGCATTCTGCATGCCAAACACTCGTGCGCGCTCTCTCTCTCTCTCTCTCTCTCTGGCGGTGGCGAAGCTGGTAGGTGAGCCCAATAGCTTAACAACAACGGATGAGAACCATGAGGTAGATGCAAGCCAATAGGGAGCAGGGCAACAGACGAGTGCCAAGCAACCACCGGCACTAGCAAACTGGCGGAGGCGGCAAAGCAGCCCTGGCCCTTATGGTCGTGGCGATCACTGACTCGGGAATGGAGGGTATGACACCGGCAACGACCAATAGGTCTAGGCAATGGTATTCGGTGGGCAAGGAGCAGCACAAGACGTGTTGCAGGGCTATCCTATGGCCGCAATGAGTATCAAGCTAAGGATGGAAGGTGCGACCTCAGTAGTGATCGTCGAGTCTAGATGGCAACACCCTTGTAGGGTAGGAAGCGGTGCTAAAATAGTAGGCATCAATTGAGCATTCACCATCAGCAACCACACATGTGATTTCATTCTTGATTCCAAATATGAAATCCCCAATTCACAAATCTATCATCGTTATGTTGATTGTAACAGTGAAGATTTTTGAAATATAGCATGTAGGGCATTCAAAAATAAAAAGGAAGCATGTAGATTTTAGATCCCTAATTCAGAAATCTCCAAATAATTTCAGGTGATGTCTCTAGTAAGAATAATTTATACTTTGTACTTTTACTACTGTGAATCTTTATGTGTTATATTGAGAGCTATTTTATGGTACACTAACTTCAATATAGACTGTTCATTGTTTTTACAGTAGATGATACAGTAGATCAGGTTAACTAATTATTTATATTTCATTTGGTAGTAAAGTAGTGGGAATACCTCTAACAAATCAATTGATATATCTAATTTATACTACTCGTTATATACTATCAGTTGATAATGCACCATAAAAACTCTTTGTATTGAATAATATTTTTGTAATTTCAAACGTCTATTCTAAGAATGCTGATCCGACACTGGAGGCGATGTGACGGTGAGTCCCTGGACATAAGCGCTTGCGTCGAGTGCTCAAAATTTGAGAGGCTGGTGCTGCCACGTTAACGTCAAGCTGCGGTAAAGGAAGATTCTATAGAGTAAGAGTGTGTTGGTAGAGCTCCAGCTTACCAGATGGATCTGGTGGAGTTAGGTATTCCTAACTCCACTAGATCCATGGAGCTGAAACTGTGAGTACATTAAGGGGCTGTTTGGTTGCCTGCATGCACAGAGATTTGCATCTACAAATGCAGAATCTTGTTTTTTTCTTATGTTTGATTGCTTGCATCTAGTTTTGAGCCTAGCTCTCTGGATGCAAAATTCTCCATGTAGCCTAGCTCTGAAGATACGGAGAAAATGGGCATATCTCGATGCAGCTAGATGGCGACTTCGTTTCTGCATAAGGGCCACCGTCACCACAATAGCAAACCATGCCTGCGGTGCCACGTGAGTATGTAAGTTTTCCTTTTTTTTGTTTATATCTTTTGATTAGCATCTCCGATTACCGAATTGATTTAAAAAATGGGTTCCTGACATTTTTTTCGAACAAAACTAGACTACACTTGCTATATAAATTTCAAAATATTTAAATTTCAAAATACCTGCCTACTAAACACTCAACCAAACACCGTCTCTGTATCTGTTCATCATGTATCCCATCAGCCTGGCTGAGTCGAACGGGCCAGACTCGTGAGAGAAGGCAACCAAACAGCCCCTAAAAGTGTTTAGATGGATCATTTTGTTTACATTTTAGATCAAAAATATAAACTTAATTCACTTTATTTTAGTCTACAAGTTTCAGATCTCAGATGAAGTTAGGATATGGAGCTCTACCAAACAGCCCCTAAGTTGCGGTAGAAGGGAATGGGCATGGAGAAGGGGGAAGTGAGGAAGGAGAGGGGGGCAAAATAGTCTTTTCACATGCGATTTTGGGCAAAGAAAAGAAAAAAACAGAATACGGTGTGATTTGCAAATTTCAGCTATTTCTTTTCTTTGGGATTGAAATCATCAGAAGCACGTCCTAGTGGGGGCAAATCCTATTTTCCCATCATAAAGTGACAACAATTTAGGCAGTGAAATTCAACATACAATTTACTGACTGCATGCATTACCTGGTTTCCGGAAAGTTTGTGGCCTTCCTTTTATCCAAAAGAAGTGGCCATACCCTACTTCGGTTGGGTGGATCAAAATTGTAGGCTAGGCAGTCAAACATGGTGATCCCGAGATAAATGTACTGCAAAGTTAAGTCAGTGATGGCCACGGAAATACGGCTAAATGGAACATTTGACCCCTCTTTTTCTTTTCGATATTGGCAATGTAGCTTCACCATGAAACTTGCCAAAAGTTCACTCTTTGCATAATGCCTTACCTGGCCCTTGTCCTTGGGGAATAGCACCGGGCGCATAGCATCTTTTTACAATGAAGACACACAATATATATCGAAGGAGAGAGAAGCAGATTTAGTTGTTCAGAGATCTGTATTTAACATGTTTCTAGTTTTTAAGAAATGCTATAAAGCATTGGTACCATAGTTTTTTTTTTTTGCTTGTCCTAGGGGAGACAGTCGTTAAAGTGGGAATATGGGAAAACAAACAAAAATATACGGACGCAAGAACAATCGGCATTCCAATTGGCAAAACGAAATGTGTTGTAAGTGGTTAGGTATATTTTGATGTTTTCTTTTTCTGTATGGATCGCTTGACCTAGGGTCTACGATGCCAAATATGGAACATAAAAAAATTGAAATGGGTGAAGTCATGTCAATTGAACTTTGGCAACGGTTACAAGTAACCACTTCAAATATTCTGTGCTAAATAGACACGAATACATATTTATACTTTGGGTATGATAATTGACACAAGCAACCAGCAACTAACACATGTGTAATTACACGCAACACACACATGGAAATTGAGGGAGCTTGGTCGAACTCACCGTGGGCACATACATGCTACTAGGGTTCAACACTTACTATGGCATATGTGGGGTTAATTTACCGGCAACGTATCTAGTACAAATAACTGTTCAGTGCTAAAATGCTAACATTCATCGTGGGCCATCCGATCTATTATGTGCGACTTGGATTGAGAGCGGTAGAACCCTTTTATAGAATGAGGAGAGAAATAGAGGGAAGTTTTCACAAAACTATTTAAGTGACAAGGCAACGTATCTAATTTACCCACATCAACACACCCTTCATTTTTCAGGCTATGTCCCTCGTATGAGTATGGTTTTTATTAATTCCAACAATTTAAGTGGTAACTGATAGGTAAAATAAAGTTAAAAAAATCAGGTTTTCTTTTCTTTTTTTAATCTAGAACAATCCACAAACGTATCCAACGCAAATCGAAAAGATCATCTTATACTAGAGAGGAGAAATGTTTATTATCCTACCTGCTCACTGCTGGTTTAGTTTATTTGCTCCCCAGCCTTAATATATCCCACCCTATGTTCTAACCAAAGTCAAACAATCTGCTATTCACCCTAAGATCCAGGGATAAAGAGAGGGAAAAAAGTTGTTAATTGTTGGTGACTGCATACCAGAAAAAAATTAGCAGTAACTAGAACAGTTCCGAACCTAACATGTAGAGTGTGTGGACTGTGGTAGGACTTCAGGAGCAGAGTGCAGTTTACTCGAAACAAGACCCTGGAGCGGTGAAAAACAAAGAAGAGGAGGAGAAAGATGAAAGGGGGAAAAAAAGTAGGGGAAATAAAATGGCACGTACTACTAGTCGGACGTCCGACTTTTTGTTTTTTTTCAGACGCCCGCGAAACATATTTTTTTACGCGTGCAATATTTGCTACCAACGTGTGTAACATTTTTTTTTGAACGCTTGCAACGTCCCTTTACTTTAGCAAATTTCACTGTTTGTCGAAAAAAAATGTTGTACGCGTTAGTAGAAAATGTTGCACGTGTAGAAAAAAATGTTGCGGAGTGTTAGGACGTCCGATACATAGCATTACTGAAATAAAATCCACTTCACTAACCACGATTTTTAAACCCGAAACAGCCGATAGAAAAGCGCGCAGGCAAATCAGCAACCCACCGAGCCCCCACGGTCCCACCTGTCCGGCTCCCCTCCATTATAACCACCCCTCCCACAAAACCACCACGCAGCGCCCATTAGTGGACTCGGCAACAGCTAAATTCCACCGTTCGTTTCAAACAAACCAAAAAAGAAAACCCAGCCGAGCAAGCCAGGGCAGGGCAGAGCAGCGGCACGCGCCTCCGGATGGCGGAGGCGGGAGCGCTCTTCTCGCTCTCCGCGGGCGCCGTCGTGGAGGACGTGCTGAGGCAGCACGGGTGCCGTCTCAGCGACCGCGACCTCGCGTCCCGCAGGGCGGAGGAAGCCGGTGCGGCTCGAGCGTCCGCTCGCTTGTTTATGGTTTCTGCCTCTTCGCTTCGGCTCGCTGACTCACGTTTCGAATTTTTGCTTCGTGTTGGTGCAGCGGCTAGGCGGAACCAGGCGGCGGGGTGGCTGCGCCGCACGGTGGGGGCCGTCGCCTCGCGGGACTTGCCGGAGGAGCCGTCGGGGGAGGAGTTCCGCCTAGGACTCCGCAACGGCCAGATCCTCTGCGGCGCGCTCAACAGGGTCCACCCGGGCGCCGTCCCGAAGGCAAGCACTCGTTGTGCTCGTTGATTTGATTCGCTCCCGCCGCCGCCGCTGTTGCCAACTTGCCACTGTGGCGTGACGGTGCTGTCGTGTTTCGCGCGCGCAGGTGGTGGTGAACACGGCCGACTCCGTGCTTCAGCCGGACGGCGCGGCACTGTCCGCGTTCCAGTACTTCGAGAACGTGCGCAACTTCCTCGTGGCAGCGCATGAGATCGGCCTGCCGTGCTTCGAGGCCTCCGATTTGGAGCAGGTTCGTGTCGGCCTTGCTTGCAACTGCAGCAAAGTGCTGATTACCGCATCTTTGCTTTAAACATACTCTCTCGTGGAGCCTTTGGCCTTGATGCGCCTTTTTGCCTTTCTGGGCGCAGGGAGGGAAGAGCGCCAGGGTGGTGAACTGTGTACTTGCATTGAAGTCGTACGGTGACTGGAAGCAATGCGGTGGCACCGGTCCGTGGAAATACGGGGGGAATTTGAAGCCGTCGGCCTCCGGCAAGTCCTTCGTGAGGAAGAACTCCGAGTCGTTCCGGAGGTCCCAATCGACGAACGAGGGCGAAGCGCCCTTTGAGGAGGCTGGGTTCAATGGCGATGCTCATCTTGATTACGGTGACTTGGTTAGCTCCATGCTCTGCTGCCTTCTCTTGGTTTGCTAGCTGCAATCCTGTTAATTAAATGCTCAATGCTTGACGTATTATTTGTCCTGAAACAGTCGACTTCACGTCCACTGAAAATGCTTGTTAGTGCAGTCTTGTCCGACAAGAGGCCCGACGAAGTTCCGCAGGTAGGCCAATCTGCTTCCCTATTTTTTTGTGATTCCCTTTTTCATGAGATTACCGGCTCCACCAAGTTTCTATTCTGTTGTTTGTACGCAGCTCTTAGAGTCCATGCTGAGTAAACTCGTCGAGGAGTTCGATAATCGCTTGAGTAGCCAAAACGAATTGGTATGTTTGGTATCGTCTGTTGTTTTTGGCATCTTTACGTACCGACATTTGGCAACATGTAGAGCTTGCAATTGGTAATATAATAATAAAATTTCGAACCATTGGGACAGGTGAAAGCGGCTCTAAAAAATGGTACAGATAGCACCAAATCCTTCTCGAAATCAAAGGTTCTGGTTGAGGCCACTCCTAATCCTAGTGAGAGAAAGGCAAGCTATAAGTTGCTCCTATTAATGTTTCAATGTTGTTTCTTCTTCTTTTACTCGAGCAACTTATGTTGCTACCACAAAGATTGTTAGGCCATTCTCAGTGGGACTTTCATTCTCATTAAATGATATGATACATCATCATGTTTGGTGACATGGCAAGGTAATTATGAAGAGAGAGATAGAGGGAGTTTTATGGAAGGTGAGAGAGTTTCATCTAGATGAAATCTGAGATACATAGTTATTTAGACAAAAACTAATATGACACTCTTGGAAACTGGAAAATGAAACTATGCACTGAGAATGGCCTTAGGATCACTATGCTGCTATGTTTTAGCTTTCGTCCAACATTTTCTTTTGTATTGTCCTCTGTAGATGGATACAACAGAGGTTTACTCCAAACATAAGCAAACAAAAAAAGCAACAGGAGAAGTGACACTGAAGCAACATTCAATTCTCCAACAACAGTCAAAGCATGTTGAGGTAGTATTTTAGTGTTCATTTTCTTAATTTTTTTGATAGTGGTTACATTCCTGTTCATGGTTTTTGTCTCCAGGAACTTAAGGCTGATCTTCAAACTACAAAAGCGGGTATGGAGTTTATACAAATGAAGTACTCGGAGGATCTCAACATATTAGGTAACATGAGTGTGCTTTTGGTGCTTCGTTAACGTACTTTAGTACAAAAGTGCTAAGCAAATTACACATTTGCAAATTTTATTTCAGGAAGGCATCTGTTTAGCCTTGCACATGCTGCCTCAGGTTATCACAAAGTTCTTGAAGAAAATAGAAAGCTATACAATCAGGTGCAAGATCTTAAAGGTATGCCTGATTCCTTGTTACAATGAGTATATAGTCACTTTTTAACCCAACCAAGCAAAGATTTGGTACACTCAAAAGAATAATAAAATGATTAACTTTATTTTTTAATTATGTTTATTGTCTGTAGGGAGTATCAGGGTATATTGTAGGGTACGACCCTTTTTTGCTGGACAAGTAAATTCTTCCACTGTGGGTTGCATTGATGAGGGCAATATAACCATAGTCACTCCTTCAAAGTCTGGAAAGGAAGGCCGAAAATTTTTTAGCTTCAATAAGGTTTTTGGCCCATCTGCAACACAAGGTTTTCTACCCTTTCCCTATTCCTCAATTTTTTTTCGATATCTTATATGGAAGAAGATTCACATAGTTTTTTTTTTGCATTGCAGATGAGGTGTTCTTAGATACTCAGCCCCTTATTCGCTCGGTTCTTGATGGGTACAATGTTTGTATCTTTGCATATGGCCAAACTGGATCAGGCAAGACATACACAATGGTGAGGACAATGCCAATAATTTATCCAATATTTATGAATAATATCAATTAAGATAGCTCTAAAGCAATACTACTACAGAGATCTTTTGTATATCTTAACACCACTGTTGGTTTTATGTAGAGTGGGCCCAAGAACATGACTGAGCAAACCCAAGGTGTAAACTATCGGGCACTTCGTGACCTATTTAAGCTTGCTGAACAAAGGAAAGGAACCTTCATTTATGATATTGCTGTGCAAATGATCGAGATTTACAACGAACAAGTCAGGGATCTCCTCGTTAATGATGGTCTGAACAAAAGATATCCTTGCTGAATTTATACTTCTGTCAAATTGTGCCAGTTTCTTTTAATTATAAACTAGCAGAGTGACTCGTGCATTTGCATGCTAGATTTTTTAAACAGTTTGTAGTATCAAATAATATAACTTATATATATACTTGATAATATATTAACGTATTTTGTAGACTATTTAGATTTGTAAGATATCTAAACATTAGAAATGACTATAGAAGCTTCAATAAAAAATCAATTTAATGGATGTAATTGAAGTAAAAGTTTTGATGAAAGAAGATCATTATGAATAAAAGGTTGCTAGTGGTTCTTAGAAATATAGTAATTCTTCATCTTACATAGAACATACAGCTATATACTCCTGTTCTTTCTCCATTAGTAACTTTTTTTTTCAAAATATATGCAACTCATGTACCTCTATTTAATCTCAAGTACTACGTTTATTATTTTGCATAGTATTAGAGTACATTGCTCACGTATACATTGATATTTCATGAGCGACTTTGAACGTATCTTCCTCACACGCTGGCTGCCCAACAGAATCATGTCTTATATCTCTTATTGATCACCCCACAACTTTTCTGCTTTAACCGCCAATAGTAAGCCTAATTTTTTATCAATCCCTCTCAACTGCTACTCTTTTAATGCAACACTCTATCGTATAACAATCTTCTATTTTCTCTTTAATTATTACTTAATACTAAACGTTACGACATCAATATACAATGCATACATGTACAAGTATTGCTTATCCCTACCGGAGCCACCCGTCATGCTCTCACAAGTGGCCCCAAGCCTATTTCATAGAGTAACGCCATCTCTACTATGAGTTTTTTGCAACTTATTTTGATTCAAACGAATTCACGCATGCATATCGGTCGCTTCTCTTATTTGATGTTTGTCAACTCAACGATGTTGTTTCTCTCTAACGCGGCAATCTCCCATCTTTTATGATGCTAGCATGTTTACTTTTGTCATTATCTAACAATATGAAGAATTTTCCTACCATCGTGTATAATGTCATGTCCTCAAATGACGATGATAGCACGCTTTTAGCTATCCATATATATATATATATATATATATATATATATATATATATATATATATATATATATATCCTCTGTAGCTTGTCTTCAATGCAACCCTGTCATTAAGTTATTTTTTTGCTATCGCTTCTTCAACAATGCAAAATGCAGACGTACAACACTCGTCATCACGGCTTTTGGCTCCTTCAACTTTGGCTTTTCTCTTTTTTTATTTTATTTTTATTTAAAATTTTAGTTATTTTTGTGTGTTGTTGGATCATACATGATATAGATTTTTTTAATATAGTTTTAGGTTGGAATCGTATACAAATCTAATTGGTATTTTTTATTTCAAACTTAAGCTATTTAGGGATTTTACTTTAGAGTTCGTATGGAAATTAAATTACTAATTTTATTTTGTTTTGTATTCTAAATTTTTTTAGGTTGGTATTCGTATACAAATCCAATTACTAATTTTTGATTGATTTTTGTTTTGAATTTTATTTTTATTTTGATGTTTGTATGGAAATCAAATTGCTACTTTTATTTTATTTTTACAAAGAATTTTGGTTTTTGTTGTACTTGACGTGGATTCTTTATTTTGATGTTCATATGGAAAAGAAATTCCTTTTTTTATTTTTCATTTCAAATTTTAGTTTTTTATATTAGAATTCATATATAAATCCAACTACTAATTTTTATTCTAAAATTAAGTTTTATTTTGATGTTCATATGGAAATCATATTACTAATTATATATTTTTTATTCTGATTTTTTTAAATTTTTATTCTGAATTTCAATTTTATTTTGATGTTTGTATGGAAATTAGATTATTAATTATCTTTTATTTTTTGTTTCAAATTATTTTTATTGTATTGGACTCTTTCTTTTAATCGTATGGAAATCAAATTTCTAATTTTATTTTATTTTTATTTTGAATTTCAGTTATTTTTTATTGTATATAACACAAACTCTTATATTGTACATGATACAAACTCTTATATTAATTGTACATCACACACACTCTTTCTTTTAATCTAGATCGTTATAATCTAGACCCACCATGATCGGAAACGCATCATCTGCCGTAACGGTAGAGAATCTACAAGCACCATGATCAATGGTGTAGATCTTTCTTTTTTTTTCTTTCGATTAATGTAGGAATTTCTAGCCTTGAAAGTAAACGTGGTGGCTTCTTTTGCATCTGTTTTAATATTATAATAGATTACTTTTACATGAAAATTATTATACTTCACAGCAAATGATTTTCCTTAACAATTATATACACTGGAGATTCGGAATAATTCTCAAAATGGACTTAATGTGCCGGATGCTAGCCTTATTCGTGTGGCGTCAACAATGCATGTGATGGAACTGATGAATGTTGGGCAGAAGAACCGTGCTGTTGGTGCCACTGCACTAAATGATCGGAGTAGTCGTTCCCACAGGTAACTTCACAACCTTTTCTGTGTAATTAATTCACTTCAAAATATTTCAACATAACAATGGAATGTAATGCAATATTCTTGTGATCTTGCAGTTGTTTGACAGTTCATGTTCAAGGAAAAGATTTGACATCAGGGACCATTCTTCGTGGCTGCATGCATTTAGTTGATCTTGCAGGAAGCGAACGGGTTGATAAGTCAGAGGTCACCGGAGAAAGGCTAAAAGAAGCACAGCATATAAACAAATCATTATCAGCCTTAGGGGATGTAATTGCTTCACTTGCCCTAAAGAATGCGCACGTACCTTACAGGAATAGTAAATTAACACAACTCCTCCAAGATTCCCTTGGTAAGAAGACTTTGTGCAATTTCTTAGTACATTGGTACTGACTATTGAGTATAGTTTGCATTTTTTTAATTGAACTATATCAATATATAAACAGGAGGTCAGGCCAAAACCTTGATGTTTGTCCATATCAGCCCAGAGAGTGATGCTATAGGAGAAACCATAAGCACCTTGAAGTTTGCCGAGCGTGTTTCCACTGTTGAACTTGGTGCCGCTCGACTTAATAAAGAATCTGGAGACGTTAGAGAGCTTAAGGAGCAGGTTGTTTCAGCTACTATGCCACTCTATGATATTTTCTTACTGCCCTTTGTTATTCAAGATATTTACAGCCTCTATTCCTATTCAGATATCTCAACTCAAAACAGCATTAGCAATGAAAGATTCAGGATCGGAGCAAAACATGATTCGTGACTCTGAAGCATTTAACATGAAGATGCCTTCGCCTGGTTTTTCAAATAGGCGACAGGGTAGTTGTGATCTGCTGTCAAGCCAAACTAACTTCAGACAAACAATGGAGGATGTCGGAAACATAGAGGTAATAATGCTGTGAAATTCTGGATTAGATATTACATGTACCTTTTTGATCCACATTGTTTGGTAACTAAAAGATTCGTGAGTCATCTTAGATTCTTAGTCTTACTGAGTTGATTGTATACTCGTCATCATTTCAGCTGCCATCTTATTCTTCAGTATTTTTATACGACCAGGTGTGATTTGATTTTTATACAGGTTAGAGTCATCATTTCAGCTGCCATCTTATTCTTCAGTATTTTTATACGACCAGGTGTGATTTGATTTTTATACAGGTTAGAGCCAATCCTACATTGAGACAAAAGAAACCAAGCTTTGATCTCCAAGATTTGTTGGCATCAAATGATTCTCCTTCGTGGCCAGATAGTAATTCAAGGGTAAATTTTCAGATGGGAGAAGAAAGGGAAACAGTTGGCGGGGACTGGATAGATAAGGTCGTGGTGAACAACAATCACTCGGTGCGTGATTGGGAAGGAGACAGCGCAGCTTTACCTGACTTCTTTTACCAAATACACCATTCGGGTATGAGGGATAAGCAATACCAGAGAAATAACATGAGAAAAAAAGATGACCATGATTTTGAGCAGCAAAGACCTCGATTTTATTCTACAAATGCTGATGATTCCGATGACATTGACATTGCAACAAGTGATTCCTCAGAATCAGATGCACTATGGCAATTCAATGTCCAAAGCATAAATAACTCAATTATTGAGAGTGGGTCAAAGATCAAGAAGCCACAAATGAAGATCAGAGAGAGCTCAGATACAAGGTAACCATTTTTGACATAATTATCTTCTCCAATGCAGAAAACCATATTGTGTGTTAACTTTGATTACCAACATGGAAAACAAAACACATATAACTGGTCACCATAGTTTTTTTTTTTTTTGAGGAAAAAAGCCTTGGTAAAATTCAGCTTATTTAAAGTACTATCGATCTATGTCTTTAAACTTTAAAATGTATTATGAATTATGACTTCAGCATTGCATGAACAGCACGATATCTTTATTTTAATCACTGTAAGATAAAGTTTATATTATGCTCCATTTGAATTCATGAGGAGAAACATTTCATCCATGAACGTGGATCACAACAAATTTTAAGAATGTTGTTTGCCATGGTTAATCACAGAGTTTCTGTACTTCTGAATTTTAATTAATATGGAGAATATATGTACTAGCACATATCATTTTATCTAAACATTTTCTGTTCTTATAATTTATCTTTATTTTGAAATGTTTTTGAATAGGAAAAAGTCCATATAACACCCAAACTTTGCTCGAAAATCCGTCCGACACCCAGAACTATGCAACCAAATATTTGATCTCCCAACTTTGCAATCCAGTTTAAATAACACCATGTCCCGGTTTCGCATAGTTGTATTGCCCACATGGTACGATGAGTAAACGGTTTTGACATTTAGGATAACAAGCTAGACATGTTTAGGTGATTGACAAGTAGGGCCCACAACGGCTACTCCAAATTGAAATAGAGAGGGAGGGAGCTACAGAGACCGACAACCATGGTAGCATGGTTGGGAGCTTGGCAGGGGAGAAATCATTGTGGACCCCACCTATCATTGACCTAACTTTGTTTACGTATCATCCTACATATCTAAACTACCCACTCGTTGCACCATGCGGGCAATACTACATGTGAAACCGAGTCGGTGTGTTATTTGAACCGGCTTGCAATATTTGAGGGTCAAATGTCTGATTTCGTAGTTTGTGGTGCTTGATGAACTTTCAACCAAGTTTGGGGTGTTACATGAATTCTACCTTTTGAAATAGAAAGAAATGAAGGAACAAACTACAATATAGCATACCATTTGCATAAGATTAATCAATTTGTCCAGTTGAAAGACTAATTCTTTTGTTCCATGTGTTTACACATCAGGACACCAAGTCATTCCCAAATACCATCGGCATCGAGAAAAGCATCAAACGGATCAAATAGATCTGGAAGGCAGCCTTTTAGTGGTAGCGATAGCAGAAGGCTTTCATCAAACTGTAGACACACCGGTACGAAGTAGGGATTGCTACAATGATCGTGTGCATCTTTTCTTGGCTTTCTTTCAGTGTTTGTCATGAGAGATTGCGAGGTTGTTCTCAAGTGCAGCAATGAGTGACAATAAACCCAATTGATCGTGTTTGTGTGGTGAGTTGTGATCTCAACAACTGGTGTGTGAGGCCATTAACCTTTTTTTATTGGCCAATCAGGCTACATTGAGTTCTTGGAAATTCTTTGTGTCCTGTTCATAATATATAATGAAAAGAAAGGAAATTGATTTATGAAAAGCAGGTGCCCAATTTCTCTCTTTGAACACTTTTATCTTTTGATAAAGGCTCTTTGCAATGTGCTTTCTTTCTTGTTCTCGAGTATCCTAATGAGTATCACTTTTGCTTTGGTTGGAATTCTTTTCAGTCAACATATGATTTCCATGGGCCCACTCTCTATGACGTGCATAATCATGTCTGGTAATATTGGATTTATTTTAGCTAATGTGATATGCAGGTAATCAAAACTTGCGCTCTAATTTTAAGTGACTGACTGTAGCGCATCCTGGAAATACGGCTTTGCTGTAGAGGTGATGAGCCTGAACATGTCATGCAGCTTGCATTTCAGTTTATTATCTATAAGAGAAATACTACATAACTGTTCTTGATGGATTCTTCTAGCTTTTTTTTTTTCTGTAACATGAGCATCACTGCTATATCGTCCTACGCATATCTGTAAGGAAATAGTCATAATCGTATTTTCTGTGTTGCATAATTTTATGTTATCCAACAATGATGAATGTCAGTGTTCATCAGAATACTGGCTTGCTTTCATTTGGTTTGGTCTTAGTAGATAAAGATTGTAGAGGTTAGCAGATAAAATTACAGCCAATACAATAAAGTGCTAATGATTTCTGTGAAGAGAAAGGCCAAAACTATGAGGAAGAAAGCCAGGTTTTTATATCTTAATTATCTCGGTGATTTTGTCAGTTTGGAAGGAAAGAAATGCAAGAATTTTCATCTGAAAGTTCAGCTCCTTGCAGTAAGTTTTGGACAACATTCGGCACGGAGGAGTGATGTGGAACACGTACGGCCGAACCTTCGTGCCTGAGTGGTTTCTGTAGTCTAGTCTTGGCAGTAGAGTAGTAACCGTTTGTTGGCCGCACGGACCGGTTTAACGTCCAAAATGTCGCCGGGGATCTTTTAACTTTTCTGCTGTATCCTGGCCCGATGCCCGGATCTGCCACGGCCGTGCCAGTATTAATCCGTACCGTAAAAAAGCTATCTAGATTGGTTGCATAAAATCTATATCAATAGATTTTTCATTAAAATACTTTTATAATATTATAATTTTATCAGTATATAATAAAATAAAGTTAAAAAAAACAGTCAAAATTATATCTCGAAGACTGTAAAAAAACAACTCATCTTTGAGTTTAGCAAAACATACCAGAAGCCATCGCCCAGTGTAGCTACACTAAGGGCATGTTTGTTTCAGCTTTGGATTCTCTAAAAGCTGATTCTGGATTGTGGTTGTAGAGAAGCTGATTCTCTAAAAGCTAGAATCCAAAAGCACATATGAAGTGGATTGTGGATTCTAGTGTATATGGGTGGACTGGATTGTGAGAATCAGATTCTAGAATCAGGTTGTTTGTTTTTTATTCTGCTTTTAGGGCCAGAATCCAGAATCAGAAGCTAAAACAAACAGGTCCTAAGCTTTGTCAATGTTTGCAAGGACATCTTGTCAGAGATCTTCAGTTTGGGCCTTCTAACCAACGTCCCCGTCGATAAGAGTGGCCCTTGCGGTCAAGCTTCAGCTCGATTGGCCGAGTCACTCGCCGAGCACTCAGGCCACCTGCGTTAGCGCTCGGCGCAAGCGCGCGTGAAGGGTGAGTGCATGCGCATGAGTACGTGTGGGTGCATGTGTGCGTATGTAACTTGTCTATTGTTTCTTCTATACTGAATGTCTGAGCTTCTGGCCAAATTTTTTTTTTAAAAAAAGAGTGGCCCTTCAAGGCTTCAATGGTACTGGCGTAGCCAGCGACGTGTTCATTCTGCATGCCAATGGCACGCCGGCGATAGTGGCACTCTTGCCGTTGAGTGGCATGGTGAGCACCTCCATGTACATCGGCCCCATCGTCAGCTTCCTGTTGATGTACATCTCGATGTAGTTGGATGCGTTGCCGCCTACAGTGCACTTCAACGGTTTCAAAGTTGCAGAGACTCCATTAGTCGGTGCAGGTAGTGGTGGAGCTTTGAGGAAGATACAGAGAGGACCAATTTAACATCGTACGCTTAGATAGCTTAAGAAGAGAATGCTGCTTTGGTGAGCAATGTACTTTAGGTGTAGAGAACCCTCACACGTAATTAGATTTCTTCAACAGCCTTGGAATGATGTCTTCCATCTGGCTCAGCTGTGAAAATAGATCAAAGACAGGAATATTTGGAGGCAATTCCACGCCCCACGAGACTGCTGATCACTTGTATTTATAGTATGTTGGACGGTGAACAGGAAATACCGAAAAGCCAGCAAATCGTGCAGATGGGAAGCAGCGATAGTTACTCTCTGCTTCACCAAACTCTGCGCTAGATCCTAAAGACCATGACTTACAACAAACTCACTACAAAGTCACTCAACGCATGTTTATCTGACTATCTGACTATTTCAACACTCCCCCTCAATCTGAACCTTTATAACTCAGGTTGAGATTGCGCCTAAAATTTACAAAACTTTGCACTGGAAGAGGTTTAGTAAAGATGTCAGCTGTTTGATCCTGAGACGAAATAAACCTGATGTCCAGCAGTTTCTTAGCAACTTTTTCTCGCACAAAATAGAAATCGACCTCAATGTGTTTTGTACGAGCATGGAAGATGGGATTTGTAGCCAGATATGTTGCACCCAGGTTGTCGCACCACGGAGGTCTCTTCAGAAACACCCCCAATTCCTTTAGAAGAGACTGAATCCAAACAACTTCTGCAGTTACATTTGCTAAACCTTTATATTCAGATTCAGTGCTCGATCTTGAAACGGTATGTTGCTTGCGTGAGCTCCATGAATGAGGTTGGTGCCAAAGTACACAACAAAGCCACTGGTTGACCTCCTGTCATCGGAGCATCCAGCCCAATCGGAATCTGTGAATGCACTAACAAGATTGGAGCTTGACCTTCTGAAATGAAGTTCTATATCTTGAGTATATTTCAAATACCTTAGTATCCTTTTGACAAAGAGACTGGTGGGATGAAGTTGAGTTTGCAAGCTTGGCGTACTGCTTACAAAAAGCTATATCAGGCCTTGTAATTGTTAGATACTGCAGGGCTCCGACAACGCTTCGGTATTTTGTTGCTTCTTCTTCAGTCAGAGTCACACCTTCAGTTTTTGACAACTTCTCAGAGGACGCCATAGGCGTAGAAATAGGCTTGCAATTGGACATATTAGCTCTATTCAGTATGTCACCAATGTATTTCTTCTGAGTTAGTGCTATACCATCTTTCTTCTGTATTACTTTAATTCCAAGAAAATAGTGCAGCACCCCCAAATCCTTGACTACAAAATGTCTATGCAATTGCTTGAGTAATTTTTCAACGGCTTGATCCGAAGAACTTGCAATGACAATATCATCAACATATATCAGTATATAAATGGTGATTCCAAACTGATTATAGATGAATAATGAAGTGTCAGCTTGAGATGATATAAACCCAAGTTCCTCAAGTTTTGTACTGAGCTTTCAAAACCATGCTCTGGGCGCCTGCTTCAAGCCATACAAAGATTTACCTAACTTGCACACATGCTGAGGATACCTGGGATCTTCATAGCCTGGCGGTTGCTTCATGAAGACAGTCTCTTTTAAATCTCCATGCAGAAAGGCATTTTGAATGTCAATCTGCCTTAGAGACCACCCACAAGAAAAAGCTAATGCAAGAATAAGTCTCACTGTTGTGGGTTTAATTACTGGGCTAAAGGTCTCTGAGTAATCCAAGCCATACCTCTGTTTGAATCCTTTTGCAACCAATCTTACTTTGTATCTATCAATGCTACCATCAACTTTGTGTTTCAATTTGAACACCCACTTGCAATCAATAAGATTTTGACCTTGCTGCCGTGGAACAAGCTGCCAAGTTTTGTTCTTCATCAATGCTCGATATTCTATGTCCATGGCCTGTTGCCAGTGTGGATTTTGCATTGCTTCAATATGATCGGCCGGCTCGACCATAGAAGAAGATGAAGTGGTGAATGCTGCTCTCCCCTTGGTCGAGTACCTGATAGTTCCATCAGTGTACTGCCGAGGCTTGCGAATGTTATCCTGCAGACGAGTACGCATGCTAAATAGTGGAGGCTGCAGTTGGTGTACTCAATGGACTTGAGGAGCTAGTATCTGAATCTGCAGGGTTAGTGGCAGTAGTAATAGGCAAGGAAACACCAATATCATGCATATGATCACTCACAAGAGTAGCAGATGATTGTGTTTGTGGAGGAATAGCAATATTCAGAGGTAGAAGAACATCATTTTGACTGAAAGAGTGGGTATGAGAGATGTGATCAGCAGCGAAAGGAAAGACATATTCATCAAAGACAACATCTCTAGATGTGTAAACACGCCCAGTGGACTTGTTCAAACATTTATACCCTATGTGAGAGGAACTATAACCAATAAAAACACATTGCTTTGATCTGAATTGCAACTTGTGGGTGTTGTAAGGCCGTAAATTCGGCCAACAAGCACAACCATAAGTTTTTAACAGTGAATAATCAGCTTTGATTCCAAAAAGCTTTTTAGTGGGAGTGCAGTATTGAATAACATGGCTAGGAAGTCGGTTTATCAGATAGCAAGCAGAGCTGAAGGCTTCGTCCCAAAATTTCAAGGGCATAGATGCTTGAGCAAGCAAAGGCAAACCAACCTCAACAATGTGCCGGTGTTTGCACTCTGCTGACCCATTTTGTTGATGAGAGTAGGGATAAGAGATTAGATGTTTGATTCCATTTTGCTAAAATAATTTTTGAAGAGTCTGATATTCTCCCCCTCCATCAGACTGGACAGAGACGATTTTCTTATTCAGTAAGCGTTCCACATGTGATGAAATTGAGTGAACACAAGAACAACATATGGTTTAAACTTTATTGGATAAAACCAAACGAATTTACTAAAGTCATCAATGAAGCTAACATAATAGCGAAATCCTCCTACAGAAGTGCGGGCTGGACCCCATACATCAGTAAAAATGAGATCGAAAGGAGAGGAAGATACATTATTTGTGTTAGACAAGTACTGTTGCAGAAAAGATAATTCTGTATTGATGCACATGCGTGTACATTTATAGGCTAGCAGCCTGGCGCAACTTTGAATAGGAGGAGTCCAGTTAGGATTCCATGCTAAGATTAGATAGGACTCCTACCAAATAACAGATCAATACTATCTATGAATAGACTTTCTATCTATAAGCAAACTGCCATAACAGAAAGTCTATACAGATGCGTACAACACAAGAGGATATTCTAACAATTTGAAGTGGAAAATGGAAGTTGATGACTCTTAGCCTCTTGACAAGCACTACAAACATGAGGAATACTTTTATTGAAGGCTACAGGAAGATTATTTGAATGGATAACTCGATCTACAATTGTTGAAGAAGGATGGCCAAGCCTGTAGTGCCATATATCTTGCGGAACCTTAACACTTGTGAAAGCTGTTTTGCTCAAGACAGAGGAGGAGGTTGTCAATGGATAGAGGCCCTTCTCACATTTGCCTTGAAGAAGCAGCTTCTTCGTGATTTGGTCCTTGACAAGAAAGTAATTTGGATGAAATTCAAAATAGACAATGTTACTGGATGCAAGATGATGAACTGAAATCAGATTTCTGTGAGCACTAGGAACATGAAGAATGTTTTGAAGTTTTAAAGAACGATTGGAAGCAGGAATGTGAGTTTGACCAATATGAGATATTGGCATACCTGAGCCATTAGCAGTCTGCACTTGATCTTTCCCTTGATACTTGTCACGGACAGATATTTTGTCAAGCTCTGAAGTGATATGATCTGTAGCTCCTGAGTCCATATACCAATTAGTATCACATTGTATGAGGGTGCCGAAGCAAGAGCTGCCACATGGTTTTCTTCCACCTGATAAGAATGGTCAAAACGACGATAGCATTTCAATGCTATATAACCCATCTTTCCATAGACTTGACACTGAGGTCTGTTACTGCGCAAAAATTGGAGTTGTTGTTGTTGGTGAATGTCTGCTTGCCACGACCACCACTGCTACCAGTGCTTCCAGCACTTCTTCCTTTGTATCTGTTGTTGTCCTTGCCACCACGACTATTGGAGCGCATCACATTGTTGGCGGTGGTGATCTGATATGTTCCCTACTGTTGCTCCTTGCGCATCTCAAAACTGAGCATGTGCGCATAGAGCTCAGTCAAAGAGAAGGGCTCTATTCTTGTTGTCACTGACGTCACAAGGGAATCGTACTCCTCACCAAGACCGGCAAGCAAGTACAAACCGATTTCATCATCTCTCAATGGGAGACCAACGGATGAAAAGTATCAACAAGGTTCTTGACTTTATTGAAGTAATCAGTAATTGAGAGATCATCTTTCTTGATGTTGGCCAATTGCATACGGATTTGCATGACCCGTGCCTTGGATCCTGAGGAAAACATGTGTTCCAGAGCTCCCCGTACTTCTGCAGATGTGGAGAGAAAAAGGACTTGGCCAAGGATCTCTTCAGAGAGAGAGGATAGGAGAGCACTTAACACCAGTTGATCTTGTTGAAGCCACTGTTGATACACCGGGTTTGGTGTCTGCATCGCACCTTCAGCTGTTGCTTGTGTGATTGTCTTCTCAGGAGCGGCAATGCTACCATCAACATATCCCAGCAACTGTTGGCTGCGAAGATACGGCAGAAATTGTGCTTTCCACAATAGATAATTGTTGCGTGCAAGCTTTACGTTGATCAGGTGCCCGAATGATGGAGTTGGCAGGATCCGCATGGAGGAAGATGCAGCAGCAGTAGTGGAGTTGGAAAGGGAAGAGGAGGTGGACATGATTTTCTATTGTGTGGTGAAGGGCTCTGATACCATGTGAAAATAGATCAAAGATAGGAATATTTGGAGGCAATTCCACGCCCCACGAGACTGCTGATCACTTGTATTTATAGTATGTTGGATGGTGAACAGGAAATACCGAAAAGCCAGCAAATCGTGCAGATGGGAAGCAGCGATAGTTACTCTCTGCTTCACCAAACTCTGCGCTAGATCCTAAAGACCAGGACTTACAACAAACTCACTCAACGCATGTTTATCTGACTATCTGACATTTCAACATCAGCGACAATTCGTTCTGGACGTGGATGGTGCAGGGCTCATTGTGCATCGCCCAACCTCTACTCCTCGACTTCTAGACCGACGTGTGCAACCTCATCGGCGTCATCCCTGAGTTCATGGGGCACAACCTTCATGCAACACACGACCTTTCCATGGTGAACAACCGGCTCACTGTTCTGTGCCGGTGGCCCTAGGATCGGCACCGCTTTAAGTACGTGCTCTATCTCCATAATTAAAAGAGCCTTTTCAGTAACCTAGTCCTGGAGTTCGTCACCAACCTCACCGCAATATACATTGCTGAGGCTTGGCTAGAACCAGTTTAAAGAGGCCACCGTCGGACTTCTCCAAACCCACAAAGCTACAGCAAGTGTGGCTTGACAGCAACCGGTGCTGTTGTACTTCACTGTAAGGCTGCGTGTGTCTTAGTGTGGATCGAATTTATGCACTATTTTCTGTGTCTCGCAATTTGGTCCAGCAAGAATAGAGCAAGCACATTCTCTCTGACATCATGTCAATTGAGGTCTGCGTTGTCTAAACTATTTTAGAGCAAGTTGTTTAATTAGCCTAACATTTCTTGGATCTATTATCCGCCTTTGGCAAAAACAAACTTAGTTTCAATTCTTTTTTCTGATTTTTTTAATTTACAGTGAATAATAAGAACAGTGCTTCTATTCGTCACCTTCTTAATACAAGTTGCACAAATCTTAAAGCAAACAAAAGGACAAATAATAACTATCTACCCTTCATTTATAATTAAATATTTATGCAGATCTCCCAAATAATGATCTGGATTTCATAAAAGTGGGAAAGTGGGACTAGCCCTGTTTGTTTAAACTTAAGCTTTTAACTTATAGCTTAAAACCGGTTTTTTAGTTTAAACAGCTTAAAAGTCTTAAAACCGGTTTTTTAGTTTAAACAGCTTAAAAGTTGTCTGCTTTTAAGTGAAACCAACATGTCTAGTAGACTAATTTTTATTGGGTTGGCTTATTATTGTGAAGCAGGAAATATCCAAAATACCCTTATTGCATAATTTCGGTTTTGAGTGAACATGATATCGATAAGGACATAGCATTTATTAGAACTAAATATCAAAATTCTCAATTCATACATGCATTAGAATTGTTGTTCATATGGGAGGAGCAGAAGAGAATGTTTTATACCTGGTAGAGGTGGGTAAATAACTCGAACTTCAGTAGCAAAGTGCTATTTTCAACCCATAAAAGCAAAAAAAAGCATCTCTAAATTAGCTTTTAGCTTTTTGATGTACAATGGCTTTATGTTACAAAATATTGTTTCACAAATGGATGTCCATAATCCCCTTTTGGGAGAAACTCTCATACATCAATTAAGGAGAAACTCCTATGCTATTACTATTGAAACCTTCATAACATCAATTCTTGTATTTAGTTCAAACCTCTCATGTTACCTATAAATAGAGGGTTGTATGCATGAAAGAATGTATAAGAAAGAAAGAAAGAATTCCCTCTACTTCTATATTGTTCATACTTTGAGTAGTCCACTACATTGTTCATACTTTGAGTAATTTATTAGTTATTTTATATCACGTTATCAGCACGATCGCCTCTAAAAGGCTATCGTAAATTTCACATACTAAAAATACTTTGATCGTCGTTTTCTGAGGTAAAGTATTCTCTCAATCCCTATTATATCTTGCTTAATTTACACACTATAATTCATAGTTTGCATTTCTATATATTGTAGTTTACTATGTCGAATCTTGCAAAACTTGAATTCATGGCTTTGGATATTACGGGCAAAAATTATTTGTCTTGGGTGCTTGATGCCGAAATCCATCTAGATGCAAATAGCCTCGGCGAAACAATCAAGGAGGGAAATAAGGCGTCTAACCAAGAAAAGGCTAAAGCCATGATCTTTATTAGCCATCACCTCCATGAAGGGTTAAAAGCTGAATACCTTACGGTGAAAGATCCCCTTGTTCTTTGGAACAAATTAAAGGAAAGGTATGTGTGAGATCATGTGATGAAAAATTGGTTGAATGGTGAAATTGGCATTGTAAAGTGATTTTGGTTAAGGCATGTGTGGTGCTTGTGCATGTGCTATGTTGAGATGATTATCATGCTGGTGATAGCATGATGGAGTTTTGCTTAATGCAATGCACTCGTGTGAGTGGTTGCATGGATTAATCTTGAGTCAAGTCGTGGACTTGTGCTCGGACGCGTTGTTTGTTACTTCATGTGCAGGTGTTGCTCGAGGGCGAATGTGGTCGATGACGGGACCGGAACTAGGTTCATGGAGGAACTGAGGTTCGAGACTAGGTTCAGGGAGGAATCGAGGTCTTGGTGGTCAAGGATGTCATGCGGGACGTTCGGGCTAGAGAACATGCATATGAAGGCTGGTTAGTCACGTATGTGCAAAGAAAGGGCCGATCATGCGTGCAAAGTTTTGGTTTTGGCCATGTTGGGCCAAGCTAAGATAGATACGAACTCTTTCCATGTTGGAAGTAGAGTTGTATTCAATCTCTCTGTTCTTGCATGCGTGTAAGAGTTGTTTTTGGTCATGTTGGGCCAAGTTGAGATAGATCTGAACTCTTTCCATGTTGGAAGTGGAGTTGTATTCAATCTCTGTGTGTTTGCTCAGATAAATAGGGAAGGTGTCCCTGTTTATTCTTGAGCAGTATTAGGTTTGTACTCTTGTGTGGGAGTACTTTAGACAAAAGAAATAAAGATCAATCTAGCAATCCAAGTATCTCGTGTGGATGAGTTTTCTTGCGTGAGTTTTGACAACAATACAAAGTGAAGAAAACAAATCAAGATTGATCGTGCATGCCTGCATCACGTCAACTAGAAGATAGATGATGATCTAGACATGATCTTGCTTCGGTGATTAGAAGATTGATCCGTGGCAACTGAAGCCCTCTCTCGGTGTTTGGTCCGCTCCACCTTTGAAGGTGAAATTTGGTTTCCTCGTCATTAGATGCATTAGTCTAATTGCGAAGGTAATATCTCTTGATCCGTACATCTGATTGGATTGATTCTTATTGGGTTTGATTTGTAATTGAATCTAGTTTCTACAGTTAAAATTTCATGTCAATCCAATGGTTAGATCTTTGGTAATTAGTGGTCGCCCAGATTGCTAACCTGGTCGCCAAACAGTAGATCGCTAATTGGTTTAGTCATATTGTGAAGAACATAACTTTAGATCCGTAGTTCCGATCGACCTGATTCTTTTTTTGTTCACTTTAGAATTGAGTCTACTTTCTACAGTTAAAATTTCACATCAATCCAATGGTTAGATCTTCTGCAATTTGTAGTCGCCCAGATTGATGTCCTGCTCGCCCGACTGCTCGTGTGGTCGCCCAAGTTCAGTCATCTTGCAAAGGTCATAACTTTAGATCCGTAGATCCGATTGACTTGATTATTTTTGTGTTAGCTGCGGAATTAAGTCTAGTTTCTACAGTTAAAATTTCACATCAATCCAACGGTTGGATCTTCCGTAATTAATATTTTAGTAGACTTGTATCGGTCTGCTCGCCCAGACTGCGCGCGTGGTCGCCCAACAGTGCGCGTGCTCGCCCAGGTGTCCTACTGCTCGCCCAAGTGCCCAACCTAGTCGCCCAGGTGTCCTCTCTGCCGCCCAGTGCCCAACACAGTCGCCAGTGTCCTCTCGCCGCCAGTGATCTCTTGGTCGCCCAAGTGCCCAAACCGCCGCCTAAGTGCCAAACCTGTCGCCAAGTGTTTCATCGTCGCCTGATGGTCTATTTGTTTCCCAACTGCATAAATTGATTTTCAAGCAATTTGAGTTTCAATTGGGGTGTTTGAAAAATTCGAAAATTTGATTTTAGCTTCCGCGCAATCATTCACCCCCCCTCTGATTGCTACATTAGTATATTTCGATCCTACAAGTGGTATCAGAGCAAGATTTTTCTAATTAATCTTAACTGGTGATTAGAAACCGTAGCGATGGATAGGTATTCGACAAAACCTTGTGTTTTCGATGGTGTTGATTTTCAGTTTTGGAAAGCGAAGATGGAGGCATACATTCAAGCTCAAGGCTTTGCAATCTGGGAGAAGGTGTACAAGCCATATCAAGTGCCTGATAATGATCAAGTCAATACAACAAATCAAGTACATGTTGAAGCAAACAGTAGAGCACGAAATTTGATCATCCAAGGATTGGGAAGAAGTGATTTTGATCGTGTGATTCATCTCAAGTCTGCATATGAGGTATGAAAATCTCTTTGTGATTATCATGAGGGATCTAACACTATCAAAGAGGTTAGGCAAGACATATATAAGAAAGAATACATGCGATTTGAGATGAAGCCTGGTGAGTCTCTAGATGATTTCTTTGCACGTTTCAATAAGATTCTTAGCAACTTACGTGCTGTTGGAGTTTTCTTTGATGAGGCTACTAATGCTAGACAATTACTTGGTGCATTGGACATGTCTATTTGGGAAATGAAAGTTACATCCATTAGAGAATCAACTGTCATGAGTGATCTTACTGTAGATGTTCTTTTCTCTAAACTAAAAACTCATGAATTGGATGTTCTTGCTAGGAGGACTGATTATAAATCAATTGCATTAACTTCTCAATCTAGCATGTCTCAGAATAATGCTTCTTCAAGTTTTGCCTTGTCTTTCTTGTCTTCGCTAACCGATGAACAGATTGAGGAATTCCCAGAAGAAGACTTGGCATCACTCTCTTCTCGTTTTAATAAAGCTTTGCAGAGTGTGAGAATGAGAAAGAGAGTTGGTGGTGGCCCTCCAAGATGCTATGAGTGTGGTGATTTCAACCATATTCGTTCAAATTGTCCTAAACTTGCAGGAAAAGCATCAAGAGAAGAGGACAATGACAAAAGAAAAGAGAAGAAAAAGTTCTCTCCAAGCAATAGAAAGAAAAAGAGCTTCATCAACAGCAAAGTTGTCCACCGGGTCCTTTCCGCTCTTGAACAAGTCAATTTGAGTGATGTGGATTCAGAGAGCAGTGAAGATGATACAACAACTCCAAACAAACATGAATTGACAGGGGTGTGTCTCATGGCTAGGAGTGATGTAAGCTTCATCGAGGACGATCATGACAGCGATTGCAATGAGGTAGAATCTTCTTACGATGAATTAACTATTGCTGTTGTTCGTCTTGGAAAATTGCTTGACAAACGCGACAAGAAGATTAAGAAACATGATGTTCTTGTGGAATCTTTGCATGCTGAAATTGCTAGACTTAAATCTTTGATTCCTGATGATGATGCATGCAAATCATGTGACTTAATCTACAGTGAGCTTACTGTGCTTAGGAAAGAACATGTTTCTTTGTTAGAACAAGTCAATGTTGAAAAGAAAGAAAATGAGAAACATGTTAAAAATGCTAGCTGTTCAACTGTTGATTTGCATGATACAACTCATTGTTCTAAATATGCTATACTGGAATTAAAGTTGCATGATGCAAATGCTAGGGTTTCTCAAATGACAGATGCTATGCTCACTCATGAAGTTCTCTCATGCTCAACTTGTCGCAAAATGTAAAGGAAAAGTGGACGCCCATGTAATAACTGCTTAACTCTTTCTCGAAAGGTTGATTACTTGGAAAAATCTTTAGAACGGTTCACTTCAGGAAAGAAAAACCTAAACATGATTTTGGATCAATCAAAAGTCAGTACTCATTACAAAGGTTTAGGTTTTGATTCTTATGCTCATCATAAATCACATGCTCCAACTGTTGTGAAGACACTTGAAAGTGGAAATTTTGAAATTGTCAATGAGCCTAAGAAAACTGTTTTCAAGTCTGCTGGTGTGTTATCTTCTACTATGATGAATGCAAATGCTACTTCTGTTTCTAAAGCTAAACATCATGTTAAGTACACTTGCACTCATTGTGGTAGAGATGGACACTTAGTAGATTTTTGTTTTAGGCTAGCCAAACAGCAAAAGAAAGAAAAGACTAAGGCTAGATCTAATTTCAGGAAGGCACATTTTACTCCTCATTTTGTGCCTAGGGTGATGCAAACACCTTTTGTTGCAAGAAACACGGGAAAGGGCAAATTTGATTTTGTGAACAAGCATACTCGTGTTGTGCCTAGGGTGATGCAAACACCTTTTGTTGCAAGAAACACGGGAAAGGGCAAATCTGATTTTGTGAATAAGCTTATTCGTGTTGTGCCTAGGGTGATACAAACATCTTTTGTTGCAAGAAACACGGGAAAGGGCAAATCTGATTTTGTGAACAAGCATACTCGTGTTGTGCCTACTCGTCGTGTATCTCAAGATCGATTCCTAAATGCTTTATTTCTAACCCCATCACGAGGCCTCGACATCTTCTTGTGCTATGTAGGTTTTCGTGAATGGGTTGGAGAACAGAAGCTTAGTGGATCTTGGTTTTTTGCAAGATGAGATCAAGACTTGGATGGTTCTCACCCTTGAGATGGTTTCCAAAAGGCAGGTACAAGAATTCTTCACCTACATTGTGAGCTATTTTTACACACTCATGTCTTTTACATTCACAGATATTTAATTGTGGCATGAGATGAAAAGATTGTTCATATGCTCATTTGTATCCCCTGGCATGTTCAATAATGTTATATCTTGTATCATGCCTTTCACGCTTTAAATTCACTTATCGTGATTCATGCTTATGCTTAATTGAACATACCATGATAACTCAAGCACATGTATATCATCATCTCCTCTCTGTTGATCTCATTGGTTATCCATTTGAGGGGGAGTTATTGGTTACTGATGAAAATTCCTTTCGGTTGCCTTTTTGGGAGGTTTGTTCTTTCAGTCTTTTGTTTTTAAAATAATTCCCTTCAGGTGACAATTTTGTAGAAGGTTTTTAAGATGGTTGTTTTGAGGGGGAGTTCTTTGAAGTTTTTGTAATATTGTGTAACATGCCTTTTGTTTTGTGTGTTTCTTAAATGAAAAACAAAAAAAGAAAAACAGTAAAAGTACTGAGCATTGTATTTCACACACATATGTCATTTGAAGCCATGTTTATGCTACAAGGTCTTTGCAACTTCCTGTTTATACATATATGGTGTAGTTTATGTCATGACTTTTTAAATGGAATGACAACTTGAATTAAATCTTATCATGGTTGAACTTTCTTGGCTATCTTGATCCTGCTCAAAAAGTGCTAAATATGAAAGTTAAGTGCTAAAGTAAAAAGAGTGATTGTTGATAAATGCAAGAACAAGGTTATGTACTGTCGCACTTCCTCTTTACGAGACTGCTTATCATTGCACTTTGGTATGAACTTGGAAGAGGTTGTGTATGACCGAAACCATGAAACCTTAAGCTTGGGATTGCTTGGCATGGTTGAAAAGTAAGGCTGATGGTGCATATAATTCTTTGCAATTGTTATTGTTGCAATCAAAGTAATGAATCAGTTTTTCAAAGCACAAATAAAGTGCACAAAAATTCAATGTTTTCGTGTTTTAAGATTGTTGAGAAAGGGAGATCATGTCATGCAAAAATCGTTAATAGTACCGATTTCTAGTTATGCTTACTCTACATTATTTATGTGTAGATTTGAGGGTGCAAATCTTGTTGATAGCATGACTTGGTGATCGAGTTGTTACATTTGTGCATGATTCATAATGCTCAAGACATAAAAAACATCAACATAAAGGGGAGAAGTTTCTCTTTTGCTCTCTTTTGCATTCTTGATGAATCCATTGTCAAAGGGGAGAAAGTTTGGAGTCAAAGGAGAAACTTTTGGTCACACATTGCACATTCACACACACATTTCTTCTTTACATTAGGGAGTCTTTCTTTTTGATAGGGGAGATTTCTTTTTAGATAAGGGAGATTTTTGTTCTTCTTTGTAGGGAGATTTCTCTTTACGTCTTTTGGTCACTTTACTTCTTTTAAAAATGGTGTTGCCATTGTGAGGTAAATGCCAATGTTCGTTTCAAATGGTGTTGCCAATGTTTTCATCAAGGGGAGATTGTGAGATCATGTGATGAAAAATTGGTTGAATGGTGAAATTGGCATTGTAAAGTGATTTTGGTTAAGGCATGTGTGGTGCTTGTGCATGTGCTATGTTGAGATGATTATCATCTTTGGTGATAGCACGATGGAGTTTTGCTTAATGCAATGCACTCGTGTGAGTGGTTGCATGGATTAATCTTGAGTCAAGTCGTGGACTTGTGCTCGGACGCGTTGTTTGTTACTTCATGTGCGGTGTTGCTCGAGGGCTTAATGTGGTCGATGACGGACCGAACTAGGTTCATGGAGGAACCGAGGTTCGAGACTAGGTTCGTGGAGGAATCGAGGTCTTGGTGGTCAAGGATGTCATGCGGGACGTTAAGCTAGAGAACATGCATATGAAGGTCGGTTAGTCACGTATGTGCAAAGCAGGGCCGATCATGCGTGCAAAGTTTTGGTTTTGGCCATGTTGGGCCAAGCCGAGATAGATACTGAACTCTTTCCATGTTGGAAGTAGAGTTGTATTCAATCTCTCTGTTCTTGCATGCGTGCAAGAGTTGTTTTTGGTCATGTTGGGCCAAGTTGAGATAGATACGAACTCTTTCCATGTTGGAAGTGGAGTTGTATTCAATCTCTGTGTGTTTGCTCAGATAAATAGGGGAGGTGTCCCTGTTTATCCAATGTTGGAAGTGGAGTACTTTAGACAAAAGAAATAAAGATCAATCTAGCAATCCAAGTATCTCGTGTGGATGAGTTTTCTTGCGTGAGTTTTGACAACAAGATGCAAGGTGAAGAAAACAAATCAAGATTGATCGTGCATGCCTGCATCACGTCAACTAGAAGATAGATGATGATCTAGACATGATCTTGCTTCTGGTGATTAGAAGATTGATCCGTGGCAACTGAAGCCCTCTCTGGTGTTTGGTCCGTCACAGCCTTGAAGGTGAAATTTTGTTTTCTCGTCATTAGATGCATTAGTCTAATTGCGAAGGTAATATCTCTTGATCCGTACATCCGATTGGATTGATTCTTATTGGGTTTGATTTGTAATTGAATCTAATTTCTACAGTTAAAATTTCATATCAATCCAATGGTTAGATCTTTGGTAATTAGTGGTCGCCCAGATTGCTAACCTGGTCGCCAAACAGTAGATCGCTAATTGGTTTAGTCATCTTGTGAAGAACATAACTTTAGATCCGTAGCTCCGATCGACCTGATTCTTTTTTTGTTCACTTCGGAATTGAGTTTAATTTCTACATTTAAAATTTCACATCAATCCAATGGTTAGATCTTCTGTAATTTGTGGTCTCCCAGATTGATGTCCTGCTCGCCCGACTGCTCGTGTGGTCGCCCAAGTTCAGTCATCTTGCAAAGGTCATAACTTTAGATCCGTAGATCCGATTGACTTGATTATTTTTGTGTTAGCTGCGGAATTAAGTCTAGTTTCTACAATTAAAATTTCACATCAATCCAACGGTTGGATCTTCCGTAATTAATATTTTAGTAGACTTGTATCGGTCTGCTCACCCAGACTGCGCGCGTGGTCGCCCAACAGTGCGCGTGCTCGCCCAGGTGTCCTACTGCTCGCCCAAGTGCCCAAACTGGTCGCCCAGGTGTCCTACTGCTCGCCCAAGTGCCCAACCAGTCGCCAGTGTCCTCTTCGCCGCCCAGTGATCTCTCGGTCGCCCAAGTGCCCAAACCGCCGCCTAGTGCCAAACCGGTCGCCCAAGTGCTCTCATCGGTCGCCAGATGGTCTATTTGTTTCCCAACCGCATAAACCGATTTCCAAGCAATTTGAGTTTCAATTAGGGTGTTTGAAAAATTCAAAATTTGATTTTAGCTTCGCAATCATTCACCCCTCTCGATTGCTACATTAGTATATTTCGATCCTCAAGATGATCATCGAAAACGTAATTCTCCTAAAGCTCGGTATGATTGGTTGCACCGAGGTTGCAAGATTATAAAACTGTTTGTGAGTATAATTCACCATGTTCAAAATCACTTCACAACTTTTGTTGTGTGGAGAAAAGGTTACGGATGAGGAAATGTTGGAGAAAACATACTCCACATTCCATGCTTCAAATTTGCTCTGCAGCAAAGAATACTGAGAAAAGGGCTCAAGAAATATTCTCGAACTTATTTCTTGTTTACTTGTGGTGAACAAAATAATGAGCTTTTGATGAAAAACCATGAGGCTCGTCTAATCGGTTCAAGTCCATTCCTCTGGCGAATGCGACAAGATATAATAATAACAATAGAGAGCGCTACGAGGACGTGGTCGTGGTCGTGGACGTGGATATGGACGAGGTCGTGGTAGAGGAAATTATAATGTTTCCTTCAAAAATACAAATGGTCCCCGAAGAGGCAAGAAAAGGGAGATACAGGAAAAATGAAAATTATAAACAGAAAATATATGCTATCATTGTGGAAGCAAAAATCATTGGTCGCAGAATCGCCAGATGCCAAAGCACCTCGTGGATCTCTATCAACAATCGCTGAAAGGAAAGAGAAAGGATAGAGACCAATTTTGCTAATAGTAATGGAGATAATGAATATTTTGGCAAAACTCAAGAAGAAGACAAATGACCAACATGATACAACTCATCTAGATGTCTCGATTTTCTTATTCAAGAATAATTTTTAAGTAGTTATTTGTACAAGAATAAATTTTATATGTTACATCTTTAATAATGCAAACATGTTATGTTTTTGTTCGAGAATAAATATAATATATTATGTATTGAATTATGGTTGTAATGTTTCATGTGTTAATGAATTTTATCTTATAATGCTCATTTATCTTATTAAAATTTTCTTTTGAAGTGAATGGAAAAATTGCTGGTAAATGGTGGAGATATATGTGTTGTAGACAGTGCAACAACACATACTATTTTCAAGAATAAAAGGTATTTTCATGATTTAACGATGCATAATGGAAGTATCAATACCGTATCTGGGAGTGCAAATTTGATAGAGGGCTCCGGACAAGCCATAATATTATTATCCGGTAAGACAAAAATAAGTGTGAAAGAAGCATTGTATTCCTCAAAGTCTCAAAGAAATCTATTGAGTTTTAAAGATATCCGCCAAAATGGATATCACATTGAGACAATTAATGAAGGAAATAGGGAATACCTTAACATTACAAATATGTCATCGGGTAGGAAAAATGTATTGGAAAAATTGCCATCATTATTATCTGGTTTGTACTATACAAAGATTGATAAAATTGAATCATATATGGTGGTAGACTAGAAGTTTACCGACCATAACGAATTTATTGTATGGCATGACCGATTGGGCCATCCCGGATCAACAATGATGCGGAAAATTATAAATACTTGTGTGGACATATGTTGAAGAACCGAAGATTCTTCATCCAATGACTTCTCATGTGTGCCATGTTCTCAAGGAAAATTGATTGTAAGACCATCACCGGCTAAAATAGGGTTGAATCCTTGATTTTCTAGAGCGCATACAAGGAGATATATGCGGACCTATTCATCCAAAGAAGTGGTCCATTTAGATATTTTATGGTTTTGATTGACGATCGACTAGATGGTCACATGTCTCTATTATCAACTCGCAACTGGCGTTTGCGAGATTGTTAGCCCAATTAATAAAATTACGAGCACAATTTGCAGATTATTCTATTAAATCGATACGTTTGGATAATGCTGGTGAATTTACCTCAAAAAGTTTCAATGATTATTGCATGTCAATTGGAATAAATGTTGAGCATCCTGTAGCACATGTTCATACATAGAATGGTCTTGCAGAATCACTTATAAAACGGCTCCAATTAATTGCGAGACCGTTATTTATGAAATCAAAACTCCCAACATCAGCTTGGGGCCATGCCATTTTGCATGCGGCATCATTAATTCGCATCAGGCCAACAAGTTATCATACTTCTTCTCCATTACAGTTAGTATTTGGAAAAGAGCCAGACATATCCCATCTAAGAATTTTTGGTTGTGCAGTATATGTTCCAATTGCTCCACAAAAACGCACAAAGATGGGACCACAAAGAAGGTTGGGAATATATGTTGGGTATGAATCCCCTTCTATAATAAAATATCTTGAGCCATTAACGGGAGATTTATTTACAGCTAGATTTGCTGACTGTCATTTTGATGAATCAAATTTCCCAACATTAAGGGGAGAAATGAAGCAGCTAAATAAGGAAATTGTTTGGAATGAATTATCATTATCTCATTTTGATCCTCTCACAAGACAATGTGAATATGAAGTTCAAAGGATAATTCATCTACAAAGTTTAGCAAATAATTTGCCTGATGCTTTTACAGATTTGAAACGAGTGACAAAGTCACATATTCCAGCTGCTAATGCCCCTGAAAAAATTGGTGTCCCAGAAGGACAACCATCTTTTGCAAATGAGACAAAACCTACCATAAAACGTGGTAGACCATTGGGCTCAAAAGATAAAAATCCTCGAAGAAGAAAAGGAGCTAAAGATAGTCAAGTTGAGGAAATAATAGCCCAAGGAAAATCTCCTAAAGAGATGAATGACATGACTAATAATACTATTTCGGAAGAAATACAGGTACCTGATTCTACACAAACTGAGATCTCATTAAACTATGTCATGTCAGGAAAACTTTTGAACCGTGATATTGACGTCAATGATGCATTTGCATATAATATAGCGCTAGAAATTATATACGGTAATGAGGATCAAGAACCTCGATCAATCGAGGAATGCAAACAAAGAAATGATTGGCCAAAATGGAAAGACGCAATTCAGGCAGAATTGAATTCTCTAACAAATAGAGAAGTTTTCGGGCCTGTAACTCGTACACCCAATGGTGTAAAATCTATTGGTTACAAATGGGTCTTTGTGCGAAAAAGAAATGAGAAAGGAGAAGTTACAAGATACAAGGCACGATTAGTTGACCAAGGCTTTTCCCAAAGACCTGGTATAGATTATGAAGAAACATACTCTCCCGTGATGGATGCAACAACTTTTAGATATCTTATCTGTCTGGCAATGAAGGAATGCCTTGACTTGCGTTTGATGGATGTTGTTACAGCATACTTATATGGATCTCTAGATAGTGATATTTATATGAAAATCCCCGAAGGATTCAAACTACCAGAAGCAGCAGGTTCTCGAGAACAATATTCAATTAAACTGAGAAAGTCATTATACGGATTAAAGCAATCCCACGAATGTGGTATAATCGTCTCGATGAGTATTTGATAAAAGAAGGATACACAAACAATTCTATTTGTCCATGTGTATTCATAAAAGATCTGGAGATGAATTTGTGATAATCATTGATATGTTGATGATCTAAATATGATTGGAACAACTAAAGGGATCTCAAATGTAGTTGAATGCTTAAAGAAAGAATTTGAGATGAAGGATCTTGGAAAAACAAAGTTTTGCCTTGGATTGCAAATTGATCATCTTAAGAATAGAATTATTATTCATCAAGCGACTTATACAGATAAAATTTTGAAACAATTTTATATGGATAAAGCACACCCTTTAAGCTCCCCAATGGTTGTAAGATCGCTTGATATAACTAAAGATCCTTTTCGACCTCCAGATAATGATGAGGAAATTCTCGTACTGAAGTGCCATATTTAAGTGCCATAGGTGCACTTATGTATCTTTCTACTCATACACGACACGATATCGCATTTGCAAATAACTTATTAGCAAGATACTGACTCATGTCCTCGAGAAGACATTGGAGCAGCGTCAAACATATATTTCGTTATCTTCAAGGTACAAATGATATGGGTTTATATTTTTCTGATGAATACAAGAAAGAGTTAGTTGGTTTTGCAGATGCAGGGTATCTATCTGATCCCCATAATGGTCGATCACAAACTGGATATGTTTTTACTTGTGGTCGCACTGCTATATCATGGCGTTCAATGAAACAGACTATAGCGGCAACATCATCTAACCATGCAGAAATTTTGGCAATCCTTGAAGCTAGTAGAGAATGTGTTTGGTTAAGAAATATGACAGGGCATATTAAAAGATCATGTGGCTTACTTTTAGACAAGGAAGAGCCTACCATTATATATGAGGATAATGCAAAGATGTATATCTCAACTAAAGGAGGATATATCAAAGGGAGAGTGAAGCATATATCACCAAAATTTTTCTTCACTCATGACCTTCAAAAGGATGGTGTTCGAAAGTCCAAAGAATTCGCTCATGTGAGAATCTCACGATTTATTCACAAAGGCACTTCCCACTACAACGTTCAAGAAATTGACCAGTATGATTGGACTTTATCGATTCAGAGATCTTAAGTGATCAGGGGGAGTGAATATGTTATGTACTCTTTTTCCCTTAACCATGGTTTTTCCCACTAGGTTTTTCCTTGGTAAGGTTTTTAATGAGGCATACATATTCACAAATTAATGGACATCCAAGGGGGAGTGTTACAAAATATTGTTTCACAAATGGATGTCCATAACCCCCTTTTGGGAGAAACTCTCATACATCAATTAAGGAGAAACTCCTATGCTATTACTATTGAAACCTTCATAACATCAATTCTTGTATTTAGTTCAAACCTCTCATGTTACCTATAAATAGAGGGTTGTATGCATGAAAGAATGTATAAGAAAGAAAGAAAGAATTCCCTCTACTTCTATATTGTTCATACTTTGAGTAGTCCACTACATTGTTCATACTTTGAGTAATTTATTAGTTATTTTATATCACTTTACACTTTTTGAAAGAACCTGGAAAAGCTTGTTGTTTGTTAGCCTAGGAAGGACTTGGGTGGAACAGTGCACAGGGCCCGCATGGTGTCCATTTCCCCGACGGCCCACATACGCACTGAAGCCCATCAGCCCACCCTGGCCGAATAGACGAGCGAGCGTATACGTAAAACTTTGATGTTCTTCTTGCTTCCATTATTGTCGTCTTGATCTTGGTACGTATCCGTTCTTCTCATGTATATTCATTGTTTGTGTTTAATCCATTAGTTGTACCCTGATTAGGGCATTGAAAAACTTGTGATTACAACCTAGTCCACCAGTTCTATATTCGGAGCGTGGTACACATCATTTACATGTACATGACAACTCTCATGATGTATTATTACTTGATTCAAATACCCATGCACAAGATTTGAGTCCCTCGGTGGTAGATTATTTAGATATGTCAGTTTATATACGTAGCAGCCAGGAATAAAATAAAGAAGTTTCATAATTACACCAATAGAGACGAAGGATACTTCCTGCTTATTTTTCAAGTGACACTTCTGACTTTTCACGGTCTCCAAGATTTGACTTTAATTGTTACTCTTTTTTTACTTTATCTTATAATTACTAGTAAAATTATAATATTATAAAAGTATTTTAACGACGTATGGCTTTCGTAAAGCCAATCTAGATTGTTTAAACATATTAGTGGTCACAAGAATCGAGGTAGTAGATTAATTATTTCCTTAATACTCATGCATGCAACGGATCAAATACAGAACAAAGTCACGAAAGCATAAATGGAAATAATGGCGACTTCAGCTAGAAGAGAGGAATGATGGATATTGTGGCTAGCTCTCAATGTCGTTGTAGTTCTCTTGTTGTGGCTTGCGGTCCATACCATGCCCATCCTGTCATTTTTTGCCTACTCGTGAGTCAGGGCTAAAGAACTTACACAACTGAAAAAGCAATAAGTTTCGACCAAAAGAAGCTTTGTTTGAAAATTTGAGCCACTGTTTTTTCTAGAAATATATTCACTACCATGTTTACGAAGCTATCACAACATTTATGCCAGTGATATTTTAAATCAAAGGTTATCCTTCAATTAAGTTTTCTTAAGATTGTATTTTCGTTTTCTTCTTAAAAAAAGAAATAATTAGTGCAATATATAATCACTCTAAAAATTACAACAATATATAATTAGCCTAAATCACCTAATGTGTTCCTTAGTACGAAGCAAATTGTATCAAATCTAGCCATGCAAATTGCTCGACCATCCGGCTAGTTAAATAACTATAACACTGTATCTAAAGCTTAATTAACTAGATTTTTGCAAGAGCTTAGTATTGTAATATCTCAGAAAGGTCGGTTATTGTTTTGGGTTCTTTATTAGTGAGGCAAGGTCTAGCTAGTGTCTGCGGGCCATTAGCGGGTGTAATTACAGGTTCTTAGGGAGAAATTGTGGGGTTTTTTAGGCTTGTAGGGAGGGAATTACCCCTTTTCCCTAAAACCTAGCCCCTCTCACCTTCCAGCCGGCCCCACCCCCCTCTCCTAGCCGAATCCCTCCCTCCCCTTCCTAGCCTCCACTTCATTTTTTCCCAGTCGCCTCATCCCTTCCTAGGCAGCAGCAGCAGCAACAGCTCCTTCATCCCCTCCATGGCGCCTCCTCCTCTCCCCTACAGCAGCTCCCCCTCCATGGCGCCTCCTCCCTGCTTCACCTCCTCCTGCAGCAGCTCCCTTATGGTGCCTCTTCCCTGCAGCAGCTCCCAACCGAAGCTTCCTCCCTCTTCTTGATCTTCTTTGAGGGTAAGAGGAAGTAATCCTTCTAGTGTGGTTTACTTGCTGTTTTTAGGGGGGAGCCATGCTGGATTGGGTGTGCTAGGGTTTGGATTTGGGGATTTTGGGGGGGAATGGTGGTTCTAGGGTTTGGAGACAAGTTCTGATTTTCGTGCTGTGCAATGTCAGTTCTTGGAGTTGTGATTCGTGGTCACTAGAGGCATTTCTAGAGGGTTGGCAGTAAAAGAAATTATAGATCTGGGTCTCACGTTTAATTAGAGTCTAAGAACTCAAATTTTGGTTCGACTATTTAGAAGTTATGCCAGTTTTTTTTGCCTGTTGCACAATCTCTGTTCCAGTAGGTAGCAGCTGTGTTCATCTGCAATTTAGGGCAAGTTGTAAGCCGAACTGGAATATCGCAATAACTAGAGATAGATGAGAAATTTTCTGTAGATATCAAAAAATGTCTTCATTTGCTTAATTTAGAGTTGTATGAAATTATTTATACTCTGTTGAATTGTGCTATCCAAAGTGAATGTCTGCTGGAAGTTCAGAGGTTTGGCCAGATTTGGACCAATGTTCAGATTGAGTTTTTGGGGTCTTTTTCTCAGTTCCAGAGGGGTTGGTTGTTGCGAAAAATATGCATGGTTGTCTTAAGTTTCATTAGAGCTTAAAAACACCAGTTTTGGGTCAACCATTTAAAAGTTATGGCTGTTTATTTGACTGATGTCCAGAATCTATCTTTGCTGGCAGCAGTCACGAAAAACTGCAGAGTAGGGCTATCTAGAAGCTTAATTAAATTCTCTGATGACTAGATTAAGTTAGAAAATTTCCTGTAGATTTCAGAAATGTCATCCTTTACTGCATTTGGAGTTGTATAAAATTTGTTATGTTAATTTGAAGTTTGTTGTCCAAAACACTTGCAGACCAAAATTCAGGATGAGTTTTAGAAGTCTAGATAAATTATTTAGACAAGTTATGTAATTAGAAATTTATGAGAAATCTTTGGTAACTCTCATATAGTGTATTTTTCTCATTGTTAGGGTTTTTGGGTTAGAATTAGTAGCCTTTCTGTTATTGGTACAACAAGTAATAGATTTTGGTTCTTCGTGAGAGAAAGCAAAGCGGGGTTAAGCATAGGGGCGAAATTGTTACGTTTGACTCTTGAACTGTGATTTCATTGTTTTGAGATGAATGCATTTATATGTTTATTGCAAGAGGTGTGATCTCAGGAGTGGCCTCAACCTCATGTCAGTCCATTCCTCGTGGGTAAAAAGGCAAGTATATCATGCAAATGCTACAGATTGAGATGAGTAATGTAATAAATTGAATAAGTAACCAACTCTTTGTTGTAATATGATCAATATTTCTCTTATGATAACTAAATACTGGAAGTGGTTGGATATGTGATATTATGATTGCATGGCAAATGAACATGTTAAAATATTATGTTGCATCATTTGCATCCATGATATGAAAAGATGGACGAGTCAGGTCGGTGAGAAAGTTATATGAGGTTATATGACTAATTCGGAGTGCTCTTGAGAAGATCTACCTCGTAGTCACATCCGTAGAGATGGATGGGAGCGAGACAATAAAAGTAGGCCCTTCCACAAGAATGGAAGGGAATCAAAGGTGGCGACACCGACGGGTGTGTACCTAAGATATACCGGTATAGGTTGCAAAGGGTGCATTTGAGCATGAAACATGAGTGCATGTCATTGCATTGCATCACTAATGATGATTATCAAGTTGGTGGTAATGTATAGATTTGGAATAGAGCCGTGGACTTATCCAAAGATGCCTAATGAGGTATGTGTATTCAGTAAGTATGTTATTGAGGTATAGACTCAGTCAAAGATGATCAATGAAGTGAATGTAGTAACTAGCGGCGGCTTTACTGTTTTATGTGCTTGCTGAATTCAATTAAGAAAATTTATTATGTTATCATTTTAACTGTGTTAAATGCTTATGATTTTGTCATTTGATGTACTTTGCTGAGTTTTGGACTCACGCTTGTTTGTTTAATATTTTTTTAGGTACTATGAGACCGGCATGATGGGAAGAGAGTAACACAGACACGAAACCAAATATCACTTTGCCTTCTTATTGTAGTTAGTTCTTGAGCATAATAGACTCAAACATGAATTATTACTATGGGATACCTTCTTGACTGGTTTTAATCGGTTTGGCTTATTGCTTGGATTCTATGTAAAGTGTTGTGGTTGTCATTGGTTATGCTTCCCCCGTTGTTTATCACTTGTGGTTGATAGTTATTGTTTAAAGTTAGAAATAGATGCTTGCTGAAATTGTAGTGTAAAATGGTAGTTGCCATTCTTGTGTTGTGACCCAGTTTATAACAAGGTGCTGCTGAAATTTTTAGTTGAGCTCGGAGAATTTTTAGGGTGCTAGCTTGTTATGGTTCATTGTTTATTATTAGAAGTGACTTTTCATGTATCATGCTTGATGAAATTTGGGTACAATTGAATTATTTCGTTGTGGTTGAGCTTGTGTTGTAGCATACCACCCTTCAATGTTCTCTAATACTTAATCTTGAATAGATCATTTGATTAAATTTAGACTCTCCCAACCTTGGAATATGTTTAATAAAACTAGCAATGTGTAGTTATGGTTGCATGGTGAGATGTTAGGTTGAAATCATGTAACTTAAATTGTTCATATGATTCACTTTGTGGTTATCGCTTTATTTTGTTCCACTCACTAAGTTTGGTACCGCGGTTGTGATATGTTGTATTTGTTTTTTTTTTGCTCGAATGGTTATGTCATGATTGCTATTATGTTATTGTTGTATTGTTTTGCTCTACTTGCGTAGAGGTCATGCTGAAATTTCTTAGAAATTTTGGGTTGTTCGGTTGTATGTTGGTGCTTGAGGGTGTAACGTTCGGGGCACGGGGTGCCGGAGTGTTACAAGTATCATATGTGGACATGTTGACTTGCAATAATAGCACATGGGTTCATAACAGCTGACAGTCTGATACCAAAACTATTAATGGTCAAAATTACCCATTTAGCTGGCAATCATAGGTTGATTAAAAAAACCAAAGACACTAAAACAATAGCAACGAGACGATAAGCCACAGTGTAAACTTCTTAATCCAAAAGTTGTGAACCACTATTGATTTCGGACACAGGAAAAAGACTTCCGAAATCCTCTATATATCCTATGCTAGTCCAAAAAAAGCTAGTACACATAGTAGAAATGTTATCACAATATATCCAACGTATTTTATTAATAATCAGAGTTTACAATAATTATGGCACGCAGGCCAAATAAAAGATTACAGCGGAAGCAGAATAAAACCAGTAATAGAACCTAATAGATTTGCCACAGAAAATCAACTAGGGCAGCGACCTAGTTATCTTGATCCTCACCATCGTAGTGATGCTCCTCTAAAAAGATAGAGTAAGCAAGAGTGAGTACAAAAATACTATGCAAGTCACACAGTAAATGCAGTATCGATGAAGGGTCATAAAGGAAGGCATAATATGGTTCATTTGAGCATAAAGCAATATTTGAAATACAATAATTAATTTTCAATGCGTAATTGATATAGTAAAAACTGAGATTTAATCCAATTTTTAGCACAGGCTCCAACCTGGAGTTTCATACTAAATTTTTCCCATGTGGACTCTCTCCACATATAAACCACTTTTCTGAAAGTATTTTGAAATCCAAAGTCTAGTCTGTGAAAGGCTTGCTCGGTATACCCATAATTGCGGGCTCGGCTAATCGATTAGTTTTACACTCTACAGAGATTGTACAACTTTACCCACAAAACATGATTATCTCCTTTTGCCCAAATACACACTTCCTTTGGTGTGTCGGTAGAGAAAATCACGACAAGGCCCATGTAAAGCTCAATCCACGTAGTTATGCCCGCTAAGATTTCACCGCTGGTAGGGTTAAAACCATCCAATCCAGAAGCCCCCTCTTGCACCGAGTGGCAGCTTTACACCCACTACCACTTTCAACCTAATGACACGACTATCCATGGTATGTCACAATACGGATAGCCAGATTCGTCTCATTCCAGACTTGTGGTAGTACGGTAAGGCTTTATATTCAGCGTAACACAGATCGGTCCTTAATTGACTAGGCGAGTTTTCACGACCCTTGTGCCTCATACACCCACCAGTCAACCATTCTCGTCCGATCTAAATCACATTTTCACTTTCTTTTGAATATCATCATCTTTCATAACATCCTATGGTGCACCGACACCAAGAAATAACTTTATTTTCAACATAAATCTTGTTTTGGCATAAATCCCCAAAAGTCATAAATTCATGTCTAAGCATTTACTATATAGCACTAGTTAATTCTACAATATTGTACCAACTAGTGATATTTTGCTCTAAGGTGACAAGGTATGAATATTTTTAAAGTTAATTGAGGTCGTAAAAATTAGGAGTAACTAATCATTTAAAACTGGGACTTAAATAAATTGATAAAACTATGCATGCAATAATTTAAGTCAAAATATAATTTTAAATTCTAGGATCAACATGTTCAAGGGTGTAACTTACCTTGGTCGAATAGTTGATGCTCGAGATTGTCAATGGCAAAACGATCTGACTCTCCGAAATCTATATGCGAAAAACATCTAATTTCAGATAAAATTAAAATAAATTCAATAAAATAATAAATTAGTATAAATAAGTAATTTGAGATTTTAGATGAATTTAGAAAGAAAAACGGAGTCAATCGGAGTTCGAACGGGTGAAAACGGGCATTTGGAAGATTTATAATCGCGTGAAATAATAAAGAAATGAGTTTTGAATTTTTAAAATTTCTTTTCCAAATAAAATTTTCAAAGTCAAAATTTAAATTTCAAAGGTGTGAAGTAGTCAGCCAATGGCCGTGGGGAGGATGCTTGCACGACTAGCCGGAGGGAGGCGCACCGTGGCCGGAGGCGACGGGGGTTGCCGGCGACTGGAAAAATAGAAGGCGGCGGCAAACTCACATTTTTGTGATTTCCAGCAAAATGACGGCGAACTAGCTCGGGAGGAGTGGCAAAATGGATCGGTGACGGCGAGAGGCACCCGGGGTGCCTTTTATAGGCTCGGAGTGTAAGCAAATAGAAGAAAATTGCAATAAATTAGGTTTTTGGATAGGAGACAAGAACGGTGATTTGGGGCTTGATTTGGGGAAATTAAGGCTATGAATGGCAAGAGGAGGTCGCGAGGAATCCGTATATGATTTTTTCGAATTTTTTAAGCTCAAATCGTGGGGATTTTGAAGCTTTCTTTGGACATCAATGCAGGGGAGAGAGAGACACTTGTTCTCTGGACTTCCTGAGGTTGAAGATGCTCCTGCCAGTGGGGTCTGGTCTAGCTGTCAGTTTTTTTCAAATTATTTTGCGCTGAGAGAAAAACTGCTTTAGTAAAAATAGAAGAAAAGATCTAAAAATCCTGGAAAAATTCTCAAAAATACTTTAGAATATTTGGGACTCAATAAAATTATTTTTTGATTTTTTTTATTTTTAAATTTTTCATAGAAATTCTTTTTAGTGAAACTGAAATTACACAAAAAGAAGACTTAAAAAAACAGTAAGATTCCAAATAAATTCTAGATTAAATAAATAGAGAAGCAAATTTTCGGATGTCACAATTGACCAGCTAATAAGAAGAGCCGCATATATAGGCCAAGCGAAACTTCAGGTTATTTGATCCTCTTCACAGTTTTTTCGTCAATAGCTTTTTCTCTAATAAAATTATAAATCTAGTCTTATTCTTGATCATGTAAACATCAATAGTCGATATGTATCACTTATCATGATAGGTCACCAGCATCTACTGTGGTAGGATTGGGTATCGTGATACTTGAGCTCGGTAGCATAGAGTACCACACTGTCAGAGCTTAGCAGGACAAAGTACCTCGGTGCTCAAGCTTGATAAATACTTGCAGTGGTACTTGAGCTCGGTAGAAATGTGGAGCCTATCACCTACCACGCTTATCAAGAAGCTGCTATAGTGGACGGAGCTGTTGTGGTACTAATAACCTGCATAGCATGAAATTAGATTTATAATTTTATTAAAAAACCAAAAATTAAAAAAAATGATATACAAAAGTACCAGATACACCGAGGCTTATAGCCCCTAAGGCTAGCCACCCTGCTGCATGCTTTTAGCTAGGGGTGAAAATAAGACAGGAAATATCCGTCCGATCCGATCTCGAATTCGTTTAAAATCCGTACCGATGTTATCCGTATTCAGATCGTCGAAAATCCGATGTAATGTGGGTTAGGATATGGGAAGAGCAATATCCGATCCGTATCCGAAAAATCTCATGTAATATGGGTTAGGATATGGGAAGAGCAATATCCGGCCCGATATCCCAGTAAATATCCGGCGATATCCGGATAAAATCGCTTATTCTTCCATTAATTTGGTTCATTATTGGATAGATAGAGTAGTTGTTTGATACTGGCACTAAAAAACACTACTTTGTTATTAAGCGTGAACTTCAATAAATCTATCAACAAACAAATAGAGTGATGACATAATACTTTTACCTAAATTGATTTGTTCAACTTATTTGATAAACTTCTTTTCTATTCAAATTACTGGAATTAGTTGAGTCACTAAATTGAAGCATAGCAAACAAATCCGAGTAGTCCTCATTATGAGAGAAGTCTATCTTCAGTTTGTCAGAATGTGACAATTCAACACTATTTAATATCTCCAGGAATTTATTCCGTAAGGTTAAGTTTGATGGATGAGCTCCCCTTGTTCTGTGTTTTCTTTATGTCTCGATCTCTCTCCTTGTATCCAACCTATTTGTACCTCTAACTATACTACTATCCTACATTGAAATAATTATGACTTGAGGCTAATGTTGTAAGGTTAATACTTCATTCTTTCTTTTACATACACAATTATGTACTATACTACTATCCGATTATGATATCCGATCCCGACCCGAATCCGTCAGGTATCCGCTCCGTATCCGAATTCCGAATAATCCGAATTCGTATCCGACTCCGAATCCGAAAAAAAATATGAATTAGGATACGGGACAAACAATATCCGCCCGTATCCGACCCAGTTTCACCCCTACTTTTAGCCTGAACATTTTTCACCAAGCCCCCTGATTTTGCCTCTAAATGACAATACTCGCCTCCACCTTCTCACTCTCGCCAGCTAATTAAACGAGAAATCTCCTCACTCCTCACTCCTCAGTCCCCGTCTTTTCTCCCTTCACTCCCCTCAACAAATTGCCCAAATCCCAGCTCGCCGCCGTCCGCATTGCGTCTCCGTTGCTGCGGAATCCTAGTATGCATCGCCCAATTGCAGATCCAACACGGAATCTTCCCCGCCGCTAACACCGACAGGAGCTTTTCCGCACAAGAAATGGTGCCATTTCAGTGGGTTCTTGGGAAGATGTTTCTTGGGTAGGACTGCGGCGGGAGGCTGTGATGGCGAGCGCCGCCAGGGAGGGGAAGCTTCCCCCGTCTCTGCCTCTGGCCACGCTGATCGGCCGCGAGCTCCGCGGCGGCGGCTCCGAGCTCCCGCTCGTGCGGTACGGCTACTCCGGCTTCGCCAAGCGCGGCGAAGACTACTTCCTCGTCAAGCCAGACTGCCTCCGCGTCCCCGGGGACCCTTCCTCCGCCTTCTCCGTCTTCGCCGTATGCGCGCTCTCTTCTTCCCTGTGATGCCTTTTGTTTTCTTTCCGGTTCGATGATGTGAGAGCATGTTTGGTTTTTTTGGATCTGCTGCTGGTAGGTGTTCGATGGGCACAATGGAGTGTCGGCGGCGGTGTTCAGCAAGGAGCACTTGCTGGAGCACGTGATGAGCGCCGTCCCGCAGGGCATCAGCCGCGAGGACTGGCTGCAGGTGCTGCCGTGGGCGCTCGTCGCAGGCTTCGTCAAGACAGACATTGACTTCCAGCGCAAGGGTGAGACTGAGAGATCCTTGCAATGCCATGGGAAACGTGGGCCAACCTATCCGCAAAGATGTTGAATTTGGGAATTGGTGCAGGGGAGGTGTCAGGAACGACGGCGACGCTGGTAGTCATTGATGGGTTCACTGTCACGGTAGCGTCCGTCGGGGACTCCAGGTGCATCCTGGACACTCAGGGCGGCGTAGTCTCGCTGCTAACCGTGGATCACCGACTAGAGGAGAATGCAGAGGAGCGCGAGCGTGTCACGGCGAGCGGAGGGGAGGTCAGTCGGCTGAACCTGTGCGGTGGACAGGAGGTAGCGCTCTAGTGGGAAAAGAATTCGAGGATAGACTGGATGCTTCGGGAGCATTTTTGTATATGTATTTTGGTGTGATTTGTTCCGCTTGTTATTTTAGGTGGGTCCTCTCCGATGCTGGCCAGGTGGTTTGTGCCTTTCAAGATCAATTGGGGATACTGACGTTGGGGAGTTCATCGTGCCGATTCCACATGTCAAGCAAGTGAAGGTTAATTTGGGAGTTCTGATCGAATGCAATGAATGTAGCTTATTTTAGTGTATCTGGCTAAGATGTACTTTTATGTTTTGGGTAATTGTAGCTCTCAAATGCTGGAGGAAGGCTAATAATCGCATCAGATGGAATATGGGATGCACTGTCCTCAGATATTGCAGCTCAGGTTTGCCGAGGATTGCCTGCTGAACTGGCTGCAAAGCTTGTCGTTAAGGTGATTATGCATGCCACTGCAGTTGTTAGATTATCCCATGCTTGCTATGATACGTCTTAGTTGTCTTGATCTTCTAACTGAGATCCATTTTACTTGTTCAGCAAGCTCTGAAGACAAGTGGACTGAAAGATGACACCACCTGTGTAGTTGTTGATATCATCCCATCTGATCATTGTTCAACACCACCACCATTGTCTCCAAAGAAAAATCAGAACAAGTTGAGGTCTCTTCTTTTTGGTAAGAGGTCACATAGTTCTGTTGGAAAGCTTGGAGGCAAGTCTGCTTCATTTGGCTCTGTGGAGGAATTATTTGAAGAGGGCTCTGCAATGTTGGAAGAAAGGCAAGTTCTTATTTTCTCTCACGGTTCATATTGTTCTACATCCTTTGCTTATCAGTAAAGTACAAGGTTGTTAGTCATGCAGTTGTTAAGCGTATGTGAATTTTGTGTTGCCATTAAATCATTTTATGATACTTCACTTACCACATTTTTCCTGGTTTAGTTTATATTATATTACAGGTTTTTGCAATGGTGCAAGAACAAGTGGTTGTGTCCACTGTCCACTAAATGAACATTTTCCTTAATGATGCATTGATTGTCCTTTTTTTATCACTTGTCCAATCTCATTTCTAGCTATTTAAATTTCATGAAAATGCAGTAAAGAAACATTGCACAAAACATTCATGAATTATCATTATGTAGTTTGTTTGGGGTCCCGGTCATGCCTTTGTGTTTAGTGTTATTGAATTACTCATTAGTTCGAGACTTCGAGTCGGTCAGGAGAAGCCTATTTTTAAAATCTCACTTGGTTAGGAAATATATCTGGTGTTGGTTAGGACATATATCTGGTGTACTTTGCAATTCCATAATACATGCTCACACATTGACACCGTTCTGTTCTTTTGTGACATCATTGCGCATTTCTAATGTTCCTTTTTATAATTTCTGGCACAGGACAATCCTCGAGGAATTAACTTTTGAAACCTTTTGTTGACATGTTGCATCACTTAAATATATAGGCCTTTCTAGTTGAAAATTAGAAAAGTAGACCAATGTCAAAAAGAGCTAAGTAATATGGTTAATGCGGATTTTGAGATGACTTCTATATGGATACAGCAATTGTGTGTCATTTCCTTGCACTTTGCTTCCTCCAGTTCAGAAACTTTTGTAATATAAAACATTATCACTTCTTCTAGTTTGCATTTGTCTTGCAGTAGTTGGTGGTGTAGGAGATTGGGTTGTATGCCACTGGAGCCCTTGAATGTATGGCATCATTCGTACTTTTCTTGTTGTCTTATCGGTAGAACGTCGAGGTTCGCAAGAATAATTAGTACTGGAATGAACAAACTGCACCAACAGGTAGGAGTGTTTCACTTGGGCTATTCCGTAGATAATTTGCTGTGTAATAAACTAATCTCCTAAATCATCACATGCTTCACTTATCTCTTTGCCCGTTCGGTTGAGATATATTGCTGATTGATGTTTCATTTGTTGAGGGATGCCACCATGGTGTTACTTGACTGTCTGCTCATTTTAAGATGTTCAACAGTACCCTAACATCCTATCCATCCTTTTTGCAGGTTGGGTAGGAATTTCCTATCAAAAGCAAATTTGCCCCCATTTCGCTGTGCGATCTGCCAAGTGGACCACGTGCCGTTCGAAGACTTAATGACAGATAATGGAGGTGGTTACTGTTCTGCCCCATCAACACCATGGGGTGGTCCTTACCTTTGTTCAGACTGTAGGAAAAAGAAAGATGCAATGGAAGGTAAAAGATCTAGCCGGTCAACCGCATGCAGGTGAAACTACCAATAGGACTAACTGTCCCTTGTGCATGCAAACTATTCTTCCGGGTCAGTTTTCTGCTACATGTAAAAAGAGGAGAATAATCTGTTTGTTGCTGGATCCAAGTATTATTTGGTGAAGCTAACTGTACTCTAGCCTGAACTGAACAAATCGGGCTACTAACATCCTTGGTGTCTGTCAACAGCGCTGATGAAATTTCCATTTGCTCTGAGAATATAGCTCGCAGAATTGCAAGGCTGTAGTTTTTTTGTGCACCTTAGTATGTAAAGTGAAATTGTTAGAAAAACAACACGCAGAACGCATTAAGTAATCAAATCAAAAGGAACAAGAGACACAGATTGAACTTGAACGTGGAAAACCTTTTCGGGAAAAAAACAAGGGCACCGGTTGGTAAATCTTCACTATTTTCTAAAGAGTTACAAAATACAGGGATTAAATCACCCTATACGGGTTACAAGAAGGTATATATAGATGGTGGGGACCTAAGGTCTAACTCGGAAACCATCTGTTTTGGCCTAAGTTTACCGGCGATGAGCCTCCACTACGTTCTAGTAGAAGTTGATTTTCTCTCTGAATTTAGATCATAAATTAACAAACTCCATCTTGAGACATTCTATCTTGTAGCATAATCAATGTAAATATCTTTCTTGAACAACAAAGAAAAAACCGTCGGCGTCAAAAGCCACTAGAGCTTAAATAGTAACACTAACTAAGTTTGAACAAAGCTTAAACTTAGTAACAGGAACTAGCTTTGTCATCATGTCAGCAGAATTATCATGAGTACTAATCTTGCATATCTTAATGTTACCTTGAGCAATCTCATCACGAACATATTGGTATCTGACATCAATGTGCTTTGTTCTCTCATGAAACATCTAATCCTTTGTAAGGTATATAGCGCTTTGGCTGTCACAAAATAAAGTAACGTAAGATGTTACTCCACAAAGCTTAGCATACAAACCTCTTAACCAAGTAACTTCTTTACACGCTTCAGAGATAGCCATGTATTCAGCCTCTGTCGCAGACAAGGCCACAGTAGCTTGCAAAGACGCCTTCCAACTGACAGTTATCTACCAATGGTGAAAACATAACCTGTGAGAGACCTTTTCTTATCTAGGTCACCAGCATAATCAGAGTCTACATATCCAATAAATCCACTCCTAGTCTTCCCAAACTGCAAGCAAGCATTAGAAGTACCACGAATATACCTAAAAATCCATTGAACGGCCTTCTAGTGTTTTTTATTAGGATTAGCCATGTATCTACTAACAACACTCATATCATGAGACAAATCAGGACGAGAGCAGACCATGGCATACGTAAGTGAACCAACAGCACTGGAACATGGAACTCTAGACATATACTTAACATCATCATCAGAATCTGGATATTGAGAAGCAGATAATCTGAAATGAACAGCTAAGGGAGTACTCACAGGTTTTGCCTCATGCATATTGAAGTGACGAAGGACCTTCTCAATATAACTTTATTGGCTAAGATGCAACAAGCCAGACTTTCTATCCTTGATGATTTCCATACCAATGATTTTCTTTGCTGCACCTAGATCCTTCATCTCAAACTCATTACTTTATTGTGCCTTTAATGTAGCTATCTCAACATTGCTCTTGGCAGCGATCAACATATCATCAACGTAAAGAAGCAAATATATAGGTGACCCATCAACAAATTTAATGTAAACACAGCTATCAAATTCAAACCTCTTAAAACTGTGTAAGCGTATAAACGAATCAAACCTTTTATACCATTGTTTTGGAGACTGCTCCAGACCATAAAGAGACTTCTTCAATATGCAAACTAAGTTTTCTTTATCGGAAACAATGAAGCCCTCAGGTTGATCTATATAGATATCTTCCTCTAATTTCCCATGTAAGAATGCAGTCTTCACATCTTGTTGCTCAAGTTCAAGGTCATGCATAGCAACAATACTGAAGAAAGTATGTATCGAACTATGCTTTACAACTGGGAAGAAAACATCATTGAAATCAATACCTAGGATCTGGCTGAAGCCTTTAGCAACTAATCTTGCCTTGAACCGTATAGGTTCAGTAGGAGACACTCCTTCCATTCTTTTGAAAATTCATTTGCAGTGAATGGTCTTCTTTTTTTTAGGCAAATGAACTAACTTCCAAGTACCATTTTTCTAGAGTGACTCCATCTCATCATGCATCACGGACATCCAGCTGCTGCGATCACCAGAAATAATTGCTTTAGTGTAAGTTAAAGGTTCTGCATTACCTTCAATCTCCTCTGCACAACTCAAAGTATAACCAACGAAATTGCAATCTTCAATGAACCGGGAAGGCCGAACAATATTTCTTCTTGGTTTATCAAGTGCAATGGACCGCTGTGGAGGCTGAACAACTAGAGAAGAATGCTCAGTAACAAGTGACTCAATAGCATAAGGTAAAGTTTCAGTAACTTGTTCATCTGGACCAATAGCAACATGTTCATCTTGACCAACTGCATCATCAATGTCTGGTGTATTATCAGCATCAACCAAATGCTTCACCAGCACACTTATTTTATCTTGTCCCTCATTAGAAGCATCGGATGATAAAACCTCATGAGACAACAGATTCATTGAATACAACGTTTCTACTAATCAAAATCTTTTCTATTTCAGGATTCCATAACTTATAGCTTTTAACACTAGAAGCATAACCAAGAAATATGTACTTAATAGCTCTAGGCTTCAGTTTTCCATTATCTATGTGTGTATATGCAGTACAACCGAAAACTCTCAGTTGTGAATAATCAGCAGGTGACCCAGACCATACCTCAATTGGAGTTTTCTTACCAATGGCTGTAGAGGGTGAACGATTAATCAAATAACATGCCGTGGAAGCTGCCTCAGCCCAAAAATGCCTGCCCAAGCCTGAATTGGACAGCATGCAATGAGCCTTTGAAATAATGGTCCTATTCATGCGCTCGGCGACACCGTTCTGCTAAGGAGTGTACGGGATGGTATAGTGCCTGACAATGCCTTGTCTCCTGCAATAAAACTTAAATGCACGTGAACAGAATTCCATCCCATTATCAGTACGAAGGACTTTCACCTTCCTCTCAGTTTGCCTTTCAACCATCACCTTCCACTCCTTAAAAACTTCAAATGCATCTGATTTGTATTTCAAGAAATAAGGCCAAACTTTCCTTAAGTAATCATTAATAATTGTTAACATATAACGGGCACCACCAAGACAATGTTTGCGGGATGGCCCCCACAAATCAACATGCACATAATCAAGTATACCTTCTGTTATGTGAACCGAAGTATTGAATTTCACCCTCTTGTGCTTATCAAAAACGCAATGCTCATAGAAATCCAACTTCTTGACGTTGCACCGATCGAGAAGGCCTCTCTTGCTTAACTCTGCCAAACCAAGTGCACTCATATTCCCAAGATGCATATGCCAAAGTTTAGTAGCATTTGAATCAAAAGTAGAATCAGAAACTACAACAACGGTTCCAGTAATAGTACTACCTCGAAGTACATATAAATTGGCAAATTTCAAATCACCTTTCATGACAACAAGAGAGCCTTTTGTTACCTTCATAACTCCACCTTCAGCGGAGTAATGATACCCTTTCAGATCAAGCGTACTCAACAAGATGAGGTTTCTGGTCATTGTAGGAATGTGCCTGACATCTGTTAAAGTTCTAACAGCACCATCGTGCATCTTGATTTGAATGGAGCCAATGCCTACAATCTTGCATGCGATGTTATCACCCATTCGAACTATACCACCATTCTGGACAGGTTCATAAGTGCTAAACCAATCTCTGTTAGTGCACATATGATAAGAGCAGGCATAATCTAATACCCATTCAGTATCCATAGAGACACATCCAACAAAAGCAATAAGAACCTCACCATCAGAACTACCATTAGAAGCAATGGAGGCCTTACCATCCTCATCGGATTTGGGTTTTGGCTTATATTTACCATTTCGCCTTTCTTTGTTTTGCAGTTTGTAACATTCAGAGATGTCATGATTGTTTTTCTTGCAATACTTGCAGAATTTTTCTCTTCCTCTAGACTTTGAGCGGCCTCTCTGTCTGTTCAAACTTTTCCCTCTATTGTTGTTATTGTTTGATTTCTTGTGCTTCAGTCTGTCACGAACAAATAAGGCTTCTGCATTGGAGGTCGAATCTTCGGAGTGTACCATCTGTTTCATCTTCTCCTTGGCTTGCAAGGCATCATAAACTTCACTCATGGTTAGGGTATCACGACTATACAAAATGGTATCTCAGAAGTTTGCAAAGGAACTAGGCAGAGAGCACAGAAGAAGTAGAGCTAGGTCTTCTTCGTCATACGTTACCTCCATGGACTACAAATCAACGACGATCTCTTTAAAAGACTGAGATGTGAGTTAAAACCGATCCACCTTCCTACAACTTGTGCGTGAACAACTTCATCTTGATATGTATTTTGCTGATTAGATCTTTTGACATACATATCGATTCCAGCTTGAGCCATAAGGCAGCAGTGGATTTCTCCTTCAACACCTCCTGTAGAATATTGTTGGATAAATGAAGATGGATCTGAGATAAAGCCTTACGGTCTTTTCTTTTCTCGTCGTCTGTCCAGTCCTTGTGATCTGTTTTCCCAAGCTGTCAAGTGCATCATCCAGATCATTGTGCGCTAGCACCACCCGCATCTTAACTTGCCACAAAAAGAATCGCGTGTCCAAGTCGAACAATGGAAGATCATACTTCATTGTCACTGTCATGTCGATTGAAACCATAGATCAAAATAGGGATAGAACGTGGCTCTGATACATTTGTTAGAAAAACGACATGCAGAACAGATGAAGTAAATCAAATCAGAAGGAATAAGAGACATAGATTTAACGTGGAAAACCCTTTCGGGAAAAAACCACGGGCGTCGCCCAGCAAATCTTCACTATGTTCTAGAGAGTTACAAGAAGGTATATATAGATGGTGGCGACCTAGGGTTCAACTCGTAAACCAATCCGCTCTGCTCCGGCCCAAGCCTATCGGTGATGGGCCTCCGCTACGCTTCGGCAGAAGTTGGCCTTCTCTCTGAATTTAGATCGTAAATTAACAGAAGACTAGCTTAACAATGTTTGTGAAAGCGATGGCAAGGCTCCCAAGTTGCTACTTTTGAATGCATTTTGTATGGAGCCCAACATACTAATGTTTGATGCTATCCTGATCAACTCAACTATAATATTCCGTTTTTTTAGCATATTTGATTTTGTTGTATTTGTCTTACAATTTCTCTCTCAGATCTTATCTGCGAGTATACAATGACGCAATGCTTCTGGCAGTAAGATGAAAACGCTTTGCTGGAGACTGATTGGTATCCTAACCCAATTTTGTACAGTTATTTTCGTGCAGTTTTCTGATGGCACTACAAGGGGAGAGACAGAAAGCGTACTTTAATTCTTGGAATATGGTATTTGGGTTGTCCTTTTTGTTGACAAATTGCCCTCTTCTTTAAAAATCATATCCTATTCCTGCTAACCTTCGGCTGATGGTTGTACTGTCAAGATATGAGTTACTGCTTAGAAAAATAAAATGACGCTTTGCAGGTTCTGTGAATGATTGACGAATGCATTAATCGGACATCATTTTTTCCCTCTTAGTTCTCTGGGGGCAAATGAGGTTCAAGTACAACATATCAGTGTGGTGAGCCGGGGATTCATGCCAAGCTAACTGCCATGGCCTGAAGAGCTGAAACGTGATAATACCTGCTTGTGTATTCCCACTTTCCCAGTACTGCCAGTTGGGCCCATGCAAATAATAATCTATATACTAAAGTTCGCAAGATGCCGTCCGGTCCGGCTCAATTTTTTTTCATGTTTAGATCCTTTAAAAAATACGTAATTATGTATAAGTCTTTCTCATAATTTTTTACGAAAACGACCTTTTGATTCGGAAAAAACGCGAATGTTCCGCGAGAGGACTCTAAATAAATACCCAAAAAAAGTAGTTACGTTCGGATCATTCCAGCTATTTTTCATGAAAAGAACCTTTCGATTTAGCGCAATCGCGGATTCTTCGTAAGAGAACCTAAATAAATACAAAAAAAACATATATGCGTATGTATCCTATCAGTCGTTTCGCGTGTTTTCTCAACGATTTAAAAAAAGACACCGCTAAAAAAACGAAATTGTTTCTGCGAAAAAAACAACGCACGCGACGTATTACGCCACAAACACAACCTATACTAAAGATCGAAGACTTTCTGGCTAGAGACCGCTTCCACGTCACGCCGGCTCCCTCGTGTGGCTCGCGTGCGGCCAGCTCGGCCCGACGGCTCCGCTCATTTTTTTTTGCGTGTACGCCACTCAAAAAATGCGTAATTACGTGTAGATCCTTCCCACGATTTTTTACGAAAAAGACCTTTTGATTCAGAAAAAATACGAATCTTCTATGAAAAGACCCTAAATAAATTAAGAAAAAACGTAGTTACGTTTGGATCGTTCCAGCTATTTTTCACGAAAAGAACCTTTGGATTTAGTGCAAATGCAGTTCCTCCGTCAGAGGACCTAGATAAATGAAAAAAATGTGATGATTTTTTTAAAAAAAAACACGGCGAAAAAAATAAAATTATTTCTACGAAAAAAACAACGCACGCGGCGTGTCACGCCGCGAAAACTATCCTAATCTACATACTAAAGTTCGCAAGATTCACGCCCTCACGTGGCTCGGCTCGAGCCGAGCCGGCCGGCCGCTCGGCTCAATTTTTTTTCGCGTTTAGATCTCTCAAAAAATACGTAATTACATATAGATCCTTCCCACGATTTTTTACGAAAAGGATCTTTTGGTTCCGAAAAAACGCGAATCTTCCACGAAAGGACCTTAAATAAATACCGAAAAAATGTAGTTACATTCGGATCATTCCTGTTATTTTTTACGAAAAGGACCTTTTAATTTAGCGTAATTGCAGATTCTTCGTGAGAGGACCCCAGATAAATGCAAAAAAAGAAGTGATTGCGTTTGTATCCTTTCAGCTGTTTCGCGCATTTTCTCAATGATTTTAAAAAAAGACATCGCCGAAAAAAACCAAATTGTTTCTGCGAAAAAAACAACGCACGCGACGTATTACGCTGCAAACACAATTTATACTAAAGATCGAAGACTTCCTAGCCAGAGACTGCTTCTGCGTCGCACCAGCTCCCTCGCGTGGCTCGCGCGCGGTCGGTTTAGCCCGACGGCTCCGCTCATTTTTTTTCACGTGTAGGTCACTCAAAAAATGTGTAATTATGTGTAGGTCCTTTTCACTGTTTTTTACAAAAATGACTTTTTGGTTCAGAAAATCCGCGAATCTTTCGTGAAAGGATCCTAAATAAATACCGAAAAAAACGTCGTTACGTTCAGATCGTTCCAGCTGTTTTTCACAAAAAAGACCTTTCGATTTAACGCAAACGCGGTTCCTTCGTCAGAGGACTCAGATAAATGAAAAAAACATATGATTTTAAAAAAAGCAACGCCGAAAAAAAAATAAAATTATTTCTATAAAAAAAAATAACGCACGTGGTGATCAGGTTGCGAAAACTATCCTAGGAGACCATTTCTGTATCCGATTTGAAGAGCTCATTTCATTCCCTGTTCTTTGTGAGCACACGAGCATTTGACACAAAACCGAATAACGTCCAACCACTAGATACGGGGTGTGTGTGTGTGAGAGAGAGGCACCTTTTACACAAAGGATATCTGGTTTTTAACATCCAAAAAACTCCAGAGGTAGTGCTTTGTCATATTACATGTCACAACTCACAAAAACAGCAAAAGATCTCACATCCTACCAATTTTACCACCTTATTGTCTTCTCTGCATCAGCTCTCCCCGCAAACGACGACTTGTGAGTGTTAGCAGGCAGTTAGATGGACCCATGCCATGCCCCTCAGCTTCATGCAGCAGTGCTCAGCTCGGCCTCAAGCTAGAATGGTGGCGCCATTAACCCGGATTCTTTTGGCGCAACGCAGCACATGGAAGATGGAACCATGCACCCACACCCAGCCTATCAACTGCAGGAAAAACAGCGGCATCTCCAGTAAAAACGTCCTCCGTTGCTACCGTTCACAATCTCGCGCCGGTGCTCGAGAGCAGCAGGCCGCAAGGCTGAGAGCCACTGTACTGCGTGTCGAAAGGTTCCCTGGCGTCAAAGCTACCTGCTCCGAACGAGGTGATCCAGGGCTCAGTAGGCTGGTGGTGGGTGCCGGTTATCTGAAGGACATCTTCCAGGGTCTCATTGAGTGGCCGGTGAAGTGGATTCAGCATGACATCTTGTGAGTTTGGCTCATCTGAAAGTAGGAAAAGTAGCTTGTCAGTATGAGATGATGAAGGCTTGACTTAATGGGGGACGCCTGATGGAAAGCAATGAGCACCTTGAGGAAGGTTGAGGATCTGCGTGCTCGCTGGCCCGGGCATCAGCGCAGGCGGGGTCTGGATCGTGGGTGACTGGTTGACGCACTGGGACTGCATTTTGAATTCGACAATGCGGTTTGGAAACTTGTAAGCGTCTTGCTGCAATTTCAGCACCAGTAACTGCAAAGTGATAATAGTGTGCAACGGGTTAGACTATGACGAGCTGGGTCTGGGTGCCTAGGTGTCTGTCATTCAATGGAATTGATACATTGTTCTTGAGGCAAAGATATTGCTATCCGAATGAACTGCTTTTGTACACAGCCGAGTCTAGACGCTGTTCACAATATGATTATTCCTTTCGTCTATCAATGTCCATGATTGCAACTTGCAATCCTTGTCAGATGTTTACCTTCTGTGTTGAAGCGAGAGCATTCAAGGTGAAGCAGTGGTTCCCAACTATTACACCAACAACTTCATGGATGCAATTGAATAGAAGAATGATTCCATGACCGCTGCAATAGGAGTAGAGCTTGTCGTCTAGAATGCACTCCCGGGCATGCTCAACAGTTGCTTCCCACATTTTGTTTGACATTCCACTGCCAAGTAACTGAAAATGGCGACATAGTACAGGATAAGAATAGAACAGCCGGCTATTTGGAGAATCTAAAACAAAAGACTGTAGAAAAGGTAGGTTTATTACGCTGCGCAGTCCATATTGATCCATCACCAAGTTCCTGAGGAAGTCTTGAACAGTGTGAATTCCGAAGTCAGAAAGTTTCTTGTGGAAAACACCATCCTTTCCAATTTTCTCCAAACGCCATACATCATCAGTTAATGCAGGAGGATGATGCTTCTTGTAAACTGAAACATGGAGGTTTAAATCAGTTGCTGGCTCAAAACTACAAGGAAGAAAGTTTGGTGAACAAAAAATTCTGTGGCAGGTTGAATGTGATAATGACTAACCTTCACCACGGTGATCCTTCACTAGAAAAGGATTGCTCACAGCTTCCTGCACTTTTTCTTCGATGGAACTGGCCCGAGTAATTCTTGCACCAAGTCTGAACTTCCTGCTTCTTATCCAGCTGGAGTTATCCGTGAAAGAAATGTCGCGGATAGAAGCAACACCTTTCTCAAGCACAATTATGACCTCACCGGACAAGAGAGGCCTCTTGCCTTCTCTTTCAAAGACTATACTTTCACTGAACTCCTTCTCAGTGTACTCCAAGCGCTCATTGGCGTTGAAATCACCGTCAAGAACGAGGAGTTCAACCTTCATCGAGGATAAGGGACCAGAGGTGATTGTCTGGTTATTGGCAGCGTCAGTGAGAACAATTCGAAGAGGTTGCTTGCTCTCCCCTTCCACTCTGTTGCCTGTGAAAAGGGTCTGAGGCAGGTTCCCCTGGAATTGCAGCTTGTATCTTTTACTACTCGTCTTGATTTGAAGGGGAAGCCTGAACAATGCAGAACAGAAGATTAGTCATGACACGTGCCAACTGAAAAGCAAGAAATATATATTGACACGTGGCAAAGTAGATTCAGCAGTCAAAAAGTGAAAGACCAACACTGCACTGACATCATCAGTTCTGTAAAAATACTAAGGCAATAATTCAGAGGAATTTAACGGCACTATGAGTAGCAAGTTCAGGTCCAGAGTGTTTCTTACAGCATTTTAAAGGAAAAAAAATTCAGGATCAGCTATACTCATTGTGAACATAAAACAGTTCGAAAATCAACAGTTATATCTGGTCTATGTTACCCTATTGCCATTTTGTCAGTGCTAGTGCTCCAGTAGTAAATTTATGTAACGTGTCAGCAGGGCATGTAACTGTGCTTACGCAACACTGAGAAAGACGTGGTATTGTATTCTCGCGACTCCACAAGAAATTAGCACACTGGGCTTCAAACACTAAATGCAGTTGGTATGTAGGAGCTAACCTGTGTGCCGAATCAATGTGGCGGATAAGGACATTGTGCACTTCTTCCTGCACCTGGATTCGCGACAGAATGACAGACACGACCATTAGAGTTTTGTTGAAGCCAACTCGGCAGGGGCCGGCAGGCACGATGGCCTTAATTGCTACTAGGAGAGGTGCTTACAACTCTGCGCAGAAACGGCTCCAGCTTGGGCAGATTCCTCTGCATGTACTGCGCGCCAATGGCCTCCTGCATCGAGCTGCTGCACAAAGACAAATGAATCCAACGTCAGAACCTTTTCAGTACAAGACTGCAGATATAATGCACACTCAAAACTGGTACTCACTTGAGGAACGTCCTCCGGCGCTTGGCCTCCGGGCAGGCGAGCTCCTCCTCGTCTCCGTCCACCACCTCCTCCTCCACGTCCAAAACCCTCTTCAAGTCCATCCCGACCGCGGCAATGCAGTACAAACCGACACGCTGAGCTCACTTCAGTTCATCTGAGGTGACCACCGTAAAACTCTGCGCAGCGACCACGTCGGCTATAAATAGCGGAGGCAAGAAGCCGAGGAAGAAGCGTGGAAGCTTCTCCCGCGTGCGCCCCCATGGGGATGGCATGGGGTTCGTCACGGACACGCTCCCCGGCCCTGCAGGCCAAAGATCGTAAAGCGGCGCGCCTCATCAGAATCCCTAGAAATGCCAAGATTCGGGCACACCCACCCACCGGGCTTTCCCCCTCTTCTCTTTCAGTGCAGTCGCCAAAAAGGGCGCGGAATTTTGTCAGAAAGGGGCAAAGTGGCGAGATATCGTCTGTGCATGGCCGTGCAAGGAGATGGAGGTAGAGATGAGCACCGCCCGGCCCGGCCCTAAGCATCGGGAGGCGGGACGTACGTGGTGGCGCATGGCTGGATTGGAGAAGCTTCCGGGAAGCAGAGTGGTGGTGGTGGCAATGGACGGTTAGGCTTTTGGGGCTGAAAGATGGGTAGAAAGGTGAGCTTTTCGCCCGGGGGGTGTGTGTCTTGGGTTGGGGGGTGGTTGGTGTTGAAGAAATGATAGGGTCTTTTCAATTTCATTTTCCGTTTGTCTTCTGTGCTTCATTCCACTGTAAATGAACTTACTCATGAACAAATGGAGATTTTCAGTTGACAATTCTAATTGCCACCATTGCTTTTCTCCTGAGCTATGTAGTGGTTCTAGTAACTTAAATCGGTCTAACTAACGAATACTCACTCTGTAGCCTCCCCTCAGACCCTTCTTGTTTATTTCCGGTGTGCAGATATGCTGGCATGCAGCAGGACAGACAGACAAATGGATTTCTATTCTCCCCCGAAAAAGGAATCCTAGAAAGCACGAAATCAGGGTTTCTGCAGGCACTCTACCCAGGATAACGAAGCAGTCAAGCAGATAGCGGCAGAGCCACTGGTGGCTCGGCTCTGTCAATCGCCTTTGCTGGCCCGGCCCCTAGAAAGCGGCTTACATCATGCTCGTCCCAGCAGCCGGGCTTTTGCCGCTGCTAAATATGCTGTCTTCAAATCTATGGGAAAGAAAGTGGCAGCGGCATCCCCCGGCCATGTGAGGAGAAAAGCCGTCTTTAGCGCGCGATGCCGATGCTCCCAGCCACTTTGGGCGTGCGCGCGGCCCTGCCCTGTCCCTAGCTCACATACGGTATCCGAGGCAGCCGCTTGTTCCTCGTGAGTTAGGACTTGGGAGACACAGGTCGCACAGATGCGTGCAAGTGCAATGCTGCTACACCCTGATGCTCCTAGTAACCTGGACTGGATGGAGTCCTGGAGATGTGAGAATTGGCTGCTCTGTCCCTTTCCAAGACCCACAAACTTGATGCACTTGCCAAGTCCAAGCCGAAGCTCATCATCCGCAACCCTTGGATTCCTGCGATGAAAGCTAGCTCCTCGCCTGCGTCGGCACTGCTGCCGACGTTTGTTTGTGTATACGGCAAGTGCGTTCGGTCAGACGCTGATCGACAGGCACACGTTAATTCAAGAGGTAAACTAGCTACAACCACAAAGGACATGATCCCGAATCTCCCGGTGTGCAATTTCCAATCTTGAGTGCAAACAATGCTTCGCAATCAACCAAATTCGGGAGAAGATGCCACTTGCAGATTCGCGTGTAGTGACAGAAGCATCAAGCTTCCCGTTCCAAGGGCCAGCAGCATTATAACACGAGGGGTTCATACGTATGGCTCAATTTAGAGCAATGCTTCAATACTTTTCCTCCTAATATAAGTTGTATAAATCTTAAAGCAAACGAATAGATAACTAATAACCATCTTGGAAAGGGCTCCGTCAGGGTGATCTACTATCCCCAATACTTTTTAATATAGTAGCGGATTGTTGGCTATCATCTTGACAAGAGCAAAAGAAGATGGCCAAATTAAGGGAGTGATTCCTCATCTGGTAGATGATGGCCTATCTATCCTTCAATATGCTGATGATACAGTAATTTTCATGGACCATGATTTCAAAGGTGCGAAGAATATGAAATTGCTACTATGCGCATTTGAACAACTATCAGGACTTAAAATAAACTTCTACAAAAGTGAAATTTTTTGCTTCGGTAATGCAAGGGATCATGAGGCAACTTATTCCGATCTTTTTGGATATAAGTTAGGTACTTTTCCGTTTAGATACTTGGGGATTCCGATGCATTATAGGAAGCTGAGAAATTCTGATTGGAGGATGATTGAGGACAGATTCGAGAAAAGATTAAGTGGATGGAAAGGAAAGTTATTATCGGTTGGAGGGAGGTTGGTATTGATTAATTCAGTGTTGTCTAGTTTGCCAATGTTTATAATGTCCTTTTTTCAGATTCCTAGGGGAGTCCTGAAGAAATTAGATTATTATAGGTCCCGTTTCTTTTGGCAAAACGACCAACACAAGAAGAAATACCGGCTTGCACGTTGGGATCTCCTTTGTCAACCTAAAGATCAAGGCGGAGTTGGGATACTTAACCTAGGTATCCAAAATAAAAGCCTGTTGAGCAAGTGGTTGTTCAAGTTGAGTAATGAGCAAGGGATGTGGCAGCAATTACTGAAAAACAAATATTTAAAAGACAAGACTTTAAGCCAGGTTGAGAAGAAACCAGGTGACTCCCATTTTTGGAGCAGTCTAATGGGGGTCAAATCTCATTTCCTCAACTTAGGTTCTTATATTTTAAAGGATGGAACCCAAGTTAGGTTTTGGGAAGATACTTGGTTGGGAAATTCTCCCTTGAAAGCTCAGTTCCCTTCTTTGTTTAATATTGTCCGGAAGAAACATGCTGAGGTCTTTGGGGCATCCCCACTGAATGTCTCTTTTAGGAGATCTTTACTGGGGAATAACCTCAGAGACTGGGGGATTTTAGTAGCGCGAATAATGAATGTTAGTTTACTAGGGGGAACTAATTGTTTCAAGTGGCATCTTCACACTAATGGGATCTTCTCCGTTAAATCTATGTACAGATACCTGGTTAACAATGGTATTAAAGTATCACAGGAAATTTGGTATACGAGGTTACCTTTGAAAATCAAAATTTTTATGTGGTATATTAAGAAGGGGGTGTTATTGACTAAAGATAATTTGATGAAGCGCAACTAGCGTGGGGATAAATAGTGTTGTTTCTGCAGTTCTCCTGAAACTATCCACCATCTTTTCATAGATTGTTGTTATGCTAAATTCCTTTGGCGAGTGGTATACATAACTTTGGGTATTCCATCTCCTGTATCTATTCATCATTTATTTAATGGGTGGGTGAAGCGGTATGGTCGGTCAAGGTTACAGATATTTACAGTGTAGCGAATTTGTTTGGGCCTTATGGCTAACTAGAAATGATGCTGTTTTTGACAAGCGCAAACCTAAATCTTTCTTGCAGGTCTTATTCAGATGAACACATTGGCTTCGAACTTGGGCCAAATTACAGCGGTGTGAAGTCATCAAAGCGAGTCTCTTCGATGTGTGTCGTCGTTTGGAGACTATGGCATTGGAGTTATTTACTTCGTTCGGTTGGCCTTTTGTGTCTAGGATTAGTTATTTTGCTGATTGATTTGGTTCGCTTGGCGAAATGATGTTTTGATTATCAAACTGTAATAAGTATGGTTTGATTCCCTACTGGAGGGATGAAGCCGGAATTTTGTATTCCATTATCTAAAAAAATCTATCATTCATTAATGTTTTAATATTATAAAAAAGAAATGTATAGAAATATCTCTCCCCAATTTAATATCCATACGACGATAGGAAGCCGGTGGGCTGTTTCTCAACAGAAATCACCCGCAGTTCCCAGGCAACCAATCAGCAGCATATCCATATACGGCCCGTTTGGGCCATCACTGGCTGGACGCTGCCACCATCCATTGTCCCTTGCTCCCCTTACCGGCAGTGTCTGTCGCTTTGTTACTCCTAATGCAGCTACTGATTTGATGAACTCAATGCGGAATGCTGATTTGATTTGACGAGAAAAGAAGCATTCAGGCATGCGCAGCTTATGAGGAGGGGAACGCGGGTGGGACAAGAGGAGGCGGCATTACGAGGCTGTAGGGGACGAGCAGTCGATGGCGGCCTAGCAGGACTCCGCGGCGGGCGGCGGGGAGTGGCGGAAGTGGCAGCGGTGGCCGTAGGGGCAGCCGGACGCGGCGGCGAACATCTGGCAGGGGAGGGTCTTGTAGAGCGGGTGGCGGATGACAGGGCGCAGCTCCTGCAGGCCGTGCGCGAACCGGCACCGGCGGCCGTAGGAGCACGCGCCGCGCTCCCACTTGTTGCACAGCTCCGTCTTCTCCGTGCCCTGCCTGTACGCTTCCACCTCGACTTCCCCATCCCCCTTCTCCTTCTCCTCTGCCTCCTGCAATCGCCATTCCCCATTGCGAGATCAAACATATGGGTATGGAATTCCAGTGAAATTCATCGAGTTCTGTGTTTGCCTTGTCGAATTAAGCCAATTCGAACACCCTATCGCTGCTGCTGCCAACCACTTTCTATCCTAAAGTTGTCAACTTGACAAGTATTAAGTGCAAAACTTTGAATTATGGCGATTTGATAACACATGCTGCTTCCTGCGATTGACCAATCCCAAGGAAACCTGACATTACCAGAACTTGTGTGATTTCCCAAGTGTAAACCTGACCATTTCAACATCTAATTGCTGCACAACCAACTAGGAAACTTGCCTAAAATTTATCCAGTTTAGTTTGACTTGCTGAATTAAGCAATTGCCGACCACTTTGTAACCGAAATCTGTGCACTCGACGAATTTGAAGTACCAAAACTTTGAATTAAGCTAATTCAACATAGCATGCTATTTCCTGCGATTGCCAAATCACAAATAAAATATCATATTACCAGAGCTCGTATGATTTTGCAGTTTAAACCAAATTGCACCCTGATAATTACCAATTGGAAGGACTTTGAACATTTGAACTGCATGAGAGGGTTTAAGCGCAAATTTCCAACGACAGAAACAAGCAAGGTGCGCCCCGCCGCGCGCCGGGGTTGCGAATTGGTAATGGTAGGATTTGTGGGCTTACCTATACATCGCCGGAGGCTCGCGAACACGGAGGCGCTGTGGCTCGGCCTCGCCTTGCGGCTGCTTCTGCGACAGGTAACCCCTCGAACGTATGGAGATGCTCTTCGGCGCGGCCCGGGCCCCGCGCGGTGCTTCCTCCTTCACCGGCTTTGGCGGCAGTGCCGGAGCCAGCGTGGACGCCTGCTTCCTCTGCTCGCCCTCGAGCTCGTCGAGGAGGAGGGATAGGTGCAGGTTCTCGGCGCTGAGTTGGAGGCGTTCCCGGCGGAGGTCGGCTAACTCGGCCGCGACCTCACGCAGGCCGTCGGAGACACACGATGAGGGCGATTCGAGCAGCGTCTCCAGCGGTGACTCCCATGTCGGCGAGGTGAAGCCGCCGCTGTCGAGACGCACGATGACTCGATGAGGACGTGTTGAGCAGCTTCTCCAGCGGTGACTCCCATGTCGGCGAGCTGAAGTCGTGGCCGTTGGAGACGCACGATAAGGGCTAGTTGAGCAGCTTCTCCAGCGAAAACACCCGCGTCGACGAGCCGAAGCCGCCGCCCTCGGAGGAGACGCAGGATGACCTCGCCGGCGAGAGGAAGCCGAGCTCCAGCTCTCCCTCCATCGCCTCCACTCGAGAGCCCAAGCTGCGAATGGAGTAGCAGAGAGATGAGGCTAGGGTTTGGATCGAGAGCGAGACGATGAGGAGATCGCGGCGGTTACCTTCGTTTCGCCGTTGGGTTGGTAATTGGAGGGAAGAGGAGGTAGGTAGCACTCGCGATTTGAGAATTGGGGCAGGATCGACTTTTCTTGTCGACACCGAAACAACCAAACTGAGGCCTGTTAGGGGACTTCAAACTAAATTCACATAAGTTAAAAGTCATATATAACTAGCAAAAGTTATAAGTTAAAAGCTAAGCTAGATCTGTTTTTGAAGCTATTGTTTGAGGAAAATTAGCCATTTATCAAACGGTCTCTTATGAAAAAAACTACAGCCGCTTTTTAACCCGAAAAACTAAAAAATCAGCTTTTTAGAAAAACTACAGTTACCCCTAAATAGGCCCCGAGTCTCTGCCTAACACGATAAAGCTGCAAGCTAAGCCACAGTAGTATAGAGATAAAACTGTTTGTCTAGCTGTTGTTACAACTGCACAATAAGCAACTGTAGCAACTATATGTAATCTAAGCTACATATTTTTAGAGTCAACTGTCTATATTCATGCAGCTATAGTACTAAAATCACTGTGGTAAAAAAGTGCTATAGTATTCAAAAGATCTAAACCATTGATTTAGGATCATATGGATCTATTTCAACCAAGGTTTCAAAATTCAATGAAATTTTAGAAATCTTGTCTAAGATTTCGGATTTCAGCTAGGGATGAGATCCAAAATACCAGATGGATAAAAAAAATTTAAAAAAAATTGCTATAGTAATCTTAGAAATTTCGACTAGATTTCACCGAATCTCACTAAAATCTTGGTTTTTGGGGACCATTTTTGACTTTTTTTATTGGATTTGGTATAATAACCATTAAGAAAGTCATCTTCCGAGAAAATTGGTTGAAAAATTGAATTTTTGAGATATTTTATAATTTTAGTAGAAATACTGTCAAAATTTTTATTAAATTATACAAGCTTTATTATGATCTGAAAAATTTATGGTTATATATTTAGTAGTGTAGAATCATATAAAACATTTTTAAAAAGAGTTGAACTTCATTTATTATCTTTAAAAAATCAAAAATCATTTGTTAAGGCAAAAGAAAAACTAACTATCATGAAAATCTATTTCAACATTTCTAATTTATTTGTAAATATTTTATAAATATCACATGTAGTTATTCTTCTACTAACATATTGGTATTGTAACAAAAATTACATTGCACCATTCTTTCAAAATTAAAGTTCTCACCCATTCTAAATGAAAGATTCTTCACCCATTCTAAGTGAAAGATTCTTCTTAACTATGTAACGTGCAATTTTGTCTCTAACTACATTGGTGTTGTATACCTATGTACTTACCGAACCATCAGTATTGAAGTTGAGCTGTGTCTGGACACCCTCACCTAGCCTACATTCAATCGATATCTTCTTCAAGCATGTATCCGATTTTCTCTTCAGATGACCTGCACCACTATATGCATATACAGATAGTTTAGCTTAACAGTATTTACAAATAGCATACACTACCTCATGCCCATCCATAATTTCAACGGTTCTATCCATATATTGACAGCACCACACCCGTTGACTGCCGGATATGGATGCTGTGTCAGCTGCATTGATATGTCGGCCTACATGCTCGATGCGGATGCCGACGCCTATCCCAGATACACTAATGTAGTGGCATCGAAGCTCGGTGCATCCAGAATATACGAGACATCCTCGATGTCGTGCATACCATACTGATGACGGTCATCCATACCATAGTCTCCCATGCTAGGGGAGAGTTGGCGTGGATCTATCTCTTGATCCTGACGAGTGGGCTTGAAAAGGGAGGGCGTGCTCTCCTATTCTTGCTCTTGCGAAACATTTTATTTTATGGTAGGAGAGCAAAAAAAGAAAACAAATGGAGTGAAAACAGAGCGGATATATTAAGCAAATGAAAGAGCAAGGGATGTGCTAAACAAATGAGAGCGACAGATGTGCTGAGTGTTGAACAAATGAGAGCCTTCGGGTTGATTTTATGATGTGTCTGTTGAAATGCCAGCTGAAAATTGAAATCAGCGCATGATGAAAATTGAAAGTAGCTCTATTTCTTTTGACACATCGTATCGTTGTCCCTCTGTCATTCACCAATATAGCATGTGAGCATGTCAATTAAAAATTGAAATGAGGCGCAGCCATGCGGGATGAAAATTAAAATCATTTGTATGTCTTTCAATGCATCATATCTATTTCAATCACGTCTTTATGTCCCAGAAAATTGACATGCCCCATCTGGAGAGTGGAGAGAGACGTTTAAATTTTCACATCTTTGTGGTCGTTGTCTCTTTCAGTCTTCTTTTTCCCAGCAAGTGCCCTAGGCCTCCTCTTTTCTCCTCTCTCTCTCTCTCCTCCCGCTCTTTTTCTCAAGCGGATCGTCCCTCCGGCCCTCCCTCTCTCTCTCTAAGGGTGGCAATTGTACCCGCGGGTTCGGGTACCCGCGGGTTTTGCACCCGATCGGATCGGGTTCGGGTTTTAATTTTTACCCGCTGGTTCTTCGGGTCGGGTACCCAAAATGGGTTCGGGTCGGGTTCGGGTTTTAATTTTCACCATGGTACCCATCGGTGCCAAATCTCGATATACCCATCGAATTGCCGTCGGGTTCCGGGTACCCGTCGGGTTCCGGGTCGGGTTTCGGGTACCCGCCGGGTTTGACTCGGGTTTTTGGGTTCGGGTTTCTTGTCGGGTCGGATTTTGCAAAACCCACACCCGACCCAACCTATTGCCACCAGATATATACCCGTCGGTGCGTTGAATTGCCGTCGGTTCGGTACCCATGGGTTCGGTTCGGGTATAGATTTTTACCCGATATGGTATTCGGGTTCGGGTCGGATTTTTCAATTCGGGTTTCGGGTCTAGTCGAGTTTTGTAAAACCCGCACCCGACCCGACCCATTGCCATCTCTATCTCTCTCTCTCCTTTTCCCTCTCCCTCCCTCTCTTTCCCTCATCTCCCCTGGTCCCCTCCCCTTTCCCCCAAAAAGCAATGCCTTGAGCCCTTGGCCTTCCCCTCTCGGCTGCTCTACCCGACCGCCCCTCTCTCCCCACTCTCTCCACCCTCTGGCTCCAGTCAACTGCCTCTCTCCCCTCTGGCTCTGGTCAACTACCCCATCACCTCCCCTTCTTCCTATGTCGTCTGCCTTCTCACCTCCCTTCCCCTACTCACCTTCCCCTTCCCCCCTCACTGGGCGCCCGCTCACCTCCCCTTGCCCCTGCCCGCTTGCCTCCCCTCCACTCCTGACGCCTCCTAAGCCTCTGAACTCACCCACCACCGCCCCCTCTGCCTCTAGGCTCACCCACCCCACCTCCCTCCAACCCCTCCTGCCTCCCCCTTCACCTCTGGGCTCACCCACCTCGCCCTTCCCCTCCACCGCCACCACACACTCCACCTCCCTCTCCTCCTCTACCGCCCGTCCCTCTCCCTCTGAGCGACCAGGTGCAGGGCATGGCCGCAGGGCGTGAGGGTTAGCACTAGGGGTAGTGCGGGTGGGGGCAACGACCTACAAGGGCGCAGGCGCGGGGTTCGGCGCATGTAGGGGCATCGGCCCACATGGCAACACGGGCCAGAAGGTCGGTGCGGGAGGGGGTAAGGCAGCGGCATGGCTGAGGGGCTGAGGCAACGGACCTCCCTCTCATCCACGCATGGAGGCAAGGAGCCGAGGCGGCGCATGTCGCACATGGAGGTGAGGCCATGGTAGGGAGGAGGGGCCATGGCAGGCGATAGCCACGACGTCGGGCGAAGCAGCACTGGCGTTGGGCGAGGCGGCTCCACGGCAAGCAACCCCCCTCTCCACTCCCCCACGCCCCACCTCCGGACCTCCCTACCACAGTCGGCGTGCCCTATCACGGGCCACCATGCCACTGTCGTGGGCCCGTGACAAAGCTACCATGCCGCAGCGTGCCTAAGCCCGTCCGTGCTGGCTTGCTGGTCATCGTGCCTAGTTCTCGAGCCTGGCATGGCACGACCCACTCCGTGTCGTGCTAGGCCTTTGGCCGGGCCATGCCCTTCGTGCCTCGGGCCAGTCCAAAAAAGCCTGGCCCAAGTGTCCACTCTACTCTCCCCCATTTCTCAATCTGACTCAAACGATTGTGCATGCGCAAACCACTTGTATCAATGGAATGCTCAAATGTTTGCGAATATGATGGTGTAACATGTATGGCTTGTTTCCTTGATTTTGGGTGTGATTTGGAGGAGAAGAGGTGGTGTGGCCTTGTTCTTGTTTGGAGAAGAAATGATAGAATGAAAGAACGTGGGGGTGAAGGGGAAGGAGACGTGGGGGTGGGGGTTTGTGCCTCCTGCCTCTCTGCTCTCTTTTCTTTTTGTGCAAGGCAATTAGAGAAATGGGAGGAGAGAAACAACGGCATGAGGTTGTGTTTTTTTTCCAAGGTTTCCGTCGCGAACTTTTGTACCTAAATTCCAATACATTATTTTGTACCTAAATTCCAATACATTACATGTTAGGACTAATAGTGCAAAATAAAATAAGGATCCCAACTACAACGAAATCCATGTCTGACAACTCCCCGATGCTAATTAAATCGGAATTGCTAGTAGTCGGACATTCGATTTTTCTAGACACTGCAACATTTTTTTCCTACTCTGAAATATTTTTTTCCTACACGTAAAACATTTTCCTTCGATAACAGTAGAAATATCAATCCAAATCGCTGTAACATTTTTTTCCTACGTGTAAAATAGTTTCCTTTAATAACAGTAGAAATGTGCACGCGAAACAAAATATTGCACACGTTGAAAAAAAAGTTACAGACGTTGAAAAAATATTGCACCGAGCGTCTGATACAACATGCTAAGATCAAACGTCCAGGTGCTAGTTCTTCCCTAATTAAATTACCGATTTGCTCTAGAAAAATAAGGGTGTTACAATCCAATCACATAAAAAAATCTTTTCTCTTACATATACAAGTCCAGGGAATCAAATTATCAAGTATTTAGTATAAATGAATTCTTCTCAATTTAAGATATCTTATTAATATATATTATAAAATAATATTTTATGCACTAGGTGCGAATGCACGGGTTGGCAAGTAATTAGAACGAATGAGTATTGAACCGCTGATCAATATCAGTGTAGTAATCTGGCTGGTTTTATTTTGTTGTTGGAACATCATAGAAATCAGAGCTGGGATCTGCAAATAACAACCCCACAATACAACAACAATGATATCTAGGGCTTCAGGCAATCTTTCCGGTGAGGTCGATGCGGTTATTTTTCAGGACGGGTCGTTGCAATATCAGACACCCGGAATGGTTTTTCAAGAAGCTGAGGAACAGTTAATTTCAGCTCGAACGTCAACTTCTGGAGCACGAAACAGAGGGTGGTCACATCCTGCATTGCTCAGTGTGCGCTCCCTGTGAGGGGGATCTCGTACCGCTCCCTCAGCTTCTCCAGCGAGACAGAGCTGAGTTTTGACCCTGCGATGGAATAAGGTTTAGCTTTTGAATCACATGATTCGCTCGAGTAGAATGCCTTCTTTATCTTGCAGTTAAGTAGGTAGAATACAGCGACAAAAGGTGAGAGTTTCTTACGGAGGCAACATAACGCTATTAGCTTAGCTTCATTTCTGTCAGAGATATAGATAACATCACATGGACACTAGACCATATAATTTCTGGAGTATAGACAATTGTAATGAGAATAATAAAACTAGGTTTGGTTTGCTAGTTCATCATCACTACAGGGCATACTGTCTCTAGCACTGAAAACAATCCATAACAGTAGGTTTATGCAAGTGAACAGGACACTCAGCAAGAGATCGTACCATTCGAATCAACCGTCTTGCAATAGGAAGTGTGTCTACAAACAGCCAGTCACCAGGGATGTCTATTTTACACCGTTGGAATTCAAAGATGATAAAGGGTACATCAAAGGAACGTCCATTATGTGCGACCCATAGAACTGGTTTACCAGCCATTTGACGACTCCAAACACATTGTAATAAAATGGGGATAAGATTCCCAAATCTGCATAGCCAGAAATGAAAACTCTAATTAGAAAAAAAAAATGCAAAGCTCAAGTAGGAGTGCATCAGAAGCAACCAAGTTAATCAGGCTTCAAAATCCTTGTGCTGAAAGGAATGTAATTTGTCGTAATTAATTAAAATAGGTAACAGGTTGCATTGATCTCAGTTCATGCTTCTTTCTTTGGAGAAATACACTTCAGAATGTAATGCAGCAGTCATACTCTCGTGTTGTGGTTTTCCTCAAATGATCACATGTAGGAGAATAAAACGTAAGACACAGGAAACACCTTTTTAGCAGCAAATATCATGATTTAATAAAAAATGCCAGGTGAATGGTTGCAAGCAAAGTAAAATTCTTGTTTTGAATAAGAAATAGGATTTATGCTTTACATTTTCTTTTCAATATTTTCTATCAAATATTTCTTGTTTCCTACTTGCCTTCTTTTATGAAAATGACAGTTCGCATTAGTAAGAACAGGAAATAATTGGAGAATTTCTGTTGGGGTAATAAGACATCTGTAAAAAGACCATACCTTGGGACATCAGGTCTGCATACCATGCGGTTGCTAATACCATGAACATATGCATTTCTTATATCTTTCCCAGGGTTTATGAGGGTCTCAAAAGTGCTATTCTTTCCCCCCAAAAGATCACGGACAGCAAACTCAATAATTCTGTCATCATGGCGTGAGAAGCCAGTAGTTTCAATATTAAACACAAGGATAGTTGCAGGCCATACCGTCTTGACTCCAGAAACCTTTTCCTGAATATTGTAGCACTGAAGTGATTTCAGCTGCTGAAGATCTGACTGCTTGTATACTTTAATCGACGATTCAACTGATTCACCGCGCAAGTGACAGCTATTGCTGAATGACTGTTTACTACCTTTTCTCGTGCTTCTTGCTAGTACTGTTGTACTAAAAGATCTAGTTTTATGTCTTTTGTTCTGATGTACAGTTTCATAGATTATTCTGCTATGATGCTTAAGCAATTTGATACTACAACTGTTTCCTATTAAGCTTCATAGTTGATGGAAGTTTCCACAGCAAATAGAATATGGCATCAAGCGGAGTAAATATTGCATCAAAGATATTGCTGCACCTATTAATCGGTACTTGAGATGATTGAATATTGTATGTTACCCTCACTGTTAATCCTGAAATGATAAGCAGACAATTTTTTTAGCTGGCAAACTTAAACTAGTCAAGGCAGAGATATGCAAGAATGAAATCAAACTAAAAATGATGTAGTCACTACATATATTGCGCCACACGTCGTGTCAGCACAAGTAAACATTCAAAAACAAGATGGCACACCACACAGCACTCCAGTAACACTTTTCCATGATATGCATTGAAACCATAAGGGCACCAAATAAATCAGAAAATACAAATCCAGCAGAGCTTTTGATCTTGATCCCACAAATCGCAGGCTATAATTCCATAGGACTGATTGAAATGCATCAACCAATAAACAAGAAATTGTATTCCATACTTGGTGGGAGTGTAAAATACACAATGCACGTCTCTACATTTGCTTACCCTTATTTCCATTGTTCCATGTGACCTGTCTCACAAGCTGATAACAAAATGTCTTATAGGGCCATTTTGTCATTGCTATGCACCACCCAAGGCTCCATATCGGAAACTGATTGTATAAGCTGGTTCAACTTACGGCTCCCCTGGAAACTGCTGATAGGATGCTAAACAAATCACTTTTGTATTGCTCCAAAAAGGGCTTACCAATAATCTTTACAGGAGCAGCAACCGCTCTCAAAGCGGTGAAATCGTGTTCTATCCCTCATAATTATGACACGACAAAGTACCTTTGAGATTATCTTCATCCATTCATGACAGTCACCGCAAGTCTGCAGATTCTTTGACACCATTATCTCCGTCCCTGGACCAGTCTTAAGGACACTATATGCCACTGCCAGCTTCTCACTGTGGAAGGTGAGGTTTTCTTCTCTTTCCTCCTCCGACACATCTTTCATTACTAATTCAATCAATGGAGTATAGCCTTCAACCTTGGCTCTTCTAGATAAGCCATGCACCACTCGGTAAATATCATCAGTATCAGGATGAGACCGATCACCAGCTTTAAATTCATGGGTGCTTCCCCCTAGCTCAACCCAACTCAAGCCCTTGCTCTTCCTTGCTTTCTTTTTCTTCCTCTCTTTCCATACTTCCTCTGAATCATCCCATCTCTTTGCTGATGAGTAGATGTTTGAAAGAAGGGTATAATCACCACTGCCCTGGCATGCCATCTGCTCAATAGTGACCTCACCTAGTTTAGTTTGCCGATACCTGCAACAAGCACTAAGTAATGCCCTCCATATCACAACATCAGGCTTCACATTCATTGACCTCACCAAGTTGTATGCTTCATCCAGGAGCCCAGCTCGTGACAATGTATCCACCATTGCACCATAGTGTTCAACCACTGGAGTGATAGAATACTTCGTATTCATTGCTTCAAAGTATTGGCGAGCCTCTTCAACCATACCACAATGGCTACATGCTGTTAATAGTGCAACAAATGTAATCCCATCAGGAACCAGGCCTTCACATTCCATCTTGCGAAACACCATCACTACATCAGATCCAAGACCATGCACTGCCAGGCCACCAATCATTGCGTTCCACACGGACACATGGTTTCTCTTAACCATGTTGAATATCTCAATTGCAACATCAATTCTTCCGCATTTGGCGTACATATCAACAAGTGCTGCGCTTAAAATATGATTAAATTCCACCCCAACTTCAGCCATCAGGTGATGAATCCAAGCACCATAATGGCGCGCACCAACTCGTGCACAAGCTGATAGGCCTGAAGAGAATGAGAAACTGTCAGGCACAAGGCCTGAATTGACCATTCTGCTGAAAAGATTAATTGCATCCTTCAGGTGCAAGCTCCGTACTGCACCTGCAATCATTGAATTCCATGAGACCAAGTCCTTGATAGGCATCCTCTTGAAAATCTGATATGCCTTGTCTAGCTGTCCACCCTTCAAGTATCCCGTAAGCATCAAATTACCATGGAAGGGATCAGTACTCCACTCTTGCATTAGCCAAAACAGCTCACGTGCTTCCATCATGTGATCATGATCAATATATAACTTGAGAAGTGGAGCTGTTATATGTTGGTTACATAGCAGCCCAACTTTAGTGACATGTGAATGGATTTCCATGGCAGCATAGAGGTCTAAACATTTCGAACAAGCTTTAAGAAGGAGAGCATATGTTCTGTAATCAGGGCAGAAATTAGTGAAATGGAGCATAGTGTTATAGTCCATCAGTGACTTTTGCGGGGAGCCTTTCTCCAAAGACGCTCGGATGATGGAGTTGGCATATGGAAAGATGAGTCTTGTGGGATGTTTCTTCAAACATTTTGTGTAGGACATAGTGCAAATGGGCTTCTGAAGTGAGTTCCTAGAATGCAGACGCAAAACTTATACTTACTGAAGTTTGCAGTTCACCAGGCAGCTAACAATTAAAGAATTTCTGCAACCTAATGTATAACTAAATCACAACGTATCAACTAGGACAGTCAGCCAAAATGAAAGATTAGATCATTGACTATCCTGAAATGAATTAATAAAATAAGCATTAGTTCGTGACTTCTTGTGCATAAATTTACCAATGCTAACAAACATATAGTGACTTTTGGTGAGTATGCCGAATATGTTTCACAGGGATGGCCAAATGTGCTTGGCTGCAAAATTACCACATATTCCGTAGTGAATTTCATGGTGAAAGTTCGATATTAGGGTAGAACAATAATAAAGCTTCCATGACAAAGGATGGTTTAAGATCATCCCAGTAGTCAAATCACAATGCTTGACTACCGAACTACTTCACACATTGAGTCCTGAACTCATTCCTCTCGACGCCTACAACCATGCGCAACTTACGGTTCTATGACAACCACATGCCAAAAAGACACAGCAAATTGCCAGAACCAGCACCACTGCAACATATATAAGAACACTTCCATTCAGGCACGCTAGACATAGGGGGGAGTCGGGGACAACAGACCTAGCAATCTATCTGGATGAACCCGTTGGACAAAATCCCCCCAAACAGTACAATACATATCAAAATGCACCAAACGAAACCAACTCAAAGGCCAAGGAAGCATGGCTTCGACAAGGCTAGGTGCCAGGCAGAGCAACGCAGCCAGCCCAGGTGCTCGACGGAATGCCTAACCGAAAACTGACCAAACAAGGAATCAATGAGCACGGCAACGGAGAAAGGAGGTACCTGAGCACCCGCTCGGCCGATCAAGATCCACTGGAACGGCGATAGACGGCGGCGACCGGCGAGTGCGGGATCACGAAGGAAGGGAACACGAGGAAGAAAAGGGCGCTACGGAAGGTATATGCCTTGGAGATGCCAAGGCTTCTCACTTCTCAGCGCGCGAGAGGAAGGATGGCGGGGAGGAACGTAGCGGTGGGGGGTGGTAGAGAGAAAGAGAGCGAAAGAATGGGGATTTTCGGGCCGGAGGCCGCGCGGAGGGGGCGCCCGGTGTTGGCGGATCAACCGCACCGCAGCGGAGACGGCGAGTGGTGCTTACGGCGTTGGACTCTTCTAGCCGCTAGTCTCGTTTTTCTAAAAAAATCTAATGCATTTGGAGTTAATTGGAATTTTGCCATCCTTTACTTTGCGCTTCGTCAGAATACCATTAGTCATGTGAACTTCACTATAATGCCATCCCGAACGTGAGTCTTACCGTCAGAATGCCATTTTATATTTTCTCATATATTTTCATTTTCTTTTCCCTCATTTTGCCACATGAGTTGACTCTTTTGCTCCTGAGGTCAAACTAAATACAATAATATCAATAGCAGAATTTTTATAAATAAAATATAATATATATTGACTTAAAATTATTAAAATAAAATATAATAGCCATAATAAACCTCTACAAAAAGTTCCAAAAATAATAAAGTTGAATTAACTATTTTATAAAATCAAAAACAGAATAGATTCAAAAGCAACATTAGCAAATGTCAGAAATTTTATAAAAATAAATATAACTGATAAGTGTCTGAAAATTTTACGTTAGTTCCCAACAATCATTATTATTTCACATAAAAAGTCTCATATAAAATGAACTTTATTTGTTATCTAATAAAAATAAAAATCTGAAAACTAAGTTTTAATGCAGCAGTCTTGTCAGAATTATTGTGATTTTTCTGGACAAGATTTTAATCCACCAATTTTTCTGGATATCAATGCCTATCCCCGGATCTCAGTCAAAAAGTTTTGAAAAATTTCAACTTGAATTGATAGCTAAATTTAATGAATTCCGTGGTCTCATTCTTTCATTTCGCAGGGGCAAATGAGTCAACTCATGTGACAAAATGAGGGAAAAGAAAAGGAAAATATATGAGAAAATATAAAATGGCATTCTGGCGGTGAGACTCACGTTTGGGATGGCATTATAGCGAAGTTCACGTGACTAATAATATTTTGGCAAAACGTGACGTAGAGAATGGTAAAATACCAATTTACTCAATGCATTTGTAGATTTGATCTCGCACTCGAGAAGCGGGGAAGCCGCGACGCTACCGTGCACCCGGAGTGCAGTTCGAGTGTTGGCTTATTTTGGGCCCTTGGAACTTCCGGGACTGGTTTGGACCGGCCCGTGTGATGCCATCTTTGCATCGGCAGGCCAGGCCATCTTGTTCAGTCGGATCAAGCCGGAGAGGTTGGCATCTCCAACATGTTGTTTCCTATTCCTATCCTTTTTCCCCCCGATTACAAGATAAGACTCGATTATCGTGCCTATCTAGTTTCGTAGCTACAAATCTAGCTTTTTTTTATGAACACATTTGTAACGATGGATCCTCTTTCACCGTAGAAGACCAGTAGATAACATCTGCTCCTAGGCTGATGTAGCCTGTAGCACAGGCGAGCACGAGAGCAAGGTATAGCCCACCACGGTAGGGCTCCTTCAACATTACCTAGCCGCGATAGAGCTTCTTCGGCATTATCTGAGCGCGGTAGGTCTCTCGCACATGCTTATGCGCCCTCACGCCACACACTACCAGCCAGTCGCCCATGCCTTCGCTCGCACCCACACCTACCCACACACACTGTCGTGGCCGCTATAGGCCCCTCACACTCCTTAGGCGTGACAGGAGACAGGTATTGTCTGTCATATCTTATGCGGTCAGAAAGAATGTTATTTTTATAAATACGTCTGTAAAAAGCTAGATTTATATAAAAAATTAAGCTACAGAAGGCTAGATAAATGCAGCATTTGATAGACACTAGACTAGACACACGCCACCGTAAGCAAACATACATGGGAGGTGAGATGCACTATAAACAAACGCCTCGAATGACAGAGACATGTAGATACGACTTGGAATATGCGAATGGTATATGTGCTCGCCGAGCAGTTTTCGAGCTACTAATTGACCAGGGCCACTCTTCCTCCAGCTACTACCGAAGTACCAACCAACTGAACTCCGTGTGCCCTTTACACCGATCGAAGAAGAGGTCAATTCCGTTTCCAAAATCCACAAGCAAATACTCTTCAAAATGACCACAACCACGGTAGTTCAAATCGATCGCGGTCCAATGTGACGCGGGGTACAAGCTAACCTAGTGGAGTAGTTTATATGTTTTGACTCCATCAACATGTCTCAGCTCCTAACACAAAAGATCACCTCATTACAGAAGAAAAATGTGGCACACACTAATTTTTTTTTTTTTTTTGGGTGTCTAGTCAATTGACATGCGCAAACCGGTTTGCCAAATGTAGTTGCAAGCTATAGCCAACACCATTTCTTCTTCCTCGCCAGAAATTGTCAAGTACAGGCGTACAAGTAACGTTAGTTTGAACTGCTACCATGTTTAGCCTCTTACTCTTTTCTTAAAAATAGCTTTTTAAAAAAAAATAAAAATAGTCCCTCCCTGTGCTACAGTACCCCTGCAAGGTAATCCTATGTACTGTAGCACGGAATTACCACAGTACCCACGATACTATAGCGCGGGATTTTGGTTTGCCGCAGAATGTAGACACGGGAAATTAGTAGTGCGGAATCCACCGACCGCTGCACAATTGCCGTGGAATGGGGACCCGAAAATTGCATTTCCGCGGAATGAAAGCATGGAAAATGCATTTTCTACAGGATTGGGACGTGGCAATTGAACTTGTTGCGGTGTGGTTGTCCGGCAAATTCTGTGCTCCCTTTACATGGAATGAGGCCATTCCTATAAAAAAAATTCACATGGGCTAATTCTATAAAAAAAAATGTTTAGGAGGCTAGAACAGTGAATGATTCATGTTAGATTGCATGGCATCTGTGTATGCGTGCAGGCTTCACTTGCAAGCCGTAGGAAAGCACGGATGAAGATTGCATGACCGATCTTTAAAGAATGTCAAATGAATGATGAACAGATCGCAGCAATAACAGCAAAGGATTGGCAAGATCATGCTCTGAATGAATTAAGAAGGCACCATTGTTACAGACTCACACAGAATTGGGAAGAACAGAGGAGCATATAGATAGAAATTGGGAAAGTAGAGGAGAACTTGGGGGAAAAGCCAGGAGCATGTTCTTCCATGGCTAACCGATCACAAAACGACAGTATATAAACCGTAGCCTCAAGCCTTTACAAGTGGGGCCCTAGCCCAACCAGGCAACACAGACAACGCCACACACCCTTCGGCCACACACGCCTACTGTTCACCATCCGGCACACTACACTCCCCTCCCCTTAAAACGTGGCTTGTCCCCAAGCCGGCGCTGCAGGATATCGATGATGTAAAGGTGCAGAGTGTTCCCAAGTTGCCAAAGCCGAAGACAATCCAGACCATTTGACCAATACTGAAGAAATAGCTTGATTGCCTTGTTTGATGAGCCGAGTGTTGAGAATTTCTGCCGGAACAAGATTCTGTTGTAATTGCATACATTGAATTGGAAAGACCGACAATACAGCTGCAGTGGAGGGAATATACCGCTTAAGTTGAGAGATATGAATGACAGGATGAATCTTGCTTCCTTCTGGTAAAGCCAGCTTATACGCCACTTGTCCTACTCTTTCCAGAATCTTGTATGGACCAAAGAACCGAAAGCCCAGTTTCTGATTACTGCGTGTAGCTAATGATGTTTGTGCATAAGGTTGGAGCTTGAGATAAACTTCCTCACCCACTTGGAAAATTCTGTCTGAACGGTGCTTATCCGCCTGGGACTTCATGCGGACACATGCTCTGTCCAAATGTTGTTTCAACAATTGCATCACCCGTTTCCTCTCATCTAACCACTCCTGGACATCTTTCACAGCACACACATTCAGGTTAGAGATACCAAAATGTCGAGGTGGATACCCATATAGAACTTCAAACGGGGATTTGTCGATAGCAGTTTGAAATGTGGTATTATACCAAAATTCAGCTAGTGCTAACCAATCAGACTATTTGTTAGGATAGGCATGAACAAAGCATCAAAGAAATGTCTCTAAGCACTGATTCAAACGCTCGGTTTGACCGTCTGTTTGAGGGTGGTAGGCCGAACTCATGTTGAGGTGAGTGTCGGACAGACGAAACAACTCTTGCCCAAAAGAACTAGTGAATATCTTGTCACGATCAGAGATAATGGCAGAGGGTAATCCATGTAACTTGTAAACATGATTGAAGAAATTTTGTGCCACTTTCAACGCAGAGAATGGATGAATCAATGGAATGAAATGCCCATACTTGGAAAACTTATCCACCACTACCAAAATGGTTGTACACTTGTGGGAAGAAGGCAGCCCCTCAATGAAGTCCATGCTAATAGTATGCCAAGCTTGATTTGGGACTGGCAGAGGTTGTAATAGTCCTGGCACCTTTACATGCTCCACCTTAGCTTGTTGGCAAACTGCACACGCCTGAACATACTGCTGGACAGACTCTTTTAATTTAGGCCAGGCAAAGAGAGCTTTCACCTTGTGATATGTGGCATGAATGCCAGAATGGCCTCCAATGCCACTGCTATGCAAAGCTTGCAATATATGTTGTTGTGCTAAAGGGTTACCCCCAACCCAGATACGCCCCTTACATCTAATCACACCATCTTGCAGAGAAAACCCGTGAGCATTTGTTCTAGTTAAGGACAATTCAGTATAAAGCTGTTTTGTGGCGGGATCATCATGATAGCCTGCAATGAGATTGTCAATCCACACCGGAGTACAATGAGAGATGGCCTGAACCTCATCTGTGCATGGTTTCCGAGAGAGAGCATCGGCTACCGTATTGAGAATGCCCTTTTTATATTGTATCTGGAAGTGCAATCCCAACAATTTCACGAAGGCCTTTTGCTGCATTTCAGTGGTGAGTTTCTAGTCTGTGAGATGCATCAAAGCTTTTTTATCTGTGCGAATCACAAACTCACGATGTTGGAGATATGGCCGCCATTTGAAAACAGCTAACAAAATCGCCATGCATTCTTTTTCATAAACCGACAAACCCTGATTTTTCTTACTCAAGGATTTGCTCAGATAAGCGATGGGGTGACCTTCTTGCATCAACACTGTACCAATTCCTTCGTTGCTGGCGTCAGTCTCCACCACAAACTGTTTAGTGAAATTAGGTAAGACTAAGACCGGTGCCTGGGCCAAGGCACGTTGCAGCGTTCTGAAGGCTATGTCTGTACTTGGTGTCCACACAAAGGGTACTCCTTTTTTGAGCAATGACGCAGCAGTTTCCACATCATTTGGGTTGTGCAACACCAGTGCAGCCCGAATATCCTCTCTTAGACCACCCAAGAAATGAGACACAAAGAATACTTCATCTTGTGAAGGGTTGTAAAGTAACAGATGATGTTGCAACTTTTCAAACATCTCAATGTATTCGGCCACAGAACCCATCTGCTTTAAATGAATCAACTGATGCATAAATCTTTTGTATAAGTTCTTACCGAACCTCCTTTCCACCGCAGTGCATAACGAGTCCCAGTCTTCAAATTTTCCTTTAGCCTCCACCGTTTATAACCACAAAGCTGCGTTGCCACAAAAATTAAGAGCCGCAAATCTTGTACGCACTCCCGGATGGACTCCCATCACCTCAAAGAAGGTCTCACACCTTTCCTTCCACAACCGGGGATTTTCGCCATCAAACTTCGGAAACTCCAACTTGGGTGAAACTTGACGTGGTTACCACGACAAATTCACATTCCGCCCATCATTTGAGACCTTCTCTTCAGAGTATTTTTGATCAGCCGCCTGAACTATCAGTGATTCATCTTGTTTTCCACCCACCGCAATCAGAGGTGGAGGGCCCAGAATTCCTTTTCCCAAATCCCTGATTTGATCCTGATCTCCCACGTCCTCTCCACGCGCCATTGCTGGCCCTAACACACCTTGCTGGACACCAGATGTGGATCCGTGGATTGCCGCCATGCCGCCCATCCTGGGTCGTGCCTCCAGGATGTCCACCCTTCCTCGCACACCTTCCACCACCGAGCGAACCTCACCAATTTCCGCCTTCACGCCATGGACATCCTCCAGTATTTGCCTCAACAACACGTTGATGCCTTCGAATTGGTTCTCCACGGACTCCATAGTCGAAGCCATCTTCATTTCCCACTGGGATTGTTTTCTCTTGGGCGCCAGAGCGGAAGGGGGGCTCTGATACCAAATGTTACAGACTCACACAGAATTGGGAAGAACAGAGGAGCATAGAGATAGAAATTGGGAAAGTAGAGGAGAACTTGGGGGAAAAGCCAGGAGCATGTTCTTCCATGGCTAACCGATCACAAAATGACAGTATATAAACCGTAGCCTCAAGCCTTTACAAGTGGGACCCCAGCCCAACCAGGCAACACAGACAACGCCACACACCCTTCGGCCACACACGCCTACTGTTCACCATCCGGCACACTACAACCATGTACGTATTTCATCCCAAGACTTCATATGAGGCGATAGGCAGGTTGCCAGTTGCCAGTAGCGAACAACAAAGGGTTGGCAAGTGCCAAGTAGAGGTAGGTCTAGGCCACCGGCAGGTATACGAAAAATAAATTACTCTGATTTCTGATTTGCACCATTTTAATTTGTGATTTAGTTTCATCAATTGTCATTTATCGATTTATAGATTTACCTGAAATGGAGAAACAAACATAGCATAAATACTTTTCAAGGCATGAAATCCTATAGAATGCCATCGCCTCATATTGATGTACTACCTTCATTGTATTTCTCATTTTCAACATTTTTCTCTTCTGTTTATGTATGATTTTAGATTGTAAAAGATAATTTGATATATGTTTTAAAGACTTGTCACATATTAGCCTAGCCTCCCCTAAATTTTAGTCATTGATCCGCCACTACTGCTCAGCATGTTAATGCTTCTGCCCTTGCATATAAGATTGCAAGGAATTATGTTGAGATGCCTTAGCACTGCAATTAGATCATTCTGTCAAGGCCACCAAATATTTTATGTTCTGCTCTTTAGGCCCCAAAAAGATCTCAATATTTTACAACTTGATGACCGCAAGCATGATGCCGTGTGGACATGCTCTCACATGGTTCAGATTTTAACAATTCAGCTTTTCATATCACCGGCACCTAGGGATGAAAACTCATCAAATAGTTTTTGACCGAACTGGATAATTTTCAAATACCAATTCTATTAAATTGGATTTTTGCCGAATAGTAACGGATCAGAAACAATACGGATTTTTTTTATACAGATTCGTTAGCTCATTATCCATTGGATACATATACGAATCCGAATAATCCAAATATTTATAGGCTAAATTATCTAGATAAGCATATGGGCTAGACCAAGGCTACTCTTTTTGCCCAAAAAGGCGTTTTTGAATTTCAAAATCGTTTTCTAATTTAATTAATCCACAAATATAATTTAATTATTAAAATTGGTAAATCAACTCGAAAAATTATAAATTTTTTGCGTAAGTTCCTAACATAATCTATCATTTACAAAATTATTTTCAAGATTTATCAGCTTTTAAATTTTCTACAAAATTCAAATACGGTTGTCTTTAGTAGGAAAATATTTTAAATAAATATCTAAAAATGCATAAAAACTCATAAATACATAATTTATTATTTTAAACATAATTCAACAAAGAATACAAATCTTGGGTCATTACATTTTCTTCCTGAATGTTTAGAGCAAATAAACTTGTTATTTTTTCATTTTGTATGTACAATTTAAAGAGTTTTCATGTTTTTATAAATATTCATGACCATATTCATTTTGATTTGTATTCACTCCATAACTATATTCGACATTATTCATATTTGTATCTGGGTTATCCGTATTCATATCCATATCTGGAAAAAAATATGGAAACAAAAGCAATAGAACCATTACTCGTCTATATTTGATCATTTTCATCCCTACCGACAGCCTTTGTTTTTCTGCAAAGAAAGTATACCTTCCTGGATAAACTCAACCTGTCTAAAACATGGTTTCTGTTGGTTTCCACGACTTCGCTCGCATGAGGCATCCGACCGTCCCTAACCTTGCCCCTACATAAACAAACACAGGGTTGTGCTGCTTGTGCATGGCAGTTATGTTTATCTCAGGTATGAAATAGTCAAATAGACACTTGTGTCTGCATTCACAGATAGGCTACGTCCTGGAACTACTGAGATGATGATAGAAAATGAGGAAATTTTTGTTCTTGCCATTCAAAATATGTGCAACAGCGTTTCTATCATCAGAAATTGCTTTTTTTGCCATCCTTCGATGGGTGCATATTTCATTTAATCTTCCTCAATTTTTATGGAACATTGCTAAATTTTTGTTGATGTAAAAATTTTGTGAAATTTTGAATTTTTTAAAGAAGTGGTCCCTTAATTTTTCTACATTTTCCCAAATCTTTGTTCTTATGATATTTTTCATATTTCTTAACGGTCAAATCCTGTTGACTTAATAAAAATTTGGACGGAGTGGCAAAATTGAAATGTGTACTAACAGAAGGATGGCAAAAACAAAAGGGAATCACTACACCATGACACAATATTACCATCAGATGTCTGTCGGAAATAATCAGTGATCACCAACAAACTATCTGTCGGCAAAGTTACGCAACAGACTATCTGTCGGTAATATTTCTTTCAGAGTCAGAATGTCTGTCGGCAATTATACATGTATTAAGGACTGACTATGTGTCGGTAAATCTCATATTTCGGATCAAACAATCCGTCGGTAAAAATATCGTAACTAACTATGTGTCGGCAAATGTCTAGGAGGGAAAAAAAATTAATGGGCGGCAAGATTCAAGGAGAGCAAAAAGAGTGCTAGGTTTTATTTGTACATCACACGTGACGCTCCTTCGCCAAAATCGATCCCCAAAATCCCAGCGCCAGACTCCCGCGCCAAAATCCCCAATTCCCGTCGCCGCCCCACGCCGCGCCTTCGCCAGCCGCCGCCCTCGCGCCTCCCGCCGCCACGCCCTAGCTCGCGTCTCCGCCTCGGCGCTTTTCCTGCCGCCGCCGCCGCCCTTTCCTGTTGTCCCCAACGCCGCCGCTTCGCCCTCGCATTGCCTCAAGCTGCTGCCCCACGCCGCCATCGCCGCCATCCGTCCCCACGCCGCCGCCGCCCCTTGCCTCCCTTGCCGTCCCCCACGCCGTCCCAGCGCCTCGCCGCCGCCGCCGCCGCATGTCCCCGAGCCAGCGCCGCCGACAAGGTAAATCATAGAATTTTGAGTGTTGCTCAATCATGGTACAACTAGGATTATTCCTATTACGCTTGTTGGGCATTCATAAATTTGCCATTCTTTATCTGCTATCCCGAGTTATCATGGTCTTTATAACAACTACTACTTACATTTTTATTTTCAATCTCACCTAGTGGTATATCATATATCTTTTATGGATATCGCCTCTTAGTATTCGCCTTGTTCAGCATGCAAAGAGATCGGATGGTAAGTTTATCATGCTAGTTTATGTTTGATCTCTTAGTTTTTCAATGACAATGGCTTTTTCATTTTTCTTTGAATGTAGTCTGCAGAGAATGATTTGTTGAATTTTCTTAGGAGAAGATTTTATATGAACCTTCTGTACACATGTAAGATAAGATAAAATCAAAGAGATAATAATGTTGAAGCTCTAGCTTGGTTACGTATGCTTTTTTATTCATTTCCATTTTTCTCCACTTTGGGGGAGAACACAATTAAAATTACATGGGGAAAAATTATGTCCATTTCTGCTCTTCCACCTCTTAGTGTTGAATGACATTCCATACAACAATACGGATGTGACTTCCAGTTTTCTTTGTTTCTTGCCTACTTTTTCCCCTAACATTCATTTATCTATTTGGAGCAAAAGTTGTTTCATCAACCGATTTGTCTCGCTTATGACTTCTCCCTCAACTCTAAAAGTCTTGCTGCACATTCTTATCTAAAAATGTTATGTTGAGCAAGTGGTTTGCTTGAATGACCTTAATTAAAGCGGTAGAAGGTTTGCCACATGTTCTTTCGCTATTAAGATTTATTTGCTACCTTGCAGCGATCTATTGAAGAATTGTTGAAACTATTGCCGTGTCCCCATCTGGATTTGAAAAGAGTGAGTGGATATTGTCTATTGAAGTTTACTTTTAGAGAAGCTAATTACTTTTTCTAAAAGATTTATCTTACGCATATAGGGTGGTTTGACCATTCATTGGAAGTATTCGAGTTCGGGAGCTCAACAGACTATTGACAGTAAATTTTTCTAAAAGTGGAGTGGGAGGTTACCACAATTGTCTTGACTTTGTTTAGAGGTTTGAGGAAAAGGTGGTAGCACGTTTGCATTTGTGATTTGAATATCTGAATTCGACATGCTATTTCATGATCCTATTTTTATTGTTTACTAATGATTGTTTATACACATAAAATATTTGTCATGTTGAGTTAATGATCAAGTCTGAGTTGTCAAACTTGTATTATTCTCCACTCGGTTTGCCCTTAAGATTTTTCACTTTAGAGCTATTCACAATTGTACATCTTATTCATTATTGAATGTGATATATGCAAGTCTTACATAGGCCACATGGACTAACCTAGGCTAATGGGCTTACATAGCTTTGTTCAACTTTTCGGACCATCCAAGATCAAACCATGTGGTGTATGACTAGCATTGGATCCGGGAGAGTGAGATAATATGTAAAACGGAAGAAAGCTAAAACAAAACAAATGAAGATGTGAAAGAGATAATATGTAAAATGGAAGAAAGCTAAAAGAAAACTAATAAAGATGCGAAAGCAAAGGAAAAATAATGAAGGTAAACTCGACAAGTGTTTATTTTATCATTTGACATCACATCGCCTACAAGTAGTGCTCCTGAAGAAGCCTAGACATGCGTATGCGGTTTCTTGATAAAAGAAATGATAATGTGTTGCTATCAGGCACCAATCTGATTAAAAAGGTTCGGTTATTGTTCGGACATGTTGCATTTGTTACCTAAAGTTTCTTTAGAGGAACTACATAAAATGCATGTCTTTGTCTCAGTAATTTAGACTACTGCTTTCCTCTTACTTTCGATGATGACGATGGAATCCTTATACTATATTATTGTAGCTTGTCTTATGATGAACTCTTGGAGGCTCTGACTCAATATGTGCATGTACCAAGATGAAGAAAATAACCATTTGCAAGAAGTATATTTATGCGCTTTGTATGCTTGTCAATGTACACGTAATACCTTGGTTTTAACTCCTTGAGGATAACCCATTCCATATTCTCTATATGCATGGTGTAATATCTACCTTTTGTTTGTTAGTTCTAGGAGTGATTGGCTGCAACATGAAATATTCATAAGGATATACTTCAATGAAATACCCTAGTTCATTACTAATGAAGTCTTTGACTCTTGCCTTCCTTTTTGATTTGACTTCCTATTTTGCTCAATAAGCTATTTGTGTACTTGGGTGAGTCTTCGACTCACGCTTGTTTGTCTATTGTTTGTAGGTACCTTGAAGCCGACATGAAGGGATGGGAGTAGTAGCACGCACACATGTTGCATCACCACAGTTTCACATTTACTTATCGCTTCTAATTGTAATAAGCTCTTGTCATGTAATTTATTAATGTGGTAGTTGTTGTGCTTGGTTGGCTATCCTAATTTGCTTTATGTTATTATCATATCAACTGTTGTCTTTTGTCTGCTGAGTGGATGTCCTAGTTTTAGGGGACATGCTGCCGAAATTTTTTACTCTTTAAGTGGTCTTGTTAGCTAATATTACTTCTAAAATATGAAACTGATGCATTATAAAGTAGCAAATATCATGCTAACTCCTTCGAAATACTTAAATATTAGGCTACTTCAACAGAAGAAGGCCTTCTTCTATTTGTTACATGGCGCATGTAACAAAATACTAACTACTCCATCACCATGTAACAAACAATACATTAACGGTAACATGGCGCCATGTAACAATACATTAACAGTAACATGCTTCTGTTTACATGTAAATATTCTGTCATGCTTAAATACAATCTGTAAATATCTGTCGCCATGTAACAAACATGAGCTATGCAAGGCAACTAGCTCACTGAACCTTACATGTGCATAGTAGATACTATTGTATTTCCAATTAGAATTTCAGAGCATTTCAATGATGACTTGGACGATTGAATGATGTTATTGTTAATGTATTGTTTGATAAGGTACACATCAATACCAGAGGGTCATTAAGGGCAAGCTAGGCAGTTGCACTTCCTTGTAGCAAGAGTTCTCTGACTAAATTTGTAAGGTACTCTCTTTCATTCTTGTCCTTTCTTAATTATTTTTAACATGTTATGTACCTGATTTGGTATATATATCTGATTTGGGCGTGAAAGGACATTATGGATGTGTTGTATTGAGTGACACAATTCAATAGTGTTGTCTGATTTTGGTTTTATTTGGTTGATTCTATGCAGTTGTACATGTCTTTACTTATAACTTATACAATCGAAATTAGGTAGCTTGCCGACATAGTGGTAAAAATCCTACATGGATAACGGTGGATCGATGAGCCTAGGTACAACACAATTCTTTTATATAGTTATCAAGTGTTAGTAGTAGTCAACATTTAAACTAACTTGTTGCATATATACTACATGTAGGCACACAAAGGTCTATGTTGAAGGGGTAAACAGATTTCTAACTTCATTTAGAAATTCAAAGGTGATAGGAAACAAAATATTGTGCCCTTGTATAAATTGTGTGAACGCCATTTGGAGAGGAGAAAGTGAAGTCGTGAGCACTTGATATGTGAGGATTTTGGAAGAGTACAAACAACAGATGTTTCATGGAGAAGCGGCTCCTTTTTGTTAATAGTCATGACCACGATCGAGCCGAGTTTGGGGAGAAGTCAGATGAAGATGATGATATTTCTGATTTGTTGCGTGACTTGGCTTGTGGTTTAGATAATGGAGGGGATTTCGAGGATGAAGGTGGTTTAGAGCATCCCCATGAAGATTTAGAACCTCTCCAACAGTTGGCAAATGACTATGGTCAAGAGCTATATCTAGGGTGTAAGAACTTCTCAAAGTTGCGTTTCCTAGTTAGACTACTACATGCTAAATTGCTTGGTGGATGGTCTGATAAAAGCTTTGACCGACTACTAAATCTTCTCAAAGATGCTTTTCCTGAAGGGTCAGCACTACCTAAAAATTACCACGAATCTAAGAAAATGGTGAAATGCCTAGGGCTTGGGTATGTTAGTATTCATGCATGTAAAAATGATTGCATTCTATTTTGGAAGGACCATGCTGATGCTAATTGCTGTCCTACATGTGGAACCTCACGTTGGAAATCGAAAAGCGAGTTTAGATGGGAAACGCAGCGTACACAAGGTTCCTAATAAAGTTCTTCGCTATTTTCCAATAAAGAAAAGGCTTCAGAGGTTGTTTGTGTCCTCTAGAACGCAACTCACACAAGATGGCACGATGAAGAGCGCACTAAAGACGGTTTGCTTAGGCATCCGGCAGATTCTCCTCTTTGGAAGGATTTTGACCATAGACATCCAGAGTTTGCTTCAGACAGCCGCAATATTAGACTTGCTCTAGCTACTGATGGTTTTAATCCATTTAGGTCCATGAATGTTGGTTACAGCATTTGGCCTGTTATTTTAATTCCTTATAACTTTCCACCTTGGATGTGTATGAAGCAACCAAATTTTATCCTCTCATTGTTGATTCCTGGTCCAAAAGCTCCTGGTAGTGATATGGATGTTTATCTTGAGCCTTTGGTTGATGATCTTACAGATATGTTTGTTAATGGTGTTAGAACATTTGATGCATCGAAGGGTGAGTACTTCCAATTGCGTGCTACCATATTATGCACAATTACTGATTACCCTGGTCTAGGCTATGTGTCTGGTTGCACTACCTCTGGTGCAGTAGCATGCCTTGAATGCCACTCATACACATGTTCTCTTCGACTAAAAAATGGAGATCCTACAACAGAAGCACAACCAATAATTGTAAGTTTTTGTATGATCAATACATGTATATGGAATATTATTAGCTAGTAATACATACATATACATCTTGTTTGCAGAACCAACTTGCACAAGCTGCTGTAAACCACCCTGAATTGAAGGAAAGAAGTATTCAAGAGGGAGATTTGTACGCACATGTGTGTGGAGAGAAGGAGCCAAGAGGGCGTGTTCGTGTTTTAGGCTTAGGACCAACTCCTCAATATGTGGGCACACACGAACACAAATGAAAAGTACCAACAAGGTTTCAGATGGAAATGCTAGCTCGTCAACAAGTTTGAACAACAAAGTTGTAGCTCTAACACAACGCATGGACCACATGCAACAACAAATGGATGAAATGAAAAATTTGTTCTTAGCTTCACAAGGCTTGCAAAATGTAGAAGCCACTTCACAACATGGTTCTAATTCTCGACACATGGTATGCTATCTGCTTAAATTTTGATTGCAATCTATAGTAATAATGTCGTATTGAAATATTCCTTGTCTATGTTTTGCTATAGAATATAGTGTTTGAACAAGAACATGATGATGAGGAACAAGTATGGTCATCAAGGTGTTATGAGCATGCATCTATGGAAAATATATTTGACCGTCGGGGAGGATATGGTCTATAGGAAAATTGTGTCTCCTAAGGTAGCTCCAAGGAGCATTGCGACCACCGAAGGAACCGTGAAGCCTCTCACAATGAAGTTGAAAGCGCTGTAATGTTGTCCTCCTTTTCATACACAATCGATCAATTTATGTCTTGAATGTCTATTATTCTTTTTAACTCTTTTAAACGCAATATATTCTTTAGGTTGGTAGGGATGTAATATTGTATGCTCTTGTGAGAGATATCCCTGTTGCTAAGGCTACAATTACCTCAACCGACCCAAGTACTGTCGTGGGAGATCAACGTCTTGGACGGGAATATTATGAAGTTGTTGTGACTGTTCCATTCAAAAGAGATGTTCTGTTGCCACGTCCATATGATGGTATAGAAAATATAGGTGATGCTCACAAACTGTCCATTGCGTGGCCACACAAGAGGGTAATAATCTACACTACACAATATTTCCATTTTGATTATTGTAATGGTTGAATTTTAGTTGCTAACTACTAATAATTTGGTAGATAAAGGACAGCAAGAAGCAAGCGATATCTTAGATTGCAGGTACTTTACTCAAAACTTTACATTTCTTCTTGTGCAAATCCATCACTTCCACTGTTGGAACAAGTAAATCGCTATCAATTTTGTCATTTGCGTTTGAACTTCATAAGGTGCATGGTTGAGCTGCCACTAGCTCATTCTCTTTAAATGGGGTTCATACGGGTGGAAGACAGGAAGAGTATAAGGGTAATAGGGTTTTTACACATGTGAAGTTTTGAACTATTGACCGGTTTGTATAGGTCTTGAGTTGGCTCCACTAGCGAGCTCTTGAGCAAGACATTGTTTTAGTTGGTTTCAAATTGCATACCTATCCCAATCTAGTATGAAATGAGAAGTCCAGTTGGCCAAAATTAAAGCCAGACTAGTGTACCAAACTCGTAATGGATTTGGGTTTGATGGTTTTGGCGGTTTATATCAAACTACATACATACTGACTTGTTATCGATAGTGCATATATAAATTGATGTGTTTCATCTTTTGTAGTTTCAATCTACATGAGTTTTGCAATGCTTACCTACACCTATTTTTCTCACCACAATGCATGCTATCAAAAATGTTATCAAAGTCATTGCTTTGCCTTCAAGAAATTTCGAAGTTCGAAACCATATTTGTTATGTAAGTCACCATTTTTGTCGATGAAATTTCAGATACAATTTGCTTTGTCTTCAAGGCAAAGCAAAGCTATTATTTTCTCTTGAAGAAATTTCAGATACTCACAAACCACTTATGTTTTATCAACAGAACAATTCAAAGCACGAATACTAGAAAACCTTATACACGGCTTATGAACAAAGGGTCATAAACTCACAATGTAGTGTTAAGAAATTTAAGTCTTCGCTCATGGGGAAGAACAATATTGCTATTGACTATCTCAATCTTTTTCCTTTACTCGACGAAGCAATTGCAAACCATGGAAAGTATGATCTGAGTTCAAAAGTTTTTCCTTTATCATCAACTAGAGCAATGCACTCTCACGGTGTCAATCGGTGTGATTGAAGAAGAGATTAGTGAAATAGTTCTTCAAACATATTCTTTTCCTTGGTTCTGTTTTTTAGAAGAGGCATTAGCATTGAAGTTTGAAAACGTAGAGGATTCTGACAATCATCTAGAACGGACTCTCCTAACATTGTCAATAGTCCATATTCCTAGCAAGTCTCTGAATCACACTGTCTGCAGATCCAAGTAGATGTCATGTATATTTTCTTTTGTCACCGCGTGCACCATTGTAATCTGTAAATGGGAGCAATGATCTAGTTATGAATTTGTTAGTGTCCACTGTTTTGTGATTGAAAAAAAAATTCTTTTCTTCACTTATTTAACATAGCACATTGTGGGTTACCATATGTCCTGGCAGCTTTTTTTGTTGTCTCTTAGCTATGGTGATATGGCTGGCTGTTCGAATCTTTGTTCACTTCAGCATGGTTACAAATTTATGCTTTCGTTAATTGTACTAATTTCCACAAAATTCGTTGAAGGAGGCTGCATTTGTTCGAGGATATGCGAATGAACTTAATAATGAAAAAACTGTCATTAGCGTAAGATCCATACTCGACCATGTATATATTCATGTTATTACCGTGAGTTCTATACTTATATCTAGTTTGGCTAGTAGAAATATTTATTCAAATGCCTCAAAGACATCTTGTTACTATCACCATATGCTTGCACTAAATTTCAAACTATTTTTTTTGCGAGCGCGAATTGCAAGGAAGTTAGTGTTACCATCAAATATAGATGCTTTTGTTCAAAACAAATAGCTAGTCACATGTATATTAAGTGATCATTTTGTATGTACTTGACACCTCATGTGGGTGGAAGACAAGTTGACTCTAGCTTTCAAGATCCAACAGGGTTGAATTTTGTAAAGGATTGATTGTTAAATGTATGAACTTTGGGTTTTTAGACAAATTTGCATATTTCTAGTTGAATGAATTTGATTACGAGAATGGATGTATTTTGATGGCAGTTGTTGTGTTGAATGGATGCATTAATTGAGTTATTTTCTACTGTGATGTGGTCAAAATATGAATTAATTATCAGTTGGATTTATAATATTATGCACAATAATGTTTTATCATTGTTTTCTATCTAAAAATGCATGGAATTCACACCAATTTGGCTTAGGCTCAGATGATCTGTCGGCAAAAGTGTGCCGTCAGACGATCTGTCGGCAAAAGTATATCTGTCGGAAAAGATATATCTGTCGGTAAATGTACTATAATAATGTCAGATCATCTGTCGGCAAAAATATATCTGTCGGTAAATGTTTTTGCCGACAGGACTTCTACCGACAGTTTTTTTCTGTCGGGAAAACTTTTGCCGACAGATAATACGTCGCTATATATGGTCTTTGCCGACAGATAAGCTGTTGTCGAAATTGGGTCATGGTATAGTGAATTGCTAGCGTATGTGTCCGTATGCGTAGTGGTTCTCCCGGATGTTTTATTTAGGGCCTGTTTGGTAGAGCTCCAGATCTCAGCTTCATCTAAGATTTAAGACTTGTAGGCTAAAATAAAGTGAATTAATTTTATATTTTTGGTCTAAAATATAAACAATATGATCCATCTAAACACTCTTAATGTACTCACAGCTCCAGCTTCACGGATCTTATGGAGCTGGAGCCCTACTAAACACATCCTTACACAATACTCCTCCCACCTAACCTTATCCACATCTCCCTCAAACCTCAACCAACCATTCCATTCGTCAATCTCTGGCACACGCATGCTTCCATGTCACTTCTCCCTATGGATCTCTTGTTGGCTAAGGGTGTGTTTGGTTGCTTGTATCAAGTGGTACATGTATGAGATGGTTCAAAAAATATGTCATCCATATGTTTGATTGTTTGAATGGAACCATCCCGTCTTAGACGGTATGATACAAATTTGTGAAATATTCCCTGTAGATACTGAATCATTCCATTCATCTAAAATAATAGAACCAAATGGTACAGGACCATCCCATCCTATTCAACCTCATCCCACCAATCAAACACACCCTGAAGCTCACAACTCATTTTCCCATTTGGGTTTCTCCCTCTCCTCTACCCAAGGCCGTGCATGAGGCCATGAATACTTTGAGCTAGCTACTATGTGCACTTGTTTCTTCCTCCCTCCATCCCCTCTCTCTCTCTCTCTCTCTCTCTCTCTCAACCGAGGGGCATTGAGGCAGTGTGCTAGAGGAGCGGGGAGAGGGCGCTAGATATGCGGAGGGCCGACGACTAGCTACTGGACTGACCTTGGCCCTGCCCATATCTAGGCCTATCAACGGCGAGGCTCCGAACTAGCCATCTTCTCCCCATTTGGTGATCTCGGTTATTAGCATGATCTCCTTCTTCGACAGGCTTTTGTTACAAGCATTTTCTCGAATTGTTGCGAACCATTTTATCAATTGTTGTATCAATCATTGTACTTTGTTGTAATATGGTATCTCAAATGTTGTTGCAAAAAGTGCAATTGTGTTTTTGATTTTATGCATAAGAGTATTTTTTGTTGCAATAGAGTTGTCGATTTGTTGCTCCATTTTTGTTACGATGGTTTCTCTGTTATTAAAACGAGGTTTAACTTTTGTTGTAATATTTTCTTTTTTTTCTGTAGTAGGTCAAATTTGTTGCATGCTTTGTTTTTATTTTGTGTTTGTTGTATCCAAAGCAAAGATTTGTTACAAGTATAGTGAGTAATTGTTGCACTTTTGAGATTTTTTTGGTGCACCGAATCAAATTAATTGTCTCACGCTCATCTATTTACCCACAAAGCCTACACCTCACAACCCCTAATCTCACATCCCAGCTCCTTCACTTCAGTGGTTTGCTAGTCTCCGACGAATGGAGGTAGCTGCTATCATAGCCATGCCCTTACCGCTCTTCTCTCCTGGCAAGGACAAGGTGTCACGGCAACACGGTCGCTTCTACAGCCTCCTCCTCCTAGTGCTGCCATCGTTGAATGGCGGGTTGGATGACCGGGATAGGAGCATGCCATGTGGGAAGGAGATTGGATAGTGATACTTGATAGCACTCTGGTTTATGAAGTTTCGACGGTGAGAAGGAGCATACGATGGGATATGTCCAGCCGATAGCGCATCTCAAAACGAAATGAACAAATTTCTGATGGCAAAAATGATATTGCATATATTTAAGTGGCAGTAATAAAATTTCCTCTGCAAAGAATGTCTTTAAACAAAAAGGAAACATTTCATGTTCTACATCCGACCTTTCACTCGCATCTAACGCTTCCTCCACCCAAATAATCCCCCTCTTCTACATGCAGAAACCAACTTGATCCTCATTTCTCTACTGCCTCCTCTAGCTACAGGTTCCCCTCCCTCAATCCCCTGTAAAGCTGCAACTCTTTCTCCTCTCATTTCTTCCTCTTGCCTCAATCAAATATCTCCTACTCCCCATTCCACAATGGTAGCAGCAAGGACAACAATGCTAACCACATCAGCAGCATAGTCAACCCCTTCCTTGCCCACACAATTGCTACAAACCACCACCTCCTCGTGGCACCATAGTTTAATATGCGGCCACATCAATGACCGAGGACCACCCCATGACCTCCTCCTCGTATCTGAAGACCTGTAAGCGATTCTCTCTCTACATGAGGCTATCGTTGCCGAATCTCTTGGGGGAAGGCTGTTGTCATTGGATCTGGTAGCAGAGGAAGCCACTGTCGCCAGATCTTGTTGGGGAAGCCGCTGTCGCCAGATCTTGTTGGGGAAGCCAATGTCACAACTAGAGTCCACCTAATCAAGCTTGTTGCAGCATCCTTTCTCATTTGTTGTAATTAGTGCTTAGTTTTGTTGCAGTCAAAACTATCAAAATGTTATAGTAGTTTATTTTTGTAGTTGGTTATGTTGGTTATTGTAGATGTTTTCGCAAAATGTTGTACAAGTCGTTCTCATTATCGCAAGAAGTATTTCGTTTTGTTTCATTTTTTGTTGCATCATTTTGATTTAACGTGTGCAACAATCTGCAGCAACCATTGCAACATCAAGATTTTTTGTTGTAAATCGACAGGTTTTTTGCACTTTTGTTAGATGTGATGTGTCTGCTCTAATTTATTCTTGTTGCAAGTGTCTCCCTAAATTGTTGCAACAATTATTTTTTAATGTTACCATTATTTTTTTTCAAATGTTGCAACATTGTAACATTAGAATTTGTTTAATTCGGATACCTAAACTAGTTTTAAACCATACCTCGATTCTATATTTGTAGTTTTCATCCAACTTTCAATGAAATTTTTATAGTTTCTATAATTTTTTAAGGACTGTTGCACCTATTCTTTAACGCTGTTGCGCCGACGCATACGATGAGAAATACGTCCAAGCGCTTGTACGTTCCTTACAAAATGAAAAAAAATGCAACGGACATTACGCTATAAGATATTGGAGAACAGGCATTATCCAGTACTCTCGTTTTTTTATTCGACCAAAACCACCAAAAGTCGGTACAACTATCAGCTGCCAGCTGCTTTCAAGAAAGCAAAAGGTTGGTTTCTTTTTGGGGTTTCGGATCGACTCGTCGTTCCTGAGGCATGAACGTTGCAAGCTTGCGAACAGTTTGAAACGTAGTGGGCTAGTGGCACTGAAGTGGTCCCCAGCTACCCCAACGAACACTTTGGACATTATCCGCCAAAGACCCTTCGAAATTTGGATGGAACAAGCGATGGAAACATCCGTATATTTCGTAAGTTAATATCGTAGATCTGAGAAGCATCCAATGTTGAACCACACGACTTGCAACTTGCAATAGCAATTCATCTTATGGCTAGTACTGGTACCACGTATGTACTGAAAACTCTCCGCAGAGTATTAACTGGTATCCGCTGTACTACAAATGGCGCAGAGAATAGCTTCAGAAACGAGAACAAACAAATGAGCAGACATATGGCTTGATGGAGCAACCGAAGTGAAAAGAGTAGCCAAGTTAAGTTTCACATGGTATATTCCGTATATGACACAAACTAAACATCATACATTCCCCGCTACTACACCAACTGAAACAGAGACGTACTAATCACTCGTCTTCATGTAAACATGTAGTAGTAAATATCATCAGAAAAGAGATCCTATGGCTATGTTGCAAACCTGCAACAAGAGCTTCCTGCTTTCCTCGCCTTCTCTTGCGGTTCATCTCACGGGTGCTGCTCGATTCCACTACATAGCAGCTATCCAAGATCTACTAGTAAATAACCAGAAACAAAAAGGGTTCTTACAAATGGCGTTGATGGAACCACCTGAAAGAATCAAAGAATCGGAGCAACCGCACCAGGATTATTGTTGAAGCAATAGGAAGGCTGAAGCAGCCAGGACCAAGACTAAAGCAAGGGCACTGCTGAGATGGGCCCTGAATCCACTGCTCATCGGAATCCTCTGGGGCATAGCACACTCATCGCCATTGAAGAAAACCTTTGATGGGAATCCATCTCCAGCGGCAACATTGATCCCAGGAGTCAGCTTCTTGGTAAACGAGAGCACTGATTGCTGCTTTCCAGGCACAAGGTAGTCCGATCCACTCATGTTGGTCTGCTTCACAAGGTAATTGAGTCCCTCAAGCCCCTGCATAAAGATGGTGTTCTTGCCCACCGCCGTGGAATTGAAAGAGTATGCCTTCTCAAAACCGTCATACGCCTTGTCCATGACAATGGCGGCAAACCAGTTGGCCATGTCAACATCGTCCCAATTGAACAATGTCACCCGAGCACTCCAGCCCTTGTTGTAGTCTGTCGAGATATGCCAATTGATGCTCACACCACAGAAATCACCACAGGGCATTGGCCTAGGCACATTGTAGTGCTTCAACTCAGCCCATGCCAGTGCCTTCTGTGTGCGGTTGTCGAACGGCATAAGCAGCGCCTCTGGTGGCAGGAGCATGGATGGAGCACTTGTGCTGCAGGTAGGACCTTGCCGGTTCACAGGGCACCCGCACGCACACGTGTTGCAGGGAATCACCGAGTCATTGTAGTACGCCGAGAAGGTCACACAGCACTTGGGTTTGGCCCCCTTGGTGGTGGTAATGTTGCACACCACCTGCCATGTCGCCATCGCCAGTGTTGTTGAATCCAGCCCACTGGGATCAGGGAACTTCGTGGGGCTGACGGGTATCGGCTGGCCACAGGTATAGTCTGGGTTCAGCGACGACGAGCCAGATATCTTGAAATTAGCCGGCGGGAACAGCTTCGTCCGGTTCAGGTCCGGCGGCATCTTGAACACCTGCATTTGGAATGCCGATTTCGACTGCGCCTCGTCCATGGACTTGGGCAGGATGGTGCCATTCCTGCAGCAGTGGTCAATCTTCCCAATCTGGGTGTCATTGTACCGGGACAGCGGCAGGTCAAGGATCACCGGCTTCCTATCGCAGTTGAGCACCTGGGAGAAATCAAGGCTCTGGTAGTACTGCCCCTGCGGACCATAGATGCAGCCGGTCGTGTCCACCTCCAAGGGATGCGCACCCTTCATCGAGTAGATGAACTCGCCGCGCTGCCACTCCCAGGATAGCCTCCAGTTGTCGAGGCGGCCGAGCTTGGCGTTGTTCTCGAGCGTGACCAGCGCGAGGTAGTTAGAGGAGGACGCCTGGGTCACGTCATAGGTGATGACAAGATCGCCAGTGCCCCGCGGGAGGAAGTTCTTGCTGGGTTCGGTGGCGTTGGCCTCGGCCTTCGGGGTGAGGACGCAGCACGTGGAGAGGATCCCAGCGGAGACATTCGTCGCCGCCGGGCAGGCGTACGCTGGGTCATCCAGCGACAGCGCGGTGGGGAGCGGCACGAACGGGCGGGGCCCGGCGAACAGCGTGCCGACGATGCCGACGGAGGCCTGGATCTGCGAGAGGTCCCCGGCGGTGGCGATCGGCGTGAGGAGGTCCGTCTGCGGGTATCCGGAGAAGGAGGTGGCGTTGCCGGCGTCCTCGGTGGTGTTGTACGGCAGATCGCCGCCGCCGGTGAGCACGGCGCCGTTGATGCCGACGAGGATCTCGTTGTAGCCGAATGTGACGAGCATCACCCAGGACTTGAGCGGGCGGGTGCCAGAGTTGAGCACGGTGGCCTTGGCCCGGAAGGAGTAGGGCTGCTTGTTCTTGTCGCTGACGAAGGGCCGGATCTTGGTGCGGTCCTCCTCGAAGCTGTAGGTGAGCAGGATGCCGTTGCACCCGGGGTCGGGCGCCGGAGCCGCCGCCGCCGGGGCCGTCCCCCTCTGCGCCGCCGCCAGCCCCGCAAGCAGGAGGAGCCCGAAGAGAACAGCATGGCGAGCTAGAGAGCCAGCCATGGCTGGATCGACAGGGAGCGCGGAGTGGATGCGGTGGTGAAGCGGCGATTGGGGGAGGCAGGGGAGCGAGGCGAGGTAGTAGATTAAGCGATTGGAAAGCGCGTGCACAGCTGGGGGGAGACGTAGGGAAGGGGAAGGGGAAGGGGTGGTGGGTTTGAACTGGGGGAGCGGCGTGCGTAGCTTGCCTGCAGCTTCCTCGCCTTTGTGTCGCTTGTTTTCCTAAAAAATGACGGAAAAAGACGGCGTTTTGAACAAAAGGGCGTGGAAAGCGACGCCGCCCGGAGAGAGGAGAGGAGACGACGTCGCGGAGAGGGGAGGAGCGTGGCTGACGATTGATTGGGCTACGGGTCACTGCAGAGTGGGCCCGCTTACGCGGTGTGGCGGAGACTGTTCAAACGGTTAGGTTTACATCTGGCAGCGGCGCCGCGGGCGAGATGAGAGACGAGGTGGGGCCGTCCGATTGTGCTGGGGTGCGAGGATGGATGGCTGGAGATGGAGGGTTTTTGGGGTTGTTCGGTCCTAAACTTCTAAGCTAATGCATACCTAAATTTGGTAACTTTGATCAAATTTGACACCTATTTGGTTTTGCATCAATGTATTGCTAAACTTTGGTAGGATTATTGTTTTACTAGATCTCTAGTTTAGTTTTTGCCAAAGTTAGGCCAAAAGACCAAAATTTTCATGATTATATCTTTAGTAATGCTACTAAGCGCACATTGGTAGAGTTTGCGAGGCCAATGAGCCAAACAGGGTGGTCATCTGTGGTGTCGGGAACTTGTGGGGCCCGCGCATGTGCCGAGGAGACGTTTTGTTTTTGCAAGGTTGAGTGGGCGGAGGCCCGAGGGCTATGGCACACGTCATGTGAAGTTTGTGCAGGTCAGTGGCTGGTCGGTCGATAGCAGAGCAGAGCAAGGACCAGGAATTGGAAGCTTTGATTTACATGGTCTTCTGGTTTAAGTTTTAAAAAATATGTTTGGTTAGAATAAAATTGTAAATCTGTTCAATTTTCGACCGTATAACGATATGTATTATCTATCATATTTCTCTACTACAGCTGGTGGTCAGCTCTGTAACAACTCTGTCCACCATGATAGGTACGCCAATAAGCGCAGCAAGTGCGGACCTTACTTGTCTACCACGGTATAGGACCATAGCAAGTTCCTCTGCTGACCTCGGGGAGTGGGGTAACTACTCTACTGTGGTGGGCCCATCCAACTACAGCAAATGCACCACAAAGCCAGTGATTAGGGCTAATAAAAAAGCTCGTTATGGCTGGAACCAAAATCGCTTATATTACAGTTGTTAATGGTTCAAGATTAAAATGAGTGTTCCAAGTGAAAAAGTTAAAGAGGTTTACGTCGATAGTGGCTCGTTAACTAAACTTTAAAATAACCACTTAAATGATAGATAAAATGATTTTATGTTAAACTATGCTATTTTTTAAAAAAGCTCATTAAGCTCGATAGCTAGCCCTACCATGACTTGCTACAGTATGAAGCATAACAGGTGACACATGTTGTCAATCACTTCTTTCATGATCGAGAAAAGAGTTAGATTTGTAATTTTGTTCAGATGGAGTCTAAAGATACAAAACAAATATACAAAAGAGCCAAGTAGGCCAAGGATTTTAGGAATTCAGGTTGCTCCCGGGGACTGGAAAACGCTTATTGATTCAACGGGAGTGAAAAATAGGTAGCAAGTCATGCCATTTGTGTAAACAAGTCGAGCTGGCTTGCGGATGGATTGTTACCGAGTAACTAGTATTTCACAGCCATTACTTCGAAAGCGCCCTCTGTTTTGGTGCAATCTTCGAGAATACGCGTTGTGGAGTAATGTAAGACTCCCTTCCTTTTCTGGAGGAGGTGCAATCTAAACCACGGAAGAGCAAATCCGTATTTACGCGTGACTTGTTAGGTGCAGGTACCGTAGATCGACGATTTCTCGCGGGGGACCGGATTTGCGGTGGCTTAACATTCACGAGTTGATCGAGTCGAAGCAGAATTTTACAAACACGTTCGCGTCACGATCCAGAAGAAAGCCACAGCAAGCACGCGTCTTTTGCACATACAAAAAGAGATGGTCTGCCTGAGAATTGGGTCAATCATGAAGCTCTGATGCATCTTTTACAAACACGTTCGCTTCATAATCCAGAAGAAGACAGCAGTTTCAGAACTCAGCAGCTCGTCGTCTCTTCCTTCCATCTAAGCGTATCTACGCGTTAGATACATGTCGCAAACAAAATTATATAAGATTTAGTTTATCACATATATATAATTAGTTTATCATACACATAGATTAAAATACAAAATAAAGGTAATTCTTACTCGAGATACAAATAGAAGCAAACATATAACACACTAAAAGTTTGATAATACTTAAATATCATATTTTTAGAAAAAGTATATAACACTTACATGTAATAACTCAAGATTTATATTCTTAGTTAAATTATGTTAAAAATTAAAATCTGATAAAATCTTTAAAATAAATTTTTTAATGTTAGATTGTTACTGAAACTTTCTCAAAAAAATTCGTAATTTTTGAAATTGGTTTGCTAATTTTAATAAATGAAACTTGCTTTAGAGATTAATTAAATTAGAAAACAATTCTGAAATTAAGAAATCTTTTTAGGCCAAAAGAGTAGTCTTGGCCCAGCCCATATGTATATCCGGATATCCGACCCACCATTATCTGGATTATCCGAATCCGTATTCGAATCCGACGAATAATGAGTTACCGAATCCGTATCCGTATCTGACAAAAAAAAATCCGTATCCGTATCCGATCCGATACTATCCGTCAAATATCCGATCCAATAAAATCTCTATCCGAAAATATCCGGATCAATCAGAAAATATCCGATCCGATTTCATCCCTAGCTGGTCAGTGGTTTGCAAAATTGAGCCGAGAGGGAGGTTCCGAGTGCATCGAAAATCTGAAGCGCAAAGATTTAATCCCACGGTCAGAATTAAATCAGATGATGTTGCAAGCTGTGAGATGAGGAAATTAGCTTTAATTGCTGTTAGTGGGGTCAATTGTAAGTATTATTACAGGATTCCTCTTAGAAATGTAACGGAATATGTGAAAGTTTTTCGGCCAATCGGCCTGTACAGAATGCCCAATCTTTTCTCCTAGAGTGGGAAGCCCAATCGTTTTAACTTTTAAGCGACCTCCTCCGTCTCAGCCACTCAGGTTCTTTGAAGCCCATTTTTTTTTTCAGGGAAGAGTCATCGCCATATGCAATTCTCGCGCGATCGGCGTAAAGGACCCAAAAGCAGCCGGCATCTCATGGGCCGTTTCTCGAATTTGGTCTGCCCAATCGTCCTGCACCCATCCATCTACCGGCCCGGACTCGCCGTACGCATTCTTTTCTCCTTGCGATAACCTTTTGGGAGTTACGCATGCGATGTACTGATGCTAGCACATTCGCAGTAATAAACTTGCGTTTGCCGAGCTTGGCCCTTGATAAAAATCCTTCCAAGATGCGAGGGCCCCAGGAAAGAAAGCATTTTTACGGCCCTGTCTCTTTTGTTTTCTCTGGCGCCTGCACACATTCCTGTTGCGTGGCAACAGGGGTTACTCGCTCGCTGGCTGGCTGGCTGCTGCTCTGAATGTCTGAAGTCTGAACAAGCTGCTCATGGACCTGATGGGTGCTAGTATATTAATGTGCTTGTTACAGAGTAGTCTACTTTACAAGCCTCTGAAAACCTGTGCTGTGCATGAGGTGTTTTCAACTGAAATTGTTGACCGGTCAACCTCCCCGCCCCCCGGGCTACAGCCAATCCCCAAGTTCTGAAGTCTTGACCCAAGAAATGGCTAAACTGGGAAAGAAGATTAAAACGTAGGGAATCCATGTACCAGTTTATGTCCCCTGCTTTGTTTTTTTTCTTGCGGTTGCGAATTCTTGCAGTTGCGAAAACTGCAGTCCACCGCTGCTAATTAGGAGTTTATTTTTTAAAATTTTAGCTAGGAGCTCTGACATTCACTATAGAAAAAAGAATAATCATCAAGCTACAATCGTAACACATCACCCCACACTCAAACATGCACACCACATGCGAAAGCACTCAGCACATGAACACCCGGATGAGCCTAGGCTTCGAACCCAGGTGGCCAGCGTGCTCACAACAATAGGGCTGGAAACGAGCCGAGCCGAGCTCGGCTCGGCTTGGTCCGGCTCGGTCAAGTGGCGAGCCGAGCCAGGCTCGGCTCGCCCCGAGGCGAGCCCAAAAAGTCGGCTCGGCTCGGCTCGAGGTCGGCTCACGGCTCGTCATCACGAGCCGCACTAATAAGAGTTTTTTTTCAAGTTTTAATATAAAACTTGAAATGACTAAACAACATAACTTTCAAGTAATAAAGTTAAGATATTACTAACAAAAAAACAGAATTGTATTTGCATTCATTATCAAGGGTTCAAGAAATTGCATTCAGAATTAGACACTAACATTGCATTCAGAATTAGTAAACCTAGAGGTTCAATAGAATAATTAGTAAACAGAAACACTGACATAGTGACATTGCATCATCAAGGGTTCAAGAATTCAAAATTCGAAGGTATCGCTTAGGGTTTTGCTCATATGGGCTAATTGGGCCGAGCTAACTAGCGGCTTATGAGCCGGAAGAGCCGAGCCGAGCCGACTCATTGAAAACCGAGCCAAAATAGGCTCGGCCTGGCTCGCCCGAGCCAGCGAGCCTGACCGAAGCCGAAGCCGAGCCTGCCGAGCCCGAAGCCGAGTCATGAGTCATGAGCCAAATTTCCACCCTACAAACAACACTTGGCCACTGAGACAACATTTGGTCATTTTAAAACATTTCATCCATATAAAGCCGATGCTGACAGACCTGACCATGCACTAGTGCCACGAAGTTCAAAGAGCAGGGCTGATGGTCTAAGTGAAGGGTAAGGGTAGGCTACACTAGCATGAAATAAAAGGTTATTCATGTAAATCAGGATGGTAACCGAGTAAGATATTATGAATCATTATCACTAGGTGCATAGTGCAACGAAAGGATAGTTAAAGTAGTCCGATTTAACGTAGCGTGTGTCCTTCAGTAGTGATCGATCACCCTCGAGCGGCGGTCAAATGTGCCCGAATAATTGTCCCGATCAGCGTCACAATAGCAGTAATGCCTCTACTGAAGTCCACACATTTGGGAAAGGAACGTTGTGCGTCGGTGCACTAACACTAGCATGTTGCATAACTCTAGTCTTCACGTACTCTCTTTATATAAACCCTCGGTGGAACTATACATTAGGGGCCTAACCAAGGTACAAAGCCTATTTGGCCCATTAATGATGGATCTAATCCGAACCAATATATTCCAACCTATTAAGTGTGTGACATTGTAGGTTTAGTAGCCACCCCTAGAAAGGCATAACGATTTCCCAATATACACAAATATCGTATCGGATGAACCTATATAGTGCTCATGTATCGATCTCTTTGCCTCATGGTACCAGATCAAACTCAAGATGAGAAACATGCCATCGTATGATAACTCGATTCTTCATTCATTCTGTTGGAGATTACTCATTTGCAATTGACTTATCAGTCACATTTGACATAGCCATACACTTCCTCAACCACATAAAAAGGCCTAAAGATATATCTCCTGTTATATATGAGAGACAAATTCCATCTTGATCACTCACATTCTTTTACATGTTTTCATACTAAACTCGAAGGCTATTTTTATGACTACCCAATTACGAAGTTATTTGGCAACCTCTAAATATATTGTTACACATGTAGAAAACTATGACGATCTCAGGTCTAAGGGTTCCACATATATTATGTATGAGACCAGCTAATGACACTTAAAAAATATAACAATTTCCATGATGTCTCATGACGGGTCATTCTAACACCATGTTCTTTAACATATGTCCACATTGTTGATTTTATATTCCTATATCCATAACCCTAAAAACACTATCATCAATCAATGTATGTGTTCATCTATAAATCACAATAGTCCCACGTGATGATATAAGGTCAAGGATAATTTAGAATAATATCAAAATATAAATAAGGGTTTCATAAACAAGTCATATACTTGTTGATCGATACTAATGATATTTATTTAATAGATAAAATAATCATATTATTTTATAAACATAAACGTGATACAATTATCTCTATAATTGCCTCAAGGCCATATCAAGCTTGGTTAAAAGCTAGAAAGTGCTACAGTTCTAGCAATGCAGGTCGTTTCAGATTCAGTCATGTCTAGCAAGCACTGAAGGAAACCAGTGGCGAGTCCCATTTCGCGAGCCGAGCACACCGCCAAGCTAATTAAAGAATCCGCCGTTGTCTCTGTTCGTCGCCGGCCGTACGCCTCACCGTCCGGCATTTTGTCCTGCCTCCCTTGGATCCACTGTGCTGTCGGTGCATCTCACACGCGCAGAGGAAGAGAAGGCTCGCCGTTCGAGCATGAACAGATCCATCGACAGAGAGAGGGGCCCTATAAATATGTGGCGAGCTGACGGCTCGACGCCAATCAGGCGATCAGCGTACTTGCTCTACGCTCGTGTTGATTGACTGACCGACCTGATCATCCCTCTCGGGCCAAATCTTATTTGCATCACATGCCGTGTCGGTTGCCTCGTTGCTAGTACTATTGACTACATATATCACCATATCAATTGTCCTAGTAATGACGTGGTTTTGGGATCTGCTTAGCTTAGTTTCGGTCAAGATGGCATTGTCAGACCGTCGGTTGATCTGTCGCTGATAAGCAGTTCAAGGTTTGGTTTGACAAGCTCTCTGCTACATATGCTAGTACTATATCAGCAATGATGTGTTGAAGTACGCTCCCACCTGCCACCTCCCAGCTGCCACCTCCCAGCTTCCGCCTCCTGGTCCTGGCCCGGCGGGCGGCGGCCCCTGCTCGGCTGCGCCTCCCGGGCCCCGACCTCTCCGGCGCTCCCGCGGCTCCCGCCTCCCGCTCTGGCGCTCTGGCCCCGGCCGGCCGGCCCCCGCTGGCCCGCTCCCGCCTCCCGGTCCCGGCCCGGCGGCCCCTGCTCGGCTGCCGCTCGCTGCTCCCTCCTGGCGCCTGACTCCCTCCCAAGTCGACGGCAACGGCAAGTCCCACTCCTGTTGGCGCCTCCCATTCTACGTGCTTTTGATGGCGACCATAAATATGTAGACAATTCATATGATGCGCAACTGAGCAACGCTGTATGGTTGTTATGTTCTCGTTATGGTTACTGGCTTACTGCTGTGGCTCTGCCCTTTATCTCTGTTTCTGATCTACTTATTAATCGTTATTGATGGCTTGAGCCAACATTGGGTCATTTTGGAACATTTCATCCATACAAGGCCAATGCTGACAGACCTGACCAGTTACTAGTGCCACAAAGTTCAAATTGCAGGGCTGATGGTGTAAGTGAAGGGTATGGGTAGGCTACACTAACATCAAATAAAAAGTTATTCATGTAAATCAGGATGGTAACCGAGTAAGATATTATGAATCATTATTACTAGACGCATAATGCAACGAAAGGATAGTTGAAGTAGCTCAATTTAACGTAGCGTGTGTCCTTGAGTAGTGATCGATCACCCTCGAGCGGTGGTCGAATGTGCCCGAACAATTGTCCCGATCAGCGTCATAGTAGCAGCAATGCTTCTACTAAAGTCCACACATTCGGGAAAAGAACGTCGTGCGTCAGTGCGCTAGCACTAGCATGTGCATAACTCTAGTCTTCATGTACTCTCTTTATATAAACCCTCGGTGGAATTATACATTAGGGGCCTAACTAAGGTACAAAGCCCACTTGGCCCATTAGTGATGGATCTAATCCGAACCAATATATCTAACCTGTTAAGTGTGTGACATTGTAGGTTCAGTAGCCACCCCTAGAAAGGCATAACAATTTCCAAATATACACAAAGATCGTATCGGATGAACCTATAGTGCTCATGATCTCTTTGCCTCACGGTACCAGATCAAACTCAAGATGAGAAACATGCCATCGTATGATAACTCAATTCTTCATTCATTCTGTTGGAGATTACTCATTTGCAATTGACTTATCAATCACATTTGACATAGCCATACACTTCCTTAATTCAACCACATAAAAAGGTCTAAAGATATATCTCCTGTTATATATGAGAGACAAATTTCATCTTGATCGCCCACATTCTTCTACATGTTTTCATACTAAACTCGAAAGCTACTTTTATGACTATCCAATTATGGAGTTATTTGGCAACCCCTAAATATACTGTTACACATGTAGAAAACTATGACGATCTCAGGTCTAAGGGTTCTACATACATTATGTATGAGACCAGCTAATGATTATCATCAATCAATATATGTGTTCATCTATAAATCACAATAGTCCCACTTGATGATATAAGATCAAGGATAATTTAGAACAATATCAAAATATAAATAAGGGTTTCGCAAGCAAGTCATATACTTGTTGATCGATACTAATGATATTTATTTAATAGATAAAATAATCATATTATTTTATAAATATAAATGTGATACAATTATCTCTATAATTACCTCAAGTCATGTCAAGCTGGGTTAAAAGCTAGAAAGTGCTACAGTACTAGCAATGCAGGTCGTTTCAGTTTTAACGAGATTCAGTCATGTCTACCAAACACTAAAGGAAACCAACGGCGAGTCCCATTTCGCGAGCCGAGCACACCGCCAAGCTAATTAAAGAATCCGCCGTTGTCTCTGTTCGTCGCCGGCCGTACGCCTCACCGTCCGGCATTTTGTCCTGCCTCCCTTGGATCCACTGTGCTGTCGGTGCATCTCACACGCGCAGAGGAAGAGAAGGCTCGCCGTTCGAGCATGAACAGATCCATCGACAGAGAGAGGGGCCCTATAAATATGTGGCGAGCTGACGGCTCGACGCCGATGAGCGTACTTGCTCTACGCTCGTGCTGATTGACTGACCGACCTGATCATCCCTCTCGGGCCAAATCTTATTTGCATCACATGCCGTGTCGGTTGCCTCGTTGCTAGTACTATTGACTACATATATCACCATATCAATTGTCCTAGTAATGACGTGGTTTTGGGATCTGCTTAGCTTAGTTTCGGTCAAGATGGCATTGTCAGACCGTCGGTTGATCTGTCGCTGATAAGCAGTTCAAGGTTTGGTTTGACGAGCTCTCTGCTACATATGCTAGTACTATATCAGCAATGATGTGTTGAAGTACGCGAACGCTTGGCCTCACTTCATCTGCATGGCTTATGTGTGCAGCGGCCGGCATCATGTGACGGGCGAGAACAAAGGGAGGGAGCGAGTTGTGACATGAATGTCATGAGGACCAACACATTGGTTAGTTGCGAGTCTTGCGACAAATGAAGTAGGTGGCTGGCCGTCTGCGTCATCAACCTGTTCTTTCCACGATAGTAACTTGTTTGCACGAATGCGTAGTGACATCACCCATCGTCTTTTCTTCTTTTAAGCAGTCTGGTACTGGGACATAGGTGTACAGATGTACATCCAAAAATTTTGACAAAAAAATCAACATTTAATAGGTATATTACATATATATATACACTAGAAAGTTTGTTGAAAATATAAAATTAAGGATGTATATTGGTCCTAACCCGCTCCAATCGGCAATCGCAATCCACCACAAGTCCGTAGCCTGGCCGACTGGCCCAACTTCGCGCGGCCCAGCCCCAAATCGTGAAAACTCATCCTCACTTGCCGACTTACAGCAGTCCTGCAACCTGCGGCATATCACCTCTAGATTGGCAGATCCACATCCGTTTCATGACTTCCGTCAGGCGTCAGCGCCACTTAGCCTCCAGATCCACCGACCGCCGGCGCGGCGCCGCTCCAGAGTCCAGATCAACCGGTGGTCGTGGAGGGTGACGGGCCTCAGGCGAGGCGGCAGGCACGCTACATAAAGGTGCAGAGGGCTCATCACGGCGCTGACGGGCAACAAAGTGGCGGCGGCGCGCGCCTCTGGTCATGGCGGGAGTAGGCCACAGTGCTGCCCCACGCCACTACTGAGACGGGGAGCGATAGCGAGGCACACCGCATCAGGAATTAAATTTCGTTGAATTTTTGCCAAAATTTCGGATTTCGAGACTCCACGAAATCCAAACTATCGGCCGATTTTTTTTGGAAATTACTACAGTAGAAAAACGAATTTTCGTTTTTGGGCGAAATTTGATGAATTTTGACCGAAATTTGAACTTTTAGAACCGGATTTGGCCCAATAACCCATAAGAAAGTGATCTTTTATGAAAATTTGTTGAAAAATGAATTTTTGAGATATTTTAAAATTTTGGCAAAAATACTATTAGATTTTTATAAAATTTTACAAGCTTGATAATGAGCTAAAAATTTTATAATACAATTTAGAGAAGTTTAGGATCGTGTAGAAAAATTTTCAGAATAATTTAAGTTCATTTGTCACCTTTAAAAATCAAAACCAGAATGAACATAATTGAGATAATTACCTTGTCATAATTTTATAAATTTTCTTGGGTGTGATCATAATCTAAAATTTTTATGAGAGATTACTAATTGTCTCAGTATCATTATATAAAATTTTCAAAAAATTTAAATTTTTTGTTTGCTCAATCAAATCTATGTAAGCACTGAACTTTATTTGTTATATTATATTTCAAAAATCAAACAGAGAAAGAATATAAATGGTATTGTGCCTTGTAAGAATTTTATAAATTCACTAATGGGTGATCATGATTCAAAATTTTTATGAGATATTAAGAATTTCTTATCAACCTTCTGTAAAATTTTCAAAAATTTTAAACCTTTTTTGGTTGCTAAAGCAAATCTATGTATTGATTATCGAGCTTTTATTAGGATGTAGCACTATCAGAATTTTTCAAAATTATTTAAGAAAGATAATCATCTAAAACTTTTATATAACCATTAATGATATATCATTACCATCCAACAAACTTTTTAAAATTTTATAACATGGTTTGGATAATTTTTCATTTCGTTCAAATTTGCCGATAAGCCTTTTAACAGGATAGTAGCACTTTTCGAATTTTTAAAAATTCATGAAATTTGATCATCATCTTAAAATTTTATGAGAATATTATAGATATGTCAGGACCATCCACAAAAAATTTCAAAATTTTATAACCCCGTTTGTTCTAATTTTCATTTGGTTCAAACTTGTCGGTCAGCATTTTATCAGGATAGTAGCAATGTTTGAATTTTTGAAACTTTCTCAGATTTGATAATCATCTGAAAATTTAATGAGAATATCTCTGATGTGTCAGGAACCTTCAAAAAAAAATTAAATTTTTTTGACATCGTTTGAACTATTTTTTGGTCAATGCAATTTCACTGAAATTTCAGATTTTTGGCTGAAATTTCGGAAATTTAGGCGGATTTCATCCGAAATGATGAAATTTCAGATTTCGGCCATAGGCGAAATTTTGTTCAAAACGAAATTCAAATCCTTGCACCAGACCACCAGTGCTCAGCGACGCGGGTCGCGGGGGAGCAGGGGCGTGCTGCTCAGCTTGACTGCTTCACGCTTTCACAGCCCCGAGGCCTGAGCCGGTGAGCCCGAGCAATCTGAGCCGGTGAGCCCGAGCAATTTTTTTTTCTGTTATTCATACTTTCACGCCTTCAGTTATTCAGGTCTGCTTGCTACTGATTGTGTGGTAAAAATTGCTCAGGTGAAATCCATTACGTTGATTGCTACTGGCCTACTGCTCAACACAAAATTTCACATGACCCTCCTGCTCAGTAGCCGACAAGTTGCTTGATTTGTGCTAGTATAGACTTAGAAGGATTTAACCATAGATAGAAGGAGCAAATTGCATGAGGAATCAGCTCACTGCTTTGCTGCGGTTTGCCGCTCGCTTGATGTGGTGTGCATCAAAGATGCAGATTTGACCTGGTGCCTGAAAAGGTGGATAGGTATAAGTAACTTATTGGTTCTTTTGATCTGAAGAGTCTTCAGTCATGGATAGGATTTAATTTCTGTGCACCGCATGAGCATTTCTTTATGTGGCTTTATGCTTTAGCCTTTAGATGATTGTTTATAAGTTCTGTAATGAGTGAATATGGTATGATGTTTTGTGGCATTTTAGGACCGACTTATTACAGGTATAGTTCTCCTTGCGACTGTACTTTTATCATATGGTCGGTAGAGAATCTCCTTGTAAAGTAACTTTTCATAGTTTCTGTCTTCTTTGAAACAGTTAATTTCTTAAACAATTTCTGGAAATAAAATTTGCTTGTACTCCAATGTTGGAGACGCATGAGTCCTTATTACCGTTGTTTTTTATTGGTAGCAATTAGCAAACAAATTGGGATATATAATGACTTGATTTCAGGTGTTGCCTCTACTTTATATTTTTCCTATTGTGAACCTTTATTTTTACATTGAACAATATTTTTATAACTCCTTAAATTAGCTTAGCCGTGGTCTCATGTGCTCATGCACCTTGATCAGCTCATTTGTGTCGAACTCTTCCGGTGTCCATACATGCATCTGCCTCAGCAGTCGGTACGAGCCGTTGATGCAGCGATCAATGGCTCTAGTTGCACATAAAACCCCGAGCCGTCGATCGCTCCATCAACGGCTTGAACAGATCCAAAATTGAAGTATCAAAGGCCGTACAGAAATGGACACCGTCAGGAAATGGGACCCCTGAAATCCAGTTATCCAGATCGGTGTCTAGCTGGAGGCAAGCAGCGAACCCATGCGCTCAACCAGTGAACCAGGACTTCGATCGATCTCATCATCGATGCAGAGGTGAACCGACGAAAGTTCACTGTTATAGCTTTTCTTGCATGTTTTTTCCCCCAAAAAATAGCTACTGCCACGATGAATTTGTAGAATTAGCCCCTGAAGATCAATCCAATGGCCGGTTTACGTTGAATTTTTTTATTTATTTTAAGCGGTCTTATTTCATTGATTTTTTTAAAAATATTTTTTTCAGCGGAACCAAACCGCTGGATTTTTTAAAAAATTGGTGCACAGGAGAGATTATTTTTTTCGCAGCGGAGGGCGTCCGTTGGATTTGCTGATTTCCAGCGTAACCAAAGGGCTGGTAATGTTCTCTGGAAATGTCCCAATTGGGGCTCTTGCAGCTAGAGAGAGATCAATCGAGTACTAAGTTACTTCAGTAGCAGCAAGATTCTCGAAAGCGCTGGTAATGTTCTCTCACGCCAGAAAAAGTAAAATAAATTTTTAGCGTTTTGGTTATGCTGGAAATTAGCGAATTAAACGGACGCCCTCCGCTGCAAAATAAAATAAGCTAAGTCCAGCGGTTTGGTTCCGCTGGAAATCAATGAAAAAATTAAGCGGACTAGGACCACTCAAAATAAATGAAAAAAATTCAACAGAAATCGGCCGTTGGATTTGTGTCTAGAGCCAAGTCCGCAATTTTGTAACGGCGGTGGCTATCTTTTCTTTAAAAAAAAGATAATCAAGAGCTAGAACAGCAAAAATTTCTGAACCGATGGTCCCTTGCCCCCTTGCAGCTGCCACGAAGACGGAATTCCAGCGCCGTGTATTAATGACTCCATTCTCAGGAGGTAGGTGGCCCTGATCCATTTCTTCTCGAGAAATATCTAATCTAACACGCACCTCATCTGCTCCTTGTAGTATATAGTTTGTGAAATGCCAACCATTTCGGCCAGGACATATGACAACCGCATATGGTCCCCCCTGCAATACTAATCCCTGCAGTGCAGTCCGAGCGGCAAGGGCCCCGTGACCCAGGAATGGTGTTTTTATTGAGGCCCCGTTCTGGAATTTTGTAAGAACTTTAGAGCGAAGGAAAAATACATCCAGTTAACCGCACTCTGACGTTTGACTTCGAATGAGATTCTTATCCTGCGTTCCAAGCGGGCTCTAGACGGTGAGCATCGTACGAGATAGGGGTGGAAAAATAGCTCGAGGCTCGCAGCTCGGCTCAGGCTCGGCTCGGCTCGGCTCGATTCCACCCCTAGTACGAGAGGACGAATGTTGTAACATGGAAATACCAGGGATGTTCTAAGTTCTTTGTTTTGCAGGGGGGGTTAGGAGGGAAGAGTGCAAGATAATTAAAGTGTGCACAGTAGCTGGTAGCTAGAGACCTTGCATGTGCGGTGGCAGTGCAGGGTGAGAAGAAGACGCAGGTCACCGTTGCAACGCGAGCCAGCCCATGATAAGCTGGCTCACAGCCTGGGCTCCTGCCACGGCAAGTGACTTGGAGCCCCCCTTCATCGGCGTAAGTTTCCCATTAGCAGAGCTAGAGAGAGAGAGAGCGCGCGCGCGCACGCAATACAGGGAGAAATGACCATTTCCTAGCTCCTCTCATCTTTTTTCTTTTTTAAATTTAGCTTTCTCTCAAACTAAATTGCAAAACTAACCTCTTTCACATCGTGGAAGGTGCTGCCCGAGGAGCGTTGGAACTGGTCTGCAGCGCCTTAGGAGCGCGGAGGGCATGTTCCATGATGAGGAGAGGGCTAGATTCATAATAATTATTCGGAAATATATTAGATTTGAAAAAAAAGTAAAAGGCAAGAAAAGTGGTCACTTCGACGTGGGAGACAATCTTGTCATGTTTAGTCGTAGAGACACCAAATGAATGGTGCCCAATCTTATCTGCATACGTGCAATGTGGATCATCAACGGCCTAGCTCGTCATGACTAACTACCGCATTCCATAAGCGGTCCATGGCATAAGTGGACATGAATGGCCGTATATGTGCATGTGGGAGCAAAATTGATGATAACTTGGTCGGAGCATGATGGTATAGCACATATGACAATCTGAGCGGTGGCGAAAGTAGAAAATTTTTTTAGAGGTGCACATTATATATATATAACTCTACAGTCTTGTAAAATAATTTTGTTAGATCGTAAATACAACACATATTTCAAATTTACTAAGAGTACAATACAGATATTTTTAAGATCTAAAAAACCTCAAACCATTAAAATTAAAACTAATTCAATCAACAAATTTAATTCATTAAAAATATAATTTTATAGCATTCTTTAAAATTTTAAAGGTTCCGAGGCATTCTCGACAACCCTGGTACCGCCTCTGAATCTGAGCGGGAGATTCTCTCTCCCCGAGTTTGCAACCACGTTTGGTGACCTGAAAATGGCAGGCTTTACTAGGGACGAGAGATATGGTCTGCTAGATCTTCCTGACAAGCCTTTCATTGGAGTATGCATCCTTGATGATTCTATTCGATCTTTCGGAATTCGGAGAGAAGATCAAAAGAATGGATGGTTGATGGACAGCAAGGAGGAAAAGGCAATCAAAGCCTGCACCCGTGGATTGCACAATTGGACCCCAAGGACAAGAATATACACTATTGAGGCAATATTGCATCGAGGAGTAGTAGTATACTTCCCTTGAAGTGGTAAGGTACTACTATTGCTCCGGTGCCCGGCTGAACTGTGCGTGTTGCCCCAGCGCCCACCCACACAAACACGATGCGGAATGTTCTTGATTCCACTCAGCACACACCGAACGCCCAAACATATATATGCTGCCTCGTCATCCACCTATGGCAGCATGATCGCAGCTAAATTTGAATGAAGCCCCACAATGCTTAACCTATACTTGCAGTAAGAAGGTACAAACCCCTCCCCATCTGGCTGTGGGAGAAGCTTAGCTTCTGAGAGGATGCAAGCCACACACCCCCCACCAAAAAAAGCCATTCTTTCTTAAATTTTGCGGGTTCCATACGGCGTCTTTCTCAGCCATTTTACACACCCCAACAACATGTCACTGTTTAGGCAGCTTCTCCCTACAGAAGAAAGAAAGCATCACACCAAATTGCCAGAGGACGCAAATGCCACAGGAATGAAATCTGTAATGTTTCCACCAAGACTCTCCTCGCAACAAAAGCAGGCAGGCAGGTCACATTCGCTCTTATCTCCATCTCGTTTCAGCACGGCCCCTCTCCCTCGAGCCTTTTTTTAACTCTTGTTTCTTCTACTCAACAAGGCGGCCGCACCTACCCGGCCCGGTGCGTATCAGGTATCAGCACCAATCCAAGAAAGCTTTCCTTGAGAGTCCACAGTACGATCAATACCTTGACATGTCACCGGAGAGCCGGTAGCAGCAGCAAATTAACAGGCGAGCCGCGGATCGCCTTGCCGGTCACATTTTCGGGATTGGCTTTCTCCCCTCGCGGAGGCGGTCGGGATCGGCGACGCCGACGTCCTAACCGACGGTAGACCAGCGCGTGATGCCCCACCAGAAGCCCGCACATCCCATGAGCTGCCATCAGCGAGGACCACCACAGCTCGCTCTCAAAGGAGCCCTATCTCCATCTACCAAGGCCTACTAATAGAGCATTGCGACACGGCAGTGGCACTCCAAAGGCAGCTTATTATATTAGGGTTCCAGAAAGGCCCCAACAGTTTGATCCTCTACCGAGAGAAGAGAGAGAGAGTTTTGCCTGGGCTACAACTTAAAAGGAATGGCTTTTGGTGACAAAATACAATATTTTGGCATTACTGACCTGATACGTAGAAAAGCCAAGCACCAGGCATGAAAACCAATTAATACTCAAAATCGCTAACTGCTAACTAAGCAACTAAAGAAATTCAAAATTCTTTACAGCTCAGAACGAAACTTATTCAGAACATTTCTCCATTGAATAAAATCGATGATAAGGACATTAGGTGCACAAGAATCCTAGCATACGAAAACGCAATCAGATAGATGATTTAGCTTCAGCTTTTGCATTACGAATGGAATCAAACAGCATGTACCTTTCGGAAATAGAACTTGAAAAAAACATTTATAACGCCGAATATTTCGATCTCAAGGCACGCAGAGGAATGGATTTCCGAATTCTAGCCCGGCCAGAATCCAACATGTAAGCAGGCGATTAGCTAAGGCTAGAGGGTAAAGGTCCGTCGGTTAGACCATCACTGTCTCATAAATCAACCAAGCCTGGCTGAGTTGCTGCGCCTGGCAAAGGGCAGAAACCGACGCGTGTAGCGGGCGCGCCCATGGCCACTTCACCGTTGGGGAGGGTGGCTCGTTCGCTAGGACGGCGAGGGAGGGGAGGTGGGGCCTCCCTGGCAGTGAGAGGGACCCCCAACACACACACACACACAAAACACCACAAAACAACCCAACCCAACATGCAGGAACGATTCCAGGGACCGATTGACACGGAATGTTTCTTCTACATTGTTCACAAAAATACTTTGTTGGACGCATATATCGGAGGGCGACAAGTAGATGCTAAGTGGGAGCAGGCAAGCAAAGTGAGATGATCAGAAAAACAACAAAAGAGGTTCTAGAGCTGAGGTGAAGTGAGACGAAGAGCTTGGACAAAAGAAAAGAAAAGAAATCTTTGATGGTATGGTATGGCATTGGCAATGAGAGGAGCAGCACAACAATGATTTGCAAAAGAATAAAGCGGCGAGGATGTGAGCCCAAGTGGTGAGGCCCCACCGGAAAGGACCCCAGAAAAAGAGACGGCCTTGGGCGGTAGCTCACAAGTCCCGTGTTGCCTGCTGCCACCGAGGGCCTCCAAACCGGCCATTTTCCCCTCATTTAATCCTCGCGAACTTACCATGCATTGGATCTCTTTCCAACAGCAACCCAACCCACCCCACCCCACCCCACCCCTATGATTATCTCTATACTTGCTTATCCTCCGCAAGTGCTAAACTCGGAATGGTTGTTAGTGTCAGGTAGTGCACGGCCGTCGGCCACAAAGACGAGGATTCCAAGTTACTCATGTTTGTGATGACTTGTGACTTTGTCATGGGTCCAAGAAACTGGTGCAATGGTGGTGTAGTAGTAGCATTCGTGTTCTGCGAGCCGCATTAAGAGTTGTGCAGGTGTTGCTTTCGACTGACTGACTCTTCCTGGAGATAGATGGGTTTATCGATTGCCATATGCCAGAGTAAAGGAGAAGCCACCAAACAACAGAGACAGAGAGAGGAGGAAGAACAAATGCTGCGAAGTCTATTTCCCTGTGCTTTTATTTATGATGACGATGATGATGAGGCTGCAAGCCTGCAAGCTGCAACTATAGATACAAATGACCTCTTTTTTTTGTAACAAAATGATTAAAAAAAGTGGAAGAAGAGATCACTAAGTACCAACAAGAACAATCTAACACAAAACCTTTAATCGAACAAACCCAAGAATAGAAAAGGAAAAAAAAACATATAGGTTTGAACATGTAATGGTGACCAAGAATTAGAGCTCACAATTTATACGGGGTGGGCGAAAGAAGGAAAATAATCATTTTTAGTGTTGCGGTTACCGAGATTCCGCGGCGGGGCCGTACAGGTCGAAGGGCGCCCAGAGCGCGTCGAGCGGGCACGGCCGTCCGGCGCCGAGCCGCTCCCACGGCTTGCCGGAGCCGGACCAATGCAGCAGGCTCACCGGCCCCGGGTGGAGGTCGCGGCAGCTGCCCAAGACATTGTCGCCGCCGAGGCCGTGCTGGTTCCACCGGTGCTCGATCGGCGCCACGTGCCCCGCGAAGACCAGCAGGAAGGGCGGCAGCGACCCCAGCTCGTAGATGCGCCCCGCGGGCGACTTCTGTATCTCCATCCACCGCTCGATGCGCCGCGTGTAGCCCTCGCGCCGCCACCGCGCGAGGTCGAGCACCATCACCCCCGTGTTGAAGTAACACGGCCGCCGCCCCGCGAAAGTCCCGGCGAACCGCTGGCCCGACCAGAATCGGTCGGTGAAGTACTTTGTGAAGTTCGCGTGGCAGTACTCCGGGGCGCCGACGGTGCGGCCCCCGAGATCGGTGCGCCAGAGCTTGGCGACATCGTCGACGAGGACAAGGTCGGAGTCGAGGTATATGACACGGCGCACGCAGGGCTCGAGGAGGTCGGCGAGGTAGTTGCGGGCGTAGTTGAGCGGCTGCTCCAGCGCCTGTCGCACCGACGTCGAGATGAGGCCCCGGACACGGTCGGGATCGAAGTAGTAGACCTTGAAACGGAGCTGCGGGAACACCGCCCGGACGAGGTCGCCCAGGCCAGGGTCGGATACGAGGAAGTGGAAGAAGACGCTCTCCGGGCACATGGCGTGCTGCACCACGGAGTGGACCGCGGCGACGGAGCCCCTCAGGTACCCCTCGTCCAGCGTAATCGCGATGTGAACGAGAGAGGGGTCGCAGACATTGCTGGTGCCGTTGCCGCAGTCGGCGGCATTGCGGAAAAAGGGGGCGCGGAGGAAGGCGAGCCCCTAGTGCCCCCCGCGATCTGGCCGGGGAAGCGGACGTGGCTGTCGAACTGCGAGGACCGGATGGCCTCGGCAGGCGGGAAGGACTGCAGCGACGGCGACAACACCACCATCATCATGGCTGCGGAGAAGAAGCCGGACACGCGCGCCACCCACAACATCGCGCTCCCCCGGCCGCGCGGCCACCTCTTCCTGGCGCCGGGTCGCCCGTGGCTGGGCCTCGACCACCCCAAGACGCCGTGCAGGCGGGTGATGGCGTTGTCCAGCGGCAACGCGGCCAGGGTGGGTGGCTAGGAACAAGAAAAGGGGCAGCAGCAGAGTCACCACAGATACCTCGCCTCCTCCTCCTCAATTGGATCGCCCCGTGCTTCCCTGGCTGGCGGATCGGCGCGTGGAGTGGGGAAGAAGCGAGAGGGAATCCGTGCGATGGGAGGTGGGGTAATGGGGGTGGAGAGGATAGGACGAGGCGGCACCCACGAACCCACCGCGGCGGCAGGCGATTTCCCCCTGCGTCTGCTCGGCTTTTGGTGCAGCGCGGTGGCGTGGTAGCTGCTTATTGTATCCGCCGCCGCTGCCGCTTCGTTTTTGTTTATTTTTGCGCTGCGATTTTGGGGATTCGGGGTTTACCTCTCGCCTGCCTTTTTTTTTCCTCCCTCCCGGCTTTGTGAAGGGAGCGGAGTGGGAGAGGAGAGGAGGCGGCACTGAGGCAGCTGGCCTGGCTGGCTTGGCGGCAGCGGCCGAAGTCACTGAGCACTTTTTCGGTTTCTACTGCTGCCCCCCTTCCGTTTCTTGCTTATTGTTGTTTTTCGTGAATATCCGTAACGAGATTTCGATTTCGTGCAACATACTTGCTCTCGGACGGTATCCTCAAGAAAAATCCTCAAACAGACTAGCTGATGGATTTGTCCTGATCACATCTAAACTCGTCTCTAAGCATGCGCCTTAGTTTTCCGAGCGTGCCTACCCAGAGGAGTGCGACGGTCGATCAGAGCTGAAGGAAAATCCCGAACATGATCGGCAGGTCGTGCTTGGTCCATTAAGACGACGTGGCGATAATCACGCTGCGGCTCAAAAGACAGTTACAGCCACGATCTGAGCCCATTACACCCACGACACAGTATGACAGAAAGCGAGGGAGGCAATTACGGCCACGTTCGGGCATAGTAGTGGTATGTTATTCGGTTGTAACTGTTGTGGACTATGGACGCCTATAAATACCCCGCTGTAGATTAAGAAAAGGGAGGAGAGAAAAGAAAAAGAAGGCTGACAAGCAACACCCATCGAGAGTTACACATAACACATTCGCGCAAGCATTTTGTAAGCATTCAAGCAGTAGTAAGATCACTGGACGTAGGGTTATTGTCTCCATCGCGAGAGGCCCGAATCAGGATAAAATCTCTTGTCTATCGTCCTTTCGAGCACCATCTCCTCAGCGGCATTCCTCGGATGTCAAACCCTTCGCGAAAAAAAGGTCTTAGTTGATCCCTCATTCAACAAGTAAGCTTGGCGGGGGATTCGTTTCCCAAATATCGACAAAATCATTGTAGAAGTCATAGTTTTATCTTTAAATGATACAGAGGAGTATATAGACAGTTGTCACCTCTACTATTATATATGATCTATACAAAGAGATAATTTAAGATCATGAATCATCCAGGATGTTAATTCAACACTAAACATATATAAATTTTCAGCTTTCCTAAAAAATAAAAAAAATCAGCTACTCTTTCAACTTCCTATTATTTTTTCATTACAAGACACACGCACGTAGGCTACACGTGTACCCTTTTGCACACATCTAAACGTACGGAGACCGGAGAAAAATCCATGATCTCATAAAATTTTTATGAATTTTTTTTAAATAATATTATTTTAATTCGAAATTGCGATATTAATACACGTATTTTAAAAATTGCAGAAATAATATCCGGTCGCCAAACCGCTTTACGCGATATTAGGGTAGTCGCCAAACGGTTTAGCGATAATAGGGTAGTCGTCACACGGTTTGGCGACTATACTGTATCCCAGGTGTCGGCCGGTGATGACCGATTGTCGCCAGTCGGGAGTGGTCGCCACACCGCCGGCGACATTTAGTAGTCACTAGCCGTTTAGCGACTACTAGTAGTCGCCGAGCGGTGTATAAGTCGTTGAACTGTTTGGCGATATATCGCACATTTTTAATTTTCGGGTAAATTTTGTTGTGAACTGCTTATGCAATAATTGTTATATTAAACCGAAAAAACTAAAAAACTCTTGTCATGTAATAAACGGAAGAACTAATTTAGTTCGTTAGTGATACGATCTCACTTGCGTATTTTCATAGCCCCGCGATAGGCCGCACACGGTCTAAAAAGACGGAATAAATGAAGGCCGGCTTACGCAATGGCGGGCTACCACTTACGTATGGGCGAGATAGCGAGACGTTCCTCGGCATTTTGTTGCGAAAGTTGGAAAATGCACTTACGGCCATTTAAACCACGGAAATCGTGGGCACTAAAGGGTTTTCGTTGCTCATGATGAGCCATACACGGTCCAAAAATTACGAAAAAATTCAAGGGCGGCCTACGCAATGCGGGCTACCACTTACATATGGGCGAGATAGCTAGACGTTGCTCCGCCATTTTGTTGCGAAAATCGGAAAAGGCACTTACGGCTCTTAAACCACGGAAATCGTGGGCACTAAGGGTTTTCGTTGCCACGGGCAAGCGCCATACACGGTCCAAAATTACGGAAAAATTCAAGGGCGGCCTACGCAATGCGGCTACCACTTACGTATGGGCGAGATAGCGATGTTGGCCCGGCCATTTGTTGCTAAAATCGGAAAAGGCACTTGCGGGTAGAATCGTGAGCACGTATAAAAATTAAATTGGACAACCACGACGTCGAAAAATTTTGAAATTTTTATGGAGGTTCCTGATAAATCAGTGATATTACCATAAAAATTTCAAATAATTTGAAGATCTGAACAATGTTTTAAATTCAAACAATAAAATTTGATTGTTATGAACATTTGAAAATTTCATTTTATTGTTATGAACATCATAGACGTGAATTTTCAAAATTTTATGGTCGACAACAACTCATGTTATGAACACTTAGATTATTTGTTGAACATATATAAGGGCACATACAATCAAAAGTTCTCGATGAGAAAATAAGCAATAGATTAGATTATATTAGAAGGGCATTACAACAAAGGATTTAAATTGCTTGATTTAACTAACTAACTTAAAGCACTGCGTCATGGTGGAACAAATGATCGTTCCGCCTATCGAGTACAACGAGAATGATGTCATACATTTTCTCGCATATTACCTCGACCCGTTCTAATTTTGCGATTTGTCCTCTGACACCGCTCAATCCTTACTATGAAAGAACTCCATGGGGTTCCGATGCTCCCAAATTGCATGGATTGGGTGGCCTATGCCGCACGCTCTCGGGTGTGTAACATTTTTTTTTCTTTTTATGTGGATTTACGCCCTCCCATATGGGCATGTCATCCGAATCCGGCGTCCCTATGTTAATACCACCCGTTCCGGTTAGTCTCGCATAACGCATCAAGGATGTGTTGCGTCTTTGCGACCTCGGCGGCCGCTTCCCCTTGTCCCTTCTTCTTCGAGAGGAGGAACCCTCTTGCACCTCGGTGTGTTGTCCATTAAGCGGAGACATGCGGACGCCTTTGCTGTTTCGGCTCGCCTCCACTAAATGGTGCAGAGGTGTGTGTTGGGCTTATCCTTGGACAACCGGAGCGTACCTGCAGCAATGCAAGATGCCCGCTTTGGTCGTTGAAGAACACCGAGGCGTGCTCGGTCTGCGGCTTTTCGGGCGGTAGTGGCACCACGGAGATGGTTGCTCCCCAATTATCCCATGCAGAAGCATGAGATGTGGGTGGTACGCCTCCTGTCCACCGGCTTGAAGTACCAAGACCGCTCATCCTCGGCCAAGGGCACCCAGTAGAATCTCCGGTCCGCTAGATCACCGTGGCGGTATCAACCATCGCCTCGTGCCATGTTCGCAAAGGTCCGGCCAGTGGCCCCGAGGAGGTTCCTCCTTGACTTGGGCACATTCGCAAGTGTCCTTTTGAACTCTGTGTGCGATGTATTGTTTAGAACTACTAATTTGTGAGACTAACATGAGTATGACGATGAAACTCACCGATTGGTTGGCCCTCGCACAAATGCCCCGAGCTCTGGTCGATCTAGAAAAGGACATATCTGGCGGCCTCTCCCACCGGTGAACTTCTCGAGGCGAAGCGGGTAGGCGTCGTGGCGGTTGTAGAGAAATTAATGAGTCACGCTCGTTCGGCCCTCGATCCATTGGAAGAAGCAACACCGATCCTTGTCCGAGAAAAGAAAGAATGATGCATGAGATGGTAGTGTTACCTCAGATTGTGTGGACACCAAGAGGGTTTACCTTGTAGGTGCGGCTACAACATAGAGTAAGCCAGCGACCGCTCTCCATGGGTAGATTGCATCATCTTCGCCAGAGGTTGCATCGCATTTTGGTCGGGCAACTCCGCAGAATCGGGCGCCGACGCCATCGCATCCGGATATTCGGGGATGACTTCGCTGTCAAGAGGCGACGATAGAACGACATTGTGTCCTAATTTGTGTAGATTCACCGACGTTGATTCTTTGGTTTGGCTGTGTTGGATGTCTACCCTTCGCCATGTTTTATAGTGGTGGTGAGGGTTACTCGAGACGACGTGTCACCCATCATCAAAGCCGCGTGTTGTCGCTTCGACCTGGCGGGTGCGGCGTATTGTCGCCTCGGTCTGGCGGGGTGTAGCGTGTTGTCCTCTCGGTCTGGCGGGTGCGGCGTGTTGTCGTGTCGGCCCGAGCAGCGTGGTGCGGCGTGTTGTCGTTTGACCAAAAGCGGGTGCGGCGTGTTGTCGTGTCACCGAAAGCAACGTGGTGTAGCGTGTTGTCGTTTGATCTAAAAAGCGGGTGCGCGCGTGTTGTCGTCTCTGCTGGCGGCGTGGTGCGGCGGTTGTCGTTTGATCAAAAGCGGGTGCGGCGTGTTGTCGTCTGTAGTGACCGAATTCACCAATTCGGATCCACCGTGTATGCCGCACTATTCCCGTGGATCAACGCTAGTGCACACGGCTTAACATCGGTAAGCATCACATCATACACAACGATAATAACAATAAGACTTCATTTATTTAATATAACGTGTATGATCTTATGATCACTTACATTTATTCGCCTCATAGGGCAAGACTAAGATAAACTAAGACGAATGCAATGAAAATCGTAGAAGACGTAGTGACTCATCAAGACACCACAAAGCATCGACAAGGCTTGGCCTAGTGACTCGCGCCCACCGAAAGTCCTCCTCAAGCACAAGCGAAGACTCCTCCACTTGTTGTTGGTTGTTAAGCAAGGGTGAGTACACCAACACGTACTCAACAAGTTGTGCATGTAATGCAATTCTATTATAACTATATGCGGGCTTATTCCAAGGAATGGCTAAGTGGCTCATAAGCGAAGCGGCATTTTCAAACGTAAGCAATATGTAGATTGAAAAGACAAGAAACAAATAATAACAAGTAAGTAGATTCATGATTCTCAAATAAACCCAAGTTCTCCATCCTAAATCAAGTTTCATTATCCACATGGCATCCTGCCATCCCATCCAGATTGATAAGTTTTAATTAACTACCCCTTGATTGTAATTCCGAGCATTGCTCAATCTAGTGAGCACGGCTATCCTAATAGATTGTACACTCTGCAGAGGTTATGCACTTTACCCACACGATATAACCATGCACCACACAAAGTAACGATTATAACAAAGCCTTTACAATGCATCCTCTTAACCCATACCCGCTAAGGTTTCAACACCAAGGGCTAAAACCACCGCAACAGGGCCCCTCTTGCGCCATGTGAGTTTCCTCCGTAATACCCTGACTCACACCACCAAGATAGCACTTAAGTTAAGCATTTGCAAATTAGTCACTAGGTCGCCCCATAACAGACGTGGTCGCAAGTTTGACTCAGTCAAAGGCTCGCAAGGTTAAGTCCTTAAGATTGATTAAAGCAAGACATACACATACCCTCGCCCATCGAGCCCACCTTGGCACCCTTGCCCTTCCACTTGCTTCAATCTAAAGTGATTATCTCCTGTTGGTTACCAAGCACCACGTGCTCTTCACAAATCAACATCGTTATGCGACTCATTGCCACAACAACTCAATCTCTCAGGCGACCACACATGGCCCACAAGTTATCATCATTGTTCCATATTCCATTAGTCAAGATTATTAAGCAATATTCCATGAGCATGTGATGACGTGGCATGGCTAAGCAATTCTATGTCGTTCTAACCATCCATGTTGATTTTCTATTAACCAACTATAATTAACCAACCTAGGGTGACAAGTGGATCATGGCATACAAATTAACAAGGTAGGGTGTAATTCAATAGGATATAATATCTAAATCCCAATCTAGGTCAAATCATTTGTACTCATAACATAACAAGTGATAAAGTAAACCAAAATAGCATGCAATCTAATTTATGGGTGCAACATGATCAAAGCACAACTTGCCTTCGTTAAGCTCTGATCCCGGTCCGAGAATAATTCTGAGTTGTGAAATCCTTCCAAGCCTCGCACAGTTCAACGCCTCGCGAATCGAGAGAGAAAAACAAATAAAACCAAAATCATAGAGCAAACAAATTCAAAAATTCAAATAAAAGCCACTATTAGAAAGATCTCAATTTTACAAATTTTAGGAATTTGAATCACCTCAATCCGAGTTCGTATCACGAAAGTTATAAGGTTTTGAAGTATGGAAAATCACGAAAATACCACGAAAATAGAAATTCGAATTTAGCGAATTATTTTTATAAAGGAATTTCCGGTTTTTCCGACGTCATCCGACATGTGCTTACGTGTACAGCCACGTAATGCCAGCTCGATGCCACCTCGGTGCCACACGGGCGACTCCGTCTACGTGGCGCCACGTGTCGGCGTTTATCAACCTACCTCGGCCGGTGGCGTGGGCGATTGCGAACGACGATGACGATCCGTCGGTTAGCGTAACTCCCGAACGGCAATGGTCAAGGTGGCGAAGTTCTTCCCGAGCCAGGGACGACGACCAACCCAATGCAGCACTCTAGTGCTTCCGGCGATCAGCGAGCGGCGACAGATATAACTTCGACACGGCGACCTCGAATCCAACCTTCTCGGTGGGAGAGTTACTCGGCGACGTCAGAGGGTCTTGCAACCTCCACGGAACTCCCATGACGGCGACGATCGCTATGGTGACTCTCCGATGGCGCTGCGTGAGGAATCGGATCGACAAACAAGGTGAGTTCGGGAGGGCTCGGGATCCTTTTATATCCGTGAGGGTGCGCTAAACAAGGAAGGTTTGAGCGGCGGCGGTGTTCGCTCGATCACGCGGCGAGGAGTCCGAGTTGGGGACGACGAACGGAGCCGCCTCGATCAAGATCCGGCACAGACGCTTAGGGTTTTATTTGGTGGCGGTGTGACGAAGGTCGTTGATCTTGATCCAACGGTCGAGGTTAACCCTCCGCTTCCTATTCAGCCCGCAAGACAGTAGATGGGCCGGCCGTTCTCGTTTCTTTCCATTTTAACCCGAATTTCCTATTTTAAATAATCCGATTAATTGCTTTGATTTATTTAAGGCATCAAAATTACTCTAAAATTCTGAAAAATTCTCACAAATATTTTGAGACTTCACGATCTTAAATAAAATATTTTCACAAAAGTTTTATTTTGCAAATCCTTTTTATAATTATTTCTTAACAAAAGATAATGCATTTTAATTTAAAAGAATTCAAATAATTCTCGGAAAATCCAATAAAATCCGTAAAAATCATAGAAATCATAAATAGCAATGAAATAATATTATTTAATTAAAAAGCTGAAATTTTGGGATGTTACATCGTCTCTGCCGGCGTGGTGCAAATGTTGTCGTTTTCACCGGGTGCGGCGTGTTGTAAATTGTCTGCCGGCGCAAATGCGGCGTGTTGTCGTCTCTGCTCGACCGAAGCCGTGAACTAGTAGCGCAGAAACTGAACTAACTAACCTTATTCATGCCTTTAGAATTACTCGTGTAAATACAGATGTTGGTGTGACTCGTGTAAATCACTATTAACATTGTAAAACAAGATCGAACAAAGTAACAAAGCGAGAACAACACTCTAAACAATGTAGAATAGTACAAAGTAAGAACAAAAGTAGGACAAAGAACCTATCAACGAGTCCCTAGTCGGCCCCACCCTCCTACGACGACTCTTTGACCCTACGTCCGAGGCCGGTGCATCGTCAAGAGGGCGAGGTGAAGCGCTGCGATGGCCCCGCCGCTCTGCGATGTACCGCCGCCCGTAGTCCGGCGGGTGTTTAACGCCGCACCGGCCGACGGCCGCGGGAGGCAACGTGTACCGGCAAGGTACCGAACTCCGGCCGCGTGAATCGTGTTTGTAGGGGGCTGCGTGCTCGCGGTTTGCGGTCTGGTCATGCGTCGGTGCGGCAGCGGCAAGACGAACTGCACCGCCAAGAATCGTCCGCGAAGAACTCTCGCCGACGTGGCCCGAGGAGTGCGTGGATCGAGAGAATCGCCTTCACCTCAACGTAGCTGCGCGTTCGGATAATACCTTTTAATTGTAGTTACGTGATGCAAAACTCAACGTAAGTAGCTCGACTTACGGCGTGGGGACCATGGTGTGGCGCGGTGCTGCCGGTAGGGACCCTCCACCCACGCCTGGGCGGAGGCAAAGGAGTGGGAAGCCGCACTCCACCTCCGCTGTAACGAGGAGCCGGGTCGCTTTGGGTGTGTGCAAACGCGCGGCCCAGTCTCGAGGTGGCACGGTAGGTAGCGCCGACGTGCCGACAAGAACCAGCTCCACGATCTCGCCAAAGCCGCCACCATCGTCCCTCGGGCCTCTGCCATCTCGTCCAGTGAGATGGCAACTCCGTCCCGTAGCCTGGACAAGACACTGGACCCGTGCGTGTGCAGCTCCCTAGCGTGGTCCACCTGCCACACACGAGAAAGTGATATGCATATGGACATAGCGTCAAGAATACACAATGTAATTTACAAAATTAATACTTACCATGGCGTGCATGGCCGCCTCCGCTCGCTTTGGTACAAGTCACCACGCTAGAGCGTCTGTACAGGCGAGCCTCCTCCACCGATGAGAGGCAGACGCACGCGTCCGGCATCGCATACCGGTAGCAACAGCTATCTTTGGTGGGACAAGTCGTCGTAAGGTGTGGCCTCATCGACGACGTGTTCTTCGCGCCACCCACGGCTCCATCCTCTCAGAGCAAGGTGGGCGTGGCTCTTGGAGGGCCATGGGTGGCGACCAAAAAAGAAATCGAAATTATTAGACATACGACGAACTATTTCACATATTTTAGTTCCGATAACTCACGTGTATCTTCGGCGTACACGATCCCCCAAGGAACGGGACCACTGTCAGAGGGCCGAACTGCTCGAGGACTCGGTCGCGCGTAGTCCTCCACGAGACGTCGAGATCGTCGACCAGAAACCCCGGTCCCTACCGCAAAGCGCAAGATCCAAATACTGGCCTGGCTCTGTGGGACACAGGCCGCTATAAGGGTCCCACACCACCGCGTCCGCGGTGGTCGAACGCCTCGGAAGGAGTGGTACATGAACGACATTGCACTCCACCACCTGTGGCCGCAAAAGGAAAAAATATGTTGAAGCACATGCGATTGCAAATAAAATTGATAAATGCAAGTCAAGAAAATAATTACCGTCGCCGAGTCCAAAGCGAGCCCACTGTCGGCCGGTCGATGTCGCGCCCCGTACATCTCGGTGGTGTACACTCGCGGAAGACCAAGGGTCGACTAACCGGAAGCGCCGAACGACCAAAGCCGGAGGAGTAGAGGCATCCCAAAAGGGTTGGCGGTCTTGCTCGACTTCACGCACGCGTCGCAAAGGGCGCGACGCGCCGAAGAACCGCCAACCCCGTGACACCAGCGGACTGGTGCAGGTCAAGAAGCGTCTGCGATAGCCCGTCGCGTAGGCTATCCACCGCGCGCCGACGCTGTCTCCGTCGCGTGGTCGTGAACATGACCATCCCAAACAACCAGCGGTAGGCCTCCAAGTGTCGGTCCACCTGTACGGCGTGGGGTCCGCCGCCATGTGCCGCACTGTGATAATTAACGATAGTAATATGTTAATAATGTTACAAAAAATTAGAATAACATATATACGTACAAGCACTCACCTCGAACTAGGCCAGCCACCTCCTCAGCGGCCGTGCTTCTTCCTAGCGAGGGTATCGCCGGGTTAGTGTCGGCCACTCCGGCTAACCTCTCTATGCAGTCACCGCCACTCATGAGAGCCACCGAGGGTCCGACGGTGCCCAGCGATCGGCAACCACAGTAAGCATGGCGGCGTCCTCTGGGGTGACCGTCACCTCCCGAGCAGCGGTGGAAAGTGTGCGCCTCCGGCGCCAGCGGTCCACCGAGACAAGACGAGAGGCTCGGTCGAACGGAAAACGTCGTGGACTGCCTGGACCGTCGCCGCCCTCCGCAGATCCTCGGCCTCGGCCTCGACCCGTCCTCGGTGAGGCCTCGATCATCTTGGCGAGGGAAGCAACCCAAAGACGTGCCAACCTATCGACATGTAAATTCAATTGTTAGAAGAAATGCAATTGTGCGAGCAATGAAACTTGTAAATGTAGTGCAACTCACCGGGCGTAGAACGCTGGGTGGAGCCGCCAAGGTCTCGCTGGCACATGGACCCGCAGCAGAGGCACGTGCTCAAGGCCCCGTGTGGTGTGGATGAACACACGGTGCCGTCGGTCCAACGAAGAGTCAAGGAGTGACTCGGGCTCGGGGTGCTCCATCCCTGCAAGTAAACAGGAAAACAGTACGATTAGTAATGTAAATCAAAAGACTGAAGAGTTGGACATAAATAAACAAACGACAAACATATTACGCAATTCAATACAAAAACATGACGAAAGGTACAATCGTAGATAAAACGATACATATTACAGAATTCAATACAAATTACATAATTCACTACATAAACATGATGGAAGGTCCAACATACTCGCAAATACCTAACATAGGATAAAATGGTACATATTACACAATTGAATACACATTACATAATTAAATACATAACACTAAGGGCATTATGTTGTTTTGTGCCCGTACTCACCGTGACTGAGAACACCTCCTAACAGGCCACCCACTTCAGATTCATCCATGTCATTGCGAATCGCTTAGATCGTGGATCGCCACCGCTTACGGTGCACACCTCCGCAAATTTGCATCCGGTAGACATATGCGCACATTTGTGTTAATGGCGTTGAAATCACCATGTGCTCGAAAACCACGAACTCACCGGACCGGTATTGACAAAGATGACCCTTCAAGTAGAAAGTGGACACATATTGCGCCGTGTTCATCCCAATTTGCCCACAAGTCGCGATCACATGCGGCGGGGAATATGAAGAAGTCTTGGCTTGTTGCGTGCATTCACACCATCCAAAGGCCCTTGGCCTAAGTTAACCTCGTGTGTAATAACCGCCGTGGGTTCCCAATCCCCTTACACCGGAGAGTCACTTGAGCGGTACTCGGTGACTCGGCTACGCACCATATGCAAATGAGCTTTCTCGGTGCGTTCCTCCATGTAGGCCATCATCCGCGACAAGACGGGCGTTTGCAATGTCGTGGCATGCAAGATCGACCTCGCATGCCTTTTGGAAGTACCCAACGATGCGTGCAAAGATGCCTTCTAGGATGGCTACAAGTGGTAGCGACGCAGCCTCGATGACCCAATTATAAACCTCGGCTATATTCGTTGTCATGACACCGAACTGTTCAAACATATCGCTTACCACGATAACTCTAATTGTTCAATCGTCACGGCTATGTTAATTTAGTATACTAACCTAGCGCCTCAAAGGTCATGGAGCAATGCCCACTTCTCCAACGGCTCCGCTTCTATCCAAAGGCGAGAAACACTTAATATTTCTTGACGATCGTCTCTCAAATTTGGAGGATCGAAGCGCTCGAGGGGTGATAGCCTTTTGGGTGGGCAATCGTTGGCGTTCTTGGTTGCTTCTTCACTCTTCAATCTGTGCAGGTAGTGTGCTTGTCCAACTTTCGGCCAACATCGCGTTGAACTTACGTGCTCGGTTACGCTTGCATAACCTCTTAAATAGGTTCATCGACTTCTTACTCTTGAACCGCTGAAAAATTTGCTCCCAAATGTCTCATGCACCACATTCGCATGTCACGTCATGGAAAAGGCTCATCAAGGTCCTCTCAGAGTCTTAATTGCGAAATGATACCTTTATGGCGGTCATGGATGATGCACACGTTGGGCGATCACGAACTACCCCGAACTTCAAATGTCCGAAAACCACACCCACTATCCCTGTTCTCACCCTCAACAAATGCAAAGACCAATGGAAGTATGTGGTTGTTCCCATCAATTGCAATTGCCGTTAGAATCGCCCTTGTATTTCCCGATCAAGAATGTACCATCGACGACAAAGAATGGACGGCGATACTAATGACGCAATGCAAGGACCCAGTGAAAAGAAAGCTCGACGAATATTGAGACCCGTTACCATCCGCTTCACTTTCTTCAAAAGCGTGCACGTGCCGGTTGGTTTCCTTCAAGACATCAAGCACACGAGGTAGGTTACAATCTGAAGCCTCATATGTGCCAAACCTCTTCTCTAATGCATTTTGCTTCGCACGCCAGCCATCGAATAACTTATCCGGTACTTAAATGTTCTCAAGATTGCTTTACAATATAAGAACACTCAATGTCCCGCTTCTCGATGATCTCATTGAACATCACGCTAGCGATTACACAAGATTCAAGTTGCGGTGTTTCACCGTAACATTTTCTAGTCTCGCATGTGTGCCCATCTACTCGTGATGCAATCCAAAATGTCTCGCGACTTCGCTTGTAAGCATGTACTGAATTCACATCCTTCTGTTCGCACTTCATCGTATCTATCTCGATGGACAAAACAACTCTGAACTCTCTCTGCGCGATAGTGCCCACAAATTTCACCGCCAACTTCAACTCGTAATTGTTTGCGAAAACTTGATTCAAATGAACGGCATTGCCACCATACTCCCAACGCGACTCATGCCCCACAAAACTTCCATACTAGCTTTGTTTTTCCTGCTCCACTCGTCGGGGATGGGTACATCCGTTGCCCCAATATTACTATGCATTTCATCATCTCCTCCTCTTCCTCATCTTCGTCGATGTCATCATCACACTCCAACATTTCACTTCATCTTGCCTCGCCATATGGTCCACCAACTCCAATTGATCAACAATTTGCTCGATTTCCTCCCTTCATCTGCCTCGACCTTCGCGTGTCTTTGCATCCCTCATATCATCTTCCGCTACCTCGGCCGCCACCACTACCCGAACTTGTTCATTTGAGTCGACGTCTTCGCTTTCGCCCACGCCGCTAATAATCACCTCTTCTCTAGGCACGCCGCACCAAAGATTACACATTCAAGGCTAGATTCCTTGCACCACTTTAACCATTTCTGCCACAAGTACGTCCGATCTATTTTCTTCAACTCCCACAGAGCCGTGTCACCCTTACTACGCGTGAATACGACTTGAATGGTAACAGAGTAAACACTTGCATCCAGGGAAAAATATTTGGTCAACAAAGCTTTATATCACGGATGCTAACTCTATCAGGACATAAGTGTTCGCCATTGTGATCCAAAAGCGCTCAAATCAACACCATTACGCCTAATTTTTATTTCACCATCGCCATCATATACCCTAAATTTCATCAAGATCCAGACATTCTTTGCTGATTTACATAAACAAAATTAATTTCTACATCACCACTAATGTTTAATATCACTAACTAAACAAAATTCATTTTTATATTGCATCAATATCTAAATTAACGATTCCTCCTAAATGAGGAAATTATCATAGCGGCATTTTCTACTTAACAATCCAAAATCGCTATATTGCATCAAAATCTAAAATCTCTAATATTGCATCTAAAATCTCTAATATCGACATTGCATTTATATCTACAATTTCTAATATCTAAAATTTCTAATATCTAACATTTCTAAAATCTTAATTTTCTATTATCTCAAATTTCTAAAATTTCTAATATCTACAATTTCTACAATTCCTAAAATTTCTAAAATTTTCTAATATCTAAATTTTCTAATATGACAAAATCTCTACATTATTTCACACTATACAAATTTAAAAACAAAATTGCAAAAAATACCTTTTTCTTTTTTCTTCCTCCTTCCTTCTTCCTCCTCCTCTCCTCTCCTCTCTCTCTCTCTCCTTCCTCTCCCGACCGCGCCTCTCCCTCTCTCTCCCAAGGCCTCTCTCTCTCTCTCCCTCTCCGCCGCTCTCTCCTCCAGCTCTCTCTCCTCCTTCCTCTCCCTCTCTTCTTCTCCATGTGCCGCTTCATCGCCGCCTCTTTCTCCTTTCTTCATTTTCTTCGCATGAAGCCTGAAGAATGTGTGCGGCCGCCCGAAAAGGTGATTGATGATGGTCACACCGCGCTCGCGACTACTTAGTAGTCGCCAATCCGTTAGCGACTACTAGTAGTCGCCGAGGCGGTGGCGACCACTCACGACTGGCGACAACCGGTCACACCGGCCGACACGCTGGATTACGGTATAGTCGCCAAACCGTGTGGCGACTACCCTATTATCGCCAAACCGTTTACGACGACCTATTATCGCCAAACGGTTTGGCGACGGATATTATTTCTGCAATTTTGAAATACGTGTATTAATGTCGCAATTTGAATTAAAATAATATTATTTAAAAAATTCAAATTTTTATTGAAACGCGATTAGTACTCATTTAAACGATGATTTATATATCCTAAAGGCTTGTGCTTTTTGCTAAATTTAAAAACAACTGAATGGTATATATCTTAACAAGTAAACGGCGCTTTGTTAGCTACAAAAAGGGTACTAAAAAATTAAGTACTGTATGTTATGAAATCATCACAACCAAAATATACATGGCGGAAAAGGAGATTGATCCAGCCATCTTGTGACTGCAACCATCTTGAGACCACGTGAAACTCATCCAGAATACTATACTAGGCATGGTGGCGAGCGCTTATACAAATCAAAATGACTACGCTTACCGAAGCCAAGTGCACGCTGATCTCGATTCGCCAGCGGGAAGAGGGGAAGGCCACATGTCGTGAGAAACAAAGTGCTTATACTATACTGAAGCAACCTTGATTTCCAATCATTTTCGGAAAATTTGGAATACAGTACAAGTTACGGTCCGTAATTACAAATCGATACAACATGTTCACGTATTTATAAAAAACCCAGTTTTAGCCGCATACCCGGAAAATCAAATCCCGGCTAACTCTTCACCGGAAAATCAAATTCCGGGTATGGGGGCCCCACCCCATACCCGGAAATTCAAATTTCGGCAATAGCATTACCGGAGACTCAAATTCCGGGTATGGGGTGGGCCCCCATACCCGGAAATCCATTTTCCGTTTAAGACCTGCGTACCGTTCCCAATCACATGTAAAAATAAAACATGACTCTAACGACGTCGAAAAATTTTGAAATTTTTTATGGAGGTTCCTGATAAATCAGTGATATTACCATAAAAATTTCAAATGATTTTAAGATCTGACGAATTTTTTAAAATTCAAACAATAGAACTGTGCTGATAAAACGTCAGCGACAAATTTGAATCAAATGAAAGATGAAACAAACCATGTTAGAAAATTTTAAAATTTTTTGTCCATGGTTATGATGCATCACTAATGTTCCCATAAAATTTTCATATAATGATCAAGCTCTATGAATTTTTAAAAATTCAGACAGTGTTAGTGTCCGATATGGCAAAATTGAGACAGAGTAATGCGAACTTTTAAAATTTATAAAGCTTGATAAAAATTTTATGGAAACATTAGTCATGCATCATAACCATGGACAAAAAATTTCAAAATTTTATAGTCGACAACAACTCATATTATGAATACTTAAATTATTTGTTGAACATATATATGGGCACATACACCGAAAGTTCAGATGATGCAATAAGTAGTAGATTAGATTATATTACAAGGGCATTACAACGGTGACGAAATTGCTTGACGAACTAACTAACGAAAGCAATGTTCGTCATGGTAGAACAAATGATCGTTCAGCCTATCTGGGTACAGCCAGAATGATGTCCAATATTTTCTGCATATTACATGTCCCGTGTTAATTTTGCGGTTTGTCCTCGGACACCACTCAGTCCCTACTATGAAAGAACTCCATGGGGATCCGCAGTTCTCCCAGCTGTCGCCGAATGGGTGGCCTATGCCGTACGTCTCGGGTGCGTAAGATTTAATTTTTTGGTCTTTTTTATGTGGATTTCTGCCCTCCCATATGGGCATGTCATCCCGATTCCCGGCGTCCCCTATGTTAATACCATCCGGGTTCCCGGTTGGTCTGCGCAACGTGTCAAGGATTTGTTGCGTGCTACGGACCTCGGCCGGCTGCTTCCCCTTGTCCCTTCTTCTTCGAGAGGAGGAACCCTCTTGCACCTCTGGTGCGTTGGCCGTTGGCGGAGACGTGCGGACACGCCTGCTCTGTTTCGGCTCGCACTCCACTATATGGTGCAGGAGGTGTGTGTTGGGCTTATCCTTGACAACCTAAGCGTGCCTGCGATCAATGCAAGATGCCCGCTGGTCGTTGCATAACACCGTGGCGTGCTCGGTCCGGCTTTTACAGGCGGTAGTGGCACCACGGAGAGGGTTGCTCCACGGTTATCCCATGCCGGGAAGCATGAGATGTGGGTGGTATGCGTCTCCGTCCACCCAGCTTGAAGTACCAAAGACCGTTCATCCTCGGCCAAGGGGCACCGGTACAATCTCCGGTCCGCTAGATCACCGTGGCAGGTATCAACCACTGCCTCCAGGCCATGTTCGCAAACGTCGGGGCTTTCGGGTGGCCCTGGAGGAGGTTTCTCCTTTGACTTAGGCAAATTCGCAAGTGTCCTTTTGAACTCCTGTGTGCGATGAACTGGTTTAGAACTACGACTTTCTGAGTTTAACATGAGTATGTCGCATGAAACTCACCGATTGGTTGGCCCCTTTCACACCGGCCCTAAGCTCTGGACGATCTAATAAAGGGACATATCCTGGCGGCCTCTCCCACCGGGTGAAGTTCTCGGGCGAAGCGGGGTAGGCGTCGTGGCAGTTGTTGAGAAATTCGTAGTCACGTCGTTCCGGTCCGTCGATCCATTGGAAGAAGCAACACCGGTCCTCGTGCTGAAAAAAGAAAGAACGATGCATGAGATGGTAGTGTTACCCTGTATTATGTGGACACCAGTAGGTTTACCTTGTAGCTGCGGCCACAGCAGTAGTGAGCGCGGGCGGCCGTCTCTCCATGGGTAGATTGCTCCATCTTCGCGGTGGTTGCAATCGATTTGGTCGGGAAACTCCGGTAGAATCTGGGCGTCGACGCCATCGGCATCCGGATATTCGGGCGGGATGACTTCGCTGTCAAGAGGCGGCGATAGAACGACATTGTGCCCTAATTTGTGTAGATTCGGTGAGGTTTATTCTTTGGTTTGGCCGTGTTGGTTGTTCCTCTTCTCCTTGCTTGTTAGAACGCATCGTCCCTTCTTATATAGGCCTTAGGGGCACTCAAGAGCAAACACGGCAAGCATGTAAGCCTCCGCCCCAAAGATCAGATCCCACGGTTTCTCAGTCGAGTTGACAAGGCACTGTAGCCTTAGAGCCTTTTCAGGCGGACTTGACAACACACTGCAGCGTCAGAGTCTTTTTAGGCCGAGTAGACAATACACTGCGGTGGGTGTCATGGCGCTGTCACTTCACGGCGATGCGTGAAAGCCGATAGCGGCGTCTTTGTGGCCTCGCCCGAGAAAGCCGTGTGTGCATCGCCGCTATCACAGGGTGTTGTCGTTTGATGCCGGGAAAGCGGGATGCGCGTGTTGTCGAATCGATCCGAAAAAGTGGGGTGCGCGTGTTGTCGGATGGCGGTGGGAGAAAGCTGCAACGTTCGTGTTGTCATGTCGCATTGATATCGGAAAGGTCGAAAAGCGTGAACATCACTATTAACATTGTAAAACGAATCGAAATAAGTAACAAAGCGAGAAGAACACTTAAAACAATGTAGAATAGTACAAAGTAAGAACAAAAATAGGACAAAAGCCTATGAACGAGTCCCTAGTCAAGCGCACCCCTTCTGACGACCCTCTTGACCTACGTCTTTGGCCGGTGCATCGCTTAAATAGAAGTAAAACATTCACTAAAGGTTCGCTTCAATAGTGCTTAACTTTAAGTGTTCATGCATGGAGCAATTTCTACAAGTTAGATCTGAAATTTAAAGTTATTCGCCATTACTATATGATCATAGGATGATTTCTTGCATTGCGGCAACCTTGGACGAAGACTTCTATTCTTACTATTCACATAATACGGTTCCGACAATATTATCATTTAGGGTTTTTGCGTTAGCGTATTTTATTTGACAAGTAAGTCGTAATTAAGATATTTTTACATAATTTAGTTGTCCATATATTGAAGTAGGTTTTTGGATCAATTCCCCTAAAGTTTGTGTTTAGACGAGCTGTTTTATAAGCCGCCGAAGAGGCTTAAGTGATAACGATTCTGTGCAGTTGTGATCATTTAGGGTCTTTCTTGTGATTGGATTAATATGCAAATGAAGTTATAATTAATATATTTTTCCAGATTATGGTAGAATATGTATCAGACAATGATCCTAGGCCATTTTCTCATAACTTTATATTTATGTGTGATATTTTACAGGCTGTCGAAAAGGCTTATACGACCACACTTTTAGCGCTATTGCGATTCAGTTTTCTTTCTTCAGTTGCGACCACACCGAACGGGATAATGTAACCATTTTTCAGGGGTTAGTAGGAAATATCCTTAAGAGCATTTTAAAGTTGATTTTCGTGATATTTGTCATTTGTTCAAGGCGTTTTTCCTATGAATAGTGATTTTTGCTTAATATGAGCTTAACTCGAAGTTGATCAAACTGATGTTACTTTTGTATGGCATGCTAAGGCATATCATTTTAAGGCCATAGGAGTCGTCTTTGTCGAATTTGAGGTCCGTAAACTGATGTTACTTGATCATTTAAGCGTTTTCGACATGCTGTAAAATGTCACGTAAAAATACAAAATGTTGAGAGAATGGCAAAATGTTTTTTGTCAATGCAAAATAGAAGTTACAACTTCATGTCTACATAGGTTACAAGGAAATGTAGCGACAGTGCAAGATCGAAGAAACTAACTCTAATAAAGATGGACAAAGTGGCATAGACATCTGCAGGATGGAAACGAACATTCCACTGTCGTTTCATATTCGGAATTAGCTACGAGGCCGCCCTCCCTGACTTTTTTCAGGCACCTCTGTCGTGCCTCACACACTTCCATGGATAGACCCGCTGGGTAGTGGCAGGAGCATAGGCATTGCGGTTCATAGCATCCATTGTTCGCGGTGTAAGTAGGGTGTAGGTGCGGCTGGGGAGAAGGTGCCCGTGGGGCAGGTGGCTTTTCCTGGACAAGACTTGGCATAATGGATCTCGAAATGTGGAGTTGTGTTCGATACTCCTCTTCCCAAGCGCAGAAACTACAGCTGTTGGGACCTAATGCCTGGTGATTTCACGGAAGGAATGCAGGGTTAGTGGGAACATATGGTAACAACTCAAAACGACAGAGAACTGACCTCATTGTTTTTCGTGCACCTGAAGAAGAATCGAAATTGGTCTGGGGCAGTTTGTGAGATGCCCTCAAAGAAGAGGCGAGAAGAAATACAAAGGCGTGTTGGTATGAGTATTTTTCAGGGGTTAGCAGGAAATATCCTTAAGAGTATTTTAAAGTTGATTTCCGTGATATTTCTCATATGAAATGGAGCACATTTTAGATCATATGAAATGGTTAGAGAAGATTGTGTATGTGGCTATCGTTCTTGTATTGTACTCAATTCTTGCGAAGTAGTTCATTTCGTGTAGAGGCGAGTTGGTCACGGATGTCTTTCAAGTGGTTTCCAGATATCATATTTTCATGTATCCGTACTTTACATGTTAAGCGAGGATTTAATTAGAACATTTTAGGTGTGATATGGTTGTCCAAACTAGTAGATACAATAAATTAAGAATGACAACTTCAGAGAAAGTCGCATCGATTTATTTCAAATTTGGCAACACAAGAGTGATTTGACATGATACATTGGGGAGCAGAGAACATTTCACACATAATCAAAGCCAATGACTACATCTTGGGTGGATTGGGGCACCTCCTCGATCGTGTCTGTGTTGTTTACATAATTTGCATTTTCATAACCGCCGCATCGGATCACCGCGTCCATGTCACCTTGCAACTGGTGCCCTTGGCCTCCCATGTTGTGTGCGTCTAGTCGCGGGATATGGTTTCGTGTTGGGCCTTCCATAATCTTGTAGTTCGCTCCGACAGAACGAACTCATCTTAGGACGCCATGTGTTCTTCAAAGCATGCGCGTGTAGTAAGGCGAGATGAATGTGGACGATCGTTCCCACCCATGTCGCGACATGCGGCGAGCACATGGGAGCACGGAATGTGTTGAAGCTTCGCTTGTTGCACGCACCGTCACTTGCTCGCCCCTAGCCGACATTGTTATGCGGTGTCCCCGCGAGATACCGGATGCATGTCTGCGCTTGCACATGACCTCAAATTTATTCGTCCCGGTCATAAATCCTTGTGCGGTGGAAGTCGCCTTCTTCCTTCTCTCGCGAGCATCTTCTCCACTCTCGTGCGTGCGTGGTGGACGCATGCCTCGGCTGCGTTACGCGATCTCTAAGTAATCACCGCCCGGTAGAATGTGAGCTCAATGATTGAACACAACGGAAGAGCGCACACACCCTTCAAGATGTTGTTGAACGCCTCGCTATGTTCGTTGTCATCACGTTGTACCTATGATGGTGTCTGCCGACCATATGGAAATGAATACAAGAAGGTGAGATGATTTGCGTTAAGTTATGGTTCCTCCATACCTCGCTCCGTTCGTGTCGTGGAGTAGCGCCCACCGCTCCGCTGGCTTCCCCGCGATCCACTGGCTGAAGGTGGGCCGAGTTCGAGAAACCACGGTCTGGCCTCCCACCATTTGCGAATGGAGTTGCTGCTCCTGGGATTGGTCGTCCTCCATCATCTTCTGTGTGGTCTCGTGTAGCTGCGTCCAAATCGCGTTGAACTTGTGTGCTTGGTTCTGCAGGCACATAGCTTTGAATCTCTTGACCAGGGCCTTGTTCTTGTACCTTGTGTACAGGTTCGCACCAAGGTGGCGCATGCATCATCTTCTCTCCACATCGGGCGGCTAGTCTCGGAGGGCGTCTTTGCCGTGCATGACATCCAACGCATGGAGGATGCCTTTGTTCCTGTCCGAGACAACGCATACGCGCTCTCGTGTACCGACAACCCGGCTCTTGAGTAGAGTCAGGAACCACAACCAACTGTCATTGTTCTCGCTCTCGGCGAGAGCGAACGCATACCGGAGGATTTGGTTATTTGCATCGGCAGCGAGTCGCGGTCGCCAGCGTCCGTGGAACTTCCCACTAAGGAATGTCCTGCCCACGCATATGGTGGTCTACAATACCAAAGCTTCGATGCATTGACCAAATGACGAGAATATCTGATGAGGTACCGGTCGCGAGGTGATGGACCCATCTTCTAGTATGATGGGCTCATTGGCCATCGCGAATCGAGTGCGGGTTCGCATGGCGATCTTCTGCGAGAACCTAGGGGCATAGTTGAAAGACTCCTCGAATCCCCGAACAACATCTTCAATGCCTTCGCCGCTCTCCATGCCGTATAGTGCGTGATGACCATCCCGTTCTAGTCTGGACCTCCTCGATAATTTTACGAAGTCATCCTATGTCCGTTCAACAATGGTCACGAGTCGAGCTATGAACCTCGCGTCCACAAGTCGGTTCATGTTCATATGGACTCCTCCGGTGCACGTATGAGGTCTATTTCTACTTATGACAAAGTAGTCCTCGTGCTTGGGTGCGTGAACCCGTGCGTAGAAGGGACAATCTGGGAACTTTGTGCACCTCACCTCATCTGAGGAGGGCTCGGCCGGGAGGCAGTGTGCTCCGTCTTGTCGTGGCGGCATAATTGCTAAGAAAGTGAATGGCCTCGCCTTATTACGGAAGCGTTGGCGGTTTGGACATCGTGCAGGAGTACCCCCATGCGGATATATTCTTGTAATCCGTGAGGTACAATCCAAGCCGACCGATGGCCCCAAGTATTGTATAGCCGGTGTTGGGTCATCATTGTCGCCGCTTCTTCATCCCGCTTCGCCGTCTTCATCATCTATGCATTCCCCATCCACCTCCGCCGCCTCGGCTTCTTCTTCGCCTCCCCGATGCCCCTCCTCTACAATTGATGGTTCGAGTGGTGTATGTGATATGTCATGTTCTCTTGCTTTCGGGAGGTAGAGGCCACCTCTCGGGCTCGTCTTGTGGCAATATCTCCACGTATACTCCTACCTCAAAATTCTCTTCACCCGCTTCTTGACATACAAAGCCCACGCGCTTTCATTCCGTAATGGGAAGGCGTGTACACAACCATCGGTATGTTGGGAACAAACCGTGAGACGAACCCCATCGAAGCGAACTCTGTGCGTCTCAAGGTTCACCCGCAGATGAAAGCGATGACATGTGATTTGATTGCCGAGTTCATTCGGAGTGGCTATTGTGCTATCTACGTGTAGACAGTTATCAACGCTCATGACTCTCCCATGCAAAACTACGGGCCATTCTCCGAAATAAATTTTAACAGGCATGTCCATCTGTAGTAAATGTCGCACTATTAATGTACTAAATACCCTAATAACACAAAAATAATACACACTCATAACGATTTCTAACTAACCTTCTCAAAGGCATGCAGAAGATCAATAAAATTTGGAGCAATGTACCAATAAATCTTCACGAAGATTACGCAATATGAGAATCTCGAATGAAATAAATAAAAAATTTTGAACTTTGTGAAAATTTCAACAAGCTATGAATACCAACACACTAATATCTCGTCTCCGGGCTCTCTGTTTGCCTTGCCTTGCCAACACGCTCTCTGCTGTTGTGAACGTTACAATGCCATCGCAAAGGATTTATAGCAAGGGAAAGGAAGGACACGGCTCATAGGAATCCGTTCGATCGGTGCTTTCGGCGCGCGATGATCGCTCTCTGCGGGGGGCCTGGCCACATCCCCGTGTAAAGGGGGACACGTGCCCGTCAGAGGTGGATCGGGCGGGGGGCCTGGGGACGTCCTCGTTCGTGCTGCGGGGGGCCTGGCCACGTCCCCGGGTAAAGGGGGACACGTGCCCGTCAGAGGTGGATCGGGCGGGGGGCCTGGGGACGTCCTCGTTCGTCTTTGCGGGGCTGGCCACATCCGTGTAAAGGGGACACGTGCGTCGAGGTGGATCGGCGGGGCACTGGGGGCGTCCTCGTTAAATCTTTGCGGGGGCTGCCCGTCCGTGTAAAGGGGACACGTGGCCGTCGAGAGGTGGATCGGGCGGGGCACTGGGACATTGCTTTCGTTAGTTAGTTCGTCAAGCAATTTCGTTACCGTTGTAATGCCCTTGTAATATAATCTAATCTACTGCTTATTGCATCATCTGAACTTTCGGTGTATGTGCCCATATATATGTTCAACAAATAATTTAAGTGTTCATAACATGAGTTGTTGTCGACTATAAAATTTTGAAATTTTTTGTCCATGGTTATGATGCATGACTAATGTTCCCATAAAATTTTTATCAAGCTTTATAAATTTTAAAAAGTTCAGACAGTGCTACTGTCTGAATTTTGCCATATCGGACACTAACACTGTCTGAATTTTTAAAAATTCATAGAGCTTGATCATTATATGAAAATTTTATGGGAACATTAGTGATGCATCATAACCATGGACAAAAAATTTTAAAATTTTCTAACATGGTTTGTTTCATCTTTCATTTGATTCAAATTTGTCGGCCAGCGTTTTATCAGCACAGTTCTATTGTTTGAATTTTAAAAATTTCTTAGATCTTAAAATCATTTGAAAATTTTATAGTAATATCACTGATTTATCAGGAACCTTCATAAAAATTTCAAAATGTTTCGACGTCGTTAGAGTCCTGTTTTATTTTTACATGTGGTTGGGGACGATGCATAAGTCTTAAGCGGAAAATGGATTTCGGGTATGGGGCCCACCCATACCCGAATTTGAGTCTCGGTAATGCTATTGCGAATTTGAATTCGGGTATGGGGTGGGGCCCCATACCGAATTTGATTTTCCGGTGAAGAGTTAGCGGGATTTGATTTTCCGGGTATGAGTAAACGGAATTTCAGATTCCGGGTAAAACTGGGTTTTTTCCATCATTTTCCGGGTAAAACCGGGTCAAATGTAAATACGTGAACATGTTGTATCGATTTGTAATTACGGACCGTAACTTGTACTGTATTCCAAATTTTCCATCATTTTCTAGAGGGGAGTAAGAATACTGTGATGATCGCAATCATTTCTTAAGTATACGTGCAATCCCTGCGCCTAAACAACGATATCCCAGCTATCTCCGCCTCGACCGTTGGCTTCCCACCCGACGAACGCGGAACGCGCACGACGGGATAAAAACGTTGCCGTTTCGAGTCTGAAACGCCAGCGGAATAAGCTAAGAGTATGTACAATGATATATATCAGTAGTATCTAAATTTTATTATGTAGGATAAAAAATGACGTGGATGAGAGAGGGTGTGTATAGAGAGTTAAGTCGTCTCTTAATCTAGAGTCGACTTTAGCACGAGAACCAAGATAGGTTGTGTGTGGGAAGAAGCTATCTACTCATAAATGTGCTATCTATACCATTGTATGAGCTGTCTCTAACGCTGTCTATAAATGACATGTCAGCTTGTTATAGGCAGTAACTGTCTATACTATTGTACATGCCCTAACAATACGAGTGTTTATTTGCATCGCACCTTGGCGTGGCGGCGACCAACACCGCGCGCAGCGATGTCGCGATTCAGCCGGTGTTCTGACCTCGTGTTTTTTAAGGCAACGTATCCACGTACATAGATCTTCTCATATACATACTGTGCATATTAACTAAAAAAAGTCGTGAAAAATTCTAAAAAAATTTGTAGATGTACTTCATAGATTACTCTACCTATGTATAAAATTGTAGGTATATATATCGAGAGTTACAAAAAAGAGAAAATTATGACAAGTTTAAAAAATTTAAATTTGTTAGAATTTTCTCTTTTTTTTTTGTAACTCTCGATATATAATAAATTTGATCTTGAAACTCATACATAGGTAGAGTAATCTATAAAGTACATCTACAATTTTTTTAGAATTTTTCACGACTTTTTTAGTTGATGTGTACAGTGTGTACACGGGAGGGCCTGTGTGCACAGGATACGTTGCCTTTTTAAAGAGATAATTTATATCATACCATTTTAAATATTATCACTTTACAAAAATACCACTTACTATTTTATTAACATGTAGATCTAAAGGCTACGTATCATTAAGTCAACGAATATATTTCTAAAGTGTCGATGAATAAACTATACTCCTTCCGTTTTTTTATAAGGCGTATTTATTTAATTTTACATAAGGATTAAAATTGCGTTGAAATTGAGAAAGATACGAGAGAAAATAATTTAGATGCCCTCACTTCATTGTCTTCAAAGATGAAAAATATACTTTGTGTGGGTGGTAACGAATAAATATATATGGATGAGAGAAAATAAATAGGGATATAGAAAGAAATGTCTCATTAAATCTACATACAAGTCTTACATTTATAAATAAAACCATTTAAAAAATAGGCTTTAGGCCATTCCCAATGGAAGTTTCATGAGGGTTTCATTCCCATTAAATGATGTGACACATCAGCAATTTGGATAACATGGTATGATAATTATAAAGAGATAGGGAATGAGTTTCATTAAGATGAAATAGGGTGTACATTATTTCCAAGACTATGAAACCTGTTGAAACTAGCACTGAGAGCTATAGAGTTTCATTTCATCCAACTTCGCCCAATCTTGTACTCTGCAATTAAATGCGATGGTTAGCATATGAAATCGTGAAATGAAACTATGCATTGTGGCCCTTGTTTTATTCATCTACTCAAATCTCTTTAGATGACATGGTAATCTTGAAAACCGTGAAATGAAACTCTATAGCCCCTAGCAAAACTGATGACTTGGCAAGCTAATTAAGAGGAGAGAGAAAAGAGTTTCATGGAGATAAAACCCGTTAGTCACTGTTTCCAACGAGAATGAAACGATCTAAAACTTTTACTAAGGGCAAAATCGTTTCATTTTCACTCACAACACCATCCAAGCAGTAAATGCTATTGATTGTCTATGCAACTGTGAAAATGAAACTGTGCACTGAGAGTTCTTATTTTATTCATCAGTCCACACCTCTTTAGATGATATGATATTCTTTTAAACCGTAGAATGAAACTTAGCACTGAGAATGACTAAAAAACGGAGGGAGTACTTTTTAGGCTCTGTTTGGAAACAATGTATTTCAAAACTATAGTTTGCAATTGTTTTGTCATGAATACCATGGTTTTACCAAACTCCTTTAAAACCATGGTATTTCTTAGAACTACCAACTGCTTGGATGCAACATCACAAACCATAGTATTTAAGTGAAAATAGACAAAAAAAACTAGCCAAAACCATGAAAACTTTGGGTTGAAATGGAGTTTCAAATACTCCAAAAATACCATGGTATCTACCAAACCATGGTTTTTAATACAGAGCTTTTAGCATGGTAATCAAACACCTCATGATATAAAATACCATGGTATTCTTAGAAACCATGTATTGCCTAAAACCTACGAAAATACATTGCTTCCAAATACCATGGTTTGTGATGTTGCATCCAAACAGTTGGTAGTTCCAAGAAATATCATAGTTTTAAAGGAGTTTGGTAAAACCATAGTTGGTATTCATGACAAAACAATTGCAAACCATAGTATACCAAAGCTATAGTTTTGAAATACATTCCTTTCATACAGGGCCTTAGGCCTTTTGAAACAATGTATTTCAAAACTATAGGTATACTATTTTGTAATTGTTTTGTCATGAATACCACTTTTACCAAACCCTTTAAAACTATGGTATTTTTGAACTACCAACTGCTTGATGCAACATCACAAACCATGGTATTTGAGTGAAATAGACAAGAAGCTAGCCAAAACCATAAAAACTTTGGGTTAGAGTGGAGTTTCAAATACTCCAAAAATACCATGGTATCTACCAAACCATAATTTTTAATACATAGCTTTTGGCATGGTAACCAAACACCTCATGGTATAAAATACCATGGTATTCTTAAAACCACATGGTATTACTAAACTATAAAATACATTGCTTCCAAACAGGGCCTTAACTGTTGCGCCGCCATGGTAACCGCGTCGCCGCCCGGTGGCCTTACTGACGGACACCTGGATGGATGGCGTCACCGGTGCCATGCTGTACACGTGGGGCTGCCTCGAGATCGGTGAAGTGGCTGCGATGCCCGTCGAGGTGGCTTTAGCAGTTTATCCGGGTAATTCCGGAGCCATGGGGCACTGACACGTGTACAGGGACGAGTTTCGTAAGCGTCGCTACGTGCTAAGCTGTCTGTGCTCGAAGGGAGTCGATGGAGCCGCGATTCTGCATGTTTGTTTCTACTGGTCTGGATAGAGAAGAAAACTCAATGACAGTACGGTACTGCAGTACAGCTGGCTTCGAAAATGGCATACCTGTCGCTCTAGAGTTGCAATGGTGACACGTTTATTCTTTGTGATAGGGCTTTGTCTTTTCCGAGAGATTTGCGCATTTTCTTTCCCTTGCGACTGTTTGTATTGCATGTTTGGAACTTTGGATTATTGGACGAGAAGGGTCGGAGTAGAAATTACTTTAGAGTCGAACAAAAGTTCAAACAAATCTCGCTCATCCGATCCGCCTGAATTTACACGAGCACGATATTTGGTGGACGCGTAGCGCAGATGTCTGTTTGGTGAGGGTTTGAATTATGGCACTTTTGAGTTGCGAGGACAACCTTATCCACTGCAGGGTTAACAAAACCGTATCATGAAAACCGATTCAATTTTTGCGGTGTGATTTTCGTAAAAATCGTTCGAAAAATCGCTTAAAAATCGTCAAAAACTGAAGAGTTGGAAAATAAAAAATTGAAAAAATCGAAATCACTGCTTTTTCACGAAAAATTGCTCACATATTTTTTTTCAATTTTTTTGAATTTTTTATTGTTTAAAAATTAGAACGATTAACTGAGTAGTTTTTAATTTCAAGCCGGATCGGTAAAGTTGGCGGTTTTGTAAACCATGATCCACTACCCTGCAAGTCTATAACTAATTGGCATTTGGCAGTGACAAAAAAATGCTTTGCTTGGTACAGAATTTCAGCTCCTCGCAAACTGTAACGAACGACCTCCTCCACGTATGTGGTAATGATTCCTTGAAGGAACTCCATCTACTTGCGTCGCGAAAAAAGAAAGAAACCCCGTTTGCTTGCCCCTAGAGCAGGCATGATCTGTTCAACTCTGCAAATTGAGCTCTGACTTTTAACGTGGCAATTTGCAATTTTAATTGGTTAGCACTACTCATCGTCATGTTCGCTCTTGATGATTGGACTAGAGAGGTTGGTATGCGTTCAGTTCAGCATGTCCAGGAATAAAGCAACCACAGGGTGCGCAAGCGCACCGCGCACATGGCGAGGTCTTGGACGCCAAGGTAGGTAGGTAGACGTCCGCAGGAGGGAGGGGAGGGATCGTCTTCTAGATTGGCTGGCAGAGACTTCGCCAAAACGGCCGAAACATATTCCCTTTGGCAGAATCGCTGCTGTTGCCTCCTTTCAGCTGTGCCAAGCCAGCGCCAAATGCTTTGTTCTCATGGAAACCAAGACGCGAAATACGCTGCGTTTGTTCTGCTTTCTTCGGTGATTACAGGCTGACCCCGCAGGCTGTTCGGCCAAAACATTGGAGTACGCACGATCAAGGCATAGGTTTGACGCGGATCTGTCGTTCGATTGCCATTCGATTGTCGTCGACACCTGTAGTGGTTCGCACGAACGATCGATGCATAATCGTCAAAAGCACCAGCTCTGCATAGTGCGTATGCATCGAAGGACAATTCCAGGCAGCGCAAATGTACGTGGACATAACTTTCATAGGCTTGGTTACATGGCCGGAAGGTAAGAGATTCGGCCTGATTGAGAAAGCACCGGGCTATATATATCGCCCTGTTACATTGGCATCTAAGTCAAGGCTTGGCTCATTTGGGAATTACTGCACGGCGCACGCCGGGCGGTGCCCGTGGGCTTGGCCTCTGTCCGTTCAGCCTGGCGATGACGTCGATGTCACGACGACGGGGGAACCTGCGAACTCGCGACCGTCCCCGTCAGCCCCCTACTCTGAGGTGAGGACTTTCTAGGGTTTCAGGCACCGAAAGAAACTAGAGCGAATCTGTTAAAGGTAAAAGGCGGGGCGAATGGTGAGTGAGGTGAGCTCGAACTGTCCAATCTTGACCTTGATGTTCTTTCGATTTCTTTCCAGGGGGTTTACTTAATTGGGAACCCTAATTGCATTTCTGTGCATGGAAATCTGGTAGCATTTCAGGGCAAGAACGCCACTTCAAGTTAGGCCCTCTTTGTTTCATCTAGGGATTGTGGAAAGCAGCTTTTAAAAATTTGGAAGAAGCAACAAACAATGAAGTTTTTAATCTAGATTATAATAATCTGGAGGCCGATTAGCAATCCCATAATCCACTCTTCCCCAAATTTTTTCAAATTTTTTTTTGCAAAAGACCACAATACCCATCCAACTTCAACCAAAATTACCCACCATTGCCCCAAATTTTCCCTAACTTTCCCAACTTCAACCAAAATTACCCACCATTGCCCCCAACTATAATTTGGGTTACCAAACAACCATGAGCTTTCAACCTCCAGCTTTTTAACAATCCAGCTTTTACAATCTAGTTTTTAAAAGCTGCTTTTCACAATCCTCAGCTGAAACAAACAGGGCCTTAGTACAAATCGCACTGACTTCCAGTTAGTGTGCTACGTAGGTAGCCCGTAGGCAGGCTCCTACTACTTTGGGATGGTAACGGAGCCGGATCCTCGTTTTCTCGTAGGCAATTTTTCTATTAGAGGATGGAGATGGGAGAAATCTCCTTTGTGGAAATTTTATCGGAAAAATATTGCTCCTGTCAAGGATCGTGGGGCCAGAAATGTTCCACTGTTTCCCGTCCCCGCCCATGTGTTATCATTAGTAGGTGGGAGTAAATGATCATTGTTAAGAGAAAAAATAATATATATGAGGTCATTATTAATAAACATGCTAAATATGAATTACTCTAGTAATTCACTTACACTTCAATCACACATGCACCATTACTCTAGTGATTCACTCCTGTAGCATGTGATATTTCATATAGTATTTTCGAGGATTAATCCCTGTTGGGGCGCCGCAAAACCGTCAGGGATCAGGAACAAGGGGAATTAAGCCTTATGTATAGGGATAGAAAAATTTTAGTTATCGAGAATCAGAGATGGGAGGACGTTCCTCGCGAGAAGTCCCCGTTGCCATCCCTACTACTACTACCTAGACCCAATAGACTAAAAAAGGCCAAGGACTGGTTTAGGGTGGCTGGGCCACAAAAGCTTGGTCTTTGGCCCGTTTGGAGCTCCACTACTTAGGATGTATTTTGTCATCTGGATGACGCCGTTTAGTCTAGTAGCCGTAGGGGTACAACCATCTAGAGTTTTGTTTGGCTAGGTGGATATAACATAAGCTAATTTTTTATTTGGTTGAATAGATGAAACATAATAGGATGAGCTAGTGGAATGGATGTGCTAGTTGTGATCAAGATTTTAAATCTCAGTTTGAAATTTTTGGACAAAATTTGATCGAAATTTAATTTTGGGACAAAATTGGAATAAAATTTGAATTTTGGGACAAAGTTTGACTTTTTAAACAAAATTTAGCAGAAATTTGAATTTTTGGAAAAAAATTTGACTAAAATTTAAACTTTTAGGTAAATTTGATCGAGTACACTTCGGTAAAATTTGAGTTTAATCGAATATATCTCTTCATACAATAAACTGAATAAACCTATCTGATTTTTTTATATATCTCTATCTAGCACCTTAAAAATTATTTTTAAAATTTAGAGGACTATATTCTATTCATCTACTCATAGATACATTAGAGGACTTCAAATCCTCAATTCCATATCCCATTCAGTTATCCCGACGGCCAAACGCCACCTTAGCTCCACTTTCTATTTCTGTCTTACCTTTCCCCAACCACGCCGACCTCCGCGGAATGGGAATCGCCGGCGGCGATGGCCGAGGCAGAGAGGGCGCGGCGGCGGAGGGCGTCCCCCGAGCTACGAGAAGAAATCCTGCACGATATCCTCCTCCGCCTGCCCCCGAAGCCCGTCCTCCGCTGCCGCGCCGCGCCGTCTGCAAGGCCTGGCGCCGCCTCGCCTCCGACCGCGGCTTCCTCCTCGCCCACCACCGCCGCCACCCCTCCCAGACCCTTCGTGCGCGACTCCAAATGCCACCCGGTGGTCGGCGACTTTTGTGTCGGCGCCCTCGACCTCCGCGCCCACGAGTTCCGGTCCGTCGCCTGGTTCTCCGGCTACGGTAACTTGCCAATAATCTGCGAGAGCTGGCTAGCCGTCTACGGTTCCTGCAAAGGCGCCGTACTCCTCTCCTCCGACGACCACCTATACCTCTGCAATTCCACCACGCGTCACTGGTTCCCCTCCGCCGCTTCACCTCAACAACACCATCGCGGGCCTCTACGCGCACAGGCCTTGGGAAGAGTACCGGGTGATCTACTTCAGGCGCCGCGAAGACAGCATTTGCTACTACGGCATGGCGGTCGGCTCCTGGAGGGAAGGCTTGTCCGTTACCAGGTAGTGTGAGGCCAGCCTGGCACGCCCCGCCGGCCCTCCTGCATGACAACCTTCCCTGGCTGCCGTTTCCATCAAGACCGGACTACATACAGGTGTTCGACACGGTTGCCGAGAAGTTCCATGGGATGCGGGCTCCTGCCATTCACTCCAACGTGAAGCTGCTTGACATGGACGGTGAACCTGGCATGTCCAGCAGCTGCGGCAGGACTTGGGATGATTACCCCTCAAGGGTTGATCCTTGGCTTCTGCAGGATTACAGGGTCTGGGTCTGCAAGCACCGGATTGAGATGCCGGTGGTAGAGATGAACTGTTTCCTTGGATTTTTCGATTGATACGATACTGCTGTTGTGTCCTGGGAGGGAGATGTGCCGCTTGATGCCGTGCACTGAGTGCTGCAATATGACATGGAGGGGAATTCAGTGGCGAATTTACGACGTGATTACAGCTGGTTGCAGATTGCTCCACATATGCTCAAAGACAGCCCTGTTCCTCATGCATTGCTTGCTTTGAAGAATCGTGGGCACCATGAACCGCCATTCTTCCAAGGTTTATAGAGTGTGGTGGTGCCAATTTCCCAGTGAGATAGTTTATGTATGTGAGCATCTGTGCTTTAGATACTGCAATATCTGCGATGAAAGCCTGAACTAAGAAGTTTTTAGCTGATCCAAATCATGTATGTTCAAACTGTTTATTTGCATCGATAACACAAAATGCCATGGTCAGTGGCTCACTGTTCTCTTCAATTGCATGTATTTTCCTTTGTTTTTCTTTTTCATATGTCAACACTGTGTGTGTTGGAAATCTGCAAGTTTTTAGAACCTGAATTGGACAGGCTGTGGTGCCTTCATGTGAATATAGGTTCAAGCCAGGTTGGGTGGTTTATAAGTATGTCAACAATGTGTGTGTTGGAAATCTGCAAGTTTTTAGAACCTGAATTGTACAGGCTGTGGTGCCTTCACGTGAATATAGGTTCAGGCCAGGGTGGGTGGTTTATAAGTCAATGTTGGTAAATATTACACTTGATCATTTTTTCATCTCCAGAGTGTAAGAGCCCAGTTCTACATTGCATTTAAAGAATTTAGGCAATGGAAAACTGCTTATATCCAACTGGAAATCTGTAGCTGAAGAATTGATGGTGCCTTAAGTTATGCCATATTGCCATGCCGTAGGTAATCTCTGCTGTATTTGGTTTTGGTTTTTAGGTGAGGTAATGTCTATATCTATTAAATCGTGAAAATTCATTATTGTCAAATCAAGCTCTCTGTTCTTTTGACCCTTCTTTGTTTTTACCATGCATATGCTTAGTTGGGTGTTTACTCCCATATTGTCCTAACCCTTTTTACATTATAGCTGGATTGCTGAGTTAGATATCTGGAAACACACACCGAATTATTTACTAGTATTTCCCCTGGAACAATAGATGTTATGTTTATTATGGGTCCATTTCAGTGTTCTTGATCCCCTGATAGAGTGGTAAGGGTGCATGCATCTCGTTTTTGGTTTTTTTTTGGTTGCCGCTGGGGTTATCTGACCGACATTTGGTCCCAAACAGGTGCCCCCCTCTACCTTAAATCACTTGCACAATGTCATGCTCATGTATTTTTACACCACTGATGTACTACACAGTGGAGCTGTGGTACTGAACTACTGGTACTTCTGTTAAAAGGCTGGCTCCTGGACTCAAATCTGACCAAATTTTTAACACTGACGTTGAAGTTGTTTGCGCGCCCTGTTTAGACTCCGACAGAAACCGAAATGTTAACCTATTATTTGGCCTACCCTTAATGGATTGAAGAATGCCACGCTCTTTCCTTGTGCTCTGAATAATTGTCTTTTTATTTTTTAATCGTAGGCAGGCGAGTTATACATTTCTGCATTTTTCATTCTACGTGATGGCGATGCCTTGCATCTGTCCGAACAATCTGAATTATAGATCACGACTCATGGTAGGATTGGATTTCAGTTCAACCTGACAATGCTATCAACTTTCTTGCCCTTGGTGTGAAATTGATCACAGGCTTGTGATAAGTGGTGGACCTATGATCAAATTTTAGGGTACTCATCGGCTTGCCGAATGTCCTACCCACACATCGCTTGGCCCCTGCTGTTGAAGATAGAAGTTCAGAAGTATCACTGAAGATACCAGATTAGAGGAAGTTCAGAATTCAGTGCTTATCCTCAGCGAGAACAGAATTGGTTACTGTAGCACGTCAGGCACACGTACAGCAACTTACTAAGCGTGTTTGATTCTATTGATTCGATCCAATCTATTGTATTCTGTTGTAACAAACTTGTAAACATCTGAGTATAAATACAACTTAACCCCTTAGGGGATTGGTGTGGCAAAATCTGTATACTTTAGAAATTTCTTCATGGTATCAGAGCCAGCCGAATAAAACTCATGGCGTCCATCCAATACGCTTCCTCTGCCATCAACTCCACTACCTCGCCATCATTAACGACGTCGTCAACAGGGGCTATGCCAACGCCCTCCTTTGGTGCGTTTATCACTGTTCGTCTTACCGGAGACAATTTTTTACTCTGGAAAGCGTAGCTCCTGCCGTACTTACGCAGCCAGAGGTTGCTCGGCTACATTGATGGATCCATCGAAGCTCCACCGCAGTTCATCACCCAAGGAACTGCAACAGAGGCGCGTCAAGTCCCAAAACAGGAGTACAACTGCTAGTTTCAGCAAGAGCAATTGGTACTGAGTGCCATCCTCTCGTCCCTGACTGAAGAAGTTCTTGGCCAAGTAATTCTTCTGGGTTCAGCCGCAGAAGTATGGGCAGTGCTTGAAAACGTGTTTCCTGCGCGTTCCCGTGCCAGAGTCATGCAGATCCGGTTCTAGTTAACCAATCTGCGAAAGAAGGACATGTCTGCATCGGGCTATTTTCACAAAGTGAAAGACCTTGCCGATACCATGTCATACATAGGACATCCACTACAGGAAGATGAGGTGGTCTTCTACATACTTGCCGGTCTTGGAGAAGAATATGAGGTCTTCACCACCACCATGACCATGCGCTCTGAGCCAGTTACATTAGCTGAGCTGTATGCGCACTTGATCAGCTTCGAGCTACGCAAGGAACAACAAACATCTGATCATCAGGTGGTGTCTTCAGCAGACAGCGCTGCTAAGACAGCAAACCGTGGAAATTGGCGCGGACGAGGTCGTGGAAGAAACTACAACAATTCAAGAGGAGCTAGATCGAACTACAATGGTGGCAGACCAACCTGTCAGGTATGCAGCAAGTATGGGCATGACGCGTTACGATGCTATCATCGTTTTGATCGCACCATACAAGCATAAGAGCAACAACGCATAGGCGCAGCTGCTGCTACCACATCAACCAACACATATCAAATTGATCAAAATTGGTATGCCGACACAGGAGCTACAGATCACTTGACAAGTGATCTTGATAAGCTGACGGCTCATGAACGATACAAGGGAGAAGATCAAGTTCAAGTTGCTAATGGCTCAGGTTTGCACGTATCTCATATTGGTAAATCCACTGTTTTTGGTCAAAATCGTCCCTTGTATCTAAAAGATATTTTACATGTTCCTAAAATAAGTACAAAAAATTTATCTGTCCATAAACTTGCTCGTTACAATGATGCTTTCTTTTAATTCCATCCAAACTTCTTTTGCATAAAGGACCGAGCAACGAAGAAGGTCATCCACCAAGGACCTTGTAGGAATGGTCTTTATCCTTTGGCACCATATCATGGAGATCAGCAGCCCCATCAATTCCTTTTGAAATAACCTCAAAATTTCAAAAATTTTCATTTCGAATTTTATTTGATTTTTTTATTTTTTTGAATTTGTTTGGTTTTATTCGAAGACTTTCCATTTCAGGAAAACTCTCTCGATTTCTGCTTTCCCCTTTCAGAAACCCGCCTTCTCCCCTCTCCGACCCATTTCCCCTCCCCCGGCCTCCGGCCCATTCCCCCGTCGGCCCAGTCCGCTCCCCTCTCCCCTCCTCTCTTCCCCCGTTGGGCCTCCTCGCCCCGGCCCAGTATCGCTCCCTTGGCCTGCTCCGTGGCCTGCCGACAGGCCCCCCCTCCTCCCTTGCCTTCGGCGGCGCACCATTGCGTCTGCTGGCAGACACATGCGCCCCGAGAGCTCCCCGTGTCACCTCCGCCTCCCGACCTCGCCCGCCGCCGCCTCTGTGACCTCGCCGGTGCCCCCTCTCTCTCCTAGGGATGAAAATGGGTCGGATATCTCCCGCCCGATCCGGGATCGATTCCAGTCGAGATCGGATCCGGATAATTGAATTCGGATTCGGAATAGGATCCGGATCATCCAATATCTGGTAAATCCGGGACGGGATCCGGATATTTGGATTTTTCCTATTCGGATATCCGGATCGGATATCGGATCGGATATTCGGATATCAGCAAGGCCCAGCCCATTTTCACTATATTTTTTCCATTTCAGCCCATTTATATTAACAATTAGTTGGTTCTATTGATTCTTAAGTAGTATATTCTTTCTACGACGTTTGTTGAGTTTGATTGATATATAATTTGTTACTATAGTCATGTACTCATATGGTTTTAATTCAATATATATTACTCTATATATGCGTGCATTATCCGTATATCTTTATTCGTTTTCGACCCGAATCCGTCACATATCCGTATCCCAAATAACCCGAATCCGTATCCGTATCTGGCTAACCCGTATCCGGTTCCGAATCCGAGAAAAAAATATGGGTTAGGATACGGGAAGAGCAATATCCACCCGTATCTGACCCGTTTTCACCCCTACTCTCTCCCCTCCCCACGCGGGTATAAACCCCCCAGCTCAAATTTTCCCCGCTGTGAGTTAGCCGGTGAGCTCTCCTCCCTCCCCGCCACCTCTCTCCCCCTCCGGTGACCTCCCCGCGCCACGCCAGCTCTTCTTCCCCACGTCCGGTGTCCCGCGCCGCCGTGCTCGCCTCGCCCTCTCCTTCGGCTCAGCACGCTCGTGAGCTGCGTGCACGCGTGCGCTGCACCCATGGGCTATGTGCGCGAAGGCCACCGTAGGCCGCACAGTGTTGGGCCTGTTTTACTGTGCGGCCCAACTCCAAATTAAAATTTTGATTTTGGGATTTAATTTTATTTAAAATCCGAAAAATCATTTAAAAATAAAAAAATCCTAAAAAATTTCAGAAAAATCCAAAAATGCTCAAAAATACATATTTTTGATCCATTCGAGTCGCTGGGTCCAAAAATGATCTCCGCTCCACCGAGTCCAGTCCCTAAAATTTCCAAAATCCCCAAAATGCCCTTTCGTCCCGTTTCCGGCCATTCTCTCTCTGTTTCAATTTCTATTTTCTCTCTTTTGAGTGTTTTTATTCGTTTATTTATTGGTTTTGCTTTTTCGCACTAGAACCGACGTTAGAGCCGCCCTTGGAGCAATACTCGGAGTAGGAGCAGTTGTTGGAGCCGTGCCAAGAGTAGGATCCGTTCGGGACCGGACACGACTTCGACTACTTCCCTCTAGGAGAACCCTCGACCCTGCAAGGTAAGCCACACCCCTTAAATATGTTGAACCCAGTTCTGTTAAAGTCATATGTATATTTTCCGTACCGCATTATTTCTAGTAATTTAGAAAACAAAAAAAGGAGATAGTTTAGAATGACATGATTAGTCATAACCCAATGCTAAACCTGTTGTTACACCGTAATCCGTTTCTAACCCTAGGCTATAAAGTATCGAACCATCGTAGACTAGTAATTAATATAATTTCACCTTTAGTTCAATTACTTAAAATCTCCAAGAAGATGGCTCGGGTGATTTTCAAAAATTACCACAGTTAGGGGGATAGTGTTGAGCTGACCACACGAAGTGGATGCTGATCCGACCCCCAACCGATGATAAAGCCAGGATGTGGTTGAGCGGGAATAGGTCAACAAGACTGGCCGGGCCAACCATGGCTTGTGGTATGTACGTAATTGGCTGAGTTTTAAGCACTTAAGGATCAATGTCTTGGGCAAAGTAAATAACTTCAATTCCCGCTCAACCACAAGTTGGGGCGGCCAGTCTTGTTGACCTATTCCAACATAGCTCAGTACATTGTACTCCATTTTGAATACCTATAGGAGGCAGCTACCATTTTGGTAAGAGAATGGATCGTGAAGCGACTAGGGTGGAACGGGAATGGGATGGCCATTCACCGGTTCTCACAACAGTAGGTATCCGTAGCGACCAGATCGCGTCTCCCGCCTTGGCCAGTGGGTCCTGGAGACTGTGGATCCTCGTAACCTACTGGATAAGGGCTAAAGAAGGGAAGTCCAACAAAAGGTTATGATAATCTCGGTCCGGCCCCATGCATTTAAGTTGCATGTTGTTCGCGCGTGGCACTGACGGCCGAAGATATCTTGTAGGTAAAGCTGAGCAGCTCTGTAGAGTGATATCAATGGTAAAAATACACCGCACTTCTGATTAATGAAGCTAAGTTAATCTAGGGTGATTCCTGTAACCGCGCTCAAGTAGTTTTCAAAGTTGAACTTACCGTAACTCTGAACTTTGCAAATAAACCCTTGATGTTACCTGTTTTTGGTTTGTATTTCAAATGTAAAATAAATCTGGTAATTAATAACTTGCATCCACAATACTTAAAACCTATGCCTACCTTTTTTTATCCCTACATGTAGTATTCAGAATTTTCATGTGGTTTGTTGAGTACTGTTGTGTACTCACCCTTGCCTCCTACCCTTCTCTAGATTTCAATGAAGCTGGCGACTTCCAGGAGATCATAGATGGCGACGAAGTTTGGTTTTGAGGCCTTGATCTATCTGCTCAAGCCTTTTTTGTGGGTATTTTGTAATGTATCTGGTGCCAGCCGCACTCTTTTTTAAAACTTTGGCCGCTAGGCCCTTAAATTCCTCTATAAAATATTCGTTTTTGCTTTTATGTCTGGCAATATACACTTGGTTACCTACAGCTAAAATCCTGGGTAGCTGTGAATGTATTTATACGCACCCCCTAAAAAGGGCGGTCTGTTACACTTTTCAGCCATCCGCACATCAGAACAATGGCACAAGAGACTGGGACATCCTTCACCATCTACAGTTCGAACTATAGTTAGATCAAATACGTTACATTACAAGATCAATAAAAGAACATGCTATTTGTGATGCATGTCAGCAAGCAAAAGCTCATCAAAAGCCTTATAGTGTGTTAATTTATGATCCTAATTCAGAGAGAAGGCCAACTTCTGCTGGATCGTTACGAATTGGTTTCCGAGTTGGACCCTAGGTCACCACCATCTATATATACCTTCTTGTAAGTTGCACGGGGCAATTTGATCCCTACATTTTGTAACTCTCTAGAAAATAGTGAAGATTTGCCGTCCGGCGCCTGTGGTTTTTTCTCGCAAGAGTTTTCCACGTTAAATTTGTGTCTCGTGTTCTTTTTTATTTGATCGACTTCATTTGTTCTACGTGTCATTTGGTGATGCTGGGGGTTTACTCACGATGCTGTCGGTGACTCACCTTTGGGTCCACCCCTGCTTTGGGACCACAACAGACAGTACTATAGCCCTGTTTGTTTAGGTTTAAGTTTTTTAGCTTATAGCTTAAAACCAGCTTTTTAGCTTAAACAGCTTAAAAGCTAATGGCTTTTGTATATGATATAGATGGGTAGCTTTATCTAATTTTAGTATTATTAGTCTAAAATCAACCATCAATAAGCCAAAAAAACTTCTCTAGTGGCTTTTGACTTTTAGTTATATAGAAACTTATAGCTTTTAAAAAATCTAGATAAAAAGTTATTCGTTTATTTAAACTTTAATTATTTAATTTTTAAATCGGTGAAAAACCTAAACAAACATAGGACAAGCAAGCGACGTCGACACGTCGTCTCCATCTTTCTCCCTCTCTCTCTGCTTTTCCCAGCGACGCAGGACTGCAGGAGGCGACGCCGCACGAGCAACCCAACATAGGTGAGCTCGATTCGTTGGCTTGGTTGTTCTTCCCGAGTTTCTCCACCCAAATCTCGCCGTATTTCGCAAGCCACGGGAACAGCTGGCACTAACAGTTTCTAGAACCCCTCCGCCTTTTGCAGAGACGAAGAAGAGATCGTTCGTTCGTTGCGCGCTCTCGCTCGGCGACCGACCATGGCGGCGGAAGGAGCAGGAGAGCTGGAGTGTCAGGACCCAATTTGGAATCCGACTGATATTAGCGATTCTGGAAAACTTTTACGCCTAATCACAACGAGCTGGCTTCAGGAAGGAACAGATAGATGAACTACGAAACACTACAGAACTAAGTAAAACTAAGTATTGAGGAAAGTCGTGTCCTCTTTTCATTCCACGGCGGGTCTTATACCCAGTTCAGATTACAGAATCAAAAGCCAACAACTCTGCCAGAGTTCTGTTACAAAAGCAGTAAAAATAGAAAACGACAACAACAGAGTTTTACTCTGTTTTGCAGTAATTACTATTCCTTGTCTTATGACCAATGGATGATTAACTCTCCTGATCAGTTCGCCTGTCCACCGTTGATGACCCTTAAGTGTAGTCTGCAACTTCATTTTCCTGCGCGCCGATTAGCAGTAAGACTCCTTTCAATTAGCGATCAGAATTTGAACTGATTACTTCACCGCTCCTGACATGGAGCTAAGCGACCTGCCCGCCTTCCCCGACAAGGTTATCTCGGAGTTCCTCGTCCGCCTGCCTCCCAAGGCCCTCCTCCGCTCCCGCGCCGTCTGCAGGGCGTGGCGCCGCCTCGCCACCGACCGCGACCTCCTCCTCGACCACCACCTCCGCCAGCCGACTCAGCCCCTCCTCCAGGCCCACCGCGAGATCGGCGACTACGACGAACCCGCGCTCCTCCAGTACCGCCTCGAGGCCGTCGACCTCCGCACTGGCAAGCGCCGGATGGCCGTGCGCTTCACCGACAGGGACTACGACGAAGACAACCTCGGCGTCGGCACCTATAGCGCGTTCGAGGTCCACGCTTCCTGCGACGGCCTCGGCTCCTCCTCAGCTTCCTCGACGACTTCTTCGTCTGCAACCCCGCCACGCGCCAGGTCGCTGGCCTCCCGCCGCTGATCCGTACCCGCGGGATCGCGGGGCTCTACCCGCACGGCGCTTCCGGGGACTACCGGGTGCTGTACCACCGAGACGAAGGGCTCGAGAGGAAGTACTTCGTCCTCACGGTGGGCTCCCACCAGGTGAGGAGCATCGAGCGTCGCGCCTCGTCGGCTTTCGTGGGCGAGGGGCTGGCGAGAGGGGTGGAGCGCGCCTGCACCGCGCCGCCCGTCCTCCTCCACGGCAGCCTGCACTGGCCACCGCAGTGGCGCCAAGTGGACAACATACTGGTGTTCGACACAGCTGATGAGTCATTCAGGTGGATGCACCCTCCTGTGATACGCAAGGACACGTTCCTGTCCGAGATGGACGGCAAGCTCGCCATGTCCTGCTGCGAGCAGAATGGGTGGAGAGCTGATCTTTGGCTCATGCAGGATTACGAGAACGAGGCCTGGGTCTGCAAGTATCGGATTGAGTTGCCGGTGGCAGAGATCCATCGTGCTGGTCAAGGTTTACTCTGGGATGTGGCCATTGTGTCTCAAGAGGGAGATATGCTAGTGGGCTGCTTGGACATGTTGTTGCATTACGACAACAAGGGCAATCTACTGTGGACTTTCCATTGTGATGGCCGCAACCTCTTGTTCAGTCGCCATATGCTCAAAGAAAGCCTTGTTCCGCGTGCATTCCTTCAGACGCAGCAGGCGGTTGGTGGACCGCCTTTCTTCCGGGAGCTGTAGAGTGTATGCTGGTGGTTAATTTCCCAGTGATATAGGTGCACCATTGAGTTTCCATGCTTTAGATACTGCAATTTCTGTCAATGAAACTCAGGTCAATTAGCTTTTCTGATCTATTTCATGCTCTTTCGAACTGTTTGTGCCATTTATGGTAGGAAAATTTGTCAGACGGTTTTCTCTCGATCTTCGAACACACGTATGTCGGAAATTGCATGTTTTCATAAGACCAATGAGAATGGCTCAGGCATTATACCTTGCAATTGTTGGATTATTTGGGTCATGCCCATTTAATTGAGACAAATAATTCCTAGAAAATCTCAAAAGCCCATCTCATGAGGAGGCATGTGCACTAGCAATAGTACCATATTGCTAGTCTAAAGTGGTGAACACTAGTTTAAATAGTGGAGTGTGATCCACCATGGTAGAACCATGTGGAAGAGAGGGAGGAAAATACCAGCCGCCTCTTTGGGCGGGGCGGGGGCGCGCGGCGTCACTGGCACTGCGTGAATGGTCCGCCGAAATCCGGTCCAGGGCCTTGCGCAGACGCAACCTCCTTTTGCAGTTTATTCTTTTGCTATTCGGGATTGTCGCGGTTGCAGTATGAGATAAGGATTCCGTAACAGACTCCGATCGTGGCACGTCCTCGAGTCACGTTCTGTCACGGCTATCCCTATATATATTGCGCCCTGCCACCCGTGTAGAAGGATATACAGAACGCTAGGGTTTTGCCACCTCTTGCTGCTGCGCCGCCATTGTAGCCTTCTCCATCCCGAGTGCCGACGTCCATCTGCGATCGGGAGAGCAGGTCTTCGGAACCCTTCGTCTTCGAGATCCTGCACCGGGAGAGGGCGAATAAGGTTTTTGGGAAGCGCTCCGCGCGACTGCTCAAGATCTTCACCACGGCTCGTCTTCCTGTTCTGCTGCGGGCGACGCCGCCGCCGCTCTCATGACGCACCATCATCAACGTCGTCCACGTCAACGCCGCAACTGCACCAGCTACGTCGTCTGCATCATCTTCTGCTCAGTATGTTCGATCTGTTCTAATCTCGTGGTTAATTATGTCTATTAAGATGATCATGATGCTCGTGCTGTCTAGTATGTTAGAGAGATGCATGCTAGTTTCTGTGATACTATTCATGATTTATATTCGGAATTTAATCTGAAAACTGTCTAATTATTCAACAACAATTTGTTACCTGCCATTCAAGTTGTTTCTCACAATGATAATATTACCATCTAGTATGTGTTTTCGCTCCAGAGTTTAGGACATCATTATCATTGCTTTACACGTGAAGAAAATTTTGAATTGATTGCATTTGAAGATTTTGGCAAATGAAACTGCCTTTTGTTGATATCTGTTTACTGCAAATCTGTAACTGAAGAATTGATGCTACCGTTTTCCTTTATATGGCATTGTCGAGGTAACTATTCTATATGGTCCCCATAATTTTGTCAACTGCAAGTGTTACATGCGTACATGTACATGTTTAGACCAAATTCATGTTTCGTTGTTTACACTTACTGGTGATTTTTACAACTTTGCACCTTTACTAAGACTGGATATTGTCATGCATTAAATTGCCTTGTATGGGAAAAGGTTAAAAGAAAAATAAAATGGGTGTGGAGTTTGTTTTACTGTAATTAAGCATGTTATGTATCTGAAACACCTTGGTGTCCTGATTCTGCAACAGCCCTTTTTTCATTTTTCATCTTTCTGCCTAAAACAATAGTTGTGGTCTTTACTTGAGGTTTAGGAGCAGTTGCATTATTGTGTTGATCAAGCATGAGATTGTAACAACATTGAATTGCCGCTAATTTGTGCTGCAAAATTCTGTCCATTTCGATATGATGCCTGATTATCGTTTGCCTTCAATTCTCACTTACATAATGTCATTCACACAACTGATGTATCATACAGTGGAACTGTGGTAATTACTGCAACAAGACTACAAGTAACATGCACAAATGCATTTGAACATTTACTCGCTATCTTCTATTAAAATTTAGAAGGCCTCGCCCCTGGACTCAAACCTGACCAAATTTTCAACATTGGTGGTGTTAATGTTCTTTATATGCACTTTAGACTGGCAAAACTCAAATTTGGACTTACTGTTTGCCTCGCTTTACTAAACTGTAGAATGTTGTTCTTTGGTAGTGATGCATCGCAAGTATATGAACATGAGATCATGAGACTGGTTTGTTTTGCTTGCCTGCGCTATTTGTTTTCATCGAAGCAATATCGATTCTTGCTAGCATTGGGATATATAACTCAGCATTCCAGCTATAATGTAAAAAAAATTCTAGCCCTTTTTTTTAAAAAAAATTCTAGCCATTTCAATATGGTGCCCGATTATTATTTGCCTTTAATTTTCACTTGCATACTGTCATGCATTTTTTGTTTTTACACGACTGATGCCCGATTATTGTAGGCAAAGCTATGATAAGTAAGATGTCCAGTGTTCTCTTTAGTCGAACACATTTTTCTACTTCAATGTTTCAACACAAAGTATGTACCATATCTGTACGTTTTCAGAACATAAATGGGAGAGGCTCAAGCACAGGGTCAGTGTGCTTTTTTAGGATTTACTGATGTTGATGTTGGTTCAGATTTTACCACTTCCATATTTTCATCTCCTATTAGGATTTTTTTTTGTCTTTTGTATTGCATCTGAAGATTTTGACAAATGAAATCTGCTTTCTGCCTCTGTTTTCCAGAAATCTAGAACCGCAGATCTGATACCACCCTTTGATTGAGGTTATGTTGTAGTTGATTTTATCTGCCTTTTTGTTTTTTAAAAACTGCAACTGGAACATGCTGCGTATACTCATCTAGCATATTTGTTGGCGAGGTATTTGCCTATGTCTCCGACTCGTGGTATTTTTTTTATTGAGTCAGACTGATGGTATTCAGCTAATGTTTACACTACCATGCATTTAATTAATTGTGCTAGAAAAGAAAGGATCATCTTGGATTACTCTATTTTGACTGAATCTCAACGCGAAACTGTTCTGAAATTTTATGTAACTGTAGTAGGCGGATCCTGTATGATCGTCTGTTTGTTGGAATTCAAGAATGGACTATAGGTCTGGCATCTCCTTGGTTGTAGGGTTGGAAGTTCAATTCAAGGCGATGACTGTTATCCTGGGGTCCTGCTTTGCTTCACTCGATTAATTCTTACTGGATGCAATGGCGCACTAGATCAGCGTGCTTGTCTGCAGAAACGAAGGTTGGGACAAGCATTTGATACTCACTGCGCAATGCAGTAGTTTTTCGTCGTCCTGTGCTACTTCTATCCCTCCGTTCCATGCTCCGAGTTATTTCTCTTCAGATTTAACTGCGATGGGGAAAAAAGATCCCAATACCGAAACTGCCAGCCAGTACACAACGCATGCAGTGTTACCGCGTTGTATTTCGTTTCTTTCTTTTTTCTTTTTTCTTTTCCTGAGAAAGGTGTTTTTTAGGGCCGAACTTGGTTCTGTCTCCTGAAATTTGTGATTCCTGGAAGTATTGTTGTAAGGTCCTAAATTTACATCACATAGCTACCATACCTATTGCATGAATAAATAATTTGGTTTTGTGTTTGTTAGGCATAAGTTAGTATGGAAAAGTAAGAGTCAGTTGAAGCACAAATTATTTTTATAGCTCGTTTTTCCAGATCGATTGAATTCACGGAACTTGTTACGGCGCAAAGGCGTATAGAATGACAATACAGCTTGTTCTCTTTGTGCTTCGGATATTAAAGAGAGTCTTGTCTATCTTTTTATCCAATGTCTGGCATCGTGTGAAGTATGGGATAGGCTTCATCTCTTCTTTCCAACTGTCTCGCAAGATTGGCCGATCATTATGTAGAAATTTGCTTTGACTTGTTTAGGCCATTCTACAAAGAGTTGTTCTCTCTTATATACTGGCATATTTGGCTTTATCGTAATAGTAGGATCTTCAACTCTATCAATTTACTAGTGGCTGTTGTCGCTTCAAAGGTGTGGGCTGATCTACATCTCCTTCAAGCTTGAGGGAAGGAAGCTTTTGGGTGAGCTATTACTATTTGACTTTCTTCTTTAAAGCTTGTTTGAGTTTCTTTTGCTGGTTTTTTTCCTCTTTGTTCTCTTTTTTGGTTTTTTTCCCCTTGACTATGTTCTTTGTATATAAATTTTTGAGAGAAAGGTGTTACCGTGTTAGGTTAGACCTCTTGCATCCCAGGGTTTACATTACCAAACTGAGTTCAGAAATCGCCCCCATTCGTATTGATTTTCATCGAAAATTGGTAGAAACTGAAGAATTTTAAAGTCAAACTTCTTGAACTCGACGGTCAAATAACTGCTGAAATAAATCGAAAATCGACTGGTTTTACTAGTTTTTTTGACCAATTTTCCATTTATTTTTACTAATTGTTGATCACTTTACATAAAAAATTGGCACACTCAACGAAATTTGGAAAACATTCAAGGAAAATTGAAAAAAATACAGAAAATGTTGGATATTCAAGTAAAAGTAATGTGAGAACTCAAAAGAATGACCTCTTATACTAAAGCTTTGTTTTGTAATGACATGATAAAAGGTTGAGCATTTTTTGGTTAGTCAAGAATATTCGATGAATGATTAACACTACTAGGAAAACAATTATTAAAGATGTGAGATGTGGTCATTAAAAGTCACTAACGACCACATCATTATGGTCATTATCCATCGTTAAATGCTTAACAACATTAATAACCACTTTTTGGTCACTGCTCTGCTTGATATTGTTGAGTTTTAACGACCATTTTATAGCATTAATAACAACCAATTCTTTCATCACATTTAGTACCACATTTATATTAAAAAATAGCCTAGCTATTTTATCTCCATTCATTTCTTAGAAACAAAGACATAATTATAATTCCGTGAAACATCCCGGATCAATACCATGAACCAATAATTATATTATTGCATCTAAAATGTACAATTAGATTGTATACGTATCCATATACATGAAAGTTTTTCTTTCCCCCCTTTTCTAGTATCTATATTTGGTTGCTCAAAAATATCTAACAATTTTGGTTTTTCAACAAATTTCATGCCAAATGTCAAAAAGATATTACTCCCTCTAGTTCGAAAAACTTGTCGTTTGGGGCTTTTTTTCCAAAAGTTCAAGAAAAGTTATTGTTTGGAAAGATTTGGGCTTATGTTGCAAATTATGCCCCTAATTATGTATGCATGCAACTGTCAAAGACACATAGCATGGGAGTGCCAACAAATGTAGCTACTACTTTACTATTAGTAGCTTTCTTAAGAACATACCATGAATCATAAATTTTTTTAGGTGCTTTACCCATGGATAATCTTTACTATATGTTCCACATCGTGGCACTTATGACAAAACATGCCATTAGATTTAATGAACCATGGTGCTTTGTGGGGTCTCTTTCTTGCTCTTCTTTGAGATGTACTCAAGACCTTCTTTGTTATACGAGCACCATTGGTCACTTAGGATTTTATCAAGAGTGGCTTAGCCCTTGAAGCGCCTATCCAAACTTTTACTTAGTTCATTCACATGTTCTTTAAGCTCATTATTTTCAATTTTAAGATTTGCATCACTTTTGGAACCACATGAAAAATCATCACACAAAGTAGATGTGCTAATACAAGATATATTTATAAATGAACTATCAACATTAGGTATGGCATCAACAATATCACAAGTAGTTCTATATTTACTTTGGAATTGGAGTGGTACTTAAGAAGGAAAGTCTCATGAGCTTTCTTTAGCTTCTCATAAGAATCTTTGAGAGAAAGAAATTGTTTCACTAAGACCTTAAATTTTGACTTCTCTTTGTCAAGATACTCATTCAAATCCTCAAGCATATCTATAAACTCATCATAAGAGGGTTCATCGTCATCAAGATTAATTTTTACCTTGAGATCTCCCTTTGCCATGAGACATGTTGGAGTAGAAAATAATGAAAGAGCCTCCTTGATAGCTACTCCGGCCATACCCTTCTTCTTGGAGGGAGTATCATCATCGGAGGAGTCACAATCCGAATACTCCTCATCGGAATTCCACTACCTGATATGAGCCTTGCCCTTGTCGTCCTTATGAATCTTCTTAAAGAGTTTCCTTTTGCCATTAAAATCCTTCTTCTTTAGCGGTTTGGACTTTTTTTCCTTCTTGATAAGGCAATGTGGCTATTCTAATCACACTCATAGCAATGTATATCGGCGTAGCGCTTGTTGCTAGAGTGTTGGCCCTTTTTAAACTTGTGAGAGGCACTTGAGACTGAGCGCCTCTTCATGAACCTCCTCATTCTTCCTGCAAGGAGAGCCAACTCCTCTTCAGAGTCATAAATGCTTCATCGCTTGACTCCGCTTTTGCCTTGAAAGCAATGTTCTTCTTTTTTAAAGAGCTTTACTCCAAAAGCTCCTCTTTGTCTTTCTTGTACAACTCATTAGTTATGAGGTTGCCCAAGAGTCCGGTTGGCGTCATCCTTGCCAACTCGAAAGAGTTGAGGAACAAGGTTACCAACGTTTTGTATTTGTTCGGTAGAACCCTAAGCATCTTGTGAACAATATCAAGAACGCTAAGTGATCTGAAATTTTAGAAAATGACACCCAATTCGTGTGCCTTTCAGCTCCTGTGTATGATATGTGGGTCCATCTGAGTCTATGACAGTGGGCTAGGGTGTCAAATACCGAAAAAACAAATTTTAAAGGTGGCAAGTTCTGAAATCTCTCCTAAGTGACACCCCAAAGCTTTTAAGCTCATTCACTATGTTATTCAACCTTGAGTACATCTCATTGATGTTCTTATGGGGTAACATAATAAAACTCTCATATTTGATCCTAAGCATATGCAACTTGGCTTCCTTGACCGCGGATGTTTCCTCATGAATTTCCAAGAGAGTAATCCAAATCTCGTGAGCAGTGTCAAGGTTGCTCACTCGATTGAATTTATCCGTGTACAAGGCAACAAATATAGCATTCTTCGCTTGAGCATTGATATGGGAGTTTCGCTCTTGTTGTTCAACGGTGAGCGTGGGATTTAATCCCGTAGCGAAACACTTATCTACAATTCTCCATATGCTTGAGCTCATGGCCTTGAGATAAACGGTCATGCATATTTTTTCAATACGCATAATTCGTGCCATCAAAAAAAGGTGCCTTGCCTATCGATACACTCTTGCTAGCTATCCTTTTCCCTCTAGACGGTAAAGTCTATAAATGAGAGACCAAATTCTGATACCACTTGTAGGATTAAGATTAACCGACTAGAGCGGGGTGATAGGAGGTTTTTTAAACTCTTTGATACTAATTTAATAATTAGTAAGAATTATATGAATTACAATTCTACAACAATTTAAAGCCTAAATAAGCATGGTAAATTTACCATGACTTGGGTGCTCGAGCATTGTAAATTTGGCTAAGTCATGGCAAATTTCTAGACTTAGCCAAAATTTTGGTCATCCAAGCAATGGCACAATTCTCACATGTTTGTATATTTTTTTTGCAAAATTTTCACATGTATTCCTTAGAAAAGGAATTACAATTCCTCACAAAAATGTGGCGCTAAATTTAGTCCTTTAAACATCAAAACCAGCAAAATTTGTGATCATCTTGGTCAAAAAAACCCAAATCTTGCTGAAAAATCCCGAAATCTAAGTTAGTGTTTAGGGTTACATAATTTGTACATGTATTTTTTACAAAATTTTCACATGTATTACTCATAAAAGGTATTATATTTTTTTCACAAAAAAATTGGTGCTAATACAATCTAAAAAACATGAAAAAGATCGAATCTGTGATCATCTCTGTCCAAAAAGCCAAAATCTCATCGAAATTCATTGTAGCAATTTGAAAATTTTCAATTTTTTATTTTACCAAGATTTCAAATCTCGGTCCTGACCAAAATCTGAAATTTTGATAGAGATTTTTGAAATCTCGATGATATTTTGAATCATGCACTGAACAGGGCAGTGGAAGCAAATTTTTTAATAGGGTGCACACTTCACATACACAACTCTATAGTCTTATACAACAGAAGTGATTCTAGCAGATGGCTTCAACAAGCTCGAGCCTACCCTCTATGCTAGTGTCGGTAACCCCCTAGCCACCTAATCCATCCTTATGTACCATGGAAGCAAGCATCGTGAAGATGGAGGTAGAAGATTACAGGAATAGTGATCTGGGTTGAAATTCTCTTCTATGGGCTACACCATTAGCCAATTGGACTAACCAACCAATCCCACTCCAACCAAACCCATGGCCCATCTAAATCATTCACTCATCTCTCTCTGTAGCATTGATCCCCAATCCCCCATTGTTGAGCCACATCCATCGAACCCTAGTGCGGTGGGCCAACATACGGGTGCGCAGCGGCCACAAGGTGGGTGTATGGGCATGTAGCGGAGTTGGGGAGGCAAGCGGGAAGCGCAACAATGGTGCAATATGCGGTGGAGTGGCCTGCATGTGGGTAGGGCTGGGGGCTGCGGTCCAGCAGTCCGTGCTCGTGTAACAAGTGGGCAACAGCGGCATGCACTAGTTAGGCAGCCCAATAGTTATTGAAGGTATTTAAAAGAACAAATTCAATTTTGATTTGTGATTTAGTTTAATCAATTGTCATTCTTTCATTCGTTATTTTTTTTTGTAAATATTGCATGATTAAGTAGCTTATCCATGAGTAATGTTTGGCTTTACAGATTTGCACGAGTTCCACCTTTTCAGGTTTGAATATCCTCATCTCGTTGATATAGTTTTAGGTCCTTTTGGAGGGGGACTTAAAGCTACCTTTAGTTTCCAAAAAACCAATAAACCCCCTAAATAGCTCAACTTCTAAGTGACTTTTATCATAAGCTGGAAGCCACGTATAACTAACAAAAGCTGAAAGCTCGGTGGGACCTGCTTTTGTAGCTTATTACTGATGAAAATTAGCTATTTATTAAATGGCCTCTTATTAAAAGCTACGGCTATTTTTCAGCCAAAAAGCAGTTTTTTATAAAAGCTACAACTTTCCCCAAACATACCCTTAAATTGATGTACTAGATAGAATATGAGAGAAATAGGAGTAGTCTGAAGATCATAAGTAGTCCCATTTTTTTTAAAAATAATTCACCAACTTGTGCGTACAAACCAAGGACACAGAAAATCAAAGTACTTCCACTGTTGATTTTATAAGGTGCTGCACACTGTACACCAATCTTGAGATTCAACCTCTAATTATTTACTAGAAAAATAGTCAATTAGTATATAGATTTAGTGACACAAAAGTAGTACCATTTGATTTGTATTTGAAAATAGTTTCATATGGTCATGATTTTTTTGTTATTAACAATACGTTGTAAAAGAAATTAACCATCCAAGTTTGATTTTAGAGATCGTACCAAGTTAAAAACAGATCTTGTAAAAATCAACAGAGTGAGTAATACTTAATGTAGCTAGACCATGCTTATTCCCATTAAATGACATATCGCAACTATTCAACACCTTTCATATTGGTGACAATTTAGCTTAGTTTTTCTAGCCTACCCTCTATTTCATCCTAGCTTTGCCACTGTATATAATGATTTCATAACATCATAAATCCAACACATATATTCAAAATTTGTTAAAAGTACAATACAAATAGTTATAAGGTCCTACAAATCTCAAATCACCAAAATCGGAATCAATACAATCAATAAATTTGACCCATTAAAAAGGAATCTCTTGGCATTTTCAAAATTTTGAGCCCTTGTTCCACCCATGGAATTAGGGGTGGGCATTCAGTTTTTTCAGTTCAGTTTTTAAATAATTCGGATTCTAGAAACTATGCACCGAATTTCTCTAGCCAAATTGAAAAGTTGAAACGAATTAACCAAATATTTCGGGTCATATTGAAACTGCAAGTTGCAGACAACAATAAGGATTTTGACTTGGAAAAATAGATTCACATCAACAAATTTGGCAAGAAACATTAGCTCTTAAGTTTAGGGCCTGTTTGGCAGGGATTCAGTTTCTCCAGATTCTAAGAATCTGGTGAAGCTGAAAATTTTAGCTTCACCAGATTCGTGAAGCTGAAGCTGTGAGTACATTAAGAGTATTTAGATAAATCATCTTGTTTACATTTTAGACCAAAAATATAAACTTAATTCACTTTATTTTAGCCTACAAGTTTCAGATTTCAGGAGAAGCTGGAATATGAAGCTCTACCAAACAAGCCCTTACTTTTGCATATTTACCCATCTATTGGTAAATTAATCATCCAAATAAGAACTAGCAATTTGGTAAATTAATAATCCAAAAATGCCCATTTGTTTGACCTTAATTTGAGTTTAATTTTGGAAAATCAAGATGTCAAACAAGAAACAGAACTCTTCTTTGCAGTGCAGATCAACTAGTACCTGCAATGTTATTAGTAGCACACTAGCACTAGTATCTTGAAAGATCAAGAGCTAGATAATCCTCTAGAAGATGGAGATGTAGAACATCACAGCAGCTAGTAAGAACTTATAGAGGTGACAAGCTAGGGGGCGGCAATCGGCTTGGTGACTGGCCAAGGGGCGGGGACTGGCTCAGTGTTGGGACTGGCTAGGGGGCGGCGACTGGAGGGATGCTGCCGATGGGGCGAGTCTTGAGTGGGTGACTAGCAAGTGGTGGCGTCCGGTGGAGACTAGCGGGATGGGGGAGAGGTGGACCGATGGCGAGGCAGCGACTGGCACGTGGTGGCTCAAGACCTAACCACCTAGGGTGCTGATTTTGGGGAGAAATTGGGGATTGGGGAGCGGTTCGGGAAGACAGGAGTACGGGACCTAGGGGAGGATTTGGTTCAGCGTCTTGCTCTGGAGTTGATCTGACCAGACAGACAGTAGACTCAGTTGGCTTTTTCAATTGTTCGGCTTTTTCGGTTAACAGGAGTTAGAAACCGAATAAAAACCAAAAACTAAAAAAAAAACTAAAATAATCAGTTAATCCGATTCGATTCATTTTCGGTTTATATATGCCCACCCCTGCATGGAATGGGGAAGCATATATTTCTGTATTTGGCATTGTCCGAAGTTGCATGCTTTGATGATTCATCAATGATAGCACTTAAAAGTCAGGACAGCTTTCTTCCGGGTATACAGATCCAATTGGCTTCTATACTAAGCAAAGATTAACAATATCGTGCAGAAGCCAATTCTGATCCATCAGAATCGCATTCGATCGATTGCTCCTAACTGGCCCGAGTTGGGAAAGCATATACGTGTAAATGAAACAGAGTTGTGTACAGTTGTGAGAGTATGTATAATGATATGTATCAGCTGTCTGTAAGCTTATGGTATATAGAATTTTATGTAAAATGGAGGGAAATTTTTGTATACGGTACAAGTATTGATCCTTATTTACAAAATGATACAACACTTTCTCGTATTTACAAAAAACACAACCATTCCCGGAATACCGATTTACAAATATTGTATACCGGTTTCTTGAAACCCGTTTAACAGGTATTTGGACATGCGAAAACCGGTAAAGGCGTATTTGTAATCACCAAACCCAGTAATGGGGGGCCCACCCCATTACTGGGTTACACAAAACCGGTAATGGCCTGGCTTGGGTCCCACTTGCAAAACGCATGGCATGCAGAGAAAGAGGGCTTGCATGGCATGCAGAGAAAAACGTCAATGGCCTGGGAGTGCCCACATGCAGAACGATTGCATGGCATGCAGAGAAATCGTTTTGCATGGCATGCAGAGAAAAACGATTGCATGGCATACAGAGAAAGAGAAAGAGGAATTTTGTACTATTCTGGCCGCTTACAAAATTTTTGAAAGTATCCTCTACGCTGAGAAATTTGCATATCTAGCCCCATCGGATGGTGAATCCGCGCCTCCGGATCGCTGCTTATTAGTTTGAATTTTTTCCTGCGCCCGGGCCCGCCAATCCGTGCTGTGGAAGCGCTGCTCCCGGATGAGTCGCTCATCCAGATCGCTGCATGACGTCTTGTACGATTCTTGATGGCGAACCCCACCGTACACGCCAGCCCGGTAGCGCTGCCGCCCGTATATGGCGCCGAGGCCATCGCCAGCGTCGAGAATTTTTTTTCCGCTTACGTGATATCCGGAAACTTTTGTATTTTATACAAAAAAAACGTCCCGTATTTACAGAAATATACAACATTCGCGCATATTCGCAGAAATCTCCACCAATTTCTCCACCTGAAATTGCGAAATCTCAATTTCTCCATTTCAAAACGCGAAATCACTGATTTCGCGTTTTGAAATTGCGAAATTGAGGTATTTCGCTAAATGAAAAAACGAAATCTGGTATTTGCAGTTTCAAATTGCGAAATTGAAGTGGTATTTGCAGTTTGAAATGGCGAAAATGGACTGAGCCTCCACGTCAGCCAGCGGTTTTTTTCCCGTTTCTTTTTCGGTTGAATAAATTCAAAAGAAAACTAACTTCTCAGTGATATAGAAAAAAAAATTCAGTAATTTTTTTGTTCGAGAAATTCATATTTCATTTTTTCGCATTTTATTTCGGTGTGCGGCAAATTTAATGGCAAATCGTAGTAAAACATTGATCGACCGAATGAGGAATTTTTGAGACTGGTTGAATGAGACATTTCTGACTGGGCAAGTGAGCAATTTTTGCGGCTGGTTGAATAAGAGATTTTTGTTCTGTGTAGCGCGACACAATGGGTTTTTTTTAGTGTTTAAGGGAATTTTTTTTGTAAGTAATGTAGTTTCGTAATATTTGCGAGAATAATACAATTGGGATACAATAAGAAGATACAGAAGAAATTCATATAATTACGTAGAGGGAGATAGAGAGAGGGTGATTCTCAACTCAGAAGTTACTACAAAAAAATAAGGTAGAAAAAAAATCAAATTTCGTTGTTCGTCATTCTCTTTTAGTGTGTGGTAAATCAGAGTTAAGCATTGAATAGAACCATGCATTGATGTTACAAAGTGGAGTAAGTAGAACAACTATAATAGCATGGCAAGTGAACTACGTGCATGCTTTAGGGAATTCATAAAGCTGGGATACAACATAGGGTACATAACTCCAGTGAAGGACTAAGTCAGAAAACCATACATTCTAAGGCCATGGTTGTCGGAATAGGCCTCTTGTATTGTTCGTGGGACGGCCAATTCTGTTAGTGCTTGAACGTCGGGGTGGAGGTGACACGAAGTCATCGTCGTCATCTTCATCGCCATAGTTAGAAGCAAGCCCTCCTGTAGCGTTGGTCGAACGTCCTCTTGTATTGTTCGTAGAACGGCCAGCTCTGATAGTGGTTGAAACGTCGAGGTGGAGGTGACACGAAGTCGTCGTCGTCATCGTCATCGCCATAGTTAGGAGCAAGCCCTCCTTCAGCGCTGGCCGGACGTTCTCTTGTATTGTTCGTAGAACGCCCAGTTCTTGTAGTGCTTGAATGTCGAGGTGGAGGTGACACGAAGTCGTTGTCATCATCGTCATAGCCATAGTTAGGAGCAAGCCCTCCTTCAGCGCTAGTCGGACGCCCTCTTGTATTGTTTATAGGACGCCCAGTTCTTGTAGTGCTTGAATGTCGAGGTGGAGGTGACACGAAGTCGTCGTCATCATCGTCATAGGCATAGTTAGGAGCAAACCCTCTTGCTGTGGTGGTTGCACGTCGTCTTGAACTTTGTGCTGCAATAGTGTTAGGCGGACCTTTTCCTTGTCTGCTACGCGAACCAATCATGGTAAAGTGCGTGTTGTCGTTTCAGTCTGAAAAAGTGGGGTGCAGCGTGTTGTCATTTCAGTCTGAAAAAGCGGGCTGCAGCGTTAACGCGAACACCGTACGTGATAATGTTGATGGGGTGCGAGGGGAGTTTGCAGAAATGGGGAATTTGAGATCAGAATTTTTTGCGGATAATAAGGTAGGTCAATCTCTTTATTACGACTTCAAACGGGAGGAGCAACACGAACAACGAAAGTAGTAAGAGCCTACATAGTGCATGAAGAACAATAAAACTGGAGGAGCATTACGAACAACGAACAACGAGACGTCTACTGAGTGCATCGAGGCCACTTCCCCTTGTCCCATGCCTCCGGTGGGGCTTCTCTGGCACGACGTGCCCTCTCTCGTTTCCTTTCTCTCTCGGCCTCCTTCTCCTCCGCTTCCTTAATACGTGCCTTCTCGTGTTCGGTGTCACGATCCTCTTGGAGCCGCCTCCTGAACTCCCGGTTCCGGAACTCTTCATCAAGGAGCCTTTGGTCCTCCGGGTCGATCTCCTCGTTGTACCACCGCATAAATTCACACAGTGGCGGAGGCCACTGCATGAAACAAAAATTAGGAAAGTTCCATGTAGAAATATTAGAAAACACGTATGATTATTACCATAAGGCGAAGCTTCCGGGCCTTCTCCGGCGGGTCGAATTCGTAGTTGCGGCACTTCCAATACCGCCTCTTCCAAGTTGGAAGCTCGTATGAGCGGACAAGCCTGCAAGGATCTCCGCACAAATACATCGGTGCGACAACCCTAGTCGGTAGGAAGAGATCCTGGTACGCTGTGCACGGCAAGGTCGAAGAGCCTCCCTCTTCTTTTGCTTTGCCCTTTCCCTTTGAACTTGCACGCCTCGGCATTTTGTCTTGATCCTCACCTAAAATGAACGGATATATCTTAGAGACTTCCTCACCTTGGTTGTTCCTCTTCTCCTGTGCTTCTTAGAACACATCGTCCCTTCTTATATAGGCCTTAGGGGCACTCGGAGAGCAAACACGGCACGTAAGCCTCCGTCCCCAAAGATTGTGTCCCATGGTTTCTCGGCCGAGTTGACAACGACCGCAGCCTCAGAGCTTTTTCAGGCGGACTTGACAACATACTGCAGCGTCAATGTCTTTTCAGGCCGAGTAGACAATACACTGCAATGTCAGAGTCTTTTCAGACGAGGACGTCCCCAGGCCCCCCGCCCGATCCACCTCTGACGGGCACGTCTCCCCCTTTACACGGGGACGTGGCCAGGCCCCCCGCAGCACGACATACTCTTGAAAAAAATCGCATTCAAAACTGGTTTTGCAAGTAAATCATGTCACAACAAATACCCTAAAAGATCACAAACTGGACAGCCATATCACACGAAAATGTTATAATTAAAGCCTTCTTAACATGTAAAATACGGATACAAACTGGAAACCACTTCGAAAGATATCCGTGACCAACTCTGCCCCCTCTACACGAAATGAACTACTTCGCAAGAATAGAGTACAATACAAGAACGATAGCCACATACACAATCTTCTCTAACCATTTCATATGATCTAAAATGTGCTCCATCTTGAACATCAGCATGTTCAGCCTCTGCTCAAGCATAGGGTCCATCCTCTCCTCCATAGAAGGTTGCTGCATCCTCTGTGGTACAATGGTTGTAGGTGTAGGGTCGAGGATGCGCCTAGAGGGGGGGTGAATAGGCGTTTTATGAAATTCGATCGCTCACTAAACAATTCGCTCTAATACACCCCTAAGTCAAAACCTAATCAAAGATATATGCGGAAGCGATAAATAGGTTTTGACAATTAAAGCCTAAATCAACTAGGCTCACTAGTGCACTAACTAAATTATGTCTCTAAACTAGAATTGCTAAATTGATCAAACAATTAATACTAAGCAATTCTACAATCAAGCAATTGATTAATATGCAAAAGGTAAATACTTGAATGTAAAGAGACAAGAGACAAACGGTATTTTTCCGTGGTGTTCGGAGACTTGCCGGTTTCCCCTAGTCCACGTTGAGGCAAGCCCACACTTGGACCGGCTCCCGCTCGAGCACCCGCCTCTTTCCACTAGTCGTGGTTTTTCACGCTTGCGCGTAGGCTCAACCCGAACCTTCACAAACTTGCCGGGGCTTCTCACACCTTGAGAGTTCACGCAAGACGACGCCCTCGCCGCCTAGAGTCGGCAACCTCCAAGAGTAACAAGCCGCTCCTCCGCTTGAACTTCACCGAGCACAACACATGCGCTCCCGGTGATCACCAAGTGCAACACATGCACAAGGACCTCACTCAAGTGCAACACATGCACAAGAGCCTCTCAAACCCACTCCTAATTGCAATACATGCAATTAGTTCACTCTTTAGCTCAAGAACCAAATGTGAGTGTGCAACACATGCAACACTTCACCCAAAACCTCAAACACAACAACAACCACCTGCCCAAGCCCCCCAAGGGGGTATTTATAGCCCCCCACAAGAAAACTAGCCGTTTGGGAGCAAAAGCAGGCAAAACCCAAAAGCGGTCCAATCCCTCGTGGATCACGTAGCCCCTCACATATAGCAACGGGCTTGAACGATTGACAGACGGCGTGGACCGCCCTACGGCCGGTCGCACCGCCCTCAGAATCGAAAATCAGAGCTTCTGGAGAAAACACACCGGAGGGGGGCCGGTTCGACCGACCGGGCGGTCCAACCGCCCAGGGGCCGGTCACACCACTCGTCCAGCCACAAAAACACTCATAACTTTTTACTCCGAACTCCTATTTGGGTGATTTTTGATTCTATGCGAAGCTTATCACGAGGGCTACAATCTCCACCCATTTTCATGATTTAAGCACCCATAGATATTTTTAAATATCACCAAAACCAAACTCTAATACAGTCATTCAAGTCTAAAATCTGATTTTCCGAAATCTCTTTTCCGAAAAACCAAAAACCATTCCTTGAGCAAATTTAAACACATTTGCACCCATTTAGCTCATGCTCAAAGAATTTAAACCAAATTGCAAAAACACATTTTGCAACCAACTCCAAATCTATTTGCAAACCGTATTAAGCAAATCAAACTCGAGTTTATGAGATTAATCCCCCTAGCCATGTGAAGGTCAACACAAGACCCGGTCAACTTGCCAACACCCGTTGCAAGCCCCACTCACATGCTCTCGGGATTTCGGACTCATAAACCTCGGTTTATTCAAGACAAATAACTTGCAAATAACGCAATAAACACATTTCATGCTTCAGCACTACTCTTTGCAACACATGCAAAAGTCTAGCTCCAAGCAACATCAAATCAAAGTGCATGAACTCTCTAATTGCAACACATGCAATTCTCTAGTTCCATGCAACACCAAAACCAAACATCAACTAAAACCAAATCACACGTATGAGCTCTTTACTCGCAACACATGCAAGCCTCTAGCTCCATACAAGCACACAAACACAAATTCGTGCTTGAGCTCTCTCCTTTTGCAACACATGCAAAACTTAGCTCCAAGCAACCCCAAGGTTTTATAAAGATTTGTTTTGCGAACAAAGCATGAAGTTTCAACTAATGCAACACATGCAAAAATGAACTTCACACAAAAGCCAACGCACTAGCTTATCACTTCTTGCAACACATGCAAATCAAAGCATTATGCGAAAACCAAATGCAACCAAGCATAAGTTTAACCCATTCGCAACACATGCCAAATGGTTAACCCATATGCAAAAACCAAATCCAAATGGTTGAGCTTGAGTGAACGCGGATTGAGATCACCAACACATGATGAAGCACAAGCAAAGGGAACGACCCCTCTTAATAGCACGGCGATAAAACCTTAGACTCAAAGACTACAAAAGTCCTTAGCCTATCTAGTTATACCTTCGCCGCCACTCGCAAGCAATCCCCTTTGGGGTCTTTATGATCTTCACTTTGATATTCCCCCGGGATCGTTACTCGACTCCTCTTCGGGATCCACTCTTGACGCCCATCAACTCATGATGCCGTCCTTGTCCCGTTCTCATCATCTCATCCATCTTTGGACCTAACTTAATCACAACTCATACAAATAGTTAGTCCAAGATGCATGGTTGTCTCGATTATCTCTTGCACTCCATTAACACATAATGGATGCCTTTAGACCAATTGAGCACAACCTAAATCAATTGAAATGATTGTAAATGTGTCTTAAGTATAATAGTGCAACTCATGCTTTATTATACTTAAGAACTATTCATTTGTCCTTAATTAATCACAGAACACCATCAACACATGATGAAGTGTTCTTTAACGATTAACAAGACAAATGAACTCAATTTAAATTTTCATTTAAATTGACTCTTCAAGTTAGAGTGTGAACTCCCCCTAGATATGTGCATCCATGTAATATATGGATTGGGAAACATGATGCACATTTTGTGGTTAATATAACGGGGACATTCATACTTTAACTTGACTCCAAAGTATGCAATTAATACTATAATGAATATGCATACATACCTCGGGTTTTCCATTTTTCAATGCGATGAGACTAAACAAAGATATTCTTAAACAAACATGTTAGTCTCGATATAGGATTGTCATTAATAACAAAATCGCATTAGGGGATTAACTTAATATTGGATTTGTCATTAACACAAGATTAGATTTGTCATTAACACCAAAACCATAATTAATGAAGGTTGAACTTACAGTAGGACGCTCCGTCGTGGTGTCCATGGTGTCCGCCCACTGGAAATATTGGCACCCTGCAGCCTACGTGATGAGGTGAACAAGCTTTTAGGCCGTGCGAAGAAATGAGATATCTCAGAACAACTACACAACTCGAATAGAAGAAATAGTGTGCACAAGAAGGAATCAAACTAGCTTTTCACTTACAGAGAAAAAAGGGCACTTGTAGAACACTCACCCATTATTTTCCTAAGTGTTGGCGTAGAACACATTAGCTTGCACGTGGCAGTTAGGACATTCGACCTGCCTTGCATTGGCAAGTGCACGAGCCCTCCGATTTCCAGAGCTCGCCGTTTGAGACATAGTCTTTTGAGGCAAGGAACGGGATGAAGACGAGGATATGTGGTAGCGGAGGTGGTATGAAAGCCTATTTATAGAGAAAGTGCATACGTTTCTGCTGTTACAGTGGAAGCAAACAAACACACGCAGGGGCAAGTTGGTATTTTCATGCACTAATGTTTCATTTTCTTTAATAAGGGTGTGTAGTTAAATCAGCCTGACCAAACTACAAACGACAATGCATCCAACTTGATTTGAGCCATTTTGTGTTGTTCAACCCAATGGAATATCAATTGCCAAGCCTATCTAAAGCAAGATAGGCTTCAACTCTAAAGTGACACAGAATCATGTAAACTGCGTGGTCGTTTAAACCTTTTCGGCCGCCCGTAAAGTATCGCGTCTAAATGCCAAATATTGAGGGAATAGCCAAAAATCATATCCCATAATATAAACTACCATAATCTGAAATGATATTCTTTTTAGGACTTGATCTGCACATAAATCTTGCTTCCGCAAACACCCTTCGTGAACTAGTCGCGCAGAAAACTGAACTAACTAAGCCTATTCAGCGACCTGTACAATTACTCGTCTAAATGCACATGTTGGTGCGACCAGCTTTGAAACACACTTTGGCATATATACTACCATATTCTACAAAAATATTTTATTTATAACTTGCTTCGCATCTGAATCCATTCACAACAAATACCCTAAATGGCCACAAACTGCGTAGATTCGATAACACTTAAGCATTTTCAGCGGTGCGTACAACAACTCGTCTGAACACAAATTTTGGGGAAATTGGTCCAGAAACATACCTCAGCATATGGACAACCAAATCATAGAAAAATATAAAAAATACAGCTTGCTTATCATATAAAATCTGTTAGCATAAACACCTTAAATAATAATGTTGCTACAGTAACAATGAATTATATGGAAAACATCTCGGACAAAAGCCAAAAATCACGGGAACAGCTTGAAAACACTCATAGAGCCATCCCCAAGTCTTCGAGACACCATTGTCCTTGTGTTCGTACGGATCAGGTGGGCATGGATTGTACTCCTGCAATGCATGTAGCCAAGTCTTCGAGACACCATTGTCCTTGTGTTCGTACGGGACACCGAACCTGCATTGATTCCGGAGTAAGAGAGTCAATAGTACCATGCACATTACGAGCATGAGCTAAGGAGTGCATGTAATACCTGTGCACGATGTAGTCTTGCCACCGCCGCTCACTGGCCGAGGAATAACCAACTACCGCCCCTAATGGGCGGGGCTCATTAGCATGGCCACATCCTTCAGAGTGATGGCCATCTCACCGGGTGGTAGGTGAAAGGTGTGTGTCTCCGGCCGCCATCGGTCGACGAGACCAGTAAGAAGTGCACGATCAATGATCGGGATGGGTGTGCTCAAGCCTCCTCCGAGCTGAGCCCCATCCATGAGAAGCGCAAACGGTAGCAGTCCTGCACGAGCTAGTGGAATGTGGAATCGAGGGTCGAGCTTCTTTATCTTGTGGAACGACTGGCATAAGAGAGGGGGCAACTGAAACATTATCGAGAAAGCGGATATTTGTCTTGCAACGAAGTGATCGCGGGTAATTAATATGCTAATGCGTCGTACCATATTTCCTACGGAAATTGCCCTCGCACGATGTGGAGCATCGACTGCCTCGGTAAGAAGCTCTGGGACTGCAATGGCCGCCATGACATGCTGCTCAAACGGTGGATACGTCAGATACGAGTACATTTACAAAAATAGGATGTAGCATAGGTACAATACCATCAAATAAAGGTTAATTTCCATACATGCAAAATACCGATACAAGTTCATTAGCAATACATGCAAACTATGTACTAGGTGGATTGGGACACCTCCTACGATGCGTGTCGGGTTGTTTACATAGTTTGCACTTGCATAAAACCGCTCACCATCGGTAGCGTCCATGTCACCTTGAAATCTGGTGCCCCTTGGCCTCCCATGTTGAGTGCGTTTAGTCGCGGGATATGGTTTCCAGATAGGACCGTCCATAATCTTGTAGTTCGCTCCGATTGTGAATGAACTCATCTTCGGACGCCAAGTGTTCTTCAAAGCATGTGCGGTGTAGTAAGGCGAGATGTACTGTGATGCATCGTTTCCACCCATATCGCGACATGCGGACAACACATGACAACACGGAATGTGCTGAAGCTTCGGCTTGTTGCACGTGCACGTCACTTCCTCGCCCCCCAGCTGGCATTGCTGCACGGTGTCCCCCGCGAGATACCCAGATGCATGTTTGCGCTTGCACATGACCTCGAATTTATGCGTGCCCAAGTCATAAATCCTTGTGCGGTGGAAATGCGCCTTCCTCCTCCTCTCCGCGAGGATCTTCTCTACTCTTGGTGCGTACATCGTGTATGCAAGCCTCGGCAGCGTATCATGGTCTCGGAAATGTCGATCGCCCGGTAGAATGTGAGCTCAATGATTGAACACAATGGAAGAGCGCGCACACCCTTCAGGACGTTGTTGAATGCCTCCGCTATGTTCGTTGTCATAACGTTGTACCTGCGATGGTGTATGTGAGGTAGTGTGCATACGAAATAAGGAGTGAACAGATTTGTGTGAACTTATGGTTCGTGTATACCTCGCTCCGTTCGTGTCGTGGAGTAGCGCCCACCGCTCCGCTGGCTTCCCCGCGATCCACTGGGCGAAGGTGGGCCGAGTCCGAAATACCACGGTCTGGCCTCCCACCATTTGTGAATGGAGGTGCACCTCCTGGGATTGATCGTCCTCCATCTTCTTCCGTGTGCTCTCGTTCAGTTGTGTCCATATCGCGTTGAACTTGTGTGCTTGGTTCTGCATGCACATAGCTTTGAATCTCTTCACGAGTGCCTTGTTCTTGTACCTTGTGTACAGGTTCGCGCCAAGGTGGCGTATGCACCATCTTCTCTCGACATTGGGCCAGTTCATCGAGGAGGACGTGCTGTCGTGCATGACATCCAACGCGTGTAGGAGACCCTTGTTCCTGTCGGAGACAACACATACGCGCTCCCGGGTACCCACGACCCGGCTCTTGAGGAGAGTTAGGAACCACAGCCAACTATCGTTGTTCTCGCTCTCGAAGACAGCGAATGCCACCGGGAGGATTTGGTTACTTGCATCAGCAGCGAGTGCGGTAAGTAGCGTCCCGTGGAACTTCCCGCTAAGGAACGTCCGCCCACGCATATGACCGATGCGCAATACCGAAAGCTTCGATGCATTGCCGAATGACCGAATATCCTTAGGAGGTACCGGTGGCGGTGATGGACCCGTCTTCGGCAGATGAGCGGGCTCATCGCCATCTATGAATCGAAAGTGCGGGTTCGTCATGGCGATCTTCTGCAGCAACCTAGGGGCATAGTTGAAAGACTCCTCGAATCCCCGAACAACATCTTCAATGCCTTCGCCGCTCTCCATGCCGTATGGTGCGTGATGACCATCCGGTTCTAGTCTGGACCTCCTCGATAATTTTACGAAGTCATCCCTATGTCGGTTCAACAATGGTCACGAGGAGTGAGCTATGAACCTCGCGTCCACAAGTCGGTTCATGTTCCTTATAGACTCCTCCGCACGTATGAGGCCTATTTCTACTTATGACAAAGTAGTCCTCGTGCTTGGGTTTGTGAACTCAGACGTAGAAGGGACAATCCGGAACCGTGCACCTCACCTCATACGAGGAGGGCTCCGGCCGGAGAGGAGTGTGCTCCGTCTTGTCGTGGCGGCATAGTTGCTAAGAAAGTGAATGGCCTCGCCTTATTCTGGAAGCGTTGCCCGGTTTGGACATCGTTCGGAGTACCCCATGCGGATATATTCTCAGTAATCCGCTATGGTACAATCCAACGACCCATGGCTCGGAATCTTGTATAGCGGTGTCGGGTCATCATTGTCCGCCGCTTCTTCATCCCCGCTTCCGCCGTCGTCATCTTCGCCTGCACCCGATGTCCCCTCCCCTGCAACGGCTGCTTCAGGTGGTGCATGTGATATGTCATGTTCTTGTGCTCGGGAAGTAGAGGCAACCTCCCGGTGCGTGCTGGTAACAATATCTCCACGTACACTCCTACCTCGAAACTCTCTTCACCCGCTTATGACATACAAAGCCCAGCGCTTTCATTCCGTGAACGGAAGAGCGTGTGCACAACCATCGAGCTGTTCGGGACAAACCGTGGACGAATCCCTTTGAGACGAACTCTGTGCGTGTCAAGGTTCACACCCAGTAGGGCGACGACATGTGATTTCAGCTCCCACAGTTCATTCGGGGTAGCTATTATGCTATCTACGTGCAGACAGTTGTCAATGCTCACGACTCTCCCGTTCAAAACAACGGGTCGTTCTCCAAAATATATTTTAACAGGCATGTCCATCTGTTGCACATATATTCAAAGCAATTACAAACAAAATATTCAGTCTGAAACTATATGATTACACAATTGCACTAATTTAACTAAGTAATAATTTTATAATTACACACAAAATATTCAGTCCTAAATCTGTGAAGATCTCATTTTTCATCATGATCACAGTCCAGTGATTTTAATAAAATATTACAACTACAGTCCATTTACAAAAATTAAATTATCCTTACAAGTTCTTCCTAGTTCTTCATGTTTCTGATTTTTCAAAAATAACAAATGAAGTTAAATAATTTTTATAATTTTAAATAATGTTACTTAGTCAATTATGAAGCTATAATAAAACTTTTGGATCATTATAACACCCTATACAATTTATAAATTTCTGACAATGTTTCTGTCCCATTTATGTTATTCCTATTTTTTATTTTTAAAAATAACAAATAACATTCAATAATTTTTAAAATTTTATATAATGGTAATGATTCAGTTATGAAGCTCTCATAAAAACTATGGATTACGTTCACGCTCCACAACATTAATTAAATTCTGACAATAATACTGTCCCAATTATGTTAATTCTGTTCAACATTTTTTAAATATAACAGATGAAGTTAAATAATTTTGATAATTTTACACAGTGGTACTGAGTCGGTTATGAATCTTCCTTGAAAATTGTGAATTTTTATCACACTCTATCAAATTGATAAAATTCTTACAATCATTCTGTCCCACTAATGTTTATTTCTTTTCATAATTCTTATATTTAACAAATTAGGTTACATTATTTTTTGCATTTCACAGAATGGCACTGAATCCATTATTAATCTCTCATAATAATTTGGATCATTATCACACTCTACAAAATTTAACTGATTCTCCAAATTTAACCGTCCTCATAATATTTCCAATAATTCGAAGGTCGTACTTACATAAACTATTTTTCGTTCCAACTTATCATCCTAACATTCGAACTATGTAAACAAATATTGTACGATACTACTGTGCTAGAGTAATTAGAGGACGAACATACCTTATACGACGTACACACTATTTATCTACGCACTAATCCTCATTTTAGGAACTACTCACTAAATCAACGTGGTCATTTCACATACTACTATTTGCATTAATATTACACCAATTATTTCTCATGCTATGTACTACTCATTACACCACTACTATCATTTCATGTAAACAATTACTATCAATTCACGTGCTGCTCGTTGTACTAATGACGTGATTTTATGTAACGCTCCTTGTACTAATATTACACTAATTACGCTAATATCATAAAAATAATATACTTATGAATATTTCTAACTAACCTTATCGAAGCTGTATTGAAGATCACTGAAGCTTGAGCAATATACCAAAAAACCTTCCTGGAGAATACTTGCAAAATACGAATCTCAAATGAAATAATTGAAAATTCTCTCACAAAATTCAATAAAGTATGAATAGCGACTAAATTCCTCCCAGATCCTGGTTTCAAATTTTCTGTTCACACTAATTTTCCACCTCTCTATTTTCTTCGCGCTCTTGGTTTCCTCAGCTCTCTCAACGCTCTCAGTTTCCTCAGCTCTCTCGGTTTCCTCAGCTCTCTCAACGCCTGCTGCAGTTCTTCATTTATAGCGAGGGAATGCGCTTACGCAACGCACAACGAAAATTCAATTCCGTCGTTGCTTTCGGCGCACAGACGGGACAGCTCAATGTCACCTCTCAGAGAGAATCAATGAATCACTCCGGGCCTGTTGAGAATGAATGCATGCAGCGTTGACGCATGTCACAAATTACCGGGGCCGTGCTGAAAAAACTAACACGTATGCTCACGCGTGAGAAAAGCGTCGCTGGAAAACACTCGCACCTAGCCTGCTGCTGGTCAGCTCGTGATGCTGCAGCGCCTCGTGATGCTTTTCTCAGCAGGCTCAGCTCGTGATGCTTTTCTCATGCGTTTCAATCCGGGGCCTGTTTTGCAGCGTTGACGCGTGTAAAAAAAACTGAGGCCGTGCTTTGAAATACAACGCGTGTGCTCACCTATCAAAAAAAGTGTCGCCACATTATTCTTCAGACCCGGCTGGAAAGAACGTTTTTCTCTGCATGCCATGCAAGCCCTCTTTCTCTGCATGCCATGCGTTTTGCAAGTGGGACCCAAGCCAGGCCATTACCGGTTTTGTGTAACCCGGTAATGGGGTGGGCCCCCCATTTCCGGGTTTGGTGATTACAAATACGTCTTTACCGGTTTTCGCATGTCCAAATACCTGTTAAACGAGTTTCAAGAAACCGGTATACAATATTTGTAAATCGGTATTCCGGGAATGGTTGTGTTTTTTGTAAATACGAGAAAGTGTTGTATCATTTTGTAAATAAAGATCAATACTTGTACCGTATACAAAAATTTCCAAAATGGAGAAGAGATAAGCACTGTATAACAAACGGTTTTATATTATGTGTATCATTGTATAAACAATATATTAATTATATAAAAGACTATTACAAATAACTTTATAGATAATTTATTGTATAACTTATCTTTAATTTTGTCTATATATAATACGAAGGTGTATTATAAATAACCGTCGTACGTGCTAATGTACATGCAACAATAAGGCTGTGAACTACGCATTGCCTACGGACCTTCCCGGCCAACGATACCTCTTCCTGAAGTAGCCGCCGCTCCCTTCTCGACTCGCCAACTCATTAAGGAACCAGGAAACGAGAGGCTTGTTGACATGTGCCGTTGTAGTTCACTTCACGGTGGAACAACAAGTGGGCATAACATAATTCATATGAAATAACGCAGAGGTCCCGCTTGGAAATTTCTTTTTGTCTACGTTCCAGCCCCCCATCTGACCTACACATGGTTCCTGGGAAAAAACCACAGAGGGATCTAAACATAATTTTAGTTTTTTTTTCGTTTCATAAAAAACCGTTTTTTTGGACCTAAACATAATTTTGATTTTTTATCTATTTGTTAAAAACCGACGGATACCCTAAACGTAAGCCGTAGAGAGATCTAAATGTAATTTTAATTTTTTTCAGATCTATTTTGTGAAAAACCAACGAAAAAGACCTAAACACGATTTCGGTTTTCAGAGGGACCTTTTGCAAAGATGCTGAGCCGGCATAACGGAGAGAGATCCAATCCCCAGCTTTAATACAAGTAGGGGTGAAACCGGATCGGATATGAGCGGATATTGTTCATCCCATATCCTAATCCATATTTTTTTTAAGGATTCGGATGTCCCGGATACGGATACGAATTCGGATTATTCGAGATTTGGATACGGAGTGAATACTTGACGGATTCGGGTCGGGATCGGATATCATAATCGGATAGTAGTATAGTACATAATTGTGTACGTAAAAGAACGAATGAAGCATTAACCTTACAACATTAGCTTTAGGTCATAATTATTTCAACGTAGGATAGTAGTATAGTTAGAGGTGCAATTTAATGACTCAACTAATTCCAATAATTTGAATAGAAAAGAAGTTTATCAAATAAGTTGAACAAATCAATTTAGGTAAAAGCGTTATGCCATCACTCTATTTGTTTGTTGATAGATTTGTTGAAGTTCACGCTTAATAACAAAGTAGTGTTTTTTAGTGCCAGTATCAAACAACTATTCTATCTATCCAATAATGAACCAAATTAATAGAAGAATAACTGATTTTATCCGGATATCGGGTCGGATATTTACCAGATATCAGGTCGGATATTGCTCTTCCCATATCATAACCCATATTACATGAGATTTTTCGGATACGGATCGAATATTGCTCTTTCCATATCTTAACCCATATTACATCGGATTTTCTGGATACGGATACGGATAACATCGGTACGGATTTTAAACGGATTCGAGATCGGATCGGGCGGATATTTCCTGTCCTGTTTTCACCCCTAAATACAAGGTATACGTACATTTAAATTTCCAAATCATATTTTCCTGTATATGTAGCACGGAACCTGATATTTCTACATGCTTTATCTCCGACTGATGCCTGCTACAACAATTCTACATATTCCGAGTCGTGGTTTCTTTATCTCGAGGCAAAGTTCTCAATGCACACTACATTCCATGTACTTTTTTTTTTTTGGGAAGGCACATGCACTTCGTTAAAGCACTGAAAAGCTTGCTCTTGGCGTGCATTGCGTTGGGCTGTAACGCGACGCGAGTAATGGCCCATAACCCAAACCATCGAGGCCCATCAGCTTATGCCGCGCAGGGCCTCCAGAAGGCAGGCAGCTCGGCTCGGCTCAAGCAGAGGGCGTCCCAAAGTCGTAAATACATGGATCCCCCGATGGCGAACCCCGAAACGCCCCTAAAAAATATCTCGCACCGGCACGAACTCTGGAACCATCTCTGGCCCCAAGCCCCGACCGACCAAAAACTCTGTTTAGATATTTTCTCCACGGCAATAAAAACTTCCCACCCATCTCTCTCCCTCCTCTCGTCTCCCTCCCAGTTCGATGCCGAGGTGATAGCGGCTGCGCTGTGTTGCCTCGCCTTGGGTCGCGTCGTCGAGGCTTGGTTTGCTCCCATGGACGCCGGAGCCGCCAATGCCTTCGGCGCCGGCGCGTCCGCCTGCTGCTACTACGCCCTGCTCGGTGTCCGCAAGAACGCCTCCTCCACCGACATACGCGCCGCCTACCGGAGGCTCGCTTTGGTACGTTCCTGTTCGTTCGCGCGCGCGTAGTCGTTCGATTGGGTTCTTCTTTTGAATTGGCGTTTGTGGGGGGTGGAACGGAGCATGCTCATCGGACCTTTTTGCTGTGGGCGCGCAGAAGTGGCACCCGGATCGGTGGGCGAACGACCCCGGCGCGGCCGGCGAGGCCAAGCGGCGGTTCCAGCGGATCCAGGAGGCGTACTCCGGTAAGGCTCGCCCGCTAGCCCGTCGTTACTAGAGCTTGGCTTGGCTTGGCTGCACGGGATTTTGATCGAATTCTTTGCGGGCTTTTGGTTGGTGCAGTCCTGTCCGACAAGGGCAAGAGGGCCATGTACGACGCCGGGCTCTTCGATCCCCTCGACGACGGCGACCAGGTGAAGCTCTATTTTCTCCCCCGTGCTTAGGCATCGAAAGAGTTCTTTTGATTTTTTATAATGAAAACGACTGTGGATTTTGCCATTTTGGGACAAGCCTGAAATTTTTCGCTCTGTTTTTGGACGGCCAGGATTTCTCGGACTTCATGCAGGAGATGCTGGTGATGATGGATAGCGTGAAAAACGAGGTAGGCGCAAGCGACAACCACCCACGCAACCTCTATTAAAAAAAGTTTAATCAATCGTAATAGCGATTACTTTTCTTTTTAAAAAAACAAGGTGTTTATGCTCCACTTGGCGATTCTTTCTCGACGATTTTCATTCGTGCAGAAGCCGGACACGCTGGAGGACCTGCAGAAGATGCTGGAAGACATTGTGAACGGCGACGGCCGGAGCCGCGGCGGCGGCGGTCGCGTGCCGTCGGACGGGACCAGGAGAACGCGTGTCGCCCCCTACCCGCAGCCGCGCAGGTGATGGACCCGCCGGTGTACGTGATGCGCAAACATCGCTACGCTTTTGGTGCAAGCATGGCCAAAGATTCCAATATCCCGTCGACATTTCGTACCTCAATTGTCACCGGAACTTGAATTTAAAACTCTTTTCTTGGCATGTTTTCTTTCCGCTCACGTTGGCTTCAGTTATGATTTGTGTATTGTCTCTGGATGTCTCAGTGTTCTTCTGAATTTGTTAATTGTCTGCTGTACTTAAGGACAGATAACGTTGGCAACCATCCGGTAATTAGAAAGAAATTCTTTCGCTCGACGCTCTTGTCCTGTACGGCATGGATGTTGCTATTGGAGCTTGGAATGATGGTTCTAGCTACTAGTAACACACTTCTACACAGTGGTGTCATGCTGTAATCTGCGGCTTGACGTTTGTACGTGCGTGTCGATATCAGCGGTGATGTTACGGGTTTGGTGTTCTGGAGAGCTCTTGGGCAGTACGAATGAACACGAAACGCAATGGGTTTGATTCCAACACTAGAGTTGCCACCCGTGGCCGGATGGGTGAAGTCATCCCTCTTTGAGGTCATGTTTGTAGATTATAAACCTTTAATCTCAATCACGAATGGGCAAAATAATTAATTAAGTGAAGAGGCTTTGATCTCTTACCATCTTAACATGCGCAATTAAAAAAATAACAGTTTAACTCACTATTTAATATTGTGTTCAGTTCAGTATATATATGCTTGCCAAAAGAATCAACAAATAACCTTTTGTCCAATTATTTCTTAAATCAGCGTACAACTAAGATCATATACCAGTTGAACCAGTAAATTATTTAAGTCGACAACAAGCAGTATTACCAACTGAATCTATCAAACAAGGTCCAGTTCAATATCAGGTTGCCTAACTAACTAAATTGTCCAGAGAAGAACAACTAAGCAATACTGATATAAATAATAGAAAGTAGTAGCAAGTGATGTGAACTAAACAGACAGAACAATGAAAGAATTAGCAATTTCTAGTATGCACGTCCGACAGTTCACACAAAATTTAGTGTCTATGTCATTACTTTACCCACTATCATCACAGAGCAATCCCAATCCCACAGACAGCAGAGTATCAATCGCAATACCGTAGTATACTTACGATGGAACAACCTTCCAAGCTATTCAAAAGAGAGGGGTTAGGCACAGCAAAAGTCACTCTTAGAAATCCAATCGCCACCACTTTGTGCTACGGTGAAGTCGGCTTGGATCACGAAGATACAAAGCCCTTTCCGTACTCGAGACACACCAAGAACGGACTCGAGCCTCAAGTAACAGCTGCGCAAGATCAAGCCTCGCACCAAGATTCCACCAGTGGTTTAGTATGCAGGTTCAGTTGTCCAGAATAGCTAGCACTAAGCTTTGCTCCACAGATCGGCTCAAACAGAATGGGTGAGCACCAGATGAAGGCCCTGGTGCATAGCTACCCGAAGACAAAACTAGACCAAGGATCTGACGGACTACTGGCTCCAATCAGAAAACAAGCCATAAGATGGAATAGAGTGGAGATGAAGATTGATTTTTTTCCTATATCTGAAGAAGAATCAGAGGGGCCTTCAAATAGCGGAAGACTCCTCCAGCGCACCCGCTCCCTGTGCTTCAGCTGCTTAACAGCTGCCGCAGCGAGTGCCCAAAATCGCGAGGCCGCTGCTCTCATCTCTGAGAAGAAGACTCGCACCAGACACCGAAAGAAACGCATGAGCCGCTGCAACAGAAAAGGAGAGGAGCAGCCATAGGCATTGCCTCATGCATGAGGAGAGGACAAATAAACATCTCCAAAAGCAGGAAAACATCAAATTTCACAACAGGACAAACCATCTATTATTCTTTTTTTTTTCATGTTACTGCCTTCCATTTGGAAAGCGAAAATTAGTACAGACTGACTCGAAATACCTCTTGTACTGGGGGTGTTCTTTGGCAAGGTTTGCTCCCAGCATGGCATGGCTAGATGTTGACTAAATGGAGGGGCGTACAACAATCTACATGACTTGGGAGTATCCGTACAGGAGAGAAAAATATCTCAGCTGGGATCGATCTCCAAGAACTCGTCTGGAACAATCCGGCGACCCACCGGCCGAGGGGGTTCTTTTTAGAGGATGTAACTGGTGTGTTAGTGTTAGCAGCACAGAAAATTATGAAAAACAATTTGTAACGGACCGCCCTTTTCAGGGGGTGCGTATAAATACCTTCGCAGCCTTCACCTGGATTTTAGGCTGCGGGTAACCAAGTGTCATTGCTTGATAAAAGAGCAAATGCTGAACATTTTATAGATGAAATAAGGGCCTAATGGCCAAGGTTTTACAAAAGGTGCGGTTGGCACCGAATACATTACTGTAACACCCACAGAAACGCTGAGCGAGATAGATCAAGGCCTCCAAAAACCAAGTAACATCGTCATCTACGATCTTCGAATTCGCCACTTCATTTGAAATCTAAAGAGGGATTGGGAGCAAGGGTGAGTACACAACCGTACTCAACAAACCACACGGAAATTCGAATATTACATGTAGGAATAAACAAAGGTAGGCACTGAGTTTTTAAGTTTTATGGATGCAAGTTGTAAATATCAACTTTTTATTTTACATTTGAAACACAAATCATACATGGCAATATATCATGGGGGTTATCTTTGCAAAGTTCACTTCCACGACAAGTTTTAATTAAAAAGCTACTGGTAGCGATTCACAGAATCACCCTAATTTAACTCACCTTCATTAACCTAAGCACTGCCGTATTCGAATACCATTGATATCACTCTGCAGAGGTGCTCGACTTTACCCACAAGATATCGCTCGGCCGTTAGTGCCAAGCGCCAACAAACATACAACTTTCATGCATGCGGCGGTAAGATAATCATAGCATTTCGTTGAACTTCCTTCTTTAACTCCTACCCGAGAGGCTATCCAAGGTCCGCAATATTCCGTACTTCGTGGCCGTCGTGGGAGTCGCGGTCCGAATATTGTGGACACCCATTGCTTGCGTGAATCGGCAAATGGCATCTCCATTCCGTTCGCCCGATTGCTCGTGTGCCATTCTCCTCAATGGCGCCACTTCCTATAGGCATTTCAAAAGGGAAGTGCAATGTACTGTGCTATGTTGGACCAAGTCAATGAGATTGGCCGGCCCAACTCGTGGTTGAGCGGGATCTGAAGTTATTTACGTTGCCCAAGACATCGGTCCTTAAATGCCAAAGACTCAGCCAAATGACACCCACAATCCATTGGTACCAACTGTACCACCACCACATCACATCCATTGGCTTCGTCATCGGTTGGGGATTGGGCCGGCATTCACCTTCCGTGGTCCGCCCAATGCTGTCCCCCGTACCGTAGCAATTTTATAAAAACCAAAAACAACTAATCCAACCCTTCTGAGATTAAGTATTTGTCTAAAAGTAGTAATTGTATGAATTGCTACCTTTACGAGGGTTCAATATTTTATATCCTAAGGTTAAAAATGAATTAAGGCATAGCAATGAGTTTAGTGTTGGGTGGTATCTAATCATGTCATTCGAAACTACCATATTTCTTATTTTCTAAAATATCAGTAACATAATGCAGTACAGAAGATACGTAAATATACTGTAATGGAATTGGGTTCAACATGTTCAAGGAGTGTGGCTTGCCTTGCGAGGTTAGAGGTTTGCCTAATGAGAGGGGTCGATGTCGTGTCTGGCTTCGAACGGCTCCTGCTCCTGCGACGGCTCCGTGTACTGCTCCTGCTCCGAGATTCGTGCCGATGGTTGCTTCGATGTCGAATCTAGCGCGAGAAAACGCAAACCATAAATAAGCGAACAAAAACAGCAAAAGAAAGAAAAGCCGAAAAAGAACAAGAGAGAAAATGGCCGGAACGGAGCTTTGGGGTATTTTTGGAATTTTCTGGACTTGGTATGGCGAAACGGGGATCATTTTCGGATTCAGCGGTTCGAGACGGTCAAGAAAATGTATTTTTGGTATTTTTGGATTTTGGAGATTTTGGGAATTTTTCGGTATTTATAAATGATTTTCGGATTTAAAACAAATTAAAATCGAAAGGAAAATACAAGGAGGTCTTGTGCAAATGGGCTGCACAAAGGCGCAAGAAGGTTTTGGCCTGCAGGCGTCTGACGCCCACGCCAAGAACGCACAACGGCCGCATGGCGAGAAACCAGGCGCCACGACCGGCAAAGGGCAAGCGAGGAGCGGTGACTACTGGGCCGGATGGCGGCGAGTGGAGCGTGTACGACAAAGCGTGCCCACCGTCGAGAGAGGAAACAGGGCGAAGCGGTGGAGGTGGCCGGAGGTGAAGAAGACAACCAAGCGAGCCATCGAATTGGCGCCTGGGAGGAGGAATGGAGTGGCGGGGAGGTGGAAGCTCACGGCGGACTTGGTGGTGGCCAAAAATGGTGGGAGGAAAGTGAGGCGGCGGGGGTAGAGAGCCGAGTCGGGAAGAAGGTCGTGGTCGCGGCGGATTGAGGCCACCGAGGGGAAAACGGCCGGGAGAAAAGCGAGAGGCGTGGGGAAGGAGAAGAGCTACTCATTTGGCTCGGGTGGGGAAAAACGAGAGTGTCGGTGGCTTTTATAAGCGTCATGGAGAGAGAGAAGGAGGGGGACGGCTGGCAGTGGTCGGAGGAGCAATCCGTCTGGTGTGGTCTGGCGATGTCGGCGTGGACGGAGGCGGAGGGAAAGGGAGGTAGGGGCGGCGCTAGGCGGGGGGGCTGGGAGACCGGAGCGATGGCGCTGCACGCAGGTCTGTCTTGAGGAGAAGAAGGGGGAAAGGAGGATCACATGTTGGGGAATGGGAGAAATTTCGGGCCGACGAAGGGAAAAATCGTGGGCCGGAGGAGAAAAGAAAGGAAGGTGGGCCGGACGAAATGAGTTGGCCGGAAATGGAGGTGGCCAAAAAGGAAAGGCGCCAAAAATGGCAAGATTTCCCAAAAGGGAAAGGGTTCTAAATTTAAGCCAAACCAAAATTCGAATAAAATCTGGAAAAATTCAAATAAAACCAAATAAAGTCCAAGAGGGCGAAAGAAAACCATTTTTGAAAATTTTGGGTTATTTCAATCTACCCCCCTTAAAATAAATCTCGTCCCCGAGATTTACTCATCCTAGGGGAACAGGTTGGGAAATTCTGCTGCAGTTCTGATTCCTTTTTCTGGGGTTCTTCAATAGCAAAATTCTTCTATAATTTCGGCATACTCTGTCATCCCTGTCTCTGTGTTGACTTTCAGTTGACTTGATGATCCGGATGTGCTCACTGTAATGGGGTTACTTATTCGCGATCAATCCTCTCGAATCGCTCTTGATGCATCGGTTGTCTTAATGATTCGGGGGGGCTTCTTGTGGTAAGGTAGGTCAAGTTTATGCCTTTAATGTGCCTTCCAATGTCTGGTTAATCTCTTTCTGTCTGTCTGTCTGCGGGTGGTAAGTTTTATTAAATGTAGATTCTGTCACCTTTGCTCTGGGGAAACTTTTCTGGTTTTTTTTTTTGGGTGTGACATGGGTCTCCGGTTCTGACACTACTTCTTTCGGAATTTCTCTCCAATCTTACGATAAATATCTTCCTGAACTTCATTTCTGCTGTAAGCTTGTCTAATGGCAATGGGGTGGGTTACCTTGATCAACCTGTCGACTGTCATTTAATAATGTTGAATCCCTGTTGAGTCCTTGAACATCTTGTGGGGGAATTTATTCCGATCTCATCCCAATTCTTGCCTGGGGAAAGAGAGTTGCAGTAAGCTAGTAGTCTTCTGAAGGTCAACCTCAACCTTCCAGCACATATTACTGTATGGGGCATTCTCGGCTGCTTTCTTTGTCAAAATCAATCCTCTTATATCCTTATTATTACATATATATAGTTACAGAGCTGTAGTATACTCTGGCTCACCTTTCAAGAGGGTTGACAATCTGTCATTTCTTTTCGTTACTGTTTGAATTTCTTTATTTCACTGACGGCTGGCTGGACCTGGTTCCAAGATTTGGTTGGATTCCAATGGAATATATGGATCCTTCCGAGATCATTTTATTTCTGTCGGGTTCCTTATGATAAGTCAAATCATTCTTCAAGCCAATTTGTCCGGGTATTCTTGAATGATCGGCATCTTGGCTATTTCTGAGGTTAGAGTGCCACTGCATTCACTTTTCACTCATTCTGGTCCATCTGTACAGTTACTGTTATCCCTGGGTCACTCACAAAGGTGATTCTCTTGACAATTCAATATTGCCTTATGTTGGCATAGTGAATCCCTTCTTAGGACAACATCCAATCCTTTCATTACTTTTAACATCAGCGAATTGGTTTTGATCTAAATTTCTCGAAGGGTCAATTACGGATCTTTACACTTGTACCGTGTTGCTAACAAAGCCTTTAGAGGTTTCGAGGCGCACAAGAGGCGGGCAATAGCAGGGTATCTAACCATTCTTTCAAAATCCAACAAGACAAAAGCAAGGGGGCATCCTGACTAAAAATTGCACTGGCTGCGACTGAGCTTGGAATTTACCGATGACGTTGGCGGCCTCTGTGGTTTCTTTGGTGGATACAGATTTTATCTCGTTGCTCGGGGCGTTGGGGTTTGGTTGGGTCCTGATGGGTATTTTCCTTTTTAGCAATCCTCGCTGCTGTCTCGGCGGCTGATGTGGCGCACTTTGTTGGTTGGTCGGAATAGAGTTGAAAACCTGGGCCTTGGCCACATGGGATGGTAAATGCTTCCTTTTGCAGCAATACCGGAAATGTCCTATCTGGCCGCAGTGATAACAGTGAACGGCCTTGTGAGGGCAATCATTAGCATAATGATTCCTTTTGCAATTGAAGCACCTTCCTTTCTTGGGTTGATGCGTAGTAGGTATCGGCCTCTGTTCTTCTACAACCTGTCTTTTGGCATGGCAATTGGGGGTAAGCTCTGGCATATGTGTCCTTAGCGGTATTGGGTCCTACGTCCTCAATTGCCGTGCCTTTCTTTTCCGAGTGTTTTCCAAGTCGTTCCGGGTCTCCTCGGTAATTATTAACTTGTCTACCATTGTGGTCAGGTCCTCGAAGTCATGCGCTGCAATATGGAGCTTCAAGCTTTCCTGCGGACCTTCGTAGAATCTTTCCATCTTCTTGGCTTCAGATTCATTTCCTCGGGGCATATCGTGCTAGCTGGTTAAATTGATGGAGGTATTCTAAAACTGTCCCTCCATTTTGGCGGAGAGCCAAAAATTCTCTTTTCTTAGCTGCCATTAGGCCGGCAGGGATGTGGGCTTTTCTGAATGCTTCCGTAAATTCTGACCACGTGGTTTCTTGTCCGGATTTTTGTGCTTGAAAGTTCATCCACCAGGCGGCAGCTTGTCCTTGTAACTGGTGCGATGCGTATAACACTCGCTCCCAATCTGAGCACTGAATTGTGTCAAGTTTCCGCTGAATGTCCTAAATCCAATCATTTGCTGCGAGTGGTTCTGCTGTACTTGAAAAGATGGGCGGTCTTGTTCTCTGAAAATATGACCATCTTGATCCTTCAATGTTTCCATCCTGTTCATACAAATGTCCTTGGGGATATTCTCGTGGTCTGGCTGCTAGTTGTTCCAAGATCTTTTCAAGCCGTCGCGTCTGGTGCATCTCTGCCTGATGCCTGTTCCTTTCCATCATGGCGAGCACTTGGGCTAGGTTGGTCGGGTTTTCTGTTGATTCTGCTTCCTCACTGAGATGCTGGTGTGGTTCGACTCCTGCCATCTGGCTCAATCTGATTCTTATTCGTTGCTGCAGCAGGTTTTTGGGTAAGCAGAAGGTAAGTGAGGTTTGGAGTATGGGGTAAGAGTGGAATGAATAGGTAAGAGGCCCAGACGAAGGGAAGGAGCTTTTTGAGTTTGGTGAGGTTATACAGATATTTATGACAACACAAAATAACAGAGATAGGGAACATAGCCTTTTATTCATGGAATCGTACACCATACCATTTTAAGGTTCGGTACGACTCATTTTACACTACCAAAAGACCTATTATGACAAAGGGATAAGATCTAAGGCTAACGATCTACTTGTGGCGGAAACTCCTTGCTGTCGACGAGCTGGGTCAGGTCTACCACCTAAAAGCAACTATCGAGACTTTCTAGGGATGAGGAAAACCTATGCGTCATCTGCTAACACGGAAATTTTGAAGTCAGTTGAGAATAGAAAACCTTAAACCCCTTTTTGGAAACAGAGATTTAGGTAAGGCGGAAGGAGGTGAGAAGAAGAGGAAGACATCAATTATGCTTATATATTTTTGTAATCGATTTTGCTTTAAGTTTAAATATTCTTTTCGAAAATCAATTCCTAAGCCATCTTAAGGTCTTGATCTACTGGTCAAGTCAAGCTCTGATACCACTTGTAACGGACCGCCCTTTTCAGGGGGTGCGTATAAATACCTTCGCAGCTACCCAGGATTTTAGCTGCAGGTAACCAAGTGTACATTGCTTGATAAAAGAGCAAATGCGAACATTTTATAGATGAAATAAGGGCCTAATGGCCAAGGTTTTACAAAAGGTGCGGTTGGCACCGAATACATTCTGAAACACCCACAGAAACGCTTGAGCGGATAGATCAAGGCCTCCAAAACCAAGTAACATCGTCATCTCGATCTTCTGGAATTCGCCAGCTTCATTTGAAATCTAAAGAGGGGATTGGGAGCAAGGGTGAGTACACAACCGTACTCAACAAACCACACGGAAATTCTGAATATTACATGTAGGAATAAACAAAGGTAGGCACAGGTTTTTAAGTTTTATGGATGCAAGTTGTAAATATCAACTTTTTATTTTACATTTGAAACACAAATCATACATGGCAATATATCATGGGGGGGTTATCTTTGCAAAGTTCACTTCCACGACAAGTTTTAATTAAAAAGCTACAGGTAGCGATTCACGAGAATCACCCTAATTTAACTCAGCTTCATTAACCGGAAGCACGGCGTATTCGAATACCATTGATATCACTCTGCAGAGGTGCTCAGCTTTACCCACAAGATATCGTCGGCCGTTAGTGCCAAGCGCCAACAAACATACAACTTTCATGCATGCGGCCAGGCCGGGATAATCATAGCATTTCGTTGAACTTCCCTTCTTTAACTCCTACCCAGTAGGCTATCCAAGGTCCGCAATATTCCGTACCCCCTGTGGCCGTCGTGGGAGTCGCGGTCCGAATATTGTGGACACCCACTGTTGCGTGAATCGGCAAATGGCATCTCCATTCCCGTTCCGCCCCGATTGCTCTGTGTGCCATTCTCCTCAATGGCAGCCACTTCCTATAGGCATTTCAAAAGGGAAGTGCAATGTACTGTGCTATGTTGGACCAAGTCAATGAGATTGGCCGGCCCAACTCGTGGTTGAGCGGGATCTGAAGTTATTTACGTTGCCCAAGACATCGGTCCTTAAATGCCAAAGACTCAGCCAAATGACACCCACAATCCATTGGTACCAACTGTACCACCACCACATCACATCCATTGGCCGTCATCGGTTGGGGATTGGTAGGCATTCACCTTCCGTGGTCCGCCTAATCTTGTCCCCGTCATCAGTAGCAATTTTATAAAACCAAAACAACTAATCCAACCCTTCCGAGATTAAGTATTTGTCTAAAAGTAGTAATTGTATGAATTGCTACCTTTACGAGGGTTCAATATTTTATATCCTAAGGTTAAAAATGAATTAAGGCATAGCAATGAGTTTAGTGTTGGGTGGTATCTAATCATGTCATTCGAAACTACCATATTTCTTATTTTCTAAAATATCAGTAACATAATGCAGTACAGAAGATACGTAAATATACTGTAATGGAATTGGGTTCAACATGTTCAAGGAGTGTGGCTTGCCTTGCGAGGTTAGAGGTTTGCCTAATGAGAGGGGTCGATGTCGTGTCTGGCTTCGAACGGCTCCTGCTCCTGCGACGGCTCCGTGTACTGCTCCTGCTCCGAGATTCGTGCCGATGGTTGCTTCGATGTCGAATCTAGCGCGAGAAAACGCAAACCATAAATAAGCGAACAAAAACAGCAAAAGAAAGAAAAGCGGAAAAAGAACAAGAGAGAAAATGGCCGGAACGGAGCTTTGGGGTATTTTTGGAATTTTCTGGACTTGGTATGGCGAAACGGGGATCATTTTCGGATTCAGCGGTTCGAGACGGTCAAGAAAATGTATTTTTGGTATTTTTGGATTTTTGGAGATTTTTGGGAATTTTTCTGGTATTTATAAATGATTTTCGGATTTAAAACAAATTAAAATCCGAAAGGAAAATACAAGGAGGTACTGTGCAAATGGGCTGCACAGTGCGCAAGGTTTTGGCCCACGGGCGTGCGGCCCACGCCAAAGAACGCAGACAAACAAGATGAAGCCAGAGCGCCACGACACACGACCGGGCAGGCGGGAGTGGCGGTGCACACTACCGGGCCGGATGGCAACGAGTGGGCGTGTACGACAAGGCGGCCCACCGGTCAGAGAGAGGGAAACAGGGGCGAGCGCTCGGTGGAGGGGCTGGCCGAGGTGAAGAAGACAACGGCGAGCAATCGAATTGGCGCCTGGGAGGAGGAATGGAGTGGCGAGGTGGAGAAGCTCACGGCGGACTTGGTGGTGGCCAAAATGGTGGGAGGAAAGTGAGGCGAAGCGGCGAGAGACCGAGTCGGGGAAGAAGGTCGTGGCCTGGCGGATTGAGGCCACCGGAGGGGAAAACGGTGGGAGGAAACGAGGAGGCGTGGGGAAGGAGAAGAGCTACTCATTTGGCTCGGGCGGGAAACGAGAGTCTTGCGGTGGCTTTATAAGCGTCATGGGGAGAGAGAGAGGGAGAACACTGGCTGACGGCGGTCGCGGAGGGAGCAATCCGGCGTCTGTGTGGTCTGTGTCAGGCGTCAGCGTGGACAGAGGCGGAGGGAGGTAGGAGGTAGAGGCGCTAGTGCTGGGAGCCAGGGGCGATGGAGCGATGAGCCAGCACTGTCTTGGGGAGAAGAAGGGGGGAAAGGAGGATCATTCTGCTGGGTTTGGTGGGAGAAATTTCCAGACGTGAAGGGAAAAATCGTGGGCCGGAGGAGAAAAGAAAGGAAGGTGGGCCGGACGAAATGAGTTGGCCGGAAATGGAGGTGGCCAAAAAGGAAAGGCGCCAAAAATGGCAAGATTTCCCAAAAGGGAAAGGGTTCTAAATTTAAGCCAAACCAAAATTCGAATAAAATCTGGAAAAATTCAAATAAAACCAAATAAAGTCCAAGAGGGCGAAAGAAAACCATTTTTGAAAATTTTGGGTTATTTCAATATTCACTGTAATACCATAAGATTACAATCGCTAACAAGTTGCTTCTCCGCCACGATCATGCAATTCGTTCGTCTACAGGTTCTCGAATCTACAGGACTCGTGTTGTTTTTAAGATCACCAATTCACCATCGTTACTAGTAGTATCTGACTGACGTGATGCTTGACGTATGCATACATCGCCCACGCCGTAGGGCCTTTACTTTCTGTGCATTCCCCCAAGCGATCAAGCATCCAACTTTTGGGGGGAATTAACCCGTCCAACTTTTGAGGTCACTGTCTAATGCAAATATGAATCATGTGAGGGCTCTTTTTGTCTTAACGTCGTCGTCCGTGCAACAGTACTCAGGCTGTAGGCCTGGCCATTCGTTTTTTTGTTCGTTTTTTTCGGTTTTTGAATCATTGGAACCGAATCGAAACCGATCACAGTGAAAAACCAAACCAAATTAATCTAACTAAATCAGTTCGGTTAATTCGGTTTTTCGGTTAACCGAATTACCATAACATGCAGTCTAGGACTCTAGAATGCAAAATCAACAGACGCAGAATACAAGCCTCAAGCGTCCAAGTCCAGCCTCTAGGCGTGAGGTCCAAGCGTGAGGCAAAATACAAGCCTCAAGCGTCCAGCAAAATACAAGCATGTAGCAAAATACAAGGGTCCACTCGTCCAGAAAATAGCAAAATACAAGCATGTAGCAATTAGCAAGCCGTCCACTTGTCCAGAAAATAGCAACATACAAGCATGTAGCAATTAGCAACAGGCCAACAGCAAGTCAACAACTCAACAAGCATGGAATGGAAGTCTGGAACAAACGGTGAGTGCTCAAGCGTCCACAAGGAAGAAGCATTTTCTGCGATATCAGAAACAATGGATCAATAAGACGATGTTAACAGACGCAAAATCACACACAAATCACAGTGACAGGAGATCTTCAACTCAAGCATACACACAAATCACAGTGATTTTGCTATTTTCTGACGCTAGGTCAGCAAATAGTTCCAAATATATGGGTGTATCCTTCAATTATGTCTTCAGACGCTACTCTTACATATTCAAAATTGATTTCCTATACAAGTAACCACTACTGTAAAAGCAAGCAAGCAAGCAAACTGAGATATAGGAAAGGTAAGATATCCAAAAACAAAGTGGAATAGTAAGATATCCTTGCTTGTGACAAAACCTGGCATGGTGCCACATCTAACTGTAGTTACTAAGCATCAGTACCACATTCAAGGGAAAATGATAGAGATCTTCAACTCAAGCATACACACAAATCATAGTGAACTACTCACATCCACAAACAGACGCAAGAATTAAGGACAACATTCAACAGTTAACAGGTGAGAATTGTTAGTTCAGATGAATAGTTAACTTCAGAATCTCATTAACAACTACCAGCTAGCACAACTGAACAGATAAACACAGAGCACCCACCATTCCACCAATATAACAATGGAGAAGAGAAGAGAAGGATTTGGAAATAACCTTGAGGAAATAGAATCAACTACAGCAGTAGAGGAAGATAAGGGACAGTGCTGGCTAAAGTAAAGTAGGGACAATCGGTGATGAAGCAGTAGGGTTGACGATGCTACATCCTGCATCCTGTCAAAATTCTGTGCAACATTTCAGCGTTGCATAGTTTACAAACATGAATATGGAGAATCAAGTTTGCAAATAAAATAATGCATCACAAGAAAGCCGAATGCGATGGCTAGTGTTTCTATTCAGCATCGTCATCACTGTTTTGAGACGAATCGACATCCTCCCCATAAACCATTTCGTCAATTTCCTCCTCTTCCTCTTCCTCAGACGGAGCGGCTGTGGCGTCTTGCATGTCCTCTGAGGGTGGCTCAGATACATCATTTGCATCCTTGTCGACCTAAGAATAGTGGAATGAACACAAGATCATTTAATCATTAACTGTAACATTGCGATTGTTAACATATTTTTCAGTGTTTTAAATGGGTGAAAACCTGGGCCATTATCAGCCTAAGACGGCCAGAAAGCTTCAGTAAATCTTCAGTTACTGCGTATCTTTCTTCACACATCTGCAAATGAAAGAGTGATTTTAGTTCTCTTTTCGAATTTTTTTTCTGCCTATCTGTGATGCTTGGAGATTAGTTTGTAGGCTCGTAGTTGTAGCCCCAACTTGCCAACTACTGCTGATCAAAATTTGGTTTGTGTTGATCAGATTGGACCAGTGCTAGATTTCTCCTAAACTAGTGGCACACCAACCTATCTCAGGTCATATTTTGGCCAATTCACAGCCAAACATCCCGTAGCCAAATTGACCCTCCCAGATTTAGCGTGCCAAAGTTTGGCCAGCATTGTTAAGGCAACTTAGCGCTCAAACCAAATGTGAAACATACAATAAATAAAATTCATAATGTTCCATAAGTTAAAAGTGAGGCACTACGGCATTTCTCACCAAGATGTCACTAATAGTTGCTAGTCACTGCTCACTATACTATATGGCATGCCATCTCCTAAATCTATCTCTATCCACATTGCACGCTCATTCCTTAAACACCTTAACTCTATATGCTTATTTGTTGAATAAAGAGCATAGACTGTATCACTGGCTGTTATCTAGTGCCAAATACAACATCATTATTGAGCTGTCAGGAGATCTCTCTAATGAGAACCCTTCTTCCGAGGACAGCTTGAGAACTCGTGACCTAAGCCATTCTTCCGACTATCCCATGATGCAGATTTAACAAATGTAGCTCCTCTCCACACTGATCAGACGGCTCAGATCGTGAGTTGGAAAGTTGTCATGGAAGGTGAATTCTCACAATCATCGTTATATCTTTATCAAAGAGGTTGCTGTGAAACTACAATAGCAGATAATTCGGGAACCAGACCATGCTCATACAAGCAAAGCATTTACGACCACCCATAGTCACAAAGTTCCCGGGTCGAAGGGGTCGAGGTACGGGGTCGCGGGACGTGGGTCGACACTTGAAAAAAATAAAGTACGAAGGGGGTATACCCCTTTGGGACAAGAACCAAGGATTTGGTACGTGACCCCGATGCATATGGGTCGATGATCTCGGGTCGACACCATATACCAGTCTAGAAGTTGCAACAACAGCAGTAGAGGATAGAAGAAAAAGGGAAAAAGAAAAGGGAAAGAAGGGAAAAGAGAAGGGAGGCCCAGATGAATGTTCTCTAATAGTATATTAGGCAACCCACCATGCAGTATTCTCTGGCAAATTTATCGTGATCCAGCCCACCATGCAGCGCAGCCCATCCATATCTTTCCCTTCCTAGTTCCCAAAGTATATTAGGCAACCCGCAGCTCTCTCCTTCCCAGGTCTTAGTTCTTCAGTTCTTCCATTTCTTCCAGTGGTTTCTTGCCTTCATCCCTTCCTATCTCCGACCAGGTCTCTCTCCCCCCACTAAACCAAAGCAACCGAGGCGAGCTCTCCACTAGCCTCTCAAGATCCCGACCCGCGATGCAGGCTCCGGCGAAACCCCCCGTTGACCTGCCGCTGGTGGCGGCGCCGCCACCGGTGAAGGCACCGACCCCGCGGCCCCCTTCGCCGACCTCCCTGCAGCCCGAGTCCGCAGGCGTCTTCTTCACCGCCGCCGCCGTGGCTGCCCCCTCGGGCTCTTCCCACCGCCGCATCGCCATCGCCGTCGACCTCTCCGACGAGTCCGCCTACGCCGTCCGCTGGGCCGTCACCAACTACCTCTGCCCTGGGGACGCCGTCATCCTCCTCCACGTCCGCTCCACCTCCGTCCTCTACGGCGCCGACTGGGGTTCCGTCGATCTCTCCCTCCCCAAAACCTAACCCTAGCGACCCTTGTCGACCCCGACCCTTGAACGGGGACGGCGACCCAGGGACACGGAATGCGCCTTCGACCCCGACCCCTGTTACTATGCGACCACCTTCTGAACATGATGTGGTGACCAATGCAAATTTACCCAGTTATAAACATTCCGTTATTTTTTTATATGACCGAGCGAAGTCTGTTACCAAACTACCCTGCTTGCATTGGTGGTCTTTAAGTTCAGAATATGTGATCCACATTCTGCAGTCATCTAATATCAATCAGATAACCTAGAAGGCTACAGTCACTAATAGACATGGTTGTCATTGCGTTGCCTTAGCATTGTGGCGCTCCGGATGGAACGCTGTGGATGCTTGCCTCGCCTTGGCCATCTAGGTGGGTGCCTAGGAATTTACAGCGTCCAAAGTGAGCCGCTGTGCGATTGTCTTCGCCAGATAGCAGAGGGAAGCAACTTTAACCCATTGATCTTTGATGAGTCTGAGTGGAACATTGATTGGATTGATATAGGTGCTGAAGATGTCCATGAGACTGAGCCGGAAAATCTGGAGTGGGCTCTTATTGATGAGGCTATGGGTGCATCAAGTGCGCTCTGTAGTCGCAATCTATGTAGGCTTGTTAATTATGTTCTGGACCTCTTCTCTAATGTGTTGTCTTAGTTTCACCGTCAACCCCTTTTGCTCGCTGTACCTCACCTTGAGGACGCCATGATGTCCTGGCACCTCTAAGGCATCGTGGTCACTAGGTACACCGTGACAACCATGCTAATAGAGCAACCCCTCTCCATTACAACATAATTTCATGACATCAATAAAAACAATATAATATGTTTCAAATAATCTGCTAAGCATACAAGAGATACAAAGAGGCAAGTAAATATATGCAACATGATTCAGCTAGTACTGTTAGCAAGAAATAATACCTTCTCAAGGTTGCTAATTATTTTTGTTGATTTCTCAGAGGGGATAAAACGACCATGAATAACCAATAGGCAGTATATCCACCGTAAAACAAGCTCTGCACTACCAGATCTGTTGAGAGAAACAAACCAGCAATCAAGACAGAATACACAGTCATACAAGGCACGAAAATGCAAATGGTGAACAAACATGGAAATAGAGTCATGAGCACCTTGTTTTCCATGCAGATACTAAATTCTCTAGAAGTTTACAAGCATCTACAGGCTTCAAAGATCTTAGATGTGCTCGAATCTGTTGAACAGAACATACATCAAAATAGTAAGAACATCCCCCTTTACATCAATTGATTAACTTTCATTAGCTGCACGTATAGAGTAAACACGCAAACAGTGGTATGATGGAACTTTCAACTGAAAGTCAGTTCTCACAAACCTTTTTGCTGGGTAAATGAGCATCAACTTTTATGCTGCCGCTACCAAACAGATCAGATAAAATATCAGTGGGCATGCCAGGATGGCCCTCCGTGCCTTGATTGACTCTAATATCAATGACACCATACTGTCTCATCATGTCTTCAATGCATACACTATCGTCTTCAATTCTTTGCACCGGAACTAAAAAAAGCAAGAGTTTTTTTTAGTGAAGTGGTTGAGCTGTTTAATAGACTAACGAAAACTGAAAATCAAATATGATAATCATACATGTAAAATTTGGTTAAACCTGATTTTTAAAAAATGTGGTAAACCTGAAATAAATTCTAGCGAATAGAAACCTATAATCCATAGCCTTAGTTGCTACATCATTGTGCATGGGAAACACCAGGTTATGCCTGTGCAGTCGATTGCTTATGCAAAGCTCAAAATCTCCAGATAAATAACATATAGATGCATTTGATCACTTAAGCAATATATATAAACAAGAAGATAGTGGCAATAGAAAAATTACCTCTTTTCTCAATTAATCTTGCAGTGGTACCAATGTCACTATTAATTACAGGCTTACTGTGATCACTGGGTTTTGTTACACCATGTTTCCTTTTCTTTTCCTGTGTATGGAGCTTTGGAAGAGGAAGGATAGCATCTTCTGCATTAGTCCGATCTAGAGCAGTGACAGTTCCTATACGAAAACAACTAAGATTCAGCCCAAGAGTAGCCACCAATAATCTTTGAGCCTTCTGAAAAGAAGGCAAGGGAACAAGAGAAACTAAAGGATTATGCAAGAGATCTAACTTCAGCCAAATCAGATATGCAAACATTAAACCTGTTTGGAACATAGAAATTTTGCAGGAAACAAAATAATTTCCATAAGATTCCTACAAAACTCCTGTGTTCCAAAAAGGATTTAAATGTAGTTGACTCATTAGGATTTTCAGAAGATTATTAACAAACAAGTTCAGTGTCCATAATAATTAATAAATACTAGTAGTATACCTTGCTTTTTAGCAGATTGATCTTTCTGAGGCATGGTGGATTGAATCGTTGGTAAGAGAACACCATCTTCTGATACACCCAAATCAATATCCGTACCATAACAAACCAAAAGTTTATCAAAAGAAGGTTTCACTATGGATCCATAAGCCAGCAGGACATGTGCAGAATCAGGTCCATCTATTCCTTGAAGTTTTGCAGCAAATATCATGAAAGCCTGCTTAGCTCCTGAAAGAGAGGACCCTGACAGTGCAATCTTAGTAGGCTTCTTATTACGTAGGTCATCCATGTTATTCCCAGACCAGAAATAGCAGACACCAGTCTCAGAAATAGACAACACATGTATTTCTCCTTCAGCAGCATTAGCGTCTGAACATTTACAGTCCACAAAGATTGCTGGGTGTTCCATAGAGAGTATACAGCTTGAGCTCTGAGTTTTACCACTACCCAACTTCCAAATGGCAACATAACGTTCCCCAACTCCAGATGAAAGAACATACTGGCCATCATCACTAAAGACCATGCTACTCACAGCCACCTAAAGAAAAAATGGCGTAGCCAATAGCAAAACATCAGCATTTAGAATATATATATAATACAAGCAGAATCTTAAACATTATTCTAAGAAGAGGAAAACAGTAGAGGAGGAGGCAAGACAAGACAAACTCACAGGATGCCCAGAGAATTTTTGAATCTTCTTGTTGTCAGAAGCATTAAAGGTCCTCAACTGGCCAGCTGCTGTTGCTAAAATCTTTCCATCTGATAAAATCAAGTACAGGTTGCATTTCATTACTTTGAACTTGGGTAGAGATTGGTTGAATATGGAGCAGATACGAGCAAAATTATATGCATACGCATGTTTTATGGCGCACGCGCGCGCGCGCACACACACACATATATATATCCACAAGGACATTAGCAAGAAGTACACAGATAATTTAATACACATGTCAGCAAACAACATATATCTATACGTAGATCTTCTAAAGTAATGGATAAAGATTTGAAGCTATGAATTTCATTAAAGAGAACATTTCAATACATCATATTTTAATGCAGATAGCCTGAAATTCTTTATTGAATTAATGAGAGTGATATAATCCTGTTACATTTTCCATCTCAACTTTGAGTAGAACACTAATATAGTATTTTTTAAAAGAGAACCTCTCAAGATGCATTTAGAAATTCTATACCATAAATTAGCCAATACATTTGGGGTGTCAACATAACATGGACAAAAGATAGTTAATAAATCTTATCTGTTAGTTGAATATAAAGGTGACTGTGAGCTGTCAATGATTGTTAGGATCAGTCAGCACAGTAACATTACAGTTGACAATTTTACTGGAGGCAAAAATCAAAGGTCCTGGCATATCAATATAGGTAAACCAAATGAATGATTGCACTGCTGCAAAACATCTGCAGTGCAAATGAAGCCATACATGCAGAATTTAGCAAGAGACAGTGTAGTGGAGCCAAAATAGATGTAAATCAAGAAGGGTCATTTCACCACTGAGATACCTGATGACACCGACAATGCAGATATTGCTTTTGAAGAAGATCTAAATTTCTTTAAAACGGATCCATCTGAGGCATCAATCTTACAGACCATGCCATCGGCACCTGCTGTGTACACACTCCGCCCATGGTTAGAGTACGCTACAGCCGTCACGCCCCTGAACACATCAAACAAGCACCCCAATGTAATTGAACACATTTGAGCTCGAGCTTGCAGAGATTAACCTTAACATGGAAATACCAAACATGCTTAAAGCTACAATCCTGGGTAAACACCAACGTACCCAGGGTGGCAATCATTGACTCTCCACTTCCACTGCCCCGCAGCAACATCAAGTGTCAGGACATCACCACTGCCTGTCCCAAGCACTAGCAGCGAATTCCCTGCCTTCCGCTTTTTCTGCTATGCAAAAACGCAATTACATGATGGGCACACAGCAACAATAGGCCAAGCAGTGACAGCTCAAAGATGGGGGTTTGCTAACCTTGCTCGATAGCTGTACCCACTTCATGCAGGTGTAGTCGAGCGAGGTGGCAGCGCCGCCCAGGAGCGCGCCGGCCTCCACCGCCGGGATGTCGGCGAACTCGGTCTGCAAGCGGCCGCGCACAGCGTCCCATACCTGTGATAGAGGCAAAGGATCAAGTTAACCCATGGAAGCAGTAACCGAGCCGTCTCGGCAAGGATCGCCAGCGTCGGGTTGCATGCCTTGATGCGGCCGTCGCCGGAGGAGAGGGCGAGGAAGTCGGCAGCAGGGCTGAAGGAGGTGAGGAGGTTGCGGATGTGTGCAGCCGCGGGCGCCACGGCCCGCGCGGAGAACTCCTGGACAACCATCTTTCTTCCCCAATCAGAGCTGCACGACAGAATTACACATCATTATATACGCAATTGAACAATCAAGAAGCAAAGAATGGACCCAAATCATTCACACGTGACTCCAGCACACAGCCAGGCAAGTTTCTTCTCCCTAATTAACTGCTCACAGAGATTGTTCATATGAATTCGGCAAGCACTACTGCAGTGTTACAAGATTGCCCTTTCTTGTCTATACGAATCCGACCAGAATTACAGCGCCACCACACAATAAAAAATGCAGGCACAAAATCACATTCTAGATTCAATCTTTTTCGCTTCAAGAAGGACTCGATCTTTGAATCACCATGGGTTAATATCCCGAAATCACCCTAAAATTTTACATCTACGAAACCAAACAACGAATATCAAGTAGAAATGCAGCCACCAAGAACTACCGGATTAGGGGTGCAATCGGATCGGATTCGGTCGGATATCGCTCTTTCCATATCCTAAACCATATTTTTTGTCGGATTCAAATCGGATTCGGATAGTACGGATCACGGATCTGGCGCGGATAATATCGATCGCGATTCGAATCGAATCTGAGCGAATCGATCTGATATCGAATAATTTTTGTCGGATAACGCGCGAAAAGAGATACCGTATAAAGCACACATATAGTACTAGCTAATTTTTTTGTATCTTACCTAGTTAGTTTGTTCCTTGTTTCTTTACAGCACTAGCTATAGTGCATGCAAATATAGCTTTATGCCTTTATCCACTGCAGTGACTCTTTTATTTATGAGCTTATAACAAACTGCTTCCTTACTGCTCTAGGGAACTTATGCAGAAGGAATAAAAGAAGAAGTTGTTTTATCTCCAGGGCATGCTCTTTCTTTTATTGCTGCTGGTGAAGGTGATTCTAATATATTGCTTTTTTCCATTGTTATTATGTTATTAGCAAGATGGTTTTCTGGTGGCATGTTTGATGCTATATCGTGTTTACTGGAGATAATTCTTCTTGGTGTGGCCATTAGAGGGATTCATATGTTTTGGGCCAGGTTGTCATGACATGATCCATATCATAGTTTGTTTCAATTCTAAGATCCTGTTAAATCATTCTGATCCTGATTCTAGCCACCACTTTGACATCTTCAAAATTGGAGTTCAGCAATGAGTTGACTTATGTCCCTAGTATGGCTCCTAGATCTTCCAATCAAGCAAGATTGGAGGAAGGTGGTATGCAGTGTGCTAGTGTCCTGTTAGCTTCCAATAAATCAAATAGAGGACTGACAATCTCAATGGTTGACCACAAATTTTGATTGTCACACACATGAAGGCACTAGATTCAGATAATACTAGGATTTACAAGAAACCCCAAATATGAAACTAATATGAATGTTACTGTACATTGACAAACAACAGGTAAGATCTAGAAGAAATTGTAGCATTTCACACATACATTTGATTTGAATCTGGCACTGGCAATGATCATCACTAGTAAACTAACAAATATTTGGATGAAGAAAACAACAAACAATGCATTTCAAGAAATTTCACTACTTAACTTCACGTGTATAGCAGCTTACATATGTGCATATCTCACAACATTCATCGGCAAGGACATGTCCTCAGCAAGCAACTATGACATATTCCTCAGGATCAAATAACACTACCGATCATGTTCCTCTCCCTAAATCGGGAACCAAGAACCCTAAATCAGGAGACCAAATCCGACCTAGGGGCTAAGGCACTCACCGATCAACCATCACAAGAATATTTTTTCCCATCATAGATCAACCATCACACAGTATCAAGAACAAGAAGAACAAGAAGAAAACCTTAGGCTCGGGGCTCGGGCGCGGCGCTGAGGGAGGAGGCGCTGAGGTGCTCGCCGGCTCGGTTGCTGAGGGAGGACCGGCGCTGCGGGAGCCTGGGCGACGGTGGAAGGGCAGCAACAGCAGGGCGCTGAGGCCTGGGCGGCGGCGGGAGGTCCGGACGACGGCGGAAGGGCGGCGGCGGATCGTGAGAGAGGAGAGGATAGATCTCGATCGCTGGCGGCTGGCGCTGGAGCCTGGAGGGCTGGAGGGGATATTCGATGGGAGGGCTGCGGCGGGAGAGACTGAGGGCGGCGGCGGCGATGGGAGGGCGGCTGGAGCCTGGACGGGATGGGAAACAAGAGGAGACTGAGAGAGACTGAGAGAGCTAGGGTTATCAGGTTATGCACTGAGTTATGCGGTGTCGGGGTCAGACCGTCATAGACTACATTCGGATATCCGATTCTACTATCCGAAATTTTTTTCAGAATATACCAATCCGACGGATAGTGCTCTCTCGAATTCGAATCCGAATCCGAACTAAAATATCCGAAACCGAATCCGAATCCGAAAAAAATCCGAATCCGAATCCGATCCGAACCTGTCCGATCGGTCGGTCGGCAAAAATCCGATCCGATTGCACCCCTATACCGGATAGTACACAAAACCGCAACCAAACAGCAAGGTACCGGACGCGATCGATAGAGCGGAGCGGATGGGGTCCTGGTACCTGAGCAGCGGCTCCAATGGCGGCTTCTCCCCCGGAGCCGTTCGCCTCACCTCGGCCAAGTCTCAGGATCTAGCCGTCGCGGCAAGAGAGAGAGGCGCGTGGCGTCGGGTTGAGTTGGCGGCGCGGCGCTCAGAAAGAGAGAGTCAGCGTCCGGCGTCGAGAAACGAGGCGTCGGGTTGACTGGCTAAATGGCCGGCGTCGGCGAAGCCTGCAAGACGGCCGCAGACCGCAGGAGGCGATGGCGCGACGGATGAGCACTGAAATTTGGGCGTCGGGTTTCCAGGCGTTGGGGAGTGGGGAGTTAGGGTTAGGGTTAGCTAATAGCTATCCTATTCCTATTGACTCTTGGATCGGCCGCCGGCTTTGTTAGGCGTTAGCGCTTCCGTTCTTTGGGCCTAACTTCGGATGTAAATCGGTGCGAAAATCAAAAATATCGGTGCGAATTTTACTCGTTTTATCTCGGGTAGTACCGGGTATTGCTTATCCCGTATCCTACCCATACCCGGATGAATTTGATCGGATCACGATGCAGATACTACCGTTTATTTTGATGCGGATACTACCCGTCTGTTTCGGATAATTTTTCCTTCGGATACGGATACGGGTCGGGAATTACCCGACCCGTTTTCACCCCTAGGTTTAGGTGGCGGCGCAGGGAGGGTTTTGGGGGGACTCCCGTTCGAGCGAGTGGTGAGAGCCGATTCACGGGCGCGCACCGCTTTTACCTTTTGGTCTTACGGAGTCCGGACTCGGGCCCGGTCGGTTTCGCTTTGTAGTTCGCTTCAGACGCGGCTGAGCCGGGGCTAGGGTTTTTCGTCCAAACCAACGACCATTTCGCTTTTCTCTACTACTATAATGCAGCAGTTGGTGGCAGCGATACGGCTTCCGCGGGCCCCACTGCCCAGCCCCCAACACCCCCACCTCTCACTCAGCGCTCTCATTTACGCGACGACGCCTCGCCAACAACAGCGATCCTCGCGCCGCCCCCCACTCCCCTCTTTTTCCCCTCCTCTCCCCCGTCCCATCCCTCTCCATCTTCCTCTGCCTCCCAAACCCTAAGAGCAACTCCAGCAGCCTCGTTACTCTGCTCGCTATCCAGCGCAAGCAACGGCACGGCTCCTTCGCGCAACCGCTCGGACAAGGTTTCGCCCGTCGCCCGTCGAGCTGTCTTCCTCTCCCTCGTGTCGGCAAGGTTCGTGTTGCTCTTCCCGGATTTCTGGTGGTTCTCGAAGGAGCCTTGATTTTTTTCCGGTCATAGTGATTCTTGAGCGTGAGTTTTTTTGAGGATTACATCGTCTGGTATGGTTCTTTTAAAGCTGTTCGAGTGGATCTTTGGAGATTGATCTTGATGCGCTTCTTGGCTGGGGTAGATCCGACGAATTCGAGGAAGATCGGCTAGAAATTGGTATGCATTTCTACAAGTTTCCTCTTTTCCATATGTGGGATCTGTTGGATCTGAAAGAAAAAGTATTTTAAGCGCTCAATCCCCGGTTCAATCCAGCGCAGGATCAGGTGGAATCAAAGCTAGGAGGTCCGTGAAGAACAGGCTACACCTCATATCCCTCCCCTCCTCTTCATTCGTCGCATCTCTGCGGATTACTGAGGTTGGGCCAAATATGAGTTTTTTCTGTTTCTGCAAGCAAAATGTTCGATCCTTGTAAAAATTTGTAGATAAGATGAAGTCATGCATCTTCAGACTATTAGATTCATTCCTGTTAGATGCACTTTAGGCATCATTGATTCATTGTGTATGCGGAGAGTTGAATGAAGAACTTTTTGACTGCGATGCTTGCTTCTTTTGATGATCTCGGTACTAAAACAGTGTATTGCAAAGTCCTGGGCATAATCTTCGAGGAGTTCTGCTATGCTTCCATTTGTTTAAGTGTTCAAATTGTAGTTTTCTGGCTGCTCTGTAGGTTAGCTTATACTCGAGTCAGTTGCTGTCATCTGTGGTAATATTCATGTCTTACGTGAATTCAGAACAAATTTTGATCTTGGAGAACAATGTGGCCTTAAGCTTCTGATGGAAAACATCAAATTTTCCATCGGTTGCTCTTCTAATTAATAAGTTTAAAGTAAGCCATTGTGCTTGTTTTATTGTGAGGACCAGATCATTCTTTATAGAATTAGGCATTTAGGTAGTCACTGTTTTAAGTGTGATGTGGCCATTGTTTGTACTGAAAAATGCTGCCTCCGATTCGAGTAGGCAAAGCTCTGCACTCCATTTTTATTGTTTCACTTAGATGACCTGTTTCCGGATAGACTGGTTTATTCCTCTTCTGATTATCATTTCAGAAATGCAGGTTTTTTTAATCTAAGGATTAGCCCCTCCTTCCTTTATTAGAAACAGAAAACGATGACTGTCGTAGGAATGCTTACTGATTCCTGATAAGTACTGCACTTTCCTTACAAGCCAAAGTTCAGGGGGAGACAAGATATCCAACATCCCGCTGTTTTATTTTCTTATTATTACGCATGTTTTGCCCTTGCTCTTACATGTTACTACCATACTGCTAATGCAATTATGTGATGATAATTGTGTTCTGATTGTTGTGGCTTCTTTTGTTCTCTACTTGTTGATTTGCCAATTAGGATTCGGCACACATGGATGTGAGGGATTTTGTTGAGTCCGACAATTTTCGTAAGGCATGTGTTGGTCTAGTTGAAACTGATTACCTATGTTCTGTTTCAATTAAAAAGGAAACAGGGCGTAAAATAATTGTTGACCTGGTTAGAAACCGAGCTGGACACATGATGCCACCTTTGGTTTTGAATTGATTATTGTAATATCATCACATTTTTTATGTCTTATGTTGTTCTCAGTAATTGTCAAGTAAAGTTGGACACATGAGCTTTTACTTGAGTTTGCTGATCACCCAAGATGTTTGGGTACCATATGAGCCCGCTTGTGGCTCTGTGTTGTTATGTTTTGCTTGCTGTGGTGTGTTCCCTCTTGTTGGTTTGTAATCCTGTTACCCACATACTGTAAAATACATTCTTGTTGAATTTTATTGCTGCATGCCATTTCTATTTGCATTTTACAGTGTCATGTCCATCGCCCCTAACTTTGTTCCTCTTTTATCTTTTCTTCTTGAGGCAGAACTCTTACTGGACAATATACGAAGAAATAAAGGCCGATTCATTCGAAACCTGCGTCGAAAAGAAAGTTGATTCTTCGCAGTGATATTAAATGGAAACAATATGCGAAGAATTGCTTTAGTGAGGTGCATGATGTGTCTGTCTTTTTACTATGAACCCCCATGTTAAATGGAAACAAAAATGGATTCTTTTCATTCTTTTTTTTTTTTTTTGCATTCTGTACACAGCCAAACCGAGTTCCTCATGTCTTTTACAAGGTTATTATGTTGGTTTATGGTAGTACTTGGAGGTTACCTTTTAGTCTTTTACTAGATGTCTTATGATGTCGCCTCGGCCGCACACGCCTAACATCTGTGAGGCCCATAACCCCCAGCCGTCGTGCGGCCAGTGGCGGGGAGCACCAGAAGTGAGTTCTGGAACTTTTGCTTTGATACACTGAATCATCATTCAGACTTTATCATATTGCATTAGACAAGTAATTTTTGTTGTTGGTAAGGTGGTTAGGTTGTTGAAATGGTTTCTTCTTCCGAGCATGTGAGCAAAGGTTAAATTGTAGTTGAAATACAAAAGCTTTGCATGATATTTCAGCAACTACACTATGCCGGTGCTAAAAACAAAGCTGAATAAAGTAAAAGTAATCATGCTATTTGCCGATTGCCATTTCATTCTACTCCACCAATGCCACAGTAATAAATAGAATCAGAGAAGTTGCTGAACTTATTAGGGAAGTGTGCAATGTGCTTGAATCATTATCTGGCCAATCCATCCTTGCATTGCTAATGCATCATGGCGTAATCTGTATTGACTCCCAATGCTATGTTATGACATTGTTGTTTTAGATGTCAACGAATAATATTACAAAGTAATTCAGCTTATGTTAATGCCTGAATGTATAATATAAATCTTGATTTCAGATATTATCGCTATGGTTTCTATGATGCTTGATATTCTGCTCTATAACCATGACCGGTGGTTAGATGATAGTAATACTTTTTTTTGAGAGGGAATATGTGAACTGGTGTCAGAATCTATATCACTTCCAGACATGTTTGGTCTATTAGACGAAACATTAGTTTGATGTGTTCCTGGCAATATGTGAACTGGTGTCAGAATCTATATCACTTCCAGACATGTTTGATCTATTAGACGAAACATTAGTTTGATGTGTTCCTGACTAAGTACCGCTACAACTTCTTTACACTGTATATTTCTTTTATTGCTGCCCTGAATAGTCTGTTCTTTACTTAGGTCGCCGAAAGCTGTTCACGGATGAGGAAAAGGTTCTTTTGAACAAGAGAGTACCTGATCTGGAAGCTGCTACTTCTGTAAGTGATATTTGTTCCGTGAACCCAGGGCAGCTAGGTGCAACCTTTGTGCCCTAGACAGTAAACCCCGAGAGAGTTCTCTATCAAGTCATTTGTAACGTGTCATAGACTCCAGTAGCTATTCTTTGAGTCATGGAAATATTAAATTATGCTTCTTATATTAACAATTTAACATACGTGCATCTTCTGCCCCATGTTGATGTTGTTTGTTACTTCCATTTTAGTTTCTTCTTTGATATCTGTTCATGGACAGCTGACACATCTTATATCTTTTCCCTGTAGAGTAAGTGGCTGCCACTCCACACCCTTTCTGCGTCAGGGGACTTCTATCTATTGGACAATCTCCTAAAACATAATGTGGACATAAATACTCTTGCCAGGCCTAATTGCATGATTTAATCATACTTGAATAACACGAAGATTGGTATTTTAGTGCACATATAGATGTTCAGATGGGATTTCAAAGTTACTTATGCAAAATGTCCGGTGGTGCACACTGGACAGAGCACTTAACACATTTCTTTTAGTATTGTCCGGTATTAGATCACGCACTGACTGATTGACAAAATGTCTAAGGAGGGAACTACTTAATAGTCAGATATGAGTGTATAAGCATCCATTCCTCACTTTTGTTGTATCCATGGTTCTGAATAATCTGCTTCTTGCTGTTATCTAAGAACAATTCTACTTGCAAAACTTATATTCTTGTCAGGTTGCCCCCACTACCAGCATACTGAAGTATCTGATTCTTTTTTGTAGTAGCACATGCTCTTATGATAGTGACCACGAAGCATTTGGCAAATCAGATAAAAGCATAAGAAGAGCAGTAGACCAAGGAAGGTACTGCCCCAGTAACGCACACATGTGTGACATTGTATCTATTCAACTCTATACTGTACCTGCTTGTTTAAGCAGTTGAACTGCATGTCTGGAGTAATGTATAATATGGTACTTAAAACTAGATATTTACCTGCCATAGTGTTATTCAAGGATCTGACCTGCATGATTTCAGTTACTGTTTGCATTTGTTAATTCAGACTTGAAACTACTTATGCGTTAATCTTCCCTGTACGATGCATATGACGGATCGAACTGGTTATTACAACATAGCGCTGCTTGGAACGTCTATCGTGTTAGGTGAGAGATCAGGTTTTTGCCATTTTATGGGAGAAGCGTGCCTGCCTGAATGTACGGTTTTAGATTATTTTTTTTCATTTCAACGGCTTCAGTTGCTTCCTTTGAGCTATACTGCAATCTGTGCATCATGGGGTGTTTTAACCTGTTTAATCTGTGTAGGGCAAATTGGAGAGTTATTTTTTATCATCCCATTTTCCAAGATTTCCTTTTCCTTTATATTTCGTTACCAGTTTTATTTTTTGTAGCAACGCACGGGCGTTGAACTAGTTTTCCCTTGAATCCCACCAAAAATTGCCGCACCACTACCGCCGCCTCCACCAATCCCTCGCCGCCGCCGGGGATGGAGTCCAACGCCGACAAGCTACGTGGTCTCCGCATCACCTCCTTGGATGAGGAAGACGACGAGCCCGAGCTGCCGCACCGACCCCCATCGGCCGCCGCCGCCACGGACTATGAGGACGAGGAGGAGGAGGAGGAAGAGGCGGAAGTGACGCTTGGTTTCTTGGAGAAGCCGAAACGTCCAGGCCTCCTCCTCCGCCACCTCTTCCCCAGCAAGGCCGGCGGTATCCCAGTGCGTGCGACAGTACACGATCGTATTAAACGCCACTTGTTAAATTTTGATGAACTCGTCCAGGTGCTGATGTGAGATTCGCGTGAATTTGTTCAGGCGTGGTTGGATCCTGTGAACTTGCCGTCAGGGAACTCCAGCTGCTGCGGCTTCTGCGGTGAGCCCCTGCAGTTCGTCCTCCAGGTGCTTGCTTTGTGTCTAGTATCAGCTGTAGTTGACTACTTGTTTGGAATTGGATTTCGACTTCGTCACAAATTGTATTGGAGCACCTGTAGATTTATGCGCCTATTGAGGACAACGCGGCAGCGTTTCACCGCACCTTGTTCATGTTCATGTGCCCGTCAATGGCGTGCTTACTCCGAGACCAACACGAACAGTGGAAGCACAAACAAGGCAATCCGGTGCCAGTCTTGTGACTATTGTGCTAATGTTTAGAGTAAAACTCGTAAACCTTTTGCTGTTCTGATTTTAACTACAGATTGCAGTGTGAAGGTCTTCCGGTGCCAGTTGCCTCGTAGTAATGCCTTTTACTCAAGTGAACCTCCAAAGCACAATGACTCTGACAAGCCACTATGTGCGGGAGGTAGTTTTCCTTTGTTTCTGTTGCATCGCACATTGGAGTTTTGTTCACACCGATGATGCCTTTTCTGTGCTTAATAAGTTTGAAAAGCTATATTTCCTTCATTATGTAATTATGCTAGGAGCGATATGTATTTCATATAGGGCTTATGAATTGTGAATTTATGGATCATTTCTTCAATGTGCTGAATTCTTGAATTTATCATCTTGGTTGTTATGCTGGTGCACAACCTTTTCTCCATATGTTAGCTACCTTGTTTTCTAAAGCCTTCTTTAGGTATCATTCGTTAATCTTTTACTTTCTACTTTTCTAGAAAATCATTGTACTATTGATGTGCTGACTGCTGACTGTTGAGAGTAAGATTGGCGTGGTTTGCTAGATGTTAGGTCAATTCACTTCTGTGCTGTGATTACAGTTATAGACAACAATTGTCGTCTTCCGGCTGTTGAATTTTTTATGTTAATAGACGGTCATATTTCATGTAAATTGTATTGATTTCTTTCAATTTCTTAACTATGGGTTGCCAGCTCCTGTCTGTCATTGGTGTGGTACATGGAAAGGCGATAAAATTTGTGGTAGCTGCAAGAAATCACGTTATTGTTCTGAGAAGCATCAGGTATTCCTGTGTCATTTTAACCCATCTTATTGGTCTCTTATCTCTATGCCCCTTTGGGCAGCAAAAAGCATATTTTTGATGAAATACTCTTTATCACTCTTTGCCAGGCACTTCATTGGCGCTCTGGTCATAAGAATGATTGCCTACAGATAATTAGTTCTTCTGAAGCTTCAAGTTCTGTTCAGCCAGCTGTAGGAAAAGGTGATTGTATTTGAAAGGCCTAGTGCTATTTAAGCTCATAACAGTTGCATTGTTTCGTATTTTTTTACAGTTTCCATCTATTTGCAGTTCCTGCTGTCACTTCTTGGCCAGAATATGAGATAGCAATTGACTACGAAGGTGCTTTTGGTTCTGATAGTTGTGATGAAAATAGCTCAAAGTCCTTGGTGATGCAAGGACATGGTAAACCAGATGATATGATGCAATCATGGATGGATCAGTTTGAGGTTTTCAGCCCTACACCCTCTCTTATATGTTTTGCTAATATATCATTCACTGTGTTTATTCACTGCTATTTTTATGTAGGCTGATGCTGACAACAAATGCTGGGCATCATTTCAAGAGCGGATCTCAAGAGCTCCAGAGCAAGTATTGAGGTGAGAGTGTATAACTTTCAAGAACTCTCTTTAATGTTTGGTGATGTATTCACTCCCATTTTGCCTGGTTCGGAAAATAGCAGTAGTGTTAATTTTGTTTCCATCATTTTGTAATTGAACTTATTTCAGATCCTTGCATACTTATTCTTAAAAAAAACTATGTTATAGGCCTATGAATAACTTGTCTAAATTGCGTAGGTACTGTCGAGAATCAAATGCAAAACCTCTGTGGGCGTTATCAGCTGGGTATCCATCAAATGCTGATATCCCATTATGTACCTACTGTAGGGGTCCACTGTGCTACGAATTTCTGGTCGGTCCATTTTTTTAAGAGACAAATTTGAATCTGAATATAGCTGTTATATCCAATATTCCACAGCCACACAAATAATAGACTCAAGAACCCTAGATTTTCCATGGTAACTGCCCATCATAGCAATTATAGCTAATATCTCACAAACAATAGACTGAAGAGCCCTAGTTTTTTCATGCCCAATATTTTGCTCATGTCTCTTTGCTATATAAAATGTTTGTCGGGCAGATACTCTGCATATCATCAGTCATCTCTACCATCAATTTTCAAAAACAGGACCCAAGAATTAATAATCACTAGCACCAGTGACTGTTAACCAGTTATGCTACTTGGCCAAGTTGTGGCAGGATTACTAGTTTTCTGCTCATATCTTCCTGCCAGTGACTGTGGCCGAGCAGGAATTCATACCCAGCTCAAAATAATGTTGTAAATGAAATTACTTCTGCAGCCTTTTGTTATGTGTAGTATTTCCTTTCAACCACCATCGGAGCAATGTTGAAATAATTGAAACAATGGAGAACTATGATGTGTCTGCTTATTCATTTAAGTCCCACCACCCCCAGCATGCTTATCATTACACTGCACCCATGCTCGCTCTCTCTCATGTTCTTACATATCTTTACACTGTATCTCCAGATAATGCCACAATTGCTTTTTTACTTTGGTGTGAGAAACGAACCAGACTCTCTTGATTGGGCAACAATTGTTGTGTACGCATGTCGAGGGTCATGTGATCAAAATGTTAGCTACAAGGAGGAATTTGCATGGGTTCAGTTATACCCTACAACAATATCAAGGCCGTAATAATGTTTACCTGTTCCATGGAGTAACCTTTGTCCTGTGCTGCAGGTTTGTAACTTCTCCATTTACTTTTCTGTCGTAGGCTAATATTGCAGTTTATTGCTAAAGTGTTCCTCAAGTCTGAATATATGGTTAATGCATGTGATCCGCTAATAAAAAAAAAGTTCACATGTTGATAACTTGATATTTTCTTATATTTGCTGAGGTATTGAGTAATTTCAGTAAATGCACCCATGAAGAGAGAATTTAGGAATACGATGTTCCATGCGGTGAGAACTTTCTGAGGCCCATTGATGCACCTATCGCCTGAACAACTGGAGTACCAATAGTTGTAGTAAAATTTAGAGACGCTTAAATCCATTGCTGTTGATTAGAGACTTCTGGTCTCTGTATTTGTGCTAATTACTGAAATTTCACCACTCGTTTGGTTATCATATAGGTCTGCAATGAATGGGCATGTTGCTTTGGAAAACAACTTATTTAAAAAGAAATATTTTATGAATCTATTCGCATGTGACACTTCGTTTTTAGGTGATGGCTCTGTTGGTCCCTATGCCTAGCAAAAATTTTGGGTAGGCTCTTTTATGTGGGCGCAAAATATTACATGCAGTAGGAATGTAGGATGTAGCCTGTGGTTGCGAATCTGCACTATGTTAAAAAGATAATGCCTTCTAATAACCTATACTATTTTTTCTCTTGTTTTCCAGGCAAGATAGATTTGTTTTTGCTACCCGAGATCTTATAATGGACAGTGGCTTCGATGTTTCCAGGTCAATTGGCCGTGCAATGTTGGGCAGTATAGGGCAGTGGTCCCAATACTTGGTGCTCGCTACATTGGCTTTGGTCTATTTAGCCTCTAGGGCCCATTTAGGCCATTTGATGACAAATAGTTGCATTCCTTGTGGTCACCACCATAGTCGGTTTAGTATGTATTTATTTCGTTAAGTATTTTTTGTTTATTTTTATATAAAAATATCCTTAACCTAATTTTGCTTGTATGTTCGAATTGGAGACCTAATTTTGCTTGTATGTTGGAATTGGAAAATCCAATGTTTCACTTTTCTTCATTTATTAATATCCATTGTTTGCGTCCAGTGTTGGCCTGTTATGCTCATATACATGTAAACAGTCTCGACATTGTCTTTTTTGTCAGTTGGAATTTTGGTGCGTAAGTTTATTTGTTTTATAGGAATTCATTTCACTGACCATGGTATGTTAGTCGTCTTCGTCTTAATTGATTCATGCAATGAAGACTTTCTGCCTTGCGTACCATCACACGAGCTCGTTGAATTGTTGCTGAATATCTTCAAGACAAGCTACATCCAATTCCCATGCGGAACTAGAAAACTTTTACCGGGTTGAGGGTGTATATTTCGCATGATTGACTCTATAGTATTATATAATGGTTTGGTGACATTGTATGTCTAATACATATATATTTAAAATTTGTTAAAAAATACAATACAAATAGTTCTTAGCTCTTATAAATCTCAACCACTAAATCAAAATCAATTCAATAAATAAATTTAGCACATTGCAGATATTATCTCCCGTTGTTTTTAAAATTATAGAGATACCGTTGCATACGGTACCCTACCTAGATCCGCCGATGCCTGTGAGCTATTATATCCTTTTACAATTGGTGATGCCATTTACAACGCTGCCCTTTATTTTTTTTTCCCTACCATCACCTTGTTTTGGTTAGTAGCTTCATGGTTGCACACGTCTTTCCTTGTTCGACCGCTTCGGTATTAGTCTATAGAGGCGTCGCTCGCACGAGACGGTTGTTGTGCATGGCAGGGTCAGGTTCGCCAGCCCACTGAAACGAAACAGCATGGCGACGTGCAGCCTTCTCTGGAAAGAGAAAACGAAAGCGCAACACCCGATGCGCCAAACCGCCGTCTCGTCGTCCGTAGGAAGCGATCCAGAAGTCCTAAAGTATCATATCGACGTGCCCATGTTTGCCGATTCCACGGACGGCGAGCTAAAACTTAAAAGGCTCCATAATCTGTGCTGCTTTAGGGGCGCCATGATACGACGCACCCAAGCGAACACATTTGGCGAGCAGGCAAAGCACGGAAAGTATCGATCAGCTGGGAAAGATACGAGAGGCACCGATCCACTGGACGCTTGCCTTTTCTTTGTTTTTCTTTGTTCTCACTCTCGACCATTCTATGTTCTGGTTCTGTGGCGTGGTCCAGCAAGAGGCCGGCCAAAGGAGATAAAACTTGGCTTAGATACGTGCGAGTGTCTGGGCGGCACTGGCCCCCTTCTGTTGACGACGACCTGTACTGGACGCTTACAATAATCCGCCACTAATCGAAAGGTCCATGGAGACCAATGCCGAAGGAGAATCATCTCAGAGGCAGATCGGATCTGCGTTTACTGAATAGAAGACCAATGCAATATGCAGAATTGCAGATGTGTCTCCATGATATTCAGCCACTCACACCTATCCAAGTTAAAAGGCATAACAATCAGTGGACTTATCGTGTCAATTCTGGCCATCACGTTAAGATAATCGAAGGACAGGGGAAAGCTCCTCGACCGACAGGCCCAGCTCTAAAGCTACGTGGCAAGTCTACCTAGTGTACCAATGACGAGTGCAGGGGCGGAGCTACAGGGTGGTCCCGGTGGGCCACGGACCACCCTGGCCCAGACGCCCAGCCCATTAGTGATTAGCCTTTAGGTATTTTTGTAGGAAAAAAATCTTAGTACCTGGCTCCTCGACCTTCGATTTGGGCGCCACTGGCGATTCTCCTATCTGCTGGCCAGGCGATTCTCCTGCGATCGGAGTCTCCGGAGCAGGCAATGATGGAAGGCCAAAGGCGGTGGGTCTGAGCGTCTCTGTGCAGCTCTGGGGTGACGACCACACAAGTACACAACCCCGGCAAGGTATTTCTATAGGATGAGGAGGGGTTTGCAACGAACGCAGATAGGGCCATTTGTTCCATACTGAAATTCATATTCTTGCACATAACAAGGTTGTGCACTTGACACTTGTGATTTGCATAAGATATTTAAGTCAATTCAGATTGGAAGGATGATATCTCAAATCTTAAATGAATGAATTATGGAAATTGTAATCTCCAGCCAATCTGGATAGTTGGCTCTCATGTCTGGCTTCATGAAAATTTTCTTCCCCAAATTTCTGTGTGTCTGTGTGATTCCTTCAAGTTCACTGAAGCACATAGACTGTCAGGGATTAAAAAGGTTTTGGTGTAACCGGACTAAAGAACTATTTTGGATGTCATCTAAAATGAAGTCAAAACTAAGAGATACTCATCAGAAAAGGAGTACAACGAAACGAAATCAAGAGAAATGATCGTGGACAAAACTAAGAGATACTCATCAGAAAAGGAGTACAACGAAACGAAATCAAGGAGTCAAATCTTTCTGTTCTGTAATTTAAAATTAGACGTTGTGTACTGAATTGTTTTTCTAGTTTAAAATTATGTTCTGAATCAAATTTGATAATGTCATGAAAGCACTTGAAAGTGGTGTACTAGAATCTGGAAGTGGGTTAAATCAAGAGATGGGGTTGCCTAGGCCTGGTGAGACTCGTTGGGGCTCTCATTATAAAACTGTGGTCAACATGATTGCTATGTATCCTGCAATCCGTGATGTACTCATAGCTCTTGGAGAAGATACTTCACAAAGGGGTGAATGGCCAAAAATACATACCATGGTTGGAGTGCTTGAGGTCATTTGACTTTATTTTCAGTGCTCATTTGATGCTTGTTATTCTTGGATATACAAATGATTTGTCTGAGTGTTTGCAAAGAAGAGATCAAGATATTCTTAATGCAATGTCACTTGTTAGTGTGGCAAAGAGTAGAATTCAACAATTGAGGTCAGATGGTTGGGTTTCATTCCTTCAAAGGGTCACTCTATTTTGCAACAAATATGGTGTCCACGTTCCTGCAATGCAAGAGAATTATGTGCCTTATGGAAGATCAGCACGTTTTGCTCGAAACCAAACAAATGATGATCACTTTAGAAGAGAAGTATATATTGGAGTCATTGATCAAATTAGCCAAGAGCTTAATAATCGGTTTGATGAGGTAAATATGGAGTTGCTTTCTTGTATGGCTGCCTTGAGTCCAGTTGATTCATTTGCTTCTTTTGATGCAAGTAAGGTACGTAGACTTGCTGAATTTTACCCCAATGAAATTAAAGGCTCTGACTTGCTAAGACTTGAATTGCAACTCGGTAACTATATTGATGACATGAGAAACAATGATATGTTCAAAGGCCTAAACAACCTTGTTGACCTCTCGTTAGACTTGTTGAAACAAAGAGGATAAGGTTTATCATTGGGTGTACTTCCTTCTCAAACCTGGTATTGCTTCTCTAGGTGGCAGCAACAAGTGTTGAAAGAGTATTTTCTGCAATGACCTTTGTCAAAAATAAATTGAGAAATAAAATGGGGGATAGTCTTTTGGATGATTGTCTTGTCACTTTTGTTGAGCGAGAAATTTTCTTACAAGTGAAGATGATATTATCAACACTTTCATGGCCATAGGTCTGACAAAAAAAACTAGCAGTGTATTCTTCTTAAACTATCATTATAGGTATGTAAGCTACAGATTTAATACCTTTTATTTTAAGATGCTAGATGGTTGTTAAAGCTTTTATTTAATCATATTGTGTTTGGTATTTTTTATTTAAATGTTGGTATCTTTGACTTATATTGTTAAAAAAGTTAAAATTTGAATGGCCATGTTAAAATTCTAGCTTACGCCACTGGACGAGTGGGACCACAATGGTGTCTTGTCCCACGCGGCAGAGGAGAAAGTAAACAGGCCGGAGCATGGGAGATGACCTCCGATGGGGACGCGGATTTAAACGTTGGAAAAAAGTCACCGCGCCTTGTGTAGGTTGCAAAATCTCCTCACGACGTCGCAGGCTACAACAGTACAGCTGGCCGCCACCGCCTGTGCTGCATAGTGATGGCAGTGGCACTCCCCGTTATGACAGCGGTTGTTGACGTCAAATTCATCCCTTACATAGTCTTATGAATTTTATATATATAGGCAACGTATCCTATGCATATAGACCCTTCCGTGTATACACCGTGCACACCAACTAAAAAAATTCGTGAAAAATTATGAAAAAAATTGTAGATATACTTCATAGATTACTCTACCTATGTATGAAGTTTCAAAATCAAATTCATTATATATCAAAAGTTACAAAAAAAGAGAAAATTCTGACAGGTTTTAAGACTTAAAACTTGTCAAAATTCTCTTTTTTGTAACTCTGGATATATAATGAATTTGAATCTACAAATTTATACATAGGTAGAGTAATCTATAAAGTACATCTACAATTTTTTCATAATTTTTCATGACTTTTTTTAGTTGGTGTGCACGTGTGTGTCTATGAAGAATCTGTGTGACATCTGATATATATATATATTGAATATGTAGTGCAAACCATCTTTACGGTGAAAACTCCGTGAAAACCACCTGTAAAAGTTTTGAAAAATTCTTAAAAATTACCATATGTAGGGAGGGTGAGCTTCTACAATCCTGCAAAATTTGAAAATAAAACTCAATCGTGTTTGGAAGATATGAAAAAATAAACAGGAAAATGAATAGTGCCAAACAGTGAAAATTTACTATTTATGCTGAATTTGTCTTTTTCATATCTTTCAAATGCGATTGAGTTTCATCTTCAAATTTTGCAAGATTGTAGAAGCTCATCTTCCGTACATATGGTAATTTTTTGAGAATTTTTCAAAACTTTTATGGGTGATTTTCACGGAGTTTTCACCGTAATAGTGGTTTACACCAAATATGCCCCCTATATATATAGCTCTCTTGCATGTGCAATTATAAAATTGATCATCTCTCTAGCACCTTCTGCGCTCGATGAGCTCAGAAGCTCATCGGCCCTGCGGCAGCTCGTGCGAGCTCGAGAGCAAGAGCTTTCGTGTTTGCTCCCGTGTCCGCCCACGCCCACGTTAGCGGGCACTCCCGTACTTTTCGGGCACATAAGGGGACATGTATCATCTTGCTGCACCTTTCGCGATGGGATGAAGCTATTTTTGTAAAAAAAATACATTAGGGGGCTATATATAAAAAAACGATGTTCAAGGAGCTAGGTATTCACACTGTTCTCAGATCTGCCCTTCCTGTGGTTCTCCGTCACAAACACGGTTTTACAACAGCACTGAAACATCACTCTACTACAATCCTTTGGAGTTTACTTTCTTACTTAGATAATTCCTTTGATGTTGATACTAAGTTAATTTCACTACAGTACTATGTAATATAGATTAAAATAAGAGTAGACTAGGATGTTGTAAGTTCATTGGTGGCGCCAAAATACCATGAATATCGCATTTGATCTCTAGTGCAGCAGTGTTGCAAATACATATGAAACATACATTGTAACTTATAAGCCTGTAGTGGATTCGATGGGAACGATTTTGATTGTTACTGGAGGCATGTAAACATATCAACAGATACGAAATTGTTGAACAATTGTATAAGAAGTTGTTGAGCTTCCCTTTTTTTCCATTTTGCATGGGCTAGGATAACTTGCATGAAAAATTCAAGTGCACATGACGAAAGATCCAAAATATACTTGACACATACTGATAATTACTTTTTATATCTCTATGGTATATAATAAAAATATTGTACACCTAGGAAAGCAACACATGTACATCATCGCGTCTTTTAACATGAAGCTGTTGCAGGCTTGTGGCACATACTATATTTTAATTTTTTTTTCAATATTAACATGTATGTGATTTTGAGAACTGAGCTAAGCTCCGTCGGCAAAAAGCAGGGCTCCTCCTGTCTAGATCAAATTATAGAATTCACTCGAGTGCTTACTCCCATCTAAAGTGAATGCTAGAATTATAGCTATTTTTTTTCTAAAAATAAAACATGGCCGTGGTTTATATTTTGTGTACATAACCGTAACTCCCTATGAATGAGGCCGAGCATTGGCTCGGTTGGCGAGAGCGCTAGGTCGAATGTTGTTCATCTGTGTTCGAGCGTCGCTCGATCCGGACGCTCGCGAAACCGAGTGAGCGCGTGTATGTATAGGTGTGTATAGGTGCGTGTTTGTAGCTCGGCTGTTGTTCCTTCTTTAATAAATTATTAGAACTCTTGGTTTTTTTAAAAATAAAATAAAATAACACCGCACAGATATCCCAAGCTCAAGAGTCTAAACCCGACTACCCGACACACAACAACCTCTAAGAGTATGAACAGTAGAATAGACGATGTTTATTTATAATACAACTACATATCATCTAGAGACAACACTAAAGACAACCTGTACAATTGATTGTCTATATAATTGTATGTAACAGCCTCCCATACAATCAATTAATAGATGTTTGTATAATAGTACGCATAATATAAATCCATCTTTAAAGCTGTTTGTTAAATAATAGACAATATTTCTCTCTCTCCTATACATCAATAAGGCTATTTACAGTGCATTGTATTTTGTCACAATATCCAAAACTGCCATGTCATATGATATTATAGAAGATACAACTATCCCAATGCATGGTATTATGGATTGTTTCTTAGTCCCCACAAGATAATTAAATTCTAGATGTGTATGAGAGTATGAATTGCAGGCCACTTAGATGATTCAAGTTTCAATGTCTATGATTTCGTGCCCAAGTGGTATCTTCCTCAAGATACAGCTTTCTTCTCTCCCCTCTTAACTCTCTTGTCACATCATCAAAAATGTTTATGTGGTATGCATTAAATGGGTATATTACCATGTACTGAAAATAGCCTAAAAATCACGTAGATTTACACACAGTTGACATAGACAATACATGCCCTAAACCCGGTCTCAGCCCCACCGCCAACACGGTAAACAACCGATTAACCGAGCAAACCAAGATTATATTACCACCCAAAACCTTACCGAACAGATTACCCACTCCCACTGAGAACACGGGGCACCCCAATCCCACATTCTCCCGACCCCACCCGCCATAGAAACCCATCGTCCCACACGCCCTTCAAATCAAACCTGGAGGATTAAATTAAGCAGCCAGTTAAGTAAACTACTCATATTAAAAAGGAGTAGAAGCATCGAATCTCGCATCCATCCGCGTCCGTCCTGCCGTTCCCCCTGTTAGGAAACCTCGCTACCGGGTGTAGTCCGGGGTTTCCCGACAGATCGAAGAAACAACTAACAATGAGACAGAGTATACGGAGGACAGAATTCTTTATTACTTTCTCTCACGTGTATCTACAATGGGGGACCCCCTCTCTATTTATAGCCTCCGAACTAGAGTTTGGTGATGGATACAAGCAGACGCCGTGGGCCGCTTCGGTTTCTTAACACTCCCCCTTGGCCCTCTGCCGCGAGATGCATATGCCTCATCAAAACTCCAGAAAAACCCAGTAGGAAAAAATACTTGGAGAAAGAGTACATAGCATACGCTTATTGTGTTGCACGAATTGTCTCATTAAAAACCTTATGTGAGAAACTTCCGTGAAAACTCACTAAGGAAAAAAGAGTACAATTCACCCAAACTTCAATGTTAATCTTCAAGATCACGTTGGGTACTCAAACTTCAAGTTCAAGATTTTATGTAGGAGTATGTGAAATATCTCCCCCTGAAATCTGCACTTCTCTAAGTCTCATCATCCCAATTCCTTTAACGCACCTTTCAAAAGTAGATGATGGGAGTGACTTAGTGAATAAATCTGCGAGAATTTCACATGACTTAGTATGCAGTACTTTAATCTCGTTAATCTTATGCAATTCATGAGCATAGAAAAACTTGGGGTTGATATGCTTCGTGAGATTGCTTTTCACATATCCATTTGCACTTGAGCAACACAAGTCGCATTGTCTTCATAAATTATAGTGGGGTTTGCTCAATGTTCGAGCCACATGACTTCGGATGTGGTGAACCATTCTTGAAGCCATGCACATTCACGGAGGCTTCATACAAGGCAATGATTTCCGAGTGGTTTGTCGACGTCGAGACAAGAGTCTGCTTAGACGACTTCGAGCTACCGCTGTTCCTCCACAAAGAAAAACATATCCCGTTTGGGACTTTCCGATATCTTGGTCGATAGGTACCAAATCGGCATAACCAACCAAGCTTAGTTCATTCATATTTCTATAGAATAGGCCGAGGTCCTTGCTTCCTTGAAGGTAGCGGAAGATGTCCTTAACCCCTTTCCAATGCCTTTTGGTGGGTTCTGCGCTGTACATGCACAGCTAGCAAGTTCACGGCGAATGCAATGTCTCGGCACGGTGCTATTTGCAAGGTACATGAGCGCTCAATTGCACTCAGATATGGGAATTCGCTCCGTGACTTCCTCCCCTCTTCTCTAGGCCTATATGGATCTTGGTGCTCGCTTGGAGTGACCTTGACCATTGGGGTTTTCGCAGGATATGACTTTTCAAAGCCAAATCTTTCCAACACTTTACGTGTGTAGGGTGATTGATGTACCAAGATTCCTCCTTGGACATGTTCAAGCCGCAAGCCTAATGAGAACTTAGTTTTACCCAAGTCTTTCATTTCAAACTCGGACTTCAAGTATGAGCATGCTTCTTCAATTTCTCCATCCGTTCCAATGATATTCAAGTCATCTACATAGACGGAGATTATCTGAGAATCCGTTAGGGATCGTTGTATAAATACACATGGACAATCTTCATTTGTTAGTGTAGCCTTTCTTGCAAAGAAAGTCACTCAGCGATTGTACCACATTCTTCTGTTGCTTTAGCCCATACAGTGATTTCTCCAATTTCACACTGTACAGGTTTCTGTTTGCTCTATCTTGATTCGGGATAGGAATGCCTTCCCACTTTCATGTATATCTCCGAATCCAGATTTCCATACAAATATCTTTGTGACAACATCCATTAGCTTCATTTTCAACTTCAAGTTGATCGCCATTGAGATCAAATATCTAAAGGTTATTCCTCCCATGACCGGAGAATAGGTTTCTTCATAATCAACCCGGGCGTTGAGTGAAACCTTGCGCAACAAGCCTTGCTTTGTACCTTACAACCGTTGTTTTCATTCCTTTTAGAACAAAAACCCATTTGTGACCTCACGGGTTTATATGGGGAGGCGTGCATATTGGCCCAAACACCTCTCTTTTTTTCAGAGAGACTAACTCTGTGGTGATTGCCTTCTTCCAATCTTCCCAATCTAGCCTTTTCTTGCACTCTGCGAGAGATGTAGGCTCGGGATCATGATCAATGATCGAGGCGATCTTCTTTGCAAAGTATGCATCGACATTGGCTGTTGCTCTATTCAGGGATTCTCCTGTTATTACAAAATTTATGGCCATTTCGTCATGGGGTGCTTCATGCACTTCTACTTGCTCTTCAATGCTATTTCCCATCACAGGGGCAAGTTCCTTTAGCTTTTTATCGCCCATGTGTGCACACATATTGTTTCTGGCGGCTTCCTGCAATGGAAGATTCAAATCTGGAATTGCCTTTTCCATAGGCTTCTTTCTAGCGCCAGGTCTCAACTGGCTCCCCTTCTTTCTTTGGGGCATTTTTGTGATTGGCTGTGGTAAGTCCTCTTGCCCAGTTTTCTCCAGACATCTCCGGGTACTTTGGGTTTGAGAAGCCAGATTTCCTGTCCTTTTCCTTTGAGGCCTCTGAACAGGATGAGGGATACCTTCTGATTTCTTTGGTATTTCCACCCTCTCGGTGCATTTCTTGCGGGTACATGCGACTTAATCACGCCTTCGGATCACAAAAATGATCAGCGGTTCATTCGCTAAGTTTTGCAAATCAATTATCTTCGGACTTCTTGATTTGCTTCATTAGTCTTGTGGTCATCTTGCGAGGATTCGATGGAATGCCATATGGTTTCCGGCATTTTTCATCCAAAGGTTGATTCCTCCCCTAATGACGGAAACGGTCCTCGTCAAAGATCTGATCGGCCGGGTCAGTATGCAAGTCTCGATCATGGGTTCCAAATACGATTATGGATGTACTTTCATAACCAACGATATCCCAGACTTGCGGAGAGGGCCCATTGCAGTCCGCTGTGGGGGCGGTATAGGTACATATACCAAGCATCCAAACTTTCTGAGATGGGAAATCTTCGGGATGACCCTTGCACTAGTTGCATAGGTGAATGGATGTTGTAGGCCGATGGTCTAAAATTAATGAGAGCTGCTGCGTGCAAGATCGCGTGTCCCAACAGTGTTGGGCAAGTTACAACTCTGCAAGAGCGGTCTGGCAATGAATTTGATCCTCTTTATTAGTGCTTGGCTAGTCCATTTTGCGTATGGACATGCGGTACAGAGTGCTCAACCTTTATTCCTGTTGCTGTGCAATAATCATCAAATGCCTTTGAAGTAAATTCGCCGGCATTGTCCATTCGAATGGACTTCACACGATGATCAGGAAATGCATTCTTGATTCTGATGATCTGCGAGATCAGTTTTGCAAATGCATGATTTCTGGTTGACAGCAAGCATACGTGCGACCATTTCGAGGAAGCATCTATGAGCACCATGAAATACCGAAACGGCCCTGACAAGGGTTGAATCGGGCCGCAAATATCCCCTTGGATACGTTCCAGGAATGCAGGGATTTCACTTTGCACTTTCATAATAGAGGGTCTAGTTATTAATTTCCCGGTGGCACATGCAGGGCACACGAAATCTTCATGATTCGGGAAATTCTTAACATTAATGCCATGACCGTGAGTTGTTCACTATATTTCTCATCATTCTAAGACCAGGATGGCCTAATCTACAATGCCACAAAGAAAATAATTCAGAGCTTCTAAAGACAGTCTTCAAAGAAGTATACACTTCGGGTGCATGAATTTTCGTGTAGTACAACCCAGATTCATATGAGGACATTTTTCTAGTATCATTTTTCCACATACTGCGTGCTTCACAATGCACAAGTATTCTTTGCCATTTTCTTCATTGGTTTCTCGTGAAACTCATTGGCGCGATGTCTTTGAAACTTAAGAGAGTCTTGCGTTGATTCGAGGTACAAAGGGCTTCTTTAATTACCAAAGTTGTACCCATTGGCGTTATAATTGTGGCTCTTCCGAACCTATTATACAAGAATCGCTTCTGCGATTGTAGTAATTTTTCGGTGTTCTTCGTGATCGATGGAAGTATTTAGACTCTCTTAGAATAGTATTTGTTGTGCCACTTGTCAACAATACATATCTCCTCCATTTGGGCGCTACGATTTCTAGATAAAAGAAATATAATTCTAATCAGACAGTAGCAAAATAATTCAAGTATTTCTTGCAAGTAAAGAATACTGGAATAAAATAAACTTCTTATTCATTCATGAGAAAAATGCATGCTCTTCGAGAGCTTACAAATCATTATTCAAAATGCACTAAATAACCATAAAAGAAATACTAATAATGCAATTAATACATTAAACGGAATCTGTAAAGAATGCATTGACTTCTGCTTCTATGTCATTAATAGAGGTTTTCTCTTCATTTGCCAAAATTTTGGCTGCGACATCGATGTCCGGGGAAGACTGTGAGACAAGTGGGGTGTCCATGTCCATGGCATCATCGCCGCTTCCTTGGCGAAATGTGCTTCTGCTGGTGCATTGCCTTTGGCCTTCTTCTTGGCCTAATATGCGTTGATCACTTCCTTAGATTCTCGACATATCTTCGACCAATGTCCCCAAGTGCCACACCTAAAGCACGTCTGGTCCTGCTGTCCATATGGCTTAGCGTGTGACTTCCCATTGTCATCCTGCTTCACTTGGGCTTTGGGCTTTCTCTTGGCTTGATATTGCTTTTTCCCACCTTTGCCCTTCTTCATGTGTATGGGCTTTTTCACCTTATAGCTATTGGCGTTGACTTCAGTGCCAATGCCCCTTCCAGGTGGCTGCGAGACAAAGTTCTTGCGTAGAACATCGTCCTGTGATTCCGCAACTTGCATAACGTCAATCAGTTCGCTATACTCCTTGTATCGTCTGACGATAAATTGCGGGCACTCTGGATAGTATTAGGGTGAAAAGTGGAGAGAGTCTTTTCAATCTTCTCTTAAATCGGTGATCTTCTTGCCACATAGAAAGATTGGTACAAATTGCGTGCAAGGCGAAATTGTACTCACCATCGTCTTGTAGTCTGCAAACCTCGAAGTAACCCAATCTTGTTGTGCTTGGGGCAAGATGGTGTACTTGAGCTTCTCGAACCGCTTCAAGTGCAGTCCAAAGCTCAAGTGCACTCTCCTCGACCATGTATTCATTCTTGATGTGGTTGAGAGGTGGTGCCTAAGGAAGTCGCGAGCTTGATCATTCCGCTTTCGGCGAGGTTGTGCATCCTTCGAGGATCCTAGGCGATGGCGGCGAGCTTCTTGCCCCAGGGCGATCTTCACGTCGGATGCCCAAGTGAGATAGTTCGACCATGCGGGCCGTTCTTCAAACTCACGGTTCACGATGCGGACATCCGCATATTCTGATTCCATCATTAGATTCTCGCGTGTAATCGATAAAAGTGATTGCAAAATTTATAAAATGCAGGAAATAAATTCCATGAATTCTCAGTGAATAGTAATAATGTTCCAAGATTATTCCGGTTGGAATCATGCATGTAGTTCAATTCTAGCAACAATGCAGAACCAGAAATTGTAGTAGTATGCTGAATATGACAATGGTGAAGCACAAACGTCGTAACATGTTGTTATTGTGTATGCATTCATGTCTCCATTGAATAGTAATAAATACAATATTCATGCGTGAGAGGCGAGACAATGGACTTCAAGTCCGATCGGTTGATTTGCTGTCAAAACCGAAGGAAAATAAATTGCGGTCGAAACCGAAGGAACACAAACAGCAATGAAACAACAACAAAAAATCCCGAGGGCAAGAGAGTAATTTCCCCTTCTTTCTTGTCTGGCTGCACCGGACTTCAAACAAAAATTCTCGATCATTTTCTCTGGACTCCGAGTCCATCGCTCCATCGCTTTCACGCGTGCGCACAACGGAGCGATTTCGGCCATGGCGGCGGCGCGCAACGGGGAAGCAGTGACTCGGGACCAAGGCCAAGGCGCGCAACGGCGGCTGCTAGGGCCGAGGTGGGCCGAGACGGCGCCGAGGCGGCTCGCGCTGCGGGCGCTGAAGACAAGGCGGCAGCCTTCAATGGCGGCGCGGGTCTGCGAACCGGGCTTCAAGCCGGGCGGCTGCGCTTCAAGGCCGGAGGAGGTGAGCCAGCGGCGACGCGCACTTCAAGGCGGCGATCGGACGGCTTCGGGCGTCTGCGACCGGCGGCGGCGCGCTCTTCGAGGCGCGATCGGACGGCTTCGGCAGTACCTTCATGGTGGCCAGTGGCCGGCGTGCTTCGAGCACGTTGGTGCCGTATTTTTCATGTGTGTAATATAGTAAAACAGTACTAGCTTCTTGCTATATGTTCTGTAAAGAAAGAAAAGAAAAACATTGCAAGACGCAGCTTCGTGCCACGTAGATGCATACGTAGGATTCTTCCTACCTCTCACCTTTTCAATTCTACGGCGGTAGAGGCTCGTGCTGATAACGTGTTAGGAAACCTCGCTACCGGGTGTAGTCCGGGGTTTCCCGACAGATCGAAGAAACAACGAACAATGAGACAGAGTATCGGAGGATGAAATTCTTTATTACTTTCTCACGTGTATCTACAATGGGGACCCTCTCTATTTATAGCCTCCGAACTAGAGTTTGGTGATGGGCCAAGCAGACGCCGTGGGCCGCTTCGGTTTCTTAACCCCACCGCTTCTTCCTTCTTCCTTCTTCCTCCCAAGCGACATCCATGCGGATCGATTCGATTCGATTCCGAGCCTCTCCAGATTTCCACCCCAATTTCGCCTCCGGGTCGATCGCTACACGCCCAGCATACCAACGAATCCGCTCCCGAGGAGGCGCCTAACGTGGCGCCGCACCTTACTAATTCCCCTTCCGCCTCGCACTTCAAAACATCCTGCTCCTCCTCTTCTTCTCCGTCCACTCCCGATGCCGCATTGGTCGCCACCGCCGAGGTTTTTCGAGTGATTTATTTTCCTGCATTTTGTATCTGGTTTGATTTGGGTTAGTTGCGAGGAGCTTGTGTCATATCTGTAAACAATGATCGTCGAGGCGTGAGATCGAAGTCCCTTTGCTACTGAACAATCGGGCGTGAGGTAGATAGCAATCACAGGAAGAAATGCAAACGCAAAACGAGAGAAGCCACGAAGAAAGGGGAAAGAAGAGAGAGGAGTTGAAGATAAGTTCTGTATATCTTTTCTTGTCTTTTCCGTTCTGTTACCATGGCTTTTATACTTGACCGCATCAACAGATTTATCTCACGATCTTTGTACTAAGTTCTGAAAAGAAATGCTCTGATAGAATTCATAAAACACTTGTGTTGTCCAATGGCCGTCCGATTAAATCCTTCGTTAATCTCCGACTCCATTAGCCTTCCTGAAGTCGCTGAAGCTTTGCTTGGGGTGCCGACTTCTTCGATTCAGTAATGTCACTTGACGATCTGTGACAATACCCCTCCTGCAGATGTTGCTTGCCCCAAGCAACCGCCGAAGAAATTTATCTGCAAAACATTCAAATCTTCCCGGTAGCAAATTCCTCGGTATGCTGGGACCATTTAATTAATGCTTGAACCTGGCTGAGTTCCTTTTTGACAAGGCGCCTGTCCAGAATCTTTTCTGGTTCTGTTGGAAGAGTGTCCAACTGCAAAGTCTTCGGTAGCTCAGAAAAAACAGGTGCATAATTGGGATGAAATGATTTCAACCGAGAAACATGAAAAAGCTGGGTGGACTTGACTCCTTGCGGCAGATCCAGCTTGTAAGCTACCTGTTCGATCTTCTCCTTAATGACAAATGGTCCATAAAATTTATAAGCTAATTTGGGACACGGTCTGTTTTCTACCGTTGATTGGGTGTAAGATTGCAACTTCATAATAACTCCCATAATTCCGGGATCCCAATGCACATAAAACCAAATTGCAAGTATTCTAATGTGGCGCTTCTGTTCTTCAATGGAGTCAAACTTCTGAAGACCATGGTTCTTCAATCGACAAGCCTCTTCATCAAACCCATGATTGAGCTTAAAGGTAGCAGCCTCCCGCATGAACACATCTAACTTGTTATTCCTCTGTCATGGCATTCTTCCACCCTTGAATAGCATAATAAAAAATTTTACTGTCATCCTGATCAACCTCAAAAGCTTTCTTCAGCTGCAAAAGTTGACTGATATCGTCCTTCTGAAAATGAATCTCCACGGAGTCCCCAGAAGTAATTGACTTCTTCTTCAGTAGAAGTTCTTCCACTCTAGAGCACAAACGGACTTCAGTAAGTGCTTCTTTTAAGGCCTCGATATTGGCAGCAGCAATATTCTCTGATGCTTTATATTGATCTTCAGTTGATTGAGATCGTAATTTCTTCTTCTCATCTAGGTTTCTCCACAACTCAAAGGTTTCAGCATCTATCCTCATAATGTCAGCATTTCTCTTTTGTCCTGAAAGGACACTCTGGGTATATTCAAGCAGCTCTTCACGCTTCACCAGGACTTCATCTCTGTAATTCGAAAATAACTTGGCTAAGTCTTGTACATTTTTCATGATTGCCTCGTTGACTTCTGTCCCTCCAGTAAGACACAGGCCAAAAATTTCCAAAAGAAGTGAAACTTCTTCCTCAGAAGGAGCTTCAAGAATCATGGACAGTGTAATACCTTCAAGTGCTTTGCTGTACAGGAATACATCACGGAAATTCATAGGTGCTCCTTCAATATCAGCATCATAAACACAAAGCCAATGGTGGTTTTAAAGTATTCAAGTCACCAGAAGAATCATGATCTTCAGAATCCTTCAAATCGGAACCAGCAAATTCAGCCTCAATGTCCTGTAATGCTCCCAACCAACGTTTTAACAATTCAAATCTTTTACCCCCATGGCATGAAACTGCTGTCTCTTCCACACGGACTACTGTTTTCTTGAAACTTTTGTAGGTCTGAGCACCCATGCGGTCGTGGAGGATGTCGGTGTCATTAACACATTCCATTTTTAGAGCACCCTGTTCGAGTTGCTCATCATCAGAAATCTCATTTCCAATAGATGTTTCCTGATCCCTGGCTTTCAATTCGCTGTCTTCCTTAGATGGATCAGATACACACAAAGTGTACTCCTCATCCCACACCACGTCCTGGTTAGGCCATTCGTCGATCACCTCGTCGGTGTGCTCCTTGTTGCTTCCAAAATCTCGGCGATTCCTTCTTCTTCTGGTGATATTTGGATAGGTTCACTTTGTTCAAATCATCCCGAACTAATGAGATCGTACCAAACCCAAAGAATTTGGGGCACCGCCGTTGGAATTATCTGCCTCGCCCCATTTCGGGCATGGGTGTGGTCGTAACACGACTCATTTTCATGAATTGCTCCACCTCGCTTTTCGCTCTCACTTGATTCAGAGGTGCCATCTCCACAGTTCATCGCAGCGGCGTTCTCCTCCTTTCGCTTCTTCGATTCAATTCTGCCGCAGCAGCTCTGTGGCATCCGCGAACCCTCTCCTTCTTTGTCGCGTCATGGCGGCGAGGCCCATGGTCCGGATCTTGGCGAGGTCCTCGATTCTTTGCTAAGGCGAAGTCCCTTCTTCATCTCTGTTGAACTCCACGGCTTTCCCCACGTTCATCGCGCACCGTCTGAGCGGTCACCTCCATCTACGACCAAAATTTGCCGACGCAAGCGGAACTCTTCATACCACTCCGACGGGCACTGTTCATCGCGCCCATGCCGCTCCCCGCCGAGCCACCACTAACACCAGCGCCTCCACCCCGGATGCGGCGACTCAGTTCTCCGTTGGCGGCGGGGCGGGATCGATCGGGGATCTCCTCGGCGAGAAAACGCGTTCCATGCGAAATCCGCCGTAGCGTGGCTCATGCCGTCTGGTCGTGAGCTTTGATACCAATTTGTCATATCCGTGGCTAAACAATGATCACGAGGCGTGAGATCGAAGTCCCTTTGCTACCGAACAATCGGGCGTGAGGTAGATAGCAATCACAGGAAGAAATGCAAGCGCAAGAACAGAGAAGCCACGAAGAAAGGGAAAGAACATAGAGGAGTTGAAGATAAGTTCTGTATATCTTTTCTTGTCTTTTCCGTTCTATTACCATGGCTTTTATACTCGACCGCATCAACAGATTTATCTCACCCGATCTTTGTACTAAGTTACGAAAAGAAATGCTACAGTAAATTCAGTAAACACTGTGTTGTCCAATGGCCGTCCGATTAAATCCTTCGTTAATCTCCGCACTCCATTAACCTTCCTGAAGTCGCTGAAGCTTTGCTTGGGGTGCCGACTTCTTCAGTTCAGTAATGTCACTTGACGATCTGTGACAGCTTGCTTGATCGGAGGGGGCGGGAGAAGGGATCAGGAAAATGTGGGTTGCGGAGCGGGTGGTGGGGGAGCGGCGGATGCGGCAGATCCAGCGGTTCGCGCGGAACGCCAAGCTCACCGCGCTCTGCCTCCTCCTCACCGTCGTCGTCCTGCGCGGCACCGTCGGGGCAGGCCGCTTCGGCACGCCGCAGCAGGACCTCGTCGAGGTCCGACACCGCTTCATCTCCCATCCGCAGCGCGCGCTCGCGGAGCACCACGACGCCAGGTCGAGGGCCTCCTCCCGGGCAGGGGCGGCCGCCGACCGGGACGACGAGCCGGACCCACCGCCGAGGTCGCTCAGGGACCCGCCCTACACGTTGGGCCCCAAGATCTCCGATATACGCCTCGTCCACCGACATACGCGCCGCCTACCGGAGGCTCGCCTTGGTACGTTCCTGTTCGTTCGCGCGCGCGTAGGCGTTCGATTGGGTTCTTCTTTTGAATTGGCGTCTGTGGGGGGTGGAACGGAGCATGCTCATCGGACCTTTTTGATGTGGGCGCGCAGAAGTGGCACCCGGATCGGTGGGCGAACGACCCCGGCGCGGCCGGCGAGGCCAAGCGGCGGTTCCAGCGGATCCAGGAGGCGTACTCCGGTAAGGCTCGCCCGATAGCCAGTCGTTACTAGCGCTTGGCTTGGCCGCACGGGATTTTGATGGAATTCTTTGCGGGCTTTTGGTTGGTGCAGTCCTGTCCGACAAGGGCAAGAGGGCCATGTACGACGCCGGGCTCTTCGATCCCCTCGACGACGACGACGACCAGGTGAAGCTCTATTTAATCAATCGTAATCGCGATTACTTTTCTTTTTAAAAAAACAAGGTGTTTATGCTCCACTTGGCGATTCTTTCTCGACGATTTTCATTCGTGCAGAAGCCGGACACGCTGGAGGACCTGCAGAAGATGCTGGAAGACATTGTGAACGGCGACGGCCGGAGCCGCGGCGGCGGCGGTCCCTTACCACCTTAACATGCACAATTAAGAAATAACAGTTTAACTCACTATTTAATATTGTGTTCAGTTCAGTATATATATATGCTTGCCAAAAGAATCAACAAATAACCTTTTGTCCAATTATTTCTTAAATCAGCGTACAACTAAGATCATATACCAACTGAACCAGTAAATTATTTAAGTCGACAACAAGCGGTATTACAAACTGAATCTATCAAACATGGTCCAGTTCAATATCAGGTTGCCTAACTAACTAAATTGTCCAGAGAAGAACAACTAAGCAATACTGATATAAATAATAGAAAGTAGTAGCAAGTGATGTGAACTAAACAGACAGAACAGTGAAAGAATTAGCAATTTCTAGTATACACGTATGACAGTTCAAGGCTATCCACAAAATTAAGTGTCTATGTCATTACTTTGCCTAGTATCATCACAGAGCAATCCCAATCCCACAGACAGCAGAGTATCAATCGCAATACCGTAGCATACTTACAATGGAACAACCTTCCAAGCTATTCAAAAGAGAGGGGCTAGGCACGACAAAAGTTGCTGTCTCAGAAATCCAATCGCCACCACTTGTGCTGCGGTGAAGTCGTCTTGGATCACGGAGATACAAAGCCCTTTCCGTACTCGAGACACACCGAGAACGGACTCGAGCCTCAAGTAACAACTGCGCAAGATCAAGCCTCACACCAGATGAAAGCCCTAGTGCACAGTGTTGAAGTATAAGTGAATTGCCTATCTTTCCTCATCAGCTTAAGCTTTTGGGTGAACTGGTTGGTGCATGCAACTCAATATGGTATCAGAGCCTAGAGGTCTCAAGTTCAAGATCCGGTTAGCGCAATTAAAAAATAATAATTGCAGCCCACTTTTATTCCACGTTCTAGGCCTGAGGGAGCCTACACGTGAGGGGGAGTGTTGAAGTATAAATGAATTGCCTATCTTTCCTCATCAGCTTAAGCTTTTGGGTGAACTGGCTGGTGCATGCAACTCAATACACAGCTACCCGAAGACAAAACTAGACCAAGGATCTGACGGACTACTGGCTCCAATCAGAAAACAAGCCATAAGATGGAATAGAGTGGAGATGAAGATTGATTTTTTCCTATATCTGAAGAAGAATCAGAGGGGCCTTCAAATAGAGGAAGACTCCTCCAGGCGCACCGGCTTCCTGCGCTTCAGCTGCTTAATAGCCGCTGCAGCGACCGCCCAAAATCGCGAGGCCGCTGCTCTCATCTCTGAGGAGAAGAAGACCAGGCCACTCGCACCAGACACCAAAAGAAACGCATGAGCCGCTGCAACGGAAAAGGAGAGGAGCGGCCATCTTTTTTTTTTTCATGTTACTGCCTTCCATTTGGAAAGCGAAAATTAGTACAGACTGACTCGAAATACCTCTTGTACTGGGGGTGTTCTTTGGCTAGGTTTGCTCCTAGCGTGGCATGGCTAGATGTTGACTAAATGGAGAGGCGTACAACAATCTACATGACTTGGGAGTATACGTACAAGAGAGAAATATCTCAGCTGGGATCGATCTCCAAGAACTCATCTGGAACAGTCCGGCAACCCACCGGCCGAGGGGTTTCTTTTTAGAGGATGTAACTGGTGTGTTAGTGTTAGCAGCACAATAGATTATGAAAAGCAATCCATTATGGTAATACCATAAGATTACAATCGCTAACAAGTTGCTTCTCCGCCACGATCATGCAATTCGTTCGTCTACAGGTTCTCGAATCTACAGGACTCGTGTCGTTTTTAAGATCACCAATTCACCGTCGTTACTAGTAGTATCTGACTGACGTGATGCTTGACGTATGCATACATCGCCCACGCCGTAGGGCCTATACTTTCTGCATTCCCCCACGGCCCCAAGCGATCAAGCATCCAACTTTTGGGGGAATTGACCCGTCCAACTTTTGAGGTCACTGTCTAATGCGAATATGAACCATGTGAGGGCTACTGTACTTTAAAACGTTTACCGTGCTCTAGGAGCTCGATATGCCACCGAAGCTATTAAACTCTCGTAGCATGGTAGATGCTTCTACGGTGAGATAACCAAGCTTTTAAAAATTTACCACATAATGAAATACCCCAAAATTTCAAAAATAGAATTATTTGAATTTTTGCTGAAATTTCTCAAATTTTCTTGGGCCATTTTTATCCCCTTTCCCAATTTGGCAATTCCTCGAAAATCCGCTTTCCATTTTCAGCTATGCGCCTTCTCTCCCCGGCTCGTTCCTTTTTGCACGCACGACCCAGCTCTTCCCAGTATGCCCAGTTTCCTTAGCCGCTGCAGTGCCTCGGCCGCTTTCTCTAGCCCGCCAGTGCCTCGGTTGCTTTCTCCCAGCGTCGCTTAGCCCGCTCCCGTGTCTGTCTCGCCAAACCCATCCTCGCGCAACAGTGTCGTCTTCCTCTTCATTGCGCCGACTGACGCCATCGCCCGTGCAACAGTACTCATTACCTGTAGGCCTCACCATTCATTTTTTTGGTTCGTTTTTTTTTCGGTTTTTGAATCATTGGAACCGAACCAAAACCGATCACAGTGAAAAACCGAACCAAATTGGTTCGGTTAATTTGATTTTTCAGTTAACCGAATTACCAGAACATGCAGTCTAGGACTCCAGAATGCAAAATCAACAGACGCAAAATACAAGCCTCAAGCGTCCAGGTCCAGCCGCCAGGCGTGAGGTCCAGGCGTGAGGCAAAATACAAGCCTCAAGCGTCCAGCAAAATAAAAGCATGTAGCAAAATACAAGGGTCCACTTGTCCAGAAAATAGCAAAATACAAGCATGTAGCAATTAGCAAGCCGTCCACTTGTCCATAAAACAGCAACATACAAGCATGTAGCAATTAGCAACAGGCCAACAACAAGTCAACAACTCAACAAGCATGGAATGGAAGTCTGGAACAAACGGTGAGTGCTCAAGCGTCCACAAAGAAGAAGCATTTTCTGCGATATCAGAAACAATGGATCAATAAGACGATGTTGACAGGCGCAAAGTCACACACAAATCACAGTGACAGGAGATCTTCAACTCAAGCATACACACAAATCACAGTGATTTTGCTATTTTCTGACGCTAGGTCAACAAATAGTTCCAAATATATGGGTGTATCCTTCAATTATGTCTTCAGACGCTACTCTTACATATTCAAAATTGATTTCCTATACAAGTAACCACTACTGTAAAAGCAAGCAAGCAAACTGAGATATAGGAAAGGCAAGATATCCAAAAAAAAAGTGGAATAGTAAGATATCCTTGCTTGTGACAAAACCTGGCATGGTGCACATCTAACTATAGTTACTAAGCATCAGTACCACATACAGGGGAAAATGAAAGAGATCTTCAACTCAAGCATACACACAAATCACAGTGAACTACTCACATCCACAAACAGACGCAAGAATTAAGGACAACATTCAACAGTTAACAGGTGAGAATTGTTAGTTCAGACGAATAATTAACTTCAGAATCTCATTAACAACTACCAGCACAACTGAACAGATAAACACAGAGCACCCACCATTCCACCAATATAACAATGGAGAAGAGAAGAGAAGGATTTGGAAATAACCTTGAGGAAATAGAATCAACTGCAGTAGTAGAGGAAGATAAGGGACAGTGCTGGCTAAAGTAAAGCAGGGACAATCGGTGATGAAGCAGTAGGGTTGACGGTGGCGTTGTCGAAGAAGCAAACCTGGTGCAGTAGAGCCTAATTAGAGCTGGCCAAATCATGGTTTTACACATTAAGCTAAATTCACAATTACCCTCAACAGTTTTGTGAGTATAATTTCTAACCTGGTCGCTATCAAACAGTAAGGAACCAGAAGTTGCAATCAAACAAGCCGAAGGTGAACATTGGAGTTGCTAGTCATGCAATAGAAAATTATTGAAACGAGACAGATGGAAAATTCACAATTTGAAGTACAGAACATACTTACTGAAAGCAGACTTCACAAATCACAATTCTCATCAATAAGGCAACACTAGAATGCAAAATCAAAGCTGAAATTGAGAAAACACATACTATTAGATCAACAATACGGAATTTGCAGATAACTAAAGAAAGAAATGACTAATAGCGGAATATTGTCTTGAATCTCACCAAAATTTATGTAGTAGTCTCACTAGGTTTGGTTACAGACTCAGATTTAGACTTTTCTTTGGAAGAATTAGCAACATCTTTTACAATTATGGCTGAAATGGAATAAAATCGATTTTCAATTGTCGTGATGAACAAGATAGATCAATAAGGAATTTGTTTATTACCTTCCTCGATTTTGGCCAAATTTGCTGGATCTTTTTCAATATTGGTAGGTAGAGATCGCCGGAACCAATCTTGTGTACAAACTAGGCATTGTACCATAAATGGCGTAAGTGAGCTCCTAAAGTCATCAAAGACACGGCCGCCTGTGCTAAAGGCTGATTCAGATACAACTGTTGATATGGGAACTGCTAATACATCACGAGCCAAGCGAGACAATATTGGGAATCTAGGATCAAAATTCTCGCTGTCTTCTTCATTATCTTCACCAAGGTATTTTTCAAGTTCAGACTTGCTGGTGCCAATTCCAGTATTTCTCATCCTCATTTTTTCCGCAATTAGGGATTTCATCAACCTAGTAGTCCTTTCCACAGGTTCTTGTGAATCATAGCATTGTGGTGCCTTATCTGTTGTAGCGTATAGTTTTGTGTACTCATGAAACAAAGAACTAAAAGAATCATTCATATGATTCCAGACTTCCTTTCTGTCTTCTTCACCAAACATATCTAAAATAGCTATATTTGTATAATTAAATAGCTTGTATCTAGGATCAAGTGCAACATCAATAAACATGAGCATGTTCAATTTATTTTTATCTCCCCAATACTTGTAGTACTTCTCTAGCATTCTTTGGCCCATTTCCTTTCGCTTATCATCATCACTATGACACCATTGTCGCAACAAAAGCAAAACATCACCAATCTCATGAAATAAAATGTTAGATATCACATGGTGTGTGGCAGAAACAAGAAGAGTGAGCTTATAGAAGTGTCCAAGAAACTCTATCATCTTCTTTGCATTCTCCCAAATTCCACTTTCAGAAACTCCAGAACCTTTCTCACCACATAATTATATTGTATAGTATGGATCTTCTTCACCATATCTTTCGAATACATGCTTATAAATTGCTGCAGCATTCAAAATAAGGTATGTCAAGTTCTATTTAGTACAAACATCTAGTGATAAAAATGCTTTACTATCCACCTTTGCCAATTCAGCACATTTCTTAAATTTGGCTATTCTAGATGGGGAATTCTTAATAAATTTAAGAGCAGCACGGACATGTTGAATTGAAACTGACACTTCTTTTAGGCCATCAGAAACTATCAAGTTAATAATATGTGCAGCACATCTCATTTGAAGATACTTGCCTTTAGCAATGCTATTGTTAGAATTATTCAAAACCTTTCTCATGTAATTTAGAGCACTATCATTGGAGCTAGCATTATCAACAGTTACTATGAAGACTTTTTCAATGCACCATTCCATCAAACATTTCTCTAAAGATTTCCCAATATCCTCCCCCTATGAACTTTTACCCAGAAAAAACCAATGATCTTCTTATATAGCTTCCAATCATTATCAATAAAATGTGCTGTGACACACATGTAGTTCTGTTGTGTGTTTGAAGTCCATGTATCAGTGGTGAGGGCAACTCTTTCACAAGAATCTTTAAAAAATTGTTTGAGTTTAGCTTTCTCATTATTAAAAGTGCGAACAGAGTCTCTAGTAGTTGTTCTTCTAAAGGCAACAGTGAATTAATGTGCTGCAAGGAGCAGAAGCCACGGAAAACGGAAAGGGTGGGGTGGTGACCGTGTAGCGTGGCACGGTTGATGCGTGAGACGGAAAGAAAAGGTTGCTTCCTTCGGGGCTCCAACGCTTAGTCTTTAAAATACAGTTTTGATTATATATTTTCATTTTTAATATGTTAATATAATATAATAGAATTATAATATTATGGAATTATTTTTCATGATAAATCTGCACCTACCATTTTCTCCAATCTAAATATTAAAAGAATATTGATAACTAAAGTTTAAAATTTAAATACGTGCATATATGGATTGCTCAAGTTCCTTAGCTATATATCCTGGTGTATATTTCTTTATTCGGAGTTAATTGAGTCCTACTCGTAGACTATCTATAAGCTAAACTAGGCATCATCATTAAAGCTTGTTAACTGACTTGAAAATAAATATATAATTTTTTTCAGAATTAGATTGTTGCAAAACTCTATTTGATATATATAGAGAGAGGAAGCTTCATTTCTACTCCTGGGAGTAGTTACTCCCTATATCATATCTCACAACATAGAGAGTATCTCGTGCAACAAAGATATGTACGTGTACTAAAAACCATTCACTCCTATATAATTTTTTTTCATGTGGTTCGCATTGGAATATCTTATACTCACTCTATTTTTCTAATACTTGTCACATGTAACTAAAACTTTCTTCCCTAAATACTTGCATAGCAAAACAACAAATGTAGCATAGCATAACAATTTTCATTTATCATCATATTTTTCTTTTATTATTGCAATACTTGGTTATAGTACATACTCATAATACACATCACGTAGCTTATACTGGCATAGTCGAGTGAACACCCATCAATATATGACATCCTCTCAATCCGTCCATCTTGTGGAGGTCCACCAAATATAGTGTCATAATGTGTTTTTTAAAATCTTTAGTTATTTTATTTTTTATTAACGCTGTAAATCATCTACCATCAACTTTTATTATATAATAGATTTAAATTCCTAATTTACATATATACAAATCAAATTTCTTATCTTATTTTTTTCTTAGATAAATATATTTCTATAATTTTAATTCTAAATAAAACCAAAATTTCTATTTTCATTTAGTTTAAAATTTAAAAACTATTGCTAATTTCCTTTTATTTAAATTTGCATATGTTTAGGTTATATTTCTTATAGACTTTATTTTTCATTTTTAGGTTAGAATTCATACATAAATCCAGTTGTTGGTTTTATTTCCAATTTATATTATTTTTTATTGTACACATGATTCTTTCTTTTGATTTAAATTTTATTTTTATTTCATTCCAATTTTTATCTTAGTTTATAATTTGTATACAAATCCAAATACTAATTTTCATCTAATTTTTATATCAAAATTTAGTTATATAGGGTTCTAATTTGGAGTTAGTATGAAAATAAAATGGCTAATTTACCTTTATTTTTTATTCTAAATTTATGCTTTCTTATTGTACTTGGCATGTATTTTTTATTTAATATAAATTGTTATAACTCGGGCATTGGATGATTGGTTAGATATTTTCTTCAAATAATAACATGCAATGGCAGCTGTAATTCAACTTAGTTAGGGTCTACCTAAGGTCCAAATGTTTTATTTTTGTGAACATTTCTAACCTATTTCTGCATTTTTTCTTAGCAGCTTTAAAAGACATGTCACGAGCTTTTAATATATAATAATATATTGTATCAAAATTCAATATCAATATATTGAATTTTCTTTTTTTTAATGATTACACGGAAGACGCACACATGCGCTCACCACCAAAATGAGAAACTTTCCGATAAAAATAGTAAAAATGGTTATATTCATCTTAATTTAGTCGAGTAGCTCTTAACTAGTTAGCTTAAATATAGAAATCTTGTTAGAAATCCTTTACAAGATGAAAAGCATGGATTACCACTAAGATTCTCTATACCATATGAATATGAAAAATAAATAAAAAAATTCAAATGTCAAACCTGAAATAGATCTCAGCCATTTTTTTTTTCCAGTTTGACCAAATTCGGCTCGGTAAAACGCATGTCTGTTTGTTTTTAATCAAAATCAAATTTTGAACTCGCATTTTTGGATATTACCGATGGTATGTAACCAGTTGGATTCTGGAACCAACCATGGTGTGCTTTTCGGGCTGATCCTTGATTCCCAAACCTTTTGTGAGTTAGATACTTAAATGTGTGTTGCTAATAGTACAGATTCTACTCAATGGTATCAAGAAATGGAGCCTATTAATACTTAAAAAGCCCAGGGAATTCTGCTATTTTCCCTCGCGCACTCGTTGGTGCGAATTCTCGTGCATAAATCAATTGCTAGGGTATACACAGAGAAATCTGCATTGCTGTAAGATGTCTTGGATCTGTGATGAAGTGTACATTTCAGGATAAATCCAAAGCACGTGTATGAGGCATCGCTGCACTGATGCTACGCTCTCTCACGCAGAAGCGAGAAATTGCAGAATACAGTACATGTAAGCCTGGTATTCCTACTCTCTCTGTCTATGGTCGACAGTGAGCTAGAAGCAGAATATATACACGTAGTCACGTACACATGCTCAATTAACGTCAATATCTGTCTGTTTCTATTTGTAAATACTGTAGAGGGAGCTGAAATTCTGCTCAGTCCAACGTGCATAAGCAAGCGAAAGGCTTCCTCTCGGCTCACAAACTTACAAAACAGAGTACATTTATATGTTCTCGAAAACAAAAGGAGTACTTTTATAATATTATTCCCGTGCAAAACCATGAGGTAGATACATAATTGACAGACAGGCGACAGCAACAGCATCGAACCAAACCACTCTTCTACATTTGGTAACAAAAAACACTGCTCAGTCTCTCAGTCCCGCATCAGTGCATCACACTGCTTGTAGCAGATTTATTTCGATCGAACACACACGCACACACACACACAAAAGATTAAAGATCGTTATATATGTTGGGAAATCACATGTGACGTGTACGATCCGGTTGAATTAGTTGTAGGTGTCGGGGTTGGCGACGAGGTAGGCCTCGGCGGTCTTGAAGATGGCGGTGACGGACTCCTTGGCCTTGGTGATCTCGTCATTGACCTCCACGCCCGGCAGGAGCTTGTACGTCGAGTCGATCTTCACCACGCTCCCGCCGTTGGCCGCCGGCTCCACCTTGATGTGCGAGGTCGCCGTCTCGATCGCCGCGCCGATCCCGCCGCCCTCGATGAGCGTCGACTTGCACTCGCACTTGTCCGCGTCCAGGAACTCCAGGCGCTCCTTCATGTAGCTGAACGGCATGGCTGCAAGATCAGCAACCGCATGTTATATCTGCACCGTGCTAGCTAGCTACTGTTTGATCGATGTGATCACTACGTGTACATGCCGTGTCATGTATATATGTACTATACTATCTATGTATGTATGTGGTGCGTACCTGAGGTGAAGTTGAACTGCCTGACGCTGCCGACGTTGCCGTCGCCCTCGACGGGGTGGGCGCTGGTGACGATGTGGGAGGCGAGCTTGGGGGCGAGGGTGTGCCAGTCCATGACGGCGGCGCGGAACAGGCGGGGCGCGGCGACCGGCGACCCGATCTCGTGGGTCCAGCTGTTGGTGGAGGCCATTGCTACGAGCTAGCCTACAATGATCGACTGAAGCTAGCTTAGCGCAAAGCTCTTCAAGTGTTGCTGCTGCTTGTGTTGCCGGGAGAGCGGGCAGCGAGCGCCTTAAATAGGTGGTTCGGAAGCCGGGGTTGGTGAGGCTCGGGCGGATGGGGTCTGGAGGGTTGTCACCGGTGAGGCTCAGGCCCCGCGCCGGTCGTCGGGTTTTTCCAAATCGGATGGCACTGTCGGTCGGGTAGGCTTTGTTTTAAGGCCGGGGCTGAAAGCACACGTCAGAAAGTACGCACCTTGTCAATGTTTAGTTGAAGGCGAAGAACGTGCTGTCGAATTGGCACCACCGTCCGCGTGGGCAAATCGGTCGATCTACTGTAACTAATCAATGCCTATGCGTTGCTACGAAAAATAAAATTGGTAACGAAACATAAAGGTTAAGCAATAAAAGAAAATTATACTACAAGATCAAATATTTATTTCTCCCGATTACAAAAGTTTTTATAGTTTCTTCTCCGGTATGAATTAAAACCAAATATATTGTACGTAACAATATATATTACCAATCGGTTTTGTTCGGGAGGAACAAGATCGAGATCTATCGCGAGGAACGAAACAAAAATAGAATAGATCGGTTTTTTTCGTCCGGTTCAGTTTTGTGGGTTGGTGGTGGAGAACGGATGTGATTCCAATAACTCCTAATTAGAAGTAGTAGAGATAGGAAAGGAGAAGAATGATGCTCGTCTAGGTCAAAAGCAAGGCGTGGTTGGGTTGGTGTGGTTAGAACGCGAAACAAGCTTGGAGGGACTGGTGGTACCGCGCGGTCCAGCGCACAGAGCCGGAAATTATGCGTAGTAATTTTCACTTCTTGCTTCTGAACCTTGGTTCATCAGAACGTTACTTCCTGCAGATATCCCCGGGAGGTCGCTAGCTGGGATACGTTCGTACGAATATCCCCTAGCAGCAGAGCATCCTACCTACTTGCACAGCTGCTGAGCTGCAGTTGTCTGCAGTTATCGTACACCGTAAGACTGGAATAGCGATTAGTTGACATAGTTCACTCATCCTTCTGATAAAACCACAGAACACAAGCTTTAGATCAGTCTTAATGCCGTGGCGTAAGAAAAGGTAAAGTTAGGGGAGAAAAACTAAAGTGCCTCTAGATGCTACATCCTGTCAAAATTCTGTGCAACATTTCAGCGTTGCATAGTTTACAAACATGAATATGGAGAATCAAGTTTGCAAATAAAATAATGCATCACAAGAATGCCGAATGCGATGGTTAGTGTTTCTATTCAGCATCGTCATCACTGTTTTGAGACGAATCCACATCCTCCCCATAAACCATTTCGTCAATTTCTTCCTCTTCCTCTTCCTCAGACGGAGCGGCTGTGGCATCTTGCATGTCCTCTGAGGGTGGCTCAGATACATCATTTGCATCCTTGTCGACCTAAGAATAGTGAAATCAACACAAGATCATTTAATAATTAACTGTAACATTGAGAATGTTAACATATTTTTCAGTGTTATAAATGGGTGAAAACCTGGGCCATTATCAGCCTAAGACGGCCAGAAAGCTTCAGTAAATCTTCAGTTACTGCGTATCTTTCTTCACATATCTGCAAATGAAAGAGTGATTTTAGTTCACTTTTAGAATTTTTTTTCTGCCTATCTGTGATGCTTGGAGATTGGTTTGTAGGCTCGTAGTTGTAGCCCCAACTTGCCAACTACTGCTGATCAAAATTTGGTTTGTGTTGATCAGATTGGACCAGTGCTAGATTTCTCCTAAACTAGTGGCACACCAAGCTATCTCAGGTCATATTTTGGCCAATTCACAGTCAAACATCCCGTAGCCAAATTGACCCTCCCAGATTTAGCGTGCCAAAGTTTGGCCAGCATTGTTAAGGCAACTTAGCGCTCAAACCAAATGTGAAACATACAATAAATAAAATTCATAATGTTCCATAAGTTAAAAGTGAGGCGCTATGGTATTTCTCACCAAGATGTCACTAATAGTTGCTAGTCACTGCTCACTATACTATATGGCATGCCATCTCCCAAATCTATCTATCCACATTGCATGCTCATTCCTTAAAAACCATAGCTCTATATGCTTATTTGTTCAATAAAGAGCAGCGACTGTATCACTGGCTGTTATCTAGTGCCAAATACAACATCATTATTGAGCTGTCAGGAGCTCCTCTAATGAGAACCCTTCTTCCAAGGACAGCTTGAGAACTCGTGACCTAAGCCATTCAATCAGCATTGGGGTATCATTAGCTTGATCATGGGAAACTATCCGATGATGCAGATTTAACAAATGTAGCTCCTCTCCACACTGATCAGATGGCTCAGATTGTGAGTTGGAAAGTTGTCATGGAAGGTGAACTCTCACAATCATCGTTATATCTTTATCAAAGAGGTTGCTGTGAAACTACAATAGCAGATAATTCAGGAACCAGACCATGCTCATACAAGCAAAGCATTTACGACCACCTTCTGAACATGATGTGGTGGCCAATGCAAATTTACCCAGTTACAAACATTCCGTTATTTTTGGTATGACCGGCGAAGTCTGTTACCAAACTACCCTGCTTGCTTTGGTGGCCTTTAAGTTCAGAATATGTGATCCACATTCTGCAGTCATCTAATATCAATCAGATAACCTAGAAGGCTACAGTCACCAATAGACATGGTTGTCATTGTGTCGCCTTAGCGTTGTGGCGCTCCGGATGGAACGCCGTGGATGCTTGCCTCGCCTTGGCCATCTAGGTAGGTGCCTAGGAATTTACAGTGTCCACAGTGAGCTGCTGGGCGATTGTCTTGGCCAGATAGCAAAGGGAAGCAACTTTAACCCATTGATCTTTGATGAGTCTGAGTGGAACATTGATTGGATTGATACAAGTGCTGAAGATGTCCATGAGACTGAGCCGGAAAATCTGGAGTGGGCTCTTATTGATGAGGCTATGGGTGCATCAAGTGCGCTCTGTAGTCGCAATCTATATAGGCTTGTTAATTATGATCTGGACCTCTTCTCTAATGTGTTGTCGTAGTTTCACTGTCAACCCCTTTTGCTCGCTGTACCTCGCCTTGAGGACACCATGATGTCTTGGCACCTCTAAGGTGTCGTGGTCGCTAGGTATGCCGTGACAACAATGCTAATAGAGCAACCCCTCTCCATTACAACATAATTTCATGACATCAATAAAATCAATATAATATGTTTCAAATAATCTGCTAAGCATACAAGAGATACAAAGAGGCAAGTAAATATATGCAACATGATTCAGCTAGTACTGTTAGCAAGAAATAATACCTTCTCAAGGTTGCTAATTATTTTTGTTGATTTCTTAGAGGGGATAAAACGACCATGAATAACCAATAGGCAGTATATCCACCGTAAAACAAGCTCTGCACTACCAGATCTGTTGAGAGAAACAAACCAGCAATCAAGACGGAATACACAGTCATACAAGGCACGAAAATGCAAATGGTGAACAAACATGGAAATAGAGTCATGAGCACCTTGTTTTCCACGCAGATACTAAATTCTCTAGAAGTTCACAAGCATCTACAGGCTTCAAAGATCTTAGATGTGCTCGAATCTGTTGAACAACAGAACATACATCAAAATAGTAAGAACATCCCCCTTTACATCAATTGATTAACTTTCATTAGCTGCACGCATAGAGTAAACACGCAAACAATGGTATGATGGAACTTTCAACTGAAAGTCAGTTCTCACAAACCTTTTTGCTGGGTAAATGAGCATCAACTTTTATGCTGCTGCTACCAAACAGATCAGATAAAATATTAGTGGGCATGCCAGGATGGCCCTCCGTGCCTTGATTGACTCTAGTATCAATGACACCATGCTGTCTCATCATGTCTTCGATGCATACACTATCGTCTTCAATTCTTTGCACCGGAACTAAAAAAAGCAAGAGTTTTTTTAGTGAAGTGATTGAGCTGTTTAATAGACTAACAAAAACTGAAAATCAAATATGATAATCATACATGTAAAATTTGGTCAAACCTGATTTTAAAAAAATGTGGTAAAACCTGATATAAATGCTAGCGAATAGAAACCTATAATCCATAGCCTTAGTTGCTACATCATTGTGCATGGGAAACACCAGGTTATGCCACTGCAGTTGATTGCTTATGCAAAGCTCAAAATCTCCAGATAAATAACATATAGATGCATTTGATCACTTAAGCAATATATATAAACAAGAAGATAGCAGCAATAGAAAAATTACCTCCTTTCTCAATTAATCTTGCAGTGGTACCAATGTCACTATTAATTACAGGCTTACTGTGATCACTGGGTTTTGTTACACCATGTTTCCTTTTCTTTTCCTGTGTATGGAGCTTTGGAAGAGGAAGGATAGCGTCTTCTGCATTAGCCCGATCTAGAGCAGTGACAGTTCCTATACGAAAACAACTAAGATTCAGCCCAAGAGTAGCCACCAATAATCTTTGAGCCTTCTGAAAAGAAGGCAAGGGAACAAGAGAAACTAAAGGATTATGCAAGAGATCTAACTTCAGCCAAATCTGATATGCAAACATTAAACCTGTTTGGAACATAGAAATTTTGCAGGAAACAAAATAATTTCCATAAGATTCCTACAAAACTCCTGAGTTCCAAAAAGGATTTAAATGTAGTTGACTCATTAGGATTTTCAGAAGATTATTAACAAACAAGTTCAATGTCCATAATAATTAATAAATACTAGTAGTATACCTTGCTTTTTAGCAGATTGATCTTTCTGAGGCATGGTGGATTGAATCGTTGGTAAGAGAACACCATCTTCCGATACACCCAAATCAATATCCGTACCATAACAAACCAAAAGTTTATCAAAAGACGGTTTCACTATGGATCCATAAGCCAGCAGGACATGTGCAGAATCAGGTCCATCTATTCCTTGAAGTTTTGCAGCAAATATCATGAAAGCCTGCTTAGCTCCTGAAAGAGAGGACTCAGACAGTGCAATCTTAGTAGGCTTCTTATTACGTAGGTCATCCATGTTATTCCCAGACCAGAAATAGCAGACACCAGTCTCAGAAATAGCCAACACATGTATTTCTCCTTCAGCAGCATTAGTGTCTGAACATTTACAGTCCACAAAGATTGCTGGGTGTTCCATAGAGAGTATACAGCTTGAGCTCTGAGTTTTACCACTACCCAACTTCCAAATGGCAACATAGCGTTCCCCAACTCCAGATGAAAGAACATACTGGCCATCATCACTAAAGACCATGCTACTCACAGCCACCTAAAGAAAAAATGGTGTAGCCAATAGCAAAACATCAGCATTTAGAATATATATATAATACAAGCAGAATCTTAAACATTATTCTAAGAAGAGGAAAACAGTAGAGGAGGGAAGACAAGACAAACTCACAGGATGCCCAGAGAATTTTTGAATCTTCTTGTTGTCAGAAGCATTAAAGGTCCTCAACTGGCCAGCTGCTGTTGCTAAAATCTTTCCATCTGATAAAATCAAGTACAAGTTGCATTTCATTACTTTGAACTTGGGTAGAAATTGGTTGAATATGGAGCAGATACGTGCAAAACTATATGCATACGCATGTTTTATAGCACATAAGATATATATAGATTCAGATAGAATAGATCCTACAAGGACATTAGCAAGAAGTACACAGATAATTTAATACACATGTCAGCAAACAACAAATATCTATACATAGATCTTCTAAAGTAATGGATAAAGATTTGAAGCTATGAATTTCATTAAAGAGAAAATTTCAATACATCATATTTCAATGCAGATAGCCTGAAATTCTTTATTGAATTAATGAGAGTGATATAATCCTGTTACATTTCCATCTCTACTTTGAGTAGAACACTAACATAGTATTTTTTAAACGAGAACCTCTCAAGATGCATTTAGAAATTCTATACCATAAATTAGCCAATACATTTGGCATGTCAACATAACATGGATAAAAGATAGTTAATAAATCTTATCTGTTAGTTGAATATAAAGGTGACTGTGAGCTGTCAATGATTGTTAGGATCAGTCAACACAGTAACATTACAGTTGACAATTTTACTGGAGGCAAAAATCAAAGGTCCTGGCATATCAATATAGGTAAACCAAATGAATGATTGCACTGCTGCAAAACATCTGCAGTGCAAATGAAGCCATACATGCAGAATTTAGCAAGAGAGACAGTGTAGTGGAGCCAAAATAGATGTAAATCAAGAAGTGTCATTTCACCACTGAGATACCTGATGACACCGACAATGCAGATATTGCTTTTGAAGAAGATCTAAATTTCTTTAAAACGGATCCATCTGAGGGATCAATCTTACAGACCATGCCATCGGCACCGCTGTGTACACACTCCGCCCATGGTTAGAGTACGCTACAGCCGTCACACCCCTGAACACATCAAACAAGCACCCCAACGTAATTGAACACATTTGAGCTCGAGCTTGCAGAGATTAACCTTAACATGGAAATACCAAACATGCTTAAAGCTACAATCCTGGGTAAACACCAACGTACCCAGGGTGGCAATCGTTGACTCTCCACTTCCACTGCCCCGCAGCAACATCAAGTGCCAGGACATCACCACTGCCTGTCCCAAGCACTAGCAGCGAATTCCCTGCCTTCCGCTTTTTCTGCTATGCAAAAACGCAATTACATGATGGGCACACAGCAACAATAGGCCAAGCAGTGACAGCTCGAAGATGGGGGTTTGCTAACCTTGCTCGATAGCTGTACCCACTTCATGCAAGTGTAGTCGAGCGCGAGGTGGCCGCGCTTCGCCCCAGGGAGCGCGCCGGCCTCCACCGCTGGGATGTCGGCGAACTCCGTCTGCAAGCGGCCGCGCACAGCGTCCCATACCTGTGATAGAGGCCAAGGATCGAGTTAACCCATGGAAGCAGTAACCGAGCTATCTCGGCAAGGATAGCCAGCGTCGGGTTGCATGCCTTGATGCGGCCGTCGCCGGAGGAGAGGGCGAGGAAGTCGGCAGCAGGGCTGAAGGAGGTGAGGAGGTCGCGGATGTGTGCAGCCGCGGGCGCCATGGCCCGCGCGGAGCGGATGGTCGTCGCAGCGGCGGGAGCAAGGGTTTACGCGGCGGCGGCGCAGGGAGGGTTTTGGGGGGGGACTCCCGCTCGAGCGAGTGGTGAGGGCCGATTCTGCGATTCACGAGCGCGCACCGCTTTTTACCTTTTGGTCTTGCGGAGTCCGGACTCGGGGCCGGTCGGTTCGCTTTGTAGTTCGCTTCAGACGCGGCTGAGCCGGGGCTAGGGTTCGCTTTGTAGTTCTACACCACCAACCCCGTACACATCAGTCGCTCCCTCTCGCCTCGTCCGTCTCGTCGTCTCCTCCCCTCCCCACCCGCGTCAACCAAACCCTAACTCGCTCCCGCCTCCAAATCCCTCCCCGCCTCTCGATCTCGCTGCCGCCAGCGCCTCAGCCAAAACCCTACATCCAACGCGACGCAGCAGCCGGTAAGCCCATCTCGTCTCCCTGTTCCCTTCCCCACCTCCCTGATCCCTCTCTGTGTCGATTCGATTTGGGCGTGGCGTTTGGTCCCGGCGGTTTGATCCACGGGCGCGGAGGAATGCAACCACCCGGGGGAGCGGCGGGCGCGTGGGCGGGTGGCGCGCCGCTGCGGAATTTCGGGGTGGGCGCGGGCGGTGTGGCGCCAGGGCATCGATCGATTCGGCGGTGGGGGCGGGGTGGCAACAGAGGTGGCGGGTGTTATGTGGTTGCCTGGGCCTCGAGGAACGCCTTGTGTCGAGAAATTTTGTGAATTTTTGGAAGGGGTGGAGTAGCGTGTTTGGAATGCGGGGCTCCTCTCCATTTCGCTATAGTTTGGGGTGAAACCATGGGGCTGTTGTGCGGGCTTCATAAGAGTAGAAAATTCCTCTCTTTTTTCTGACTTTTAATTACGTATTACAATTTAGAGGGGAATGGGAAATGCAAAAGCTGTGCAAAAAGTTCGTGCGGTCAAACCTGTTGTTATGACGAGCATAAATTCTTGTTTGATTTGACAACCCAACAAAAGGGAACGAGACAAATATGCTCTGAGCTAATCATGTGTGAAGATGTTTTCCGATTCTGTAATCTTTTTTCTTTGAAACGATTCTGTAATCTTTTGATGATTATATTGTGTGTTAGCTTTGTTGTTATGCATGGATGGTTGTATTCTGTTAGTTGATTATGAGGAAAACCAAACATGAACAATTTAATGTAGTTAGTATATAAGGAGAGGTACAGAGACTGGTGGTCAAATGGAACTGGTGTCAAAATGTGTCTGATTCAAATGCTTTTGAGCAAGGGAAATCAGCAGTAGTTTTCGTGTAGCGAGCAAGTTAGCGTCATGCATGTTATCAGCTCACCAGGCCTCTTACTTGCTGTTACGTTAGCTATAATATAGATTGTGATGAATTAATATTTTTATGTAATGCAGACTTGATTTGGCCTTGCTGTTTGGCATTTATAGATTTGGTTAGATATACATTTCTAAACTTTATATTTTTATTTAGTCTTTAGTTTTTACTCAGCAGTAACTGATGTCCTCAATTGATGGAAAGAAGATTAGTACTCTTCCTCAGTCCCTCCATTATGTGTAAACTATAAATTTGTGTGTGTGTTTTCTATTCACTGTGGGTAAAATGGAAACTGCTTTGTTGGATATGTAAGAAGAAAAATAAATAGCAATATTAAGGAATTAATACAACTTTAAAATCTCTCAATGAAATGAAATCTATTCTCTGTTCGTTGAGGACTTTTGTCCCCTTTTAGCTTTATCTATCTTCAGTCTTCAGGTATTCAATAACGAAAAGGACCAAGACCATATGATTGATGTACTATGAAATTCAAGTTGGTTCTCATTGTTAAATTTGGAGAGGTTTTGCTCTGCTGTAATAGCTTCCATGAAAATTTTTATATGCACGTACCTATATGAAAGGAGTTCTTAGTTGTTAACCATTGCCAGGAAGAAATGCTTAAATTGCACTATAAAGTTTCTTCTGTGCTTACGAGAACAAACCTTTTTTATGCCCTGAATAGCTGGTATATTCATAAACTGCTCTTAGAAACTCTGTTGGGTCATCTGAAAATATTAAAATCTCTCTTTTGGCTCTGCTCCCAGGAGCAGTTCTCATCATTACATGTTTTTTTTCTCAATTATTGAGATATATGTGACCATGTGTATATCAGATATGAGCTGTAGAATGGTTACGTACAGTAGTTTGCTACTTAGGATGATTTGGTTGATTTATGTGTGGTTGAGCAGGTCAAACCAGCGCTCTCAGCACTGCAGCTCCTCATCCATTCACAGGATGAGGAGGTCTTGAGCTATCGAAGGACCATGGCAGATACTTGAAGTTCTAACTCTTGTTATTCAATTTAGGCATCCTTCGGCGTCGGTGCTCATTCCAGCTCTCACGCACGGTGGGCAACATCGCCACTGGGGATGATTTGTAGACTCAGGTAAACTCAATTGGCGAGTTCAGTTTCTTTTTTACTATGCCATTTATTTGTTTGTTGTTTTGTTATTTATGTCCTGCTATTACTTTAAATGAATATGAAAGCTGTAATTCCTGGTTGTTGTAATGACTATTAAAGAGCAGTAGTGTCTTCGGAATTTTAACTCTGAATCTGTGTGCTTCTTTAGTCTTGTTAGCATTGTAAATAGTCCATGAATATGTTTAATGGCAATGCTATTACAAGATGATGTTACAATTTTCAAAAGTGTTTTCAAGGGGAGCATGCCCTTTAAAGGTCTCTGTTTTTCTTTCTTTCCTTTTTGGTTTTATGCAAACTAAGTTGGTGTTGAGGTTGTAGCTCATTTATTAAGCTATTGTACCTTCCTTTTACAATTTTTTCCATTAGCTTTTGAGACAAATCTACACATATGGTTTTCATGTATTCAATTTAAATATTTTAAAAAATATTGGCAATTAAAGTTTCAAAATTTTGACTACACCTATGTCTAAAACGACAACTATTTGTGACCAGAGGTAGTAGTTGATATTGTCATTGCTGTAATATCAAACCTTCAATGGTTTTGGAACTCAGTTGTCATGGGGATAAATGACACAATAGCTAAGTTATGAATTGTTCACTGTGCCCTGTTATGCAAAGTTCTTATGTGAAACTAGTCAGCATCTTAGAAATTTCATTCCAGAAGAATCTGAGTTATTCAGAGGACTATTTACCAGTGATCTATGGTTGAGTGTCTATGAAGTGCACATGTTTGTCTCGCTTTGATCTATGGTTGACTGTCATGTAAATCAATAGCTGCTTTCATGGGATTAATTAAATTAGTTTCGCCGTACCATATTGTGTTGGAGGTAGGCCTTGAGGATGAGAAATCTGGACTCGATTTCTAAGATTATCTTGACATCTTTTATGTTATGATTAATATTTCTTCCTTACTGCAGTGTGTCATCGATCATCAAGGGCTTCCCTGTCTCTTGAACCTCTTGACTACCAATGACAAGAAAAGCATGAAGGAAGAAGCATGCTGGACCATCTCAAACATCATAGCCGGTAACAGGAACAAATTCATGTTGGTGTGCTTGGAAGTTCAATTAGCATATTGATATTCTCTAGAAAAAAAATCCACAAGCAAGATATAATTAGCACAATTATATTTTCTAGAAACAAAAGGAACAAGCATGTTGCCTTAGCATATTTCACAATTCCTTGCATGTTGGAACCATGTTTTGAGAAGCCAACTTATATTTATCAGCATATCAATGTTGTCATGTAGCAACATTAGCTTAATTGTATTGGAATAAGTGATGGGATCATATATGCCGGGCGTATACCAAGAATATCATTTCTAAATATGTTCTAATATGATGATAAGCAAACATATACTATGTATAATATATTTGGTTTTAATTCATGTCGAGCGGACCATAAAAACTTTTGTAATCGAGAGAGATATATGTTTGATTTTGTAGCACAATTTTCTTTTATTGCTTGACTTTTATGTTTCATTACCAATTTTATTTTTCGTAGCAATACACGGGCATTGAACTAGTTCCCCCTCGAATCCCACCAAAATTGCCGCACCAATACCGCCGCCTCCACCAATCCCTCGCCGCCGCCGGGGATGGAGTCCAACGCCGACAAGCTACGTGGTCTCCGCATCACCTCCTTGGATGAGGAAGACGACGAGCCCGAGCTGCCGCACCGACCCCCATCGGCCGCCGCCGCCACCACGGACTATGAGGACAAGGAGGAGGAGGAGGAAGAGGCGGAAGTGACGCTTGGTTTCTTGGAGAAGCCGAAACGTCCAGGCCTCCTCCTCCGCCACCTCTTCCCAAAGAAGGCGGCGGTATCCCAAAGTCGGCGACAGACACGATCGTATTAAACGCCACTTGTTAAATTTTGATAAACTCGTCCAGGTGCTGATGTGAGATTCGCGTGAATTTGTTCAGCGTGGTTGGATCCGTGAACTTGCCGTCGAGGAACTCCAATTGCTGCGGCTTCTGCGGCGAGCCCCCTGCAGTTCGTCCTCCGGTGCTTGCTTTGTGCCTAGTATCAGCTGTAGTTGACTATTTGTTTGAATTGGATTTCGACTTCGTCACAAATTGTATTGGATCACCTGTAGATTTATGCGCCTATTGAGGACAATGCGGCAGCGTTTCACCGCACCTTGTTCATGTTCATGTGCCCGTCAATGGCGTGCTTACTCCGAGACCAACACGAACAGTGGAAGCACAAACAAGGCAATCCTTGTAGAAGGTGAAGCAAGTCTTGTGACTGTTGTGCTAATGTTTAGAGTAAAACTCGTAAACCTTTTGCTGTTCTGATTTTAACTACCAGTTTGGATTGCAGTGTGAAGGTCTTCCGGTGCCAGTTGCCTCGTAGTAATGCCTTTTACTCAAGTGAACCTCCAAAGCACAATGACTCTGACAAGCCACTATGTGCGGGAGGTAGTTTTCCTTTGTTTCTGTTGCATCGCACATTGGAGTTTTGTTCATGCCGATGATGCCTTTTCTGTGCTTAATAAGTTTGAAAAGCTATATTTCCTGCATTATGTAATTATGCTAGGAGCGATATGTATTTCATATAGGGCTTATGAATTTATGGATCATTTCTTCAATGTGCTGAATTCTTGAATTTATCATCTTGGTTGTCATGCTGGTGCACAACCTTTTCTCCATATGTTAGCTACCTTGTTTTCTAAAGCCTTCTTTAGGTATCATTCATTTATCTTTTACTTTCTGATTTTCTAGAAAACCATTGTACTATTGATGTGCTGACTGCTGACCATTGAGAGTAAGATTGGTGTGGTTTGCTAGATGCTAGGTCAATTCACTTCTGTGCTGTGATTACAGTTATAGACAACAATTGTCGTCTTCCGGCTGTTGAAATTTTTATATTAATAGACGGTCATATTTCATGTAAACTGTATTTATTTCTTTCAATTACTTAACTATGGGTTGCCAGCTCCTGTCTGTCATTGGTGTGGTACATGGAAAGGCGATAAAATTTGTGGTAGCTGCAAGAAATCACGTTACTGTTCTGAGAAGCATCAGGTATTCCTGTGTCATTTTAACCCATCTTATTGGTCTCTTATCTCTATGCCCTTTGGGCAGCAAAAGCATATTTTTGATGAAATACTCTTTATCACTCTTTGCCAGGCACTTCATTGGCGCTCTGGTCATAAGAATGATTGCCTACAGATAATTAGTTCTTCTGAAGCTTCAAGTTCTGTTCAGCCAGCTGTAGGAAAAGGTGATTGTATTTGAAAGGCCTAGTGCTATTTAAGCTCATAACAGTTGCATTGTTTCGTATTTTTTTACAGTTTCCATCTATTTGCAGTTCCTGCTGTCACTTCTTGGCCAGAATATGAGATAGCAATTGACTACGAAGGTGCTTTTGGTTCTGATAGTTGTGATGAAAATAGCTCAAAGTCCTTGGTGATGCAAGGACATGGTAAACCAGATGATATGATGCAGTCATGGATGGATCAATTTGAGGTTTTCAGCCCTACACCCTCTCTTATATGTTTTGCTAATATATCATTCACTGTGTTTATTCACTGCTATTTTTATGTAGGCTGATGCTGACAACAAATGCTGGGCATCATTTCAAGAGCGGATCTCAAGAGCTCCAGAGCAAGTATTGAGGTGAGAGTGCATAACTTTCAAGAACTTTCTTTAATGTTTGGTGATGTATTCACTCCCATTTTGCCTGGTTCGGAAAATAGCAGTAGTGTTAATTTTGTTTCCATCATTTTGTAATTGAAGTTATTTCAGATCCTTGCATACTTATTCTTAAAAAAAACTATGTTATAGGCCTATGAATAACTTGTCTAAATTGCGTAGGTACTGTCGAGAATCAAATGCAAAACCTCTGTGGGCGTTATCAGCTGGGTATCCATCAAATGCTGATATCCCATTATGTAGCTACTGTAGAGGTCCACTGTGCTACGAATTGCAGGTCGGTCCATTTTTTTTAAGAGACTAATTTGATTTGAATATAGCTGTTATATCCAATATTCCACGGCCACACAAATAATAGACTCAAGAACCCTAGATTTTCCATGGTAACTGCCCATCATAGCAATTATAGCTAATATCTCAAAAATAATAGACTGAAGAGCCCTTGTTTTTTCATGCCCAACATTTTGCTCATGTCTTTTTGCTATATAAAATGTTTGTCGGGCAGATACTCTGCATATCATCAGTCATCTCTACCATCAATTTTCAAAAACAGGACCCAAGAGTTCACTTGCACCAGTGACTGTTAACCAGTTATGCTACTTGGCCAAGTTGTGGCAGGATTACTAGTTTTCTGCTCATATCTTCCTGCCAGTGACTGTGGCCGAGCAGGAATTCATACCCTGCTCAAAATAATGTTGTAAATGAAATTACTTCTGCAGCCTTTTGTTATGTGTAGTTTTTCCTTTCAACCACCATCGGAGCAATGTTGAAATAATTGAAACAATGGAGAACTATGATGTGTCTGCTTATTCATTTAAGTCCCACCACCCCCAGCATGCTTATCATTACACTGCACCCATGCTCGCTCTCTCTCATGTTCTTACATATCTTTACACTGTATCTCCAGATAATGCCACAATTGCTTTTTTACTTTGGTGTGAGAAACGAACCAGACTCTCTTGATTGGGCAACAATTGTTGTGTACGCATGTCGAGGGTCATGTGATCAAAATGTTAGCTACAAGGAGGAATTTGCATGGGTTCAGTTATACCCTACAACAATATCAAGGCCGTAATAATGTTTACCTGTTCCATGGAGTAACCTTTGTCCTGTGCTGCAGGTTTGTAACTTCTCCATTTACTTTTCTGTCGTAGGCTAATATTGCAGTTTATTGCTAAAGTGTTCCTCAAGTCTGAATATATGGTTAATGCATGTGATCCGCTAATAAAAAAAGTTCACATGTTGATAACTTGATATTTTCTTATATTTGCTGAGGTATTGAGTAATTTCAGTAAATGCACCCATGAAGAGAGAATTTAGGAATACGATGTTCCATGCGGTGAGAACTTTCTGAGGCCCATTGATGCACCTATCGCCTGAACAACTGGAGTACCAATAGTTGTAGTAAAATTTAGAGACGCTTAAATCCATTGCTGTTGATTAGAGACTTCTGGTCTCTGTATTTGTGCTAATTACTGAAATTTCACCACTCGTTTGGTTATCATATAGGTCTGCAATGAATGGGCATGTTGCTTTGGAAAACAACTTATTTAAAAAGAAATATTTTATGAATCTATTCGCATGTGACACTTCGTTTTTAGGTGATGGCTCTGTTGGTCCCTATGCCTAGCAAAAAATTTTGGGTAGGCTCTTTTATGTGGGCGCAAAATATTACATGCAGTAGGAATGTAGGATGTAGCCTGTGGTTGCGAATCTGCACTATGTTAAAAAGATAATGCCTTCTAATAACCTATACTATTTTTTCTCTTGTTTTCCAGGCAAGATAGATTTGTTTTTGCTACCCGAGATCTTATAATGGACAGTGGCTTCGATGTTTCCAGGTCAATTGGCCGTGCAATGTTGGGCAGTATAGGGCAGTGGTCCCAATACTTGGTGCTCGCTACATTGGCTTTGGTCTATTTAGCCTCTAGGGCCCATTTAGGCCATTTGATGACAAATAGTTGCATTCCTTGTGGTCACCACCATAGTCGGTTTAGTATGTATTTATTTCGTTAAGTATTTTTGTTTATTTTTATATAAAATATCCTTAACCTAATTTTGCTTGTATGTTCGAATTGGAGACCTAATTTTGCTTGTATGTTGGAATTGGAAAATCCAATGTTTCACTTTTCTTCATTTATTAATATCCATTGTTTGCGTCCAGTGTTGGCCTGTTATGCTCATATACATGTAAACAGTCTCGACATTGTCTTTTTTGTCAGTTGGAATTTTGGTGCGTAAGTTTATTTGTTTTATAGGAATTCATTTCACTGACCATGGTATGTTAGTCGTCTTCGTCTTAATTGATTCATGCAATGAAGACTTTCTGCCTTGCGTACCATCACACGAGCTCGTTGAATTGTTGCTGAATATCTTCAAGACAAGCTACATCCAATTCCCATGCGGAACTAGAAAACTTTACCGGGTTGAGGGTGTATATTTCGCATGATGACTCTATAGTATTATATAATGGTTTGGTGACATTGTATGTCTAATACATATATATTTAAAATTTGTTAAAAATACAATACAAATAGTTCTTAGCTCTTATAAATCTCAACCACTAAATCAAAATCAATTCAATAAATAAATTTAGCACATTGCAGATATTATCTCCCGTTGTTTTTAAAATTATAGAGATACCGTTGCATACGGTACCCTACCTAGATCCGCCGATGCCTGTGAGCTATTATATCCTTTTACAATTGGTGATGCCATTTACAACGCTGCCCTTTATTTTTTTTCCCTACCATCACCTTGTTTTGGTTAGTAGCTTCATGGTTGCACACGTCTTTCCTTGTTCGACCGCTTCGGTATTAGTCTATAGAGGCGTCGCTCGCACGAGACGGTTGTTGTGCATGGCAGGGTCAGGTTCGCCAGCCCACTGAAACGAAACAGCATGGCGACGTGCAGCCTTCTCTGGAAAGAGAAAACGAAAGCGCAACACCCGATGCGCCAAACCGCCGTCTCGTCGTCCGTAGGAAGCGATCCAGAAGTCCTAAGTATCATATCGACGTGCCCATGTTTGCCGATTCCACGGACGGCGAGCTAAAACTTAAGAGGCTCCATAATCTGTGCTGCTTTAGGGGCGCCATGATACGACGCACCCAAGCGAACACATTTGGCGAGCAGGCAAAGCACGGAAAGTATCGATCAGCTGGGAAAGATACGAGAGGCACCGATCCACTGGACGCTTGCCTTTTCTTTATTTTTCTTTGTTCTCACTCTCGACCATTCTATGTTCTGGTTCTGTGGCGTGGTCCAGCAAGAGGCCGGCCAAAGGAGATAAAACTTGGCTTAGATACGTGCAAGTGTCTGGGCGGCACTGGCCCCCTTCTGTTGACGACGACCTGTACTGGACACTTCGTTTTTAGGTGATGGCTCTGTTGGTCCCTATGCCTAGCAAAAAAATTGGGTAGGCTCTTTTTTGCGGGCGCAAAATATTACATGCAGTAGGATGTAGCCTGTGGTTGCGAATCTGCACCATGTTAAAGATAATGCCTTCTAGTAACCTATACTATTTTTCTCTTGTTTTACTAGGGAGTTGAGACTTGGGAGGGATCATCTGCTTGCATTTTGACTTGAAGACAGGTTTTCCAGGCAAGATAGATTTGTTTTTGCTACCCGAGATCTTATAATGGACAGTGGCTTCGATGTTTCCAGGTCAATTGGCCGTGCAATGTTGGGCAGTATAGGGCAGTGGTCCCAATATTTTGTGCTCGCTACATCGGCTTAGGTCTATTTAGCCACTAGGGCCCATTTAGGCCATTTGATGACAAATAGTTGCATTCCTTGTGGTCACCACCATAGTCGGTTTAGTATATCTTTATTTCGTTAAGTATTTTTGTTTATTTTATATAAAAATATCCTTAACCTAATTTTGCTTGTATGTTCGAATTGGAAACCTAATTTTGCTTGTATGTTGGAATTGGAAAATCCAATGTTTCACTTTTCTTCATTTATTAATATCCGGGGCTTGCGTTCAGTATTGGCCTGTAATGCTCATATACATGTAAACAGTCTCGACATTGTCTTTTTTGTCAGTTGGAATTTTGATTCGTAAGTGTATTTGTTTTATAGGAATTCAATTCACTGACCATGGTATGTTAGTCGTCTTCGTCTTAATTGATTTATGCAATGAAGACTTTCTGCCTTGCGTACCATCACACGAGCTCGTTGAATTGTTGCTGAATATCTTTAACATAAGGTACATCCAATTCCCATGAGCAGTGGCGGAACTATAAAACTCTTAGTGAGTTGGGGGTGTATGCTTCACACAATGATTCTATAGTATTATATAATGGTTTCATGACATTGTAGGTTTAATATACATATTTAAAATTTGTTAAAAATACAATACAAATAGTTCTTAGCTCTTATAAATCTCAAACCACTGAATCAAAATCAATTCAATAAATAAATTTAGCACATTGGAGATTTTATCTCCCGTTGTTTTTAAAATTTTAGGGATACCATTGCATGTGGCACCGTACCTAGATCCGCCCATGCCTGTGAGCTATTATATACTTTTACAATTGGTGATGCCATTTACAACGCTGCCCTTTATTTTTTTTTCCTACCATCACCTTGTCTTGGTCAGTTGCTTCATGGTTGCACGTCTTTCCTTGTTCGACCGCTTCGGCATTAGTCTATAGAGGCGTCGCTTGCACGAGACGGTTGTCGTGCATGGCCGGGTCAGGTTCGCCAGCCCACTGAAACGAAACAGCATGGCGACGTGCAGCCTTCTCTGGAAAGAGAAAACGAACGCGCAACACCCGATACGCCAAACCGCCGTCTCGTCGTCCGTAGGAAGCGATCCAGAAGTAGTATCATATCGACGTGCCCATGTTTGCCGATTCCACGGACGGCGAGTTAAAACTTAAAAGGCTCCGTAATCTGTGCTGCTTTAGGGGCGCCATGATACGACGCACCCAAGCGAACACATTTGGCGAGCAGGCAAAGCACGGAAAGTATCGATCAGCTGGGAAAGATACGAGAGGCACCGATCCACTGGACGCTTGCCTTTTCTTTGTTTTTCTTTGTTCTCACTCTCGACCATTCTATGTTCTGGTTCTGTGGCGTGGTCCAGCAAGAGGCCGGCCAAAGGAGATAAAACTTGGCTTAGATACGTGCGAGTGTCTGGGCGGCACTGGCCCCCTTCTGTTGACGACGACCTGTACTGGACGCTTACAATAATCCGCCACTAATCGAAAGGTCCATGGAGACCAACGTCGAAGGAGAATCATCTCAGACGCAGATCGGATCTGCGTTTACTGCATAGAAGACCAATGCAATATGCAGAATTGCAGATGTGTCTCCATGATATTCAGCCACTCACACCTATCCAAGTTAAAAGGCATAATAATCAGTGGACTTATCGTGTCAATTCTGGCCATCACGTTAAGATAATCGAAGGACAGGGGAAAGCTCCTCGACCGACAGGCCCAGCTCTAAAGCTACGTGGCAAGTCTACCTAGTGTACCAATGACGAGTGGGACCACAATGGTGTCTTGTCCCACGCGTCAGAGGAGAAAGTAAACAGGCCGGAGCATGGGAGATGACCTCCGATGGGGACGCGGATTTAAACGTTGGAAAAAAGTCACCGCGCCTTGTGTAGGTTGCAAAATCTCCTCACGACGTCGCAGGCTACAACAGTACAGCTGGCCGCCACCACTGGCCTGTGCTGCATAGTGATGGCAGTGGCACTCCCCGTTATGACAGCGGATGTTGACGTCAAATTCATCCCTTATATAGTCTTATGAATTTTATATATATAGGCAACGTATCCTATACATACAGATCCTCCCGTGTACACACCGTGCACACCAACTAAAAAAAATCGTGAAAAATTATGAAAAAAATTGTAGATATACTTCATAGATTACTCCGATCGGGCACCTTCACTTTGAGGCCCTGAAGAGGCTCAGTGCCAACGAGATGGTGCGCGGCCTCCCGTGCCTTGACCACGTGGAGCGCTTCTGACGCGTCACGGTTGACAAAGCAAAGGCGGCTCCCCTTCTCAAAGAAGCGAGCTTCGAGCCAAGGAGCGGCTCGAGCTCGCAGACGGGACTTGTGTGGGTCGGTGACACCAGCCACACCAGAGGACGACGCTACTTCTCGCCGCTTTCGTCCGACGACCTCTCCCGCTACATGTGGGTGATGGTTCTCGGCGGCAAGGGAGAGGTCATGGATGCCATCAGCGCGCGTGTGCCGCTGCGGAGGCGAATACGGCCGCAAGTCATGCAGGTCTTCAGACCGACAACCATGCGAATTCACTCGGCACCGAAGTTCGCGTCAGATCAGTCGCGGACAAGGCATTCAACACCACTACTCCATCACCGACAAATTCAAGCAGCAGAACGGCGTGTCGAGCGGCGCGAACCAGACGGTTGTGGGGATGGCTCTGGCCCTCCTGGCAGAGGGGATGCCTACTGCTTTTTGGGAGAGGCGGTGGTGACGGCCGCCTACATCCTCAACCGCCGCCCACCAAGGCTCTCAATGGCGGACACCGTGACGAGGCTTGGCATGGGCAAGCCGCGAGCTCTCACCTATGGGTCTTCGGCTGCCTCGCGTTCGTCAAAGAGCTTAGCCACATCGGCAAGCTCGACGACAGAAGCACTCCAGGGGTGTTCCTTGGCTACGCGGAGGGCTCGAAGGCCTACCGCATTCTTGACCCAGGGACACAGCGTGTGCGCACGGCGCGCGACGTAGTGTTCGACGAAGGGCGAGGATGGGCATGGGACAAGGCGGTGGACGACAGCTCGACTCCGACGTACAACGACTTTACCGTCGAGTACGTCCACTTCAAGGGAACAAGGGGAGTAGGCAGCTCCACTTCACCAAGCATGCCTACCCCAGTCCCCGAGCTTCCACCGACTCCAGCGTCATGCTCTCCAGATACAACTTCGGCTGCGGCAAGTTCTTCGCCAACACCACCACAGCTGGCAACTCCATGCACTCCAGCACCAACGGCCACTCCTCCGGGCACGTCCACTCCGCCATCAGCTAGTGTCGACCACGGCCCGGTGGAGTTCGCTACTCCGCTCTCCCACGATGAGGAGCGCATCGACGTGTACCACGACGGCGAGCCGTTGCGGTATCGTACGATGGGGAACCTTCTCGGCGACCAGCCGGTGCCGGGACTGGTGCCTCGCGATCTGGAGGCGCAGTTGCATCTTGCGTGTGACGACGGCGAGCCTCGTTCTTTCGCAGAGGCCGCGAGACACGCGGCATGGCGTGCCGCGATGCAGTCGGAGATGGATGCGGTTGAGAAGAACCGCACCTGGGAGCTTGCTGATCTCCCTCGTGGTCACCGCGCGATCACTCTTAAGTGGGTGTTCAAGCTGAAGAGGGATGAAGCCGCGCCATCGCTGCACAAGGCTCGCTTGGTGGCACGCGGTTTCGCGGCAGCAGAGGATCGACCGACGATGCCTTCGCTTCGCGGCACGGATGGAACTGCGGCGACTTCTCCTTGCGCTGGCTGCCCAGGAAGGCTGGCAGGTTCATCACATGGACGTTAAATCGGCGTTTCTCAACGGCGATTTGAAGGAGGAGGTCTACGTGCACCAGCCGCCGGGCTTTGAGATTCCCGGCAAGGAGGGAAAGGTGCTACGCCTGCGCAAGGCCCTCTATGGCTTGCGACAGGCACCGAGGGCGTGGAATGCCAAGTTGGATTCCACGCTCAAAAGGATGGGCTTCGAGCAAAGCCCGCACGAGGCGGCCATCTACCGGCGGGGCAATGGTGGAAACGCCTGGGTGGGTGTCACGTCGACGACTTGGTGATCACCGCACCAAGGACGTGGAGGTGGCGATTCAAGGAAGAGATGAAGGCCACCTTCCAAATGAGTGACCGGGGCCTCTCTCCTTCTACCGGGATCGAGGTGCACCAGACGACTCGGAATCACGCCGACGCACCGCCACGCCAAGCGTAGTTGAGCCGGTTGGGCTCACCGATCGCAACCCAAAGACTCACTCCGATGGAGGAGCGGTACTGGCCGAGCCGCGACGACACGACGGAAGAGGTGGACGCCACGCAAGACGGCGTCTTGTGGGAGCCTCCGCTACCTCGCCCACACACGGCCGATTTGGCTTTCTCCGTCGGCCACGTTAGTTTGCTTCATGCAATGATCGACGACGGAGCACCAACAGTCAGTCGTGAAGAGGATCATCCGCTATGTTGCGGGGACCCTCGACCACGGCCTCTACTACCCGAGGTGCCCCGGAGAGGCACACCTCGTCGCTAAATGACGAATGCGACCACGGCGGCGACATCGACACCAAAGAAGAGCACGAAGGGATTCTCTTCTTCCTCGGCAAGTGCCTCGTTAGCTTGCAGTCGGTTAAGCAGCAAGTGGTGGCCCCGTCAAGCTGCGAGGCCGAGTACATAGCGGCCTCCACCGCTTCGACTCAGGCACTTTGGCTTGCTCGATCGCTGGTGATCTCCTCGGCGAGATATCTGCGGTGGAACTCGGGGTGGACAAGAAGTCCGCTCTGCCTCGCAAAGAACCCGTTTTTCATGAACGGAGCAAGCACATCCGGGTGAGTACCATTTCATCCGGATTGCTTGGACGGAAGAAGCATCAAGGCGCTACATCAACACTAAGGACCACTATGGACTCGCTCACCAAGCCCCTTGGGAGGATCAAGTTCCTTGAGCTTCGCTCCAGGATCGGGATGGTCCAACTTTCCCACAAGACGATGGACAAGACTTAGGGGGAGAATGATGAAATAAGTCCTTGTACTGTTGGTCTTTGTGGTCCTCATGGTAGTCTTTTAGCTTTTTTGCTTTTAGACTAAGACTAGCATCTTTAGGACAAAGATTCTTTTAGACTAAGACTAGCATCTTTAGGACAAAGATCTTAGACTAGACTAGCATCTTTAGGACAAGATCTTAGACTAGCATCTTAGCATATGCTTGATCGCCTGCTATAATATGTAACCCCAACCCTCAAAGTTGGCATGGCATTGTGTGAGAAATAAATCAGAAAATTGCCCCAACTCCTATTGTCATCCTCTCTCAATGAGAGTAAGAATTCAGCTACTGACAAAGAGATCAAAGAATTGCGAGCATTGTAATGAGCCGTGGACTCCAGGATATAACCTTAAGTGCAAGGTAAAGAAAGCAGTGCCTGCTAGTCCGAGGCTTGGGGAGAATGAAGATACTGTCTATGAAGAAGATCCGGAAGAAGTGGTGCAAGGTGATGAATCCACTGATGCAAATCAGATTAATGCAAGCAGTCATGGTCAAAGGGATGTAGCAGGAGTAATAGACACTCAAGTTGGTCCAAACTCGCCACCGCAAATTCAACCTGGGTTGCAGTATGGTAATGGGGAACAGTCGTTATCTGGAGACTGTCATTCTGTACTTTCATTATATGGCCAATCAGGAAACGTATATGGTGGAGTCACTTTTGCGCAACCCATGCACTGTCCAGGAGTTCATTTGGAGGATGCTCAGAGAAATTCGGCTGGTGGGGAAACTAATCAGTCTCATCCATATGCTGAAGCGATTATCAAGGGACCCAAGTTGGAATTGTCTGTCCTTAAGGGAGATAATCCAAATGGATGGGTTGATCAATGTGAGGAATTCTTTGAAATGGCTGGTACTCCACATGAATATTGGGTTAATGTGGCTGTTGGGTATTTAGTTGGCAGATCTAACACATGGTTGAAGGGGATTGGCATACCATGGGGGTCAGTGACTTGGTCTCAATTCTGTGGTGTCCATTGTGATAGATTTTCGGAGGGCAGTGCACACAAGGCGGTAGAAAAGCTGCAGGAGAATTATTCATTGAGTTGTGTTATTGGGGAACTCAAGGATGAAAACAAGTATAAGGTTAGCAGCCAACAGCCGAGAGGGTTTCTTGAAACATATTGGTATGTGAAAATGGAGGAAAAAACAGCTAGCGCCAGGAAATCTTCTTTTCCGAGGGTGGGAGCCAGGCAAGAAGCCACTGTTCCCGTAAAAACTGAAGCTTCATCTCTGGGTAAGCTGGAATACAAATTATCACAGAAGAACCTTTCTAATGGGAAATTGTGGTGGCATTGTCATGAACCTTGGAAACCAGGGCTTTTGCACCATTGTATAATCAGCAATGCCTTACACACCTTATTAATGCGTGGGGAGGAACAGAACATGGTAACAGAGGAAGAGGATACTCAAGCAGATTTGTCGAAATTTGTTACAGCACCTGGAAGTCCAAACAAGGAAGTGGTAGTAGATATTGAAGAACATCTAATGCATATTTCAACTTATGCAGCTCATGGAGTGGAGGTCCCAATTACTTTTTCCTGGTTGAGGTATATTGGGAATATGAAATTTTTGGCCCTAGTGGACAGTGGGAGTACCTCTCCTTTTATGGAGTACGAACATGTAATCAGCAATGGCTTTGGATTCAATGCTGTTCCTGTTAAGGAAGTACCAGTAGTTGGTGGAATTGACTGGCAAAGAATGAATAGTGATCGGGAGGACTGGTCGGCAGAGCTATCGCTTCACACCAAATCCTTTTGAAAGTGCTTTATATGGAGCCGACCGGTTCATCCGGTGGGTTAGGAGCATATGGCGAGAAGTTTTGGGTTCAAGCTCGAGTGTATGCATAGCAATATCAACCAATATTTGTCCAATCCTAAGTATTACTTTCAAGTCAACAACCAAGATGTAAGGAACAAGTTGAAAGTGGTCTTATTTCCTTTCCGGACAAAGGAAGCATTACTTCATTTATGGATTTCTATTTTGCCGAGAAGAATTTGTATCCCTTGAGTGCAATGCCTTGCGTAAAGATTACAAGAATAGGAGGTAGGAAATGGTCATCTGGCTAAAGTAGACCATGCACAATATATAATACAAGGAGGAACTTCCAACACTACCTTCAAACTCTCGAAAGTGGGAAGCTATGAAGATGATGATAGGGTGAAAAGATTTTGGAAGATATACCAACCGAACAAAAGACACACCACCGCTTTGATATCAAGATGAACTCATTGAATACGAAGGCGATCTACGTGGGGAAAGCAACTAGTCGAGATTTTTCGGATAGATTATTTTCACCCTTCTTTTACTCCGGGAACATTCTCGAACAAGAGCTACTTATCGGGGTTCAGAAGCTTAAGAGAAATTTGGTCGAGTGCATGGTTCATGAAAATGAGAAGTTGCATGCTAAAGTTGGAGGATACAAGAGCCCAGATGAGACTTTTGTTTTCCAGTGGAATTTGCTAGAGCAAATACTGTCTATTGCGCAATTTTCAAATGTTTTGCATCCAGCTGCTACTTCCATCAACATAAACAAAAAGATTTGGAATATGTACTTTTGTTATCTTCGAAATGCTGTTTGTAGCGTATAAACTTTCAGAGTCACCTCCTAAGTATGAGCTTGCAATCACAGCTCCAAACAAGAACCAGCTGATGAAGATGCTGACTTACCTGAAGGCAGAGGCCAAAACCTTTGGACAGGAGGTGAACCTCGCCGCCTCTCTGCGGCTCGACTGAAGCTCTTAAACATAATGTTCACCAAGTTGTTCCAATCTCGAGAATCTTGTTTGTTGGATGCAGAGGAATAGTGAAATCGTAAACTATGGCGATTTGATAAAAGGATTACTCTAAAGAAAAGTTTAGCTGTGTCTCACTGGCTTATTCCGTGGTTAAATATAGCTGAAGAAGATGATACCTGGGACGATGTTGGTTCAATCCGATCACTCTTTCTGATTTTAAGCTTGGGGACAAGCTTTGTCTTCAGGAAGGGGGTATTGTCAGGCTTTGTGGTAGCTGAACTCAGGAAAATTGGAAGAAGCGGGAAACTTTAGGAAACAGAGGAAACGAAGACTGAAGCAGAGACTTTGTTTAAAGAGCATCGACGGCTGCCAGTGAATGCGAAGGGTTTCGGTGCATCTGACGGTGAGATGACGCGGAACAGTGATTATTAGTGATTAGTCTATCTAATGCTTTGACGTCTTTCCTCCTTTACTGTCTGTAAGTAACTTTATTTGGTTAAAGTCTTCCTTTTAATGCTGTAAGCGGACGGAGTATAAATTGGGATGATGGAATAAAATCAGAACAATCTTCCGCATATTCCTCTAGTTATTTTAGATAGTGTAGAACCCTAGTTTGGTTTCTTGCCTTTGTGTGGCGGCGGCTGGTCTGGTTCTTACTGGATTTTCAGTTCTACGAATCGGATTCAGTAGGGCCTGACAGGGTGTTACTCGTCACGGGGTCCTCGCCAAAGCCCTGCGAGAACCCCGTCGGCGACCACTACCTCCTCAAGTCCATCAAGAATAAGATGGACTACTGCCGCGTCCACGGCCTAGAGATCTTCTACAACATGGCGCTGCTCGACGCCGAGATGGCCGGGTTCTGGGCCAAGCTCCCGCTCATCCGCGCGCTGCTCCTCGCGCACCCTGAGGTAGAGTTTCTCTGGTGGATGGACTCCGACGCTATGTTCAGCGACATGGCATTCGAGCTGCCATGGGAGCGGTACGGGCCCTACAACCTCATCATGCACGGATGGGATGAGATGGTCTACGACGGTAAGAACTGGATTGGGCTCAACACGGGCAGCTTCTTGCTGCGCAACTGCCAGTGGTCGCTTGATTTCCTCGATACCTGGGCGCCGATGGGGCCAAAGGGCCCTGTCCGTATTGAGGCCGGGAAGGTGTTGACCAAGTTCTTGAAGGACAGGCCGGTCTTCGAAGCCGATGATCAGTCAGCTATGGTATATATCCTTGCTACCCAGCGTGAGAAATGGGGCGATAAGGTGCATCTCGAGAATGGGTACTATCTCCATGGCTATTGGGGGATCTTGGTGGATAGGTATGAGGAGATGATTGAGAACTACCATCCAGGGCTCGGTGATCACCGGTGGCCGCTGGTCACTCACTTTGTCGGGTGCAAGCCGTGTGGGAAGTTTGGGGATTACCCTGTTGAGCGGTGCCTCAAGCAGATGGACCGTGCTTTCAATTTTGGGGATAACCAGATCTTGCAAATGTATGGGTTTACACACAAGACTCTTGCAAGCAGGAGGGTGAAGAGGATCAGGAATGAGACTAGTAACCCACTCGAGGTGAAGGATGTGCTAGGGTTGCTCCACCCAGCATTCAAAGCCATGAAAACTACTGCATGATAATTAGAGTGCAATTCCACTTGTTATTTTGTTCGTTCGTTCTACATTCTCTTGGATCTAAATCTTAAAAAGTGTTCTTTTTTTAGACTCGGGGTGATAATGGAGTTTGGGTTGGGATCATGGGATGAATATCTATGTTGTAATGTCTGATGTTAGGAGAGTGATGTTAATTTATGTCTTACACTTCTAGAAATTGAGTTAGCAAAGGAACTCAGTTAATTGGGCACTACTATATATTTCTATAGAACTTCCTATTTCTTATTGGCTGAATAGTTGGGAATTTCTTTGGTCATAACTGTACAATTAGGTGCCCTCAGAAGGTATTAGCCATGTGGTGCTTATTTTGGTGTCTTCTAAAGCAGGATATGGTTGTCCTCTGAGCCAATTATTTTGCTTTCTTCTTTGCATTGCTATTAGTGGTAGTTGGGTAGCAGGATATCCAGTTTTGTCATATATGAGAGGCTCAGAATCCTCAAAAGTATACCTAGCTGGAAGCTGCTTTCAGTTTATAGTATCCTGTTTTGTCCTAGCTTCATCGTTATCCATGCCGGTTTTAATCACTGAAGACGGCTTGATGCAATACATCATCTGTTCATTAATCTTCGTGTATTTATCGCCAAATTCTGGATTGATATAAACTTGTTAGAGCTGGATGGTTCTAAATGTCGGTTGATATCCCATCATTATGAAAAACGTTGTCTCATAAACTGATTGTTCTTTTACGCTGTCAATGCAAAAGCCATGTTATGTGAGATGACACCCTCTCCCGGATGACCTGTTGTACTTTCACTTGCCAGTTTATTTGCAAATTTTACTTCAGCGCCTCGTCGGTTTTGACAATGTTTCACACCGTGTAATGCAAAGGATGCTAGTAACCTGCTAGTTCTCTGGAAGGCAGTGATGTCCAGCCCTCCGTTTTTGCATAGAAACGTCTACCGCATCTACTGCCTAGTGAGTAGCAGCAGCTTGATCACTGCAGAGTTAAAGTCAAATTATTGACCGCCGCTACTCCTGTGCAGCTGTGAAAGAGCATGATGCTGAACAAAGGTTGATCACTGGAGATTTGTATGGTCCTTTTTCAGAGGCTAACTCGTCTCTTCTTCGTTGTCAATGAGCATGATGCTGAACAAAGGTGTAACATCGAATAGAAAGAATTCCTATAAATGTTGGAGGAATTCTAGAGCCTTGTATTAGCAATTACTTTGAGAGTTCCAATGCACCTTCTCTCTTCCTTTCACAATTCTCTCTCTAATCAATTGACATTTATCTCAAAATTTATGTTTTTTTTGTGAAGCAACCAAACACATCTTTGTACAATTCATGTGCTTTTATTTCCTACAAAATTCAACAAGGCATGACATTTCAATCCAATGTTTTTTCTATTCCTGTGTTTTTAGAATCCTGAGAATCAAAGTGTCTCCTACAAGTCAATGATTTGCTTTTCTCTATGCTGTGGTAATTGAGCTCATGCTCCAACGAGTTCTACTTTCTAGGCGGTCAACTATCAAATAGTTGTGCTGTGCACTCAGCTTGTGTAACCTCAATGCATCCAGGAGAAATCATCGAGCCTTAATGGCAGTTGTAAGATATACAAACGTGTAAATGACAGCAACAACGTAGGGATCGTGAGGAAACTAACATAAGTGAGATAACCACTTAACTAGTAATTTCAGGCGTGTTTGGGCAACAAGAAGCAACGCTCATAATAATAAATGGTTCTGAATGGAATAACACCGAGAGTAACAAAAGTAACAGCCTACAATATATTAAGATCCTATTTAATAGAGCTCCAAATCCTAGATTTAGCTTAGATCTGAAACTTATAAGTTAAAATAAAGTTAATTAAGTTTATTTTTTTAGTTTAAAATGTAAATAAGATGACCCCACCTAAACACTCTTAGGGGTTGTTTGGTTACCGTCTCTCGCACGAGCCTGGCCGCGGGAGCCTGCAACACTCCAGCCTGACTCCGGGGAAATGGTCATAGAGTTCATTTCCTACGAGCCTAGCTGCGAGTGCTTTGTGCATCGTGCTGGTCTGGCTCCACACCGCGAACAGGCAACCAAACAACCATCTTGCATGCGTGGGTGCAGACTCATACGATACAACGAGGAACCAAACGTTGGTTCCTAACTCCCGCGAGTCACTAGTAGTTGTTCTTCTAGAGGGAACAGTGAATTAATGTGATGCAAGGAGCAGAAGCCACGGAAAACGGAAAGGGTGGGCTGGTGACCGTGTAGCGTGGCACGGTTGATGCGTGAGACGGAAAGAAAAGGTTGCTTCCTTCGGGGCTCCAACACTTAGTCTTTAAAATACAGTTTTGATTATATATTTTCATTTTTAATATGTTAATATAATATAATAGAATTATAATATTATGAAATTATTTTTCATGATAAATCTGCACCTACCATTTTCTCCAATCTAAATATTAAAAGAATATTGATAACTAAAGCTTAAAATTTAAATACGCGCATATATGGATTGCTCAAGTTCCTTAGCTATATATCCTGGTGTATGTTTCTTTATTCGGAGTTAATTGAGTCCTACTCGTAGACTATCTATAAGCTAAACTAGGCATCATCATTAAAGCTTGTTAACTGACTTGACAATAAATATATAATTTTTTTCAGAAATAGATTGTTGCTAAACTCTATTTGATATATATATATAGAGAGAGAGGAAGCTTCATTTCTACTCCTGGAAGTAGTTACTCCCTATATCATATCTCACAACATAGAGAATATTTCGTGCAACAAAGATATGTACGTGTACTAAAAACCATGCACTCCTATATAATTTTTTTTCATGTGGTTCGCATTGGAATATCTTATAATTAGTATATGAGTATACCCAAAGTGATAAAGGGGTATTTTAAATTTGTTTAGGTGATATTTCAAAGGTGAGAGTAACTACTTAATGTATTTTTCCTATATATATCTATATATAAAAAGAGAAAGTACTCACTCTATTTTTCTAATACTTGTCACATGTAACTAAAACTTTCTTCCCTAAATACTTGCATAGCAAAACAACAAATGTAGCATAGCATAACAATTTTCATTTATCATCATATTTTTCTTTTATTATTGCAATACTTGGTTATAGAACATACTCATAATACACATCACGTAGCTTATACTAGCATAGTCGAGTGAACACCCATCAATATATGACATCCTCTCAATCCGTCCATCTTGTGGAGGTCCACCAAATAAAGTGTCATAATGTGTTTTTTAAAATCTTTAGTTATTTTATTTTTTCTTAACGCTGTAAATCATCTACCATCAACTTTTATTATATAATAGATTTAAATTCCTAATTTACATATATACAAATCAAATTTCTTATCTTATTTTTTTCTCAGATAAATATATTTCTATAATTTTAATTCTAAATAAAACCAAAATTTCTATTTTCATTTAGTTTAAAATTTAAAAACTTTTGCTAATTTCCTTTTATTTGAATTTTCATATGTTTAGGTTATATTTCTTATAGACTTTATTTTTCATTTTTAGGTTAGAATTCATACATAAATCCAGTTGTTGGTTTTATTTCCAATTTATATTATTTTTTTATTGTACTTGACATGATTCTTTCTTTTGATTTAAATTTTATTTTTATTTCATTCCAATTTTTATCTTAGTTTATAATTTGTATACAAATCCAAATGCTAATTTTCATCTAATTTTTATATCAAAATTTAGTTATATAGGGTTCTAATTTGGAGTTAGTATGAAAATAAAATGGCTAATTTACCTTTATTTTTTATTCTAAATTTATGCTTTCTTATTGTACTTGGCATGTATTTTTTATTTAATATAAATTGTTATAACTCGGGCCGCTAGATGATTGGTTAGATATTTTCTTCAAATAATAACATGCAATGGCAGCTGTAATTCAACTTAGTTAGGGTCTACCTAAGGTCCAAATGTTTTATTTTTATGAACATTTCTAACCTATTTCTGCATTTTTTTCTTAGCAGCTTTAAAAGACATGTCACGAGCTTTTAATATATAATAATATATTGTATCAAAATTCAATATCAATATGTTGAATTTTCTTTTTTTAATGATTACACGGAAGACGCACACGTGCGCTCACCACCAAAATGAGAAACTTTCCGATAAAAATAGTAAAAATGGTTATATTCATCTTAATTTAGTCGAGTAGCTCTTAACTAGTTAGCTTAAATATAGAAATCTTGTTAGAAATCCTTTACAAGATGAAAAGCATGGATTACCACTAAGATTCTCTATACCATATGAATATGAAAAATAAAAAAAAATTCAAATGTCAAACCTGAAATAAATCTCAGCCATTTTTTTTCCAGTTTGACCAAATTAAAACGCATGTCTGTTTGTTTTTAATCAAAATCAAATTTTGAACTCGCATTTTTGGATATTACCGATGGTATGTAACCAGTTGGATTCTGGAACCAACCATGGTGTGCTTTTCAGGCTGATTCTTGATTCCCAAACCTTTTGTGAGTTAGATACTTAAATGTGTGTTGCTAATAGTACAGATTCTACTCAATGGTATCAAGAAATGGAGCCTATTAATACTTAAAAAGCCCAGGGAATTCTGCTATTTTCCCTCGCGCACTCGTTGGTGCGAATTCTCGTGCATAAATCAATTGCTAGGGTATACACAGAGAAATCTGCATTGCTGTAAGATGTCTTGGATCTGTGATGAAGTGTACATTTCAGGATAAATCCAAAGCACGTGTATGAGGCATCGCTGCACTGATGCTACGCTCTCTCACGCAGAAGCGAGAAATTGCAGAATACAGTACATGTAAGCCTGGTATTCCTACTCTCTCTGTCTGATATTCCTACTCTCTCTGTCTATGGTCGACAGTGAGCTAGAATGAAATAACCCTAAAATTTCAAAATTTTGATTTAATTATTTATTCAAAATTTATTTGAATTTTTGCCAAATTTATTTCGAATTTACCCGGTTTTTAATTAGAAACTTTCCTTTTGGGGAAAGTCAACCCCCATTTCCACTTACCTTTTCGGGCGGCCCCGTTTTTCCCACGCGCTGGCGCCCTCCCCAAACCCGCCTTCTACGTCCCAGCCCAAACGCCATGCGGCCCACTCCTCCTTTCCTGCCTACAGACGACGCCAAATTTCATTGCTTTTTTTTCCTCCGCTACGCCCAAAATGCCATCGCCACGGCTGCGTTTCGCCTCTTGCCTGCTTCCCGCACCAGCCATCCTGCTTCACATCGTCTTCCCGCTTACCATCCTCTCACCGCCTAATCCTGCTTTCGCCTTCGCCTAATCCGCGACGCTCGACCGCCTTCTTCGCGACGCTACCGACATGCTCGACTCGCTCACACCCCTGCTTCGTCTCTGCCGCCACCACGCCGCCTATGGCGCTTTCTCCTCACCGACGGTATCACGCCTACCGCTGCTCCGCCTAATCGATGGAGCTCGCTCTCTCGCAGCAAGCCAGCCAAAGCCGCCGCCATCATTTCTCTGTTTGCTCGATCGCTTCACCACTCGAGTACCCCACCGCGGCTCTCTCACCTCCGCCAAGACTGTCTCACCTCGCCGCCAAACCGCCCAACCAATGGAGCTCGTTTCCCCTCGCGCTGGCCAAGGTCGCTCCACCGCCGCATCCAATCCTCCGCTCCGCTTTTGTCTTTTTCGCCACTCGAGTACCTCGCCACCGTATATCTCTCTCCGCCTAACCCTTCATAAACCGAAAGCACGCCGCCGCTTTCATTCACACCGAGCCGCTCGTAAGCCACCGAGTTCCACATGCCCTCCTCTTGCTCCCGAGTCACTTCTTCAAAATCGCCGTCGTTAAATCGCCGAATTGGGCTTCATCTCCCGCTCCACCAAGATTCCTTCGCCGCCTCCTCTCTTTTTTCCTCCCCGCACCATCGACAACGCGCCCCACTCGCCAAGATCGCTCTGCGCCGACAAAGCCGGCTCACTTGTCACCACCCTCATACAGATGGGCTTGGCCGCCGATTGGCCGTGGGTCATGTCCATGCAAGAAGATCTTTGTCGAAGGGCGAATGGCACATACATCGCAAATTTCGCAGAGAAATTTTTTCATTTTCTATTTCGATTTTATTTACCTTTTCGGATTTAAATACGATTTAAAATCCGAAAATTCATTTTAAACACCGTAAAATCCCCAAAATCCCCAAAAATCCGAAATGCCAAAATACATATCCTTGACCGCTTCGAGTCACGAGTCCAAAAACGGTCTCCGCTTTCGCCATATCAAGTCCAGAAATTCCCAAAATGCCCTCGAACCCGCTTTCCTACCATTTTCTCCCCGATTCTTTTTCCGATTTTCTTTCTTTATTCTTATTTGTTCGCTTATTTATTGTTTATGCTTTTCTCGCTTAGATTTGACGCCGAACAACCATCGGCACGAAACTCAAGCAAGGACATGATTTGGAGCCGAGCAGCTTCTTGGAGCCGCGTCAGGAGCAAGCGTCATTCGAAGCCAGACACGACATCGACCCCTTCTTTTTAGGCGAACCCTCGATCACGCAAGGCAAGCCACACTCCTTGAACATGTTGAACCCAATTCCACTACAGTATTTATGTATATTTCTTGTACTGCATTATTTTGCTATTTTAGAAAATTAGAAAATGTGGTAATTTCGAATGACATAAATTAGATAAATCCCAATGTTAACCCTGCTGTTATGCCTTAATTCCTTTTTAACCCTAAGATATAAAATAATGAACCTCTCGTAGATGTAGCAATTTATACATTTACTACTTTTAGACAAATGCTTAAAATCTCCGAGAGATGGCTTGATGATGTTGGTTTTATGAAATTGCTACTATGCGGGGGGATGATTGGGCGGACCACTAAGGTGGATGTTGGCCCAATCCCCAACCGATGACGAGGCCAATGGTTGAGGTATGGTGGTGGTACAGTTGGTATCAATGGTTTGTGGTTTGTCATTTGGCTAAGTCTTTGGCGCTTAAGGACCGACGCCTTGGGCAAAGAAAATAACTTCAGATCCCGCCAACCACAAGTTGGGTCGGCTAATCTCATTGACTTGATCCAACATAGCCTAGTACATTGGGCTTCCTTTTGAATACCTATAGGAAAGGCTCCGGCTTTGGGATGCGGAAGGTCAGCCGAGCGCCGGTGGAACGGGAGTGGTGCGCCCATCCAGTTCACACAACAATAGGTGTCCACTGTGACCAGCAATGACTCTCGCCTCGCCCGTGGGACCTCGGGCATCAGGGCACAACAACCCATCGGTAGGAGCTAAAGAAGGAAGTTCAACGAAATGCTATGATTATCTCTGGCCGGCCGCATGTATAAAAGTTGCATGTTGATTCCGTGGCATTAATGGTCAGAGATGTCTTGTGGGTAAAGCCGAGCACCTTCTGCAGAGCGATATCAATGGTATTCGAATACGCCGTGCTTCCGGTTAATGAAGCTGAGTTAATTTAGGGTGATTCCTGTAACTGCGCCCCTGTAGCTTTTATAAATAAAACTTGTTGTGAAGGTGAACTTTGCAAGATAACCCCCCCTGATTTATATATTGCTAATTATGATTTGTGTTTCAAATGTAAAAAAAGTGATGTTTCCAACTTGCATCCACAATACTTAAAACCTGTGCCTATCTTTGTTTATCCCTGCATGTAATATTCAGAACTTTCCGTGTGGTTTGTTGAGTACGGTTGTGTACTCACCCTTGCTCCTAATCCCCTCTTTAGATTTCAATTGAAGTTGGCGAGATCCAGAAGACCGTAGATGACGAAGTTATTTGGTTTTGGAGGCCTTGATCTATCTCGCTCAGCGCTTCCGTGGGTGTTCTCAGAATATATTCAAGGCCACCAGACCTTTTGTAAAACCTTGGCGTTAGGCCCCTATTTCATCTATAAAATGTTCGCATTTGCTCTTTTATCAAGCAATATACACTTTGCTACTCGCAGCTAAAATCCCAGAAGAAATGAAGGATTTATACGCACTCGAAAAGGCGGTCCGTCACATAGAAGCAGAATATATACACGTAGTCACGTACACATGCTCAATTAACGTCAATATCTGTCTGTTTCTATTTGTAAATACTGTAGAGGGAGCTGAAATTCTGCTCAGTCCAACGTGCATAAGCAAGCGAAAGGCTTCCTCTCGGCTCACAAACTTACAAAACAGAGTACATTTATATGTTCTCGAAAACAAAAGGAGTACTTTTATAATATTATTCCCGTGCAAAACCATGAGGTAGATACATAATTGACAGACAGGCGACAGCAACAGCAACAGCAACAGCATCGAACCAAACCACTCTTCTACATTTGGTAACAAAAAACACTGCTCGGTCTCTTAGTCCCGCATCAGTGCATCACACTGCTTGTAGCAGATTTATTTCGATCGAACACACACGCACACACACACACAAAAGATTAAAGATCGTTATATATGTTGGGAAATCACATGTGACGTGTACGATCCGGTTGAATTAGTTGTAGGTGTCGGGGTTGGCGACGAGGTAGGCCTCGGCGGTCTTGAAGATGGCGGTGACGGACTCCTTGGCCTTGGTGATCTCGTCATTGACCTCCACGCCCGGCAGGAGCTTGTACGTCGAGTCGATCTTCACCACGCTCCCGCCGTTGGCCGCCGGCTCCACCTTGATGTGCGAGGTCGCCGTCTCGATCGCCGCGCCGATCCCGCCGCCCTCGATGAGCGTCGACTTGCACTCGCACTTGTCCGCGTCCAGGAACTCCAGGCGCTCCTTCATGTAGCTGAACGGCATGGCTGCAAGATCAGCAACCGCATGTTATATCTGCACCGTGCTAGCTAGCTACTGTTTGATCGATGTGATCACTACGTGTACATGCCGTGTCATGTATATATGTACTATACTATCTATGTATGTATGTGGTGCGTACCTGAGGTGAAGTTGAACTGCCTGACGCTGCCGACGTTGCCGTCGCCCTCGACGGGGTGGGCGCTGGTGACGATGTGGGAGGCGAGCTTGGGGGCGAGGGTGTGCCAGTCCATGACGGCGGCGCGGAACAGGCGGGGCGCGGCGACCGGCGACCCGATCTCGTGGGTCCAGCTGTTGGTGGAGGCCATTGCTACGAGCTAGCCTACAATGATCGACTGAAGCTAGCTTAGCGCAAAGCTCTTCAAGTGTTGCTGCTGCTTGTGTTGCCGGGAGAGCGGGCAGCGAGCGCCTTAAATAGGTGGTTCGGAAGCCGGGGTTGGTGAGGCTCGGGCGGATGGGGTCTGGAGGGTTGTCACCGGTGAGGCTCAGGCCCCGCGCCGGTCGTCGGGTTTTTCCAAATCGGATGGCACCGTCGGTCGGGTAGGCTTTGTTTTAAGGCCGGGGCTGAAAGCACACGTCAGAAAGTACGCACCTTGTCAATGTTTAGTTGAAGGCGAAGAACGTGCTGTCGAATTGGCACCACCGTCCGCGTGGGCAAATCGGTCGATCTACTGTAACTAATCAATGTCCATGCGTTGCTACGAAAAATAAAATTGGTAACGAAACATAAAGGTTAAGCAATAAAAGAAAATTGTGTTACAAGATCAAACATTTATTTCTCCCGATTACAAAAGTTTTTATAGTTTCTTCTCCGGTATGAATTAAAACCAAATATATTGTACGTAACAATATATATTACCAATCGGTTTTGTTCGGGAGGAACAAGATCGAGATCTATCGCGAGGAACGAAACAAAAATAGAATAGATCGGTTTTTTTCGTCCGGTTCAGTTTTGTGGGTTGGTGGTGGAGAACGGACGTGATTCCAATAACTCCTAATTGTAAGTAGTAGAGATAGAAAGGAGAAGAATGATGCTCGTCTAGGTCAAAAGCAAGGCGTGGTTGGGTTGGTGTGGTTAGAACGCGAAACAAGCTTGGAGGACTGGTGGTACCGCGCGGTCCAGCGCACAGAGCCGGAAATTATGCGTAGTAATTTTCACTTCTTGCTTCTGAACCTTGGTTCATCAGAACGTTACTTCCTGCAGATATCCCCGGGAGGTCGCTAGCTGGGATACGTTCGTACGAATATCCCCTAGCAGCAGAGCATCCTACCTACTTGCACAGCTGCTGAGCTGCAGTCGTCTGCAGTTATCGTACACCGTAAGACTGGAATAGCGATTAGTTGACCTAGTTCATTCATCCTTCTGATAAAACCACAGAACATAAGCTTTAGATCAGTCTTAATGCCGTGGCGTAAGAAAAGGTAAAGTTAGGGGAGAAAAACTGAAGTGCCTCTAGATGCTACATCCTGTCAAAATTCTGTGCAACATTTCAGCGTTGCATAGTTTACAAACATGAATATGGAGAATCTAGTTTGCAAATAAAATAATGCATCACAAGAAAGCCGAATGCGATGGTTCGTGTTTCTATTCAGCATCATCATCACTGTTTTGAGACGAATCCACATCCTCCCCATAAACCATTTCGTCAATTTCCTCCTCTTCCTCTTCCTCAGACGGAGCGGCTGTGGCATCTTGCATGTCCTCTGAGGGTGGCTCAGATACATCATTTGCATCCTTGTCGACCTAAGAATAGTGAAATCAACACAAGATCATTTAATCATTAACTGTAACATTGAGATTGTTGACATATTTTTCAGTGTTATAAATGGGTGAAAACCTGGGCCATTATCAGCCTAAGACGGCCAGAAAGCTTCAGTAAATCTTCAGTTACTGCGTATCTTTCTTCACATATCTGCAAATGAAAGAGTGATTTTAGTTCACTTTTAGAATTTTTTTTCTGCCTATCTGTGATGCTTGGAGATTGGTTTGTAGGCTCGTAGTTGTAGCCCCAACTTGCCAACTACTGCTGATCAAAATTTGGTTTGTGTTGATCAGATTGGACCAGTGCTAGATTTCTCCTAAACTAGTGGCACACCAAGCTATCTCAGGTCATATTTTGGCCAATTCACAGTCAAACATCCTGTAGCCAAATTGACCTCCCAGATTTAGCGTGCCAAAGTTTGGCCAGCATTGTTAAGGCAACTTAGCGCTCAAACCAAATGTGAAACATACAATAAATAAAATTCATAATGTTCCATAAGTTAAAAGTGAGGCACTATGGTATTTCTCACCAAGATGTCACTAATAGTTGCTAGTCACTGCTCACTATACTATATGGCATGCCATCTCCCAAATCTATCTATCCACATTGCATGCTCATTCCTTAAAAACCTTAGCTCTATATGCTTATTTGTTCAATAAAGAGCAGCGACTGTATCACTGGCTGTTATCTAGTGCCAAATACAACATCATTATTGACAGCTTGAGAACTCGTGACCGTAAGCCATTCAATCAGCATTTGGGGTATCATTAGCTTGATCATGGGAAACTATCCCATGATGCAGATTTAACAAATGTAGCTCCTCTCCACACTGATCAGATGGCTCAGATTGTGAGTTGGAAAGTTGTCATGGAAGGTGAACTCTCACAATCATCGTTATATCTTTATCAAAGAGGTTGCTGTGAAACTACAATAGCAGATAATTCAGGAACCAGACCATGCTCATACAAGCAAAGCATTTACGACCACCTTCTGAACATGATGTGGTGGCCAATGCAAATTTACCCAGTTACAAACATTCCGTTATTTTTTGGTATGACCGAGCGAAGTCTGTTACCAAACTACCCTGCTTGCTTTGGTGGCCTTTAAGTTCAGAATATGTGATCCACATTCTGCAGTCATCTAATATCAATCAGATAACCTAGAAGGCTACAGTCACCAATAGACATGGTTGTCATTGTGTCGCCTTAGCGTTGTGGCGCTCCGGATGGAACGCCGTGGATGCTTGCCTCGCCTTGGCCATCTAGGTAGGCGCCTAGGAATTTACAGCGTCCACAGTGAGCTGCTGGGCGATTGTCTTGGCCAGATAGCAAAGGGAAGCAACTTTAACCCATTGATCTTTGATGAGTCTGAGTGGAACATTGATTGGATTGATACAAGTGCTGAAGATGTCCATGAGACTGAGCCGGAAAATCTGGAGTGGGCTCTTATTGATGAGGCTATGGGTGCATCAAGTGCGCTCTGTAGTCGCAATCTATATAGGCTTGTTAATTATGATCTGGACCTCTTCTCTAATGTGTTGTCGTAGTTTCACCGTCAACCCCTTTTGCTCGCTGTACCTCGCCTTGAGGACGCCATGATGTCTTGGCACCTCTAAGGTGTCGTGGTCGCTAGGTATGCCGTGACAACCATGCTAATAGAGCAACCCCTCTCCATTACAACATAATTTCATGACATCAATAAAAACAATATAATATGTTTCAAATAATCTGCTAAGCATACAAGAGATACAAAGAGGCAAGTAAATATATGCAACATGATTCAGCTAGTACTGTTAGCAAGAAATAATACCTTCTCAAGGTTGCTAATTATTTTTGTTGATTTCTCAGAGGGGATAAAACGACCATGAATAACCAATAGGCAGTATATCCACCGTAAAACAAGCTCTGCACTACCAGATCTGTTGAGAGAAACAAACCAGCAATCAAGACGGAATACACAGTCATACAAGGCACGAAAATGCAAATGGTGAACAAACATGGAAATAGAGTCAAGAGCACCTTGTTTTCCACGCAGATACTAAATTCTCTAGAAGTTTACAAGCAACTACAGGCTTCAAAGATCTTAGATGTGCTCGAATCTGTTGAACAACAGAACATACATCAAAATAGTAAGAACATCCCCCTTTACATCAATTGATTAACTTTCATTAGCTGCACGCATAGATTAAACACGCAAACAATGGTATGATGGAACTTTCAACTGAAAGTCAGTTCTCACAAACCTTTTTGCTGGGTAAATGAGCATCAACTTTTATGCTGCTGCTACCAAACAGATCAGATAAAATATTAGTGGGCATGCCAGGATGGCCCTCCGTGCCTTGATTGACTCTAGTATCAATGACACTGTCTCATCATGTCTTCGATGCATACACTATCGTCTTCAATTCTTTGCACCGGAACTAAAAAAAGCAAGAGTTTTTTTAGTGAAGTGATTGAGCTGTTTAATAGACTAACAAAAACTGAAAATCAAATATGATAATCATACATGTAAAATTTGGTCAAACCTGATTTTAAAAAATTGTGGTAAAACCTGATATAAATGCTAGCGAATAGAAACCTATAATCCATAGCCTTAGTTGCTACATCATTGTGCATGGGAAACACCAGGTTATGCCACTGCAGTTGATTGCTTATGCAAAGCTCAAAATCTCCAGATTAATAACATATAGATGCATTTGATCACTTAAGCAATATATATAAACAAGAAGATAGCAGCAATAGAAAAATTACCTCCTTTCTCAATTAATCTTGCAGTGGTACCAATGTCACTATTAATTACAGGCTTACTGTGATCACTGGGTTTTGTTACACCATGTTTCCTTTTCTTTTCCTGTGTATGGAGCTTTGGAAGAGGAAGGATAGCGTCTTCTGCATTAGCCCGATCTAGAGCAGTGACAGTTCCTATACGAAAACAACTAAGATTCAGCCCAAGAGTAGCCACCAATAATCTTTGAGCCTTCTGAAAAGAAGGCAAGGAACAAGAGAAACTAAAGGATTATGCAAGAGATCTAACTTCAGCCAAATCTGATATGCAAACATTAAACCTGTTTGGAACATAGAAATTTTGCAGGAAACAAAATAATTTCCATAAGATTCCTACAAAACTCCTGAGTTCCAAAAAGGATTTAAATGTAGTTGACTCATTAGGATTTTCAGAAGATTATTAACAAACAAGTTCAATGTCCATAATAATTAATAAATACTAGTAGTATACCTTGCTTTTTAGCAGATTGATCTTTCTGAGGCATGGTGGATTGAATCGTTGGTAAGAGAACACCATCTTCCGATACACCCAAATCAATATCCGTACCATAACAAACCAAAAGTTTATCAAAAGACGGTTTCACTATGGATCCATAAGCCAGCAGGACATGTGCAGAATCAGGTCCATCTATTCCTTGAAGTTTTGCAGCAAATATCATGAAAGCCTGCTTAGCTCCTGAAAGAGAGGACTCAGACAGTGCAATCTTAGTAGGCTTCTTATTACGTAGGTCATCCATGTTATTCCCAGACCAGAAATAGCAGACACCAGTCTCAGAAATAGCCAACACATGTATTTCTCCTTCAGCAGCATTAGTGTCTGAACATTTACAGTCCACAAAGATTGCTGGGTGTTCCATAGAGAGTATACAGCTTGAGCTCTGAGTTTTACCACTACCCAACTTCCAAATGGCAACATAGCGTTCCCCAACTCCAGATGAAAGAACATACTGGCCATCATCACTAAAGACCATGCTACTCACAGCCACCTAAAGAAAAAATGGTGTAGCCAATAGCAAAACATCAGCATTTAGAATATATATATAATACAAGCAGAATCTTAAACATTATTCTAAGAAGAGGAAAACAGTAGAGGAGGGAAGACAAGACAAACTCACAGGATGCCCAGAGAATTTTTGAATCTTCTTGTTGTCAGAAGCATTAAAGGTCCTCAACTGGCCAGCTGCTGTTGCTAAAATCTTTCCATCTGATAAAATCAAGTACAAGTTGCATTTCATTACTTTGAACTTGGGTAGAAATTGGTTGAATATGGAGCAGATACGCAAAAACTATATGCATACGCATGTTTTATAGCACATAAGATATATATAGATTCAGATAGAATAGGTCCTACAAGGACATTAGCAAGAAGTACACAGATAATTTAATACACATGTCAGCAAACAACAAATATCTATACATAGATCTTCTAAAGTAATGGATAAAGATTTGAAGCTATGAATTTCATTAAAGAGAAAATTTCAATACATCATATTTCAATGCAGATAGCCTGAAATTGTTTATTGAATTAATGAGAGTGATATAATCCTGTTACATTTCCATCTCTACTTTGAGTAGAACACTAACATAGTATTTTTTAAACGAGAACCTCTCAAGATGCATTTAGAAATTCTATACCATAAATTAGCCAATACATTTGGCATGTCAACATAACATGGATAAAAGATAGTTAATAAATCTTATCTGTTAGTTGAATATAAAGGTGACTGTGAGCTGTCAATGATTGTTAGAATCAGTCAACACAGTAACATTACAGTTGACAATTTTACTGGAGGCAAAAATCAAAGGTCCTGGCATATCAATATAGGTAAACCAAATGAATGATTGCACTGCTGCAAAACATCTGCAGTGCAAATGAAGCCATACATGCAGAATTTAGCAAGAGAGACAGTGTAGTGGAGCCAAAATAGATGTAAATCAAGAAGTGTCATTTCACCACTGAGATACCTGATGACACCGACAATGCAGATATTGCTTTTGAAGAAGATCTAAATTTCTTTAAAACGGATCCATCTGAGGGATCAATCTTACAGACCATGCCATCGGCACCGGCTGTGTACACACTTCGCCCATGGTTAGAGTACGCTACAGCCGTCACACCCCTGAACACATCAAACAAGCACCCCAACGTAATTGAACACATTTGAGCTCGAGCTTGCAGAGATTAACCTTAACATGGAAATACCAAACATGCTTAAAGCTACAATCCTGGGTAAACACCAACGTACCCAGGGTGGCAATCGTTGACTCTCCACTTCCACTGCCCCGCAGCAACATCAAGTGCCAGGACATCACCACTGCCTGTCCCAAGCACTAGCAGCGAATTCCCTGCCTTCCGCTTTTTCTGCTATGCAAAAACGCAATTACATGATGGGCACACAGCAACAATAGGCCAAGCAGTGACAGCTCGAAGATGGGGGTTTGCTAACCTTGCTCGATAGCTGTACCCACTTCATGCAAGTGTAGTCGAGCGCGAGGTGGCCGCGCTTCGCCCCAGGGAGCGCGCCGGCCTCCACCGCTGGGATGTCGGCGAACTCCGTCTGCAAGCGGCCGCGCACAGCGTCCCATACCTGTGATAGAGGCCAAGGATCGAGTTAACCGAGCTGTCTCGGCAAGGATAGCCAGCGTCGGGTTGCATGCCTTGATGCGGCCGTCGCCGGAGGAGAGGGCGAGGAAGTCGGCAGCAGGGCTGAAGGAGGTGAGGAGGTCGCGGATGTGTGCAGCCGCGGGCGCCATGGCCCGCGCGGAGCGGATGGTCGTCGCAGCGGCGGGAGCAAGGGTTTACGCGGCGGCGGCGCAGGGAGGGTTTTGGGGGGGGACTCCCGCTCGAGCGAGTGGTGAGGGCCGATTCTGCGATTCACGAGCGCGCACCGCTTTTTACCTTTTGGTCTTGCGGAGTCCGGACTCGGGGGGGCTAGGGTTCGCTTTGTAGTTCTACACCACCAACCCCGTACACATCGGTCGCTAGGGGTGAAAACGAAACGGAAATTTTCCGACCGTTCCGGACGAGCGAAACGGAAGCTTTTTCGAAATGAAAACGGAATTTTTCGCACGAACGGAAACAGAATTTTTTCCGAAACGGAAACGGAACGAACGAACGGAAATTCCGTAACTCAAACCGAATTTCGAACTTGCGCCAAGCCAAGCCCATCTAGCGTAATATAGCCAAACTTGAAGTAACCCTAGCTCATCCTCGACCTCAATCCAGCCTCCTTGCGCGCCACCCACCCTCACTCGCCTGCCTCGCTACCGCTTCAGCTGCGACTGCGCCCGCCACCGCAGTTCTTACGCGCCTGCAGCCTTGCGCGCCAGAACCAGCAGCGCAGCGAGCCTCAGCCTGTAATCCGGCCAGCGCCCCAGCCTGTGTGAGCCCAGCAGCCCTTGATTCGCGTGCCATACTCGCAAGTGAGAGATGTGCTCAAACTCTGTTTCTAGGCTGAATATACACCGTGGATCGTCTGTTCGGCACTTGTATGAATTGAATTGGCGATGCATGCTTGCTTGAGACTTGTAATGTGTTTCTCGCTTTTGTAGTGTTGCACCCATGATCATTTCTCATCTCACTTGTACTGATATTGTGATAAATAGCTTAGAATATGATGGACTATGTGTTTGCTATTATGTTGTGATGTTGAACACTAAAACTATATCTGTTTGCTATTATGTTGTGATGGGAAACTATATGTGCTTGCTATTAATTATGTTATGATGTGAAACTATATGTGTTTGTTATTATATTATGACGTGGAACTATTTGGTTGTTGCTGAAATTGTCTGAACCTTGTGCTTCAGGTGTGTTGAAATCTTTATGCTTGCAAGAAATTCAAATCTGTGATCTTTGCTGATAGGGCTGTTACTAAAGAAACATATTAGTGGTAATTTTTGCTGTTACTAAATCCTATGCGTTACATGTCAGGTAAGATTTTATTTAACCACCTCTTTTTCATCTGACATCTGAATCCTGTTGTTAAGCTCAAATATGTTAATGATTTTTGTTTGGATTGAATGGTGCTGATGTATTAGAGAATGTGGCTTATGCCAGAGCTTATAATACTGATCATCAATCCAGACTTTTGCTGGAGGCAGCTTCCATGATGATTGAGACCAGGCAAGTTCATCTTTTACTCTCTAGTTTATCTCTGAACTTTATGTTACTTTGCATGCAGATCTTATTTTTGTAACACCGCCCAGATTATGTGTTAAATAAGTCTGCTTTTAATTTTGATATTGATCGCTTTATTTTGATCAAGTATGACCACATTTTGTATGAAAATATATAAAAGATCGTATTTCATGTATTATTATCTCGTAGGTAATATTGTTTTGTAGAGACCAATAGTTATTAAGATGTTCTTTGTAACTTTGAATAGATCGTACTACATTCTTGTGAAATTTTTCATTTCCGTTTTCGTATCCGCTCCGTTCCGTTTCTGTTTCCGTCACTATCCGTTTCCGTATCCGTTTCCAGAGTTTCCGATTTCGTTTCCGCTACCGGTAAAAAGTACGGAAATGGAAACAGAACAGCCATTTACCGACCGTTTCCGTTCCGTTTTCACCCTAAGTCGCTCCCTCTCGCCTCGTCCGTCTCGTCGTCTCCTCCCCTCCCCACCCGCGTCAACCAAACCCTAACTCGCTCCCGCCTCCAAATCCCTCCCCGCCTCTCGATCTCGCTGCCGCCAGCGCCTCAGCCAAAACCCTACATCCCCCGCGACGCAGCAGCCGGTAAGCCCATCTCGTCTCCCTGTTCCTTCCCCACCTCCCTGATCCCTCTCTGTGTCGATTCGATTTGGGCGTGGCGTTTGGTCCCGGCGGTTTGATCCACGGGCGCGGAGGAATGCAACCACCCGGGGAGCGGCGGGCGCGTGGGCGGGTGGCGCGCGCTGCGGAATTTCGGGGTGGGCGCGGGCGGTGTGGCGCCAGGGCATCAATCGATTCGGCGGTGGGGGTGGGTGGCAACAGAGGTGGCGGGTGTTATGTGGTTGCCTGGGCCTCGAGGAACGCCTTGTGTCGAGAAATTTTGTGAATTTTTGGAAGGTGGAGTAGCGTGTTTGGAATGCGGGCCTTCCATTTCGCTATAGTTTGGGGTGAAACCATGGGGCTGTTGCGCGGGCTTCATAAGAGTAGAAAATTCTCTTTTTCTGACTTTTAATTACGTATTACAATTTAGAGGGAATGGGAAATGCAAAAGCTGTGCAAAAGTTCGTGCGGTCAAACCTGTTGTTATGACGAGCATAAATTCTTGTTTGATTTGACAACCCAACAAAAGGAACGAGACAAATATGCTCTGAGCTAATCATGTGAAGATGGTTTCCGATTCTGTAATCTTTTTTCTTTGAAACGATTCTGTAATCTTTTGATGATTATATTGTGTGTTAGCTTTGTTGTTATGCATGGATGGTTGTATTCTGTTAGTTGATTATGAGGAAAACCAAACATGAACAATTTAATGTAGTTAGTATATAAGGAGAGGTACAGAGACTGGTGGTCAAATGGAACTGGTGTCAAAATGTGTCTGATTCAAATGCTTTTGAGCAAGGGAAATCAGCAGTAGTTTTCATGTAGCGAGCAAGTTAGCGTGCGCATGTTATCAGCTCACCAGGCCTCTTACTTGCTGTTACGTTAGCTATAATATAGATTGTGATGAATTAATATTTTTTATGTAATGCAGACTTGATTTGGCCTTGCTGTTTGGCATTTATAGACTTGGTTAGATATACATTTCTAAACTTTATATTTTTATTTAGTCTTTAGTTTTTACTTAGCAGTAACTGATGTCCTCAATTGATGGAAAGAAGATTAGTACTCTTCCCTCAGTCCCTCCATTATGTGTAAACTATAAATTTGTGTGTGTGTTTTCTATTCACTGTGGGTAAAATGGAAACTGCTTTGTTGGATATGTAAGAAGAAAAATAAATAGCAATATTAAGGAATTAATACAACTTTAAAATCTCTCAATGAAATGAAATCTATTCTCTGTTCGTTGAGGACTTTTGTCCCCTTTTAGCTTTATCTATCTTCAGTCTTCAGGTATTCAATAACTAAAAGGACCAAGACCATATGATTGATGTACTATGAAATTCAAGTTGGTTCTCATTATTAAATTTGGAGAGGTTTTGCTCTGCTGTAATAGCTTCCATGAAAATTTTTATATGCACGCATCTATATGAAAGGAGTTCTTAGTTGTTAACCATTGCCAGGAAGAAATGCTTAAATTGCACTATAAAGTTTCTTCTGTGCTTACGAGAACAAACCTTTTTTATGCCCTGAATAGCTGGTATATTCATAAACTGCTCTTAGAAACTCTGTTGGGTCATCTGAAAATATTAAAATCTCTCTTTTGGCTCTGCTCCCAGGAGCAGTTCTCATCATTACATGTTTTTTTTTCTCAATTATTGAGATATATGTGACCATGTGTATATCAGATATGAGCTGTAGAATGGTTACGTACAGTAGTTTGCTACTTAGGATGATTGGTTGATTTATGTGTGGTTGAGCAGGTCAAACCAGCGCTCTCAGCACTGCAGCTCCTCATCCATTCACAGGATGAGGAGGTCTTGAGCTATCGAAGGACCATGGCAGATACTTGAAGTTCTAACTCTTGTTATTCAATTTAGGCATCCTTTGGCGTCAGTGCTCATTCCAGCTCTACGCACGGTGGGCAACATCGTCACTGGGGATGATTTATAGACTCAGGTAAACTCAATTGGCGAGTTCAGTTTCTTTTTTACTATGCCATTTATTTGTTTGTTGTTTTGTTATTTATGTCCTGCTATTACTTTAAATGAATATGAAAGCTGTAATTCCTGGTTGTTGTAATGACTATTAAAGAGCAGTAGTGTCTTCGGAATTTTAACTCTGAATCTGTGTGCTTCTTTAGTCTTGTTAGCATTGTAAATAGTCCATGAATATGTTTAATGGCAATGCTATTACAAGATGATGTTACAATTTTCAAAAGTGTTTTCAAGGGGAGCATGCCCTTTAAAGGTCTCTGTTTTTCTTTCTTTCCTTTTTGGTTTTATGCAAACTAAGTTGGTGTTGAGGTTGTAGCTCATTTATTCGCTTGGCTGTACCTTCCTTTTACAATTTTTTCCATTAGCTTTTCGAGACAAATCTACACATATGGTTTTCATGTATTCAATTTAAATATTTTAAAAAATATTGGCAATTAAAGTTTCAAAATTTTGACTACACCTATATCTAAAACGACAACTATTTGTGACTAGAGGTAGTAGTTGATATTGTCATTGCTGTAATATCAAACCTTCAATGGTTTTGGAACTCAGTTGTCATGGGGATAAATGACACAATAGCTAAGTTATGAATTGTTCACTGTGCCCTGTTATGCAAAGTTCTTATGTGAAACTGGTCAGCATCTTAGAAATTTCATTCCAGAAGAATCTGAGTTATTCAGAGGACTATGTTACCAGTGATCTATGGTTGAGTGTCTATGAAGTGCACATGTTTGTCTCGCTTTGATCTATGGTTGACTGTCATGTAAATCAATAGCTGCTTTCATGGGATTAATTAAATTAGTTTCGCCGTACCATATTGTGTTGGAGGTAGGCCTTGAGGATGAGAAATCTGGACTCGATTTCTAAGATTATCTTGACATCTTTTATGTTATGATTAATATTTCTTCCTTACTGCAGTGTGTCATCGATCATCAAGGGCTTCCCTGTCTCTTGAACCTCTTGACTACCAATGACAAGAAAAGCATGAAGGAAGAAGCATGCTGGACCATCTCAAACATCATAGCCGGTAACAGGGAACAAATTCATGTTGGTGTGCTTGGAAGTTCAATTAGCATATTGATATTCTCTAGAAAGAAAATCCACAAGCAAGTTATAATTAGCACAATTATATTTTCTAGAAACAAAAGGAACAAGCATGTTGCCTTAGCATATTTCACAATTCCTTGCATGTTGGAACCATGTTTTGAGAAGCCAACTTATATTTATCAGCATATCAATGTTGTCATGTAGCAACATTAGCTTAATTGTATTGGAATAAGTGATGGGATCATATATGCCGGGACGTATACCAAGAATATCATTTCTAAATATGTTCTAATATGATGATAAGCAAACATATACTATGTATAATATATTTGGTTTTAATTCATGTCGAGCGGACCATAAAAACTTTTGTAATCGAGAGAGATATATGTTTGATTTTGTAGCACAATTTTCTTTTATTGCTTGACTTCTATGTTTCATTACCAATTTTATTTTTCGTAGCAACGCACGGGCATTGAACTAGTTCCCCCTCGAATCCCACCAAAATTGCCGCACCAATACCGCCGCCTCCACCAATCCTCGCCGCCGGATGGAGTCCAACACCGACAAGCTACGTTGTTCTCGCATCACCTCCTTGGATGAGGAAGACGACGAGCCCGAGCTGCCGCACCGACCCCCATCGGCCGCCGCGGCCACCACGGACTATGAGGACGAGGAGGAGGAGGAGGAGGAGGAAGAGGCGGAAGTGACACTTGGTTTCTTGGAGAAGCCGAAACGTCCAGGCCTCCTCCTCCGCCACCTCTTCCCCAGCAAGGCCGGCGGTATCCCAGTGCGTGCGACAGTACACGATCGTATTAAACGCCACTTGTTAAATTTTGATAAACTCGTCCAGGTGCTGATGTGAGATTCGCGTGAATTTGTTCAGGCGTGGTTGGATCCTGTGAACTTGCCGTCAGGAATTCCAGTCTGCTGCGCTTCTGGCGAGCCCCTGCAGTTCGTCCTCCGTGCTTGCTTTGTGCCTAGTATCAGCTGTAGTTGACTACTTGTTTGGAATTGGATTTCGACTTCGTCACAAATTGTATTGGATCACCTGTAGATTTATGCGCCTATTGAGGACAATGCGGCAGCGTTTCACCGCACCTTGTTCATGTTTATGTGCCCGTCAATGGCGTGCTTACTCCGAGACCAACACGAACAGTGGAAGCACAAACAAGGCAATCCTTGTAGAAGGTGAAGCAAGTCTTGTGACTGTTGTGCTAATGTTTAGAGTAAAACTCGTAAACCTTTTGCTGTTCCGATTTTAACTACCAGTTTGGATTGCAGTGTGAAGGTCTTCCGGTGCCAGTTGCCTCGTAGTAATGCCTTTTACTCAAGTGAACCTCCAAAGCACAATGACTCTGACAAGCCACTATGTGCGGGAGGTAGTTTTCCTTTGTTTCTGTTGCATCGCACATTGGAGTTTTGTTCATGCCGATGATGCCTTTTCTGTGCTTAATAAGTTTGAAAAGCTATATTTCCTGCATTATGTAATTATGCTAGGAGTGATATGTATTTCATATAGGGCTTATGAATTATGAATTTATGGATCATTTCTTCAATGTGCTGAATTCTTGAATTTATCATCTTGGTTGTTATGCTGGTGCACAACCTTTTCTCCATATGTTAGCTACCTTGTTTTCTAAAGCCTTCTTTAGGTATCATTCATTTATCTTTTACTTTCTGATTTTCTAGAAAACCATTGTACTATTGATGTGCTGACTGCTGACCATTGAGAGTAAGATTGGTGTGGTTTGCTAGATGCTAGGTCAATTCACTTCTGTGCTGTGATTACAGTTATAGACAACAATTGTCGTCTTCCGGCTGTTGAATTTTTTATATTAATAGACGGTCATATTTCATGTAAACTGTATTTATTTCTTTCAATTACTTAACTATGGGTTGCCAGCTCCTGTCTGTCATTGGTGTGGTACATGGAAAGGCGATAAAATTTGTGGTAGCTGCAAGAAATCACGTTACTGTTCTGAGAAGCATCAGGTATTCCTGTGTCATTTTAACCCATCTTATTGGTCTCTTATCTCTATGCCCCTTTGGGCAGCAAAAAGCATATTTTTGATGAAATACTCTTTATCACTCTTTGCCAGGCACTTCATTGGCGCTCTGGTCATAAGAATGATTGCCTACAGATAATTAGTTCTTCTGAAGCTTCAAGTTCTGTTCAGCCAGCTGTAGGAAAAGGTGATTGTATTTGAAAGGCCTAGTGCTATTTAAGCTCATAACAGTTGCATTGTTTCGTATTTTTTTACAGTTTCCATCTATTTGCAGTTCCTGCTGTCACTTCTTGGCCAGAATATGAGATAGCAATTGACTACGAAGGTGCTTTTGGTTCTGATAGTTGTGATGAAAATAGCTCAAAGTCCTTGGTGATGCAAGGACATGGTAAACCAGATGATATGATGCAGTCATGGATGGATCAATTTGAGGTTTTCAGCCCTACACCCTCTCTTATATGTTTTGCTAATATATCATTCACTGTGTTTATTCACTGCTATTTTGTTGTAGGCTGATGCTGACAACAAATGCTGGGCATCATTTCAAGAGCGGATCTCAAGAGCTCCAGAGCAAGTATTGAGGTGAGAGTGCATAACTTTCAAGAACTTTCTTTAATGTTTGGTGATGTATTCACTCCCATTTTGCCTGGTTCGGAAAATAGCAGTAGTGTTAATTTTGTTTCCATCATTTTGTAATTGAACTTATTTCAGATCCTTGCATACTTATTCTTAAAAAAACTATGTTATAGGCCTATGAATAACTTGTCTAAATTATGAGGTACTGTCGAGAATCAAATGCAAAACCTCTGTGGGCGTTATCAGCTGGGTATCCATCAAATGCTGATATCCCATTATGTAGCTACTGTAGAGGTCCACTGTGCTACGAATTGCAGGTCGGTCCATTTTTTTTAAGAGACTAATTTGATTTGAATATAGCTGTTATATCCAATATTCCACGGCCACACAAATAATAGACTCAAGAACCCTAGATTTTCCATGGTAACTGCCCATCATAGCAATTATAGCTAATATCTAAAAAATAATAGACTGAAGAGCCCTTGTTTTTTCATGCCCAACATTTTGCTCATGTCTTTTTGCTATATAAAATGTTTGTCGGGCAGATACTCTGCATATCATCAGTCATCTCTACCATCAATTTTCAAAAACAGGACCCAAGAATTCACTTGCACCAGTGACTGTTAACCAGTTATGCTACTTGGCCAAGTTGTGGCAGGATTACTAGTTTTCTGCTCATATCTTCCTGCCAGTGACTCTGGCCGAGCAGGAATTCATACCCTGCTCAAAATAATGTTGTAAATGAAATTACTTCTGCAGCCTTTTGTTATGTGTAGTTTTTCCTTTCAACCACCATCGGAGCAATGTTGAAATAATTGAAACAATGGAGAACTATGATGTGTCTGCTTATTCATTTAAGCCCCACCACCCCCAGCATGCTTATCATTACACTGCACCCATGCTTTCTCTCTCTCTCTCATGTTCTTACATATCTTTACACTGTATATCCAGATAATGCCACAATTGCTGTATTACTTTGGTGTGAGAAACGAACCAGACTCTCTTGATTGGGCAACAATTGTTGTGTACACATGTCGAGGGTCATGTGATCAAAATGTTAGCTACAAGGAGGAATTTGCATGGGTTCAGTTATACCCTACAACAATATCAAGGCCGTAATACTGTTTACCTGTTCCATGGAGTAACCTTTGTCCTGTGCTGCAGGTTTGTAACTTCTCCATTTACTTTTCTGTCGTAGGCTAATATTGCAGTTTATTGCTAAAGTGTTCCTCAGGTCTGAATATATGGTTAATGCATGTGATCCGCTAATAAAAAAAAGTTCACATGTTGATAACTTGATATTTTCTTATATTTGCTGAGGTATTGAGTAATTTCAGTAAATGCACCCATGAAGAGAGAATTTAGGAATACGATGTTCCATGCGGTGAGAACTTTCTGAGGCCCATTGATGCACCTATCGCCTGAACAACTGGAGTACCAATAGTTGTAGTAAAATTTAGAGACGCTTAAATCCATTGCTGTTGATTAGAGACTTCTGGTCTCTGTATTTGTGCTAATTACTGAAATTTCACCACTCGTTTGGTTATCATATAGATCTGCAACGAATGGGCATGTTGCTTTGTAAAACAACTTATTTAAAAAGCAATATTTTATGAATCTACTCGCATGTGACACTTCGTTTTTAGGTGATGGCTCTGTTGGTCCCTATGCCTAGCAAAAAAATTGGGTAGGCTCTTTTTTGCGGGCGCAAAATATTACATGCAGTAGGATGTAGCCTGTGGTTGCGAATCTGCACCATGTTAAAGATAATGCCTTCTAGTAACCTATACTATTTTTCTCTTGTTTTACTAGGAGTTGAGACTTGGGAGGATCATCTGCTTGCATTTTGACTTGAAGACAGGTTTTCCAGGCAAGATAGATTTGTTTTTGCTACCCGAGATCTTATAATGGACAGTGGCTTTGATGTTTCCAGGTCAATTGGCCGTGCAATGTTGGGCAGTATAGGGCAGTGGTCCCAATATTTGGTGCTCGCTACATCGGCTTAGGTCTATTTAGCCACTAGGGCCCATTTAGGCCATTTGATGACAAATAGTTGCATTCCTTGTGGTCACCACCATAGTCGGTTTAGTATATCTTTATTTCGTTAAGTATTTTTGTTTATTTTTATATAAAAATATCCTTAACCTAATTTTGCTTGTATGTTCGAATTGGAAACCTAATTTTGCTTGTATGTTGGAATTGGAAAATCTAATGTTTCACTTTTCTTCATTTATTAATATCCGGGGCTTGCGTTCAGTATTGGCCTGTTATGCTCATATACATGTAAACAGTCTCGACATTGTCTTTTTTGTCAGTTGGAATTTTGGTTCGTAAGTGTATTTGTTTTATAGGAATTCAATTCACTGACCATGGTATGTTAGTCGTCTTCGTCTTAATTGATTTATGCAATGAAGACTTTCTGCCTTGCGTACCATCACACGAGCTCGTTGAATTGTTGCTGAATATCTTTAACACAAGGTACATCCAATTCCCATGAGCAGTGGCGGAACTATAAAACTCTTAGTGAGTTGGGGGTGTATGCTTCACACAATGATTCTATAGTATTATATAATGGTTTCATGACATTGTAGGTTTAATATACATATTTAAAATTTGTTAAAAATACAATACAAATAGTTCTTAGCTCTTATAAATCTCAAACCACTGAATCAAAATCAATTCAATAAATAAATTTAGCACATTGGAGATTTTATCTCCGTTGTTTTTAAAATTTTAGGGATACCATTGCATGTGGCACCGTACCTAGATCCGCCCATGCCTGTGAGCTATTATATACTTTTACAATTGGTGATGCCATTTACAACGCTGCCCTTTATTTTTTTTTCCTACCATCACCTTGTCTTGGTCAGTTGCTTCATGGTTGCACGTCTTTCCTTGTTCGACCGCTTCGGCATTAGTCTATAGAGGCGTCGCTTGCACGAGACGGTTGTCGTGCATGGCCGGGTCAGGTTCGCCAGCCCACTGAAACGAAACAGCATGGCGACGTGCAGCCTTCTCTGGAAAGAGAAAACGAACGCGCAACGCCCGATACGCCAAACCGCCGTCTCGTCGTCCGTAGGAAGCGATCCAGAAGTAGTATCATATCGACGTGCCCATGTTTGCCGATTCCACGGACGGCGAGTTAAAACTTAAAAGGCTCCGTAATCTGTGCTGCTTTAGGGGCGCCATGAGGGCATTCCTAATGGGGTTTCTTAGGCTATTCTTAGTGGGAGTTTCATTTCCCAGTTTCCAAGAGTGCCACATCAGCTTTTGTTTAGGTAACCGTGTATCTTAGGTTTCATCTAGATGAAACTCTCTCACTTCCCATGAAACTCTCTCTATCTCTCTCTTCATAATTACCTTGCCATATCACCAAATCTGATGATGTGTCATGTCATTTAATGAGAATGAAACTCAGTTGAAACTCCCACTGGGAATAGCCTTAGATGATGTCTTAGATATTAATTACTATGCCACATAGGCACTATGCTGAGTTGACATGTTATTTATTGATGAAAGAGATTGAAGTGATGTCTTATATAAGAAACCATTCTTGTAGAGAACCAATGCAGTTAGAAACTACTGAAAACAGCATTGGGATGGCCTGGATGTCTCTCCTACATATTTTGTGATCCCCACATTGATTTGTTATGGCATTTGGATCGTCCTGCGCACAAAATGTTTGTCATTGTGGCTTGCTAGATCAAATGTTTATTAATCCCGTGACATCCTTAATTGTGTGATCAAATGTTTGTCATTGTGGCTTGCTAGATCAACCAATATCCTATATATCTCTTTCCATATGCGTACAAAATAAAATACACAACACAATTGAGGTTGCATTGGATCAAAATATCTAGATAATTAATGCCCTTGGATTACTAGTAGACACCACCCATTGTGATATCTCACTAGAGACACCACATACTTAATGCATTTACTCATCTGTAGATACCACCTAAGAAACTACCTATTGAGAATGCCCTGATACGACGCACCCAAGCGAACACATTTGGCGAGCAGGCAAAGCACGGAAAGTATCATTCAGCTGGAAAGATATGAGAGACTCCGATCCACTGGACACTTACCTTTTCTTTAATTTTTCTTTGTTCTCACTGTCGACCATTCTATGTTCTGGTTCTGTGGCATGGTCCAGCAAGAGGCCGGCCAAAGGAGATAAACAAATGGAGTTGGCTTAGATACGTGCGAGCGTCTGGGCAGCACTGGCCCCCTTCTGTTGACGACGACCTGTACTGGACGCTTACAATATAATCCGCCACTAATCAAAAGGTCCATGGAGACCGATACCGAAGGAGAATCATCTCAGAGGCAGATCGGATCTGCGTTTACTGCATAGAAGACCAATGCATTATGCAGAATTGCAGATGTGTCTCCATGAAATTCAGCCACTCACACCTATCCAGGTTAAAAGGCGTAATAATCAATGGACAGGGGAAAGCTCCTCGACCGACAGGCCCAGCTCTAAAGCTACGTGGCAAGTCTACCTAGTGTACCAATGACGAGTGGGACCGCAATGGTATCTTGTCCCACGCGTCAGGGGAGAAAGTAAACAGGCCGGAGCATGGGAGATGACCTCTGGTGGGGACGCGGATTTAAACGTTGGAAAAAGTCACCGTGCCTTGTGTAGGTAGGGTGCAAAATCACCTTACGACGTCGCAGTCTACAACAGTATAACTGGACGCCACCACTCGCCTGTGCTGCATAGTGATGGCAGTGGCACTCCCCGTTATGACAGCGGGTTGTCTGATATCAAATTCATCCCTTATATAGTCTTATGAATTTTATATATATAGCTCTCTTGCATGTGCAATTATAAAATTGATCATCTTTCTAGCACCTTCTACGCTCAAGGAGCCCAGAAGCTCACCGGCCCTGCAGCAGCTCGTGCGAGCTCAGGAGCAAGAGTTTTCGTGCTTGCTCTCGCGCCCGCCCACGCTCACGTTAGCGGGCGCTCCCGCACTTTCTGGGTGTGGCAGGGGACACGTGTTGCCCTGCTGCACCTTTCACGGTGGGGATGAAGCTATTTTTGTAAAAAATACATTAGAGGCTATATATATATATATATATATATATATATATATATATATATATATATATATATATATATAAGATATTCAAGGAGCTAGATGTACACACTGTTCTCCTTTGGGGTTTACTTTCTTACTTAGATAATCCCTTTGATATCGATACTAAGTTAATTTCACTACAGTACTATGTAATATATATTAAAATAAGAGTAGACTAGGATGTTGTAAGTTCATTGGTGGCGCCAAAATACCATGAATATCACATTTGATCTCTAGTGCAGTAGTGTTGCAAATACATATGAAACATACATTATAACTTATAGTGGATTCGATGGGAACGATTTTGATTGTTACTGGAGGCATGTAAACATATCAACAGATACGAAATTGTGATTTTGATTGTTACTGGAGGCATGTAAACATATCAACAGATACGAAATTGTTGAACAATTGTATAAGAAGTTGTTGAGCTGCCCTTTTTTTTCATTTTGCATGGGCTAGGATAACTTGCATGAAAAATTCAAGTGCACATGACGAAAGATCCAAAATAAACTTGACACATACTGGCACATAATATATTTTATTTTATTTTTCAATATTAACATGTTTGTGGTTTTGAGAACTGAGCTAAGCTCCGTCGGCAAAGAGCCGGGCGTCCTCCTGTCTAGATCAAATTATAGAATTCACTCGAGTGCTTACTCCTGTCTAAAGTGAATGCTAGAATTATAGCTATTTTTTTTCTAAAAATAAAACATGGTCGTGGTTTATACTTTGTGTACACAACCATAACTCCGCATGAATGAGGCCGAGCCTTGGCTCGCTAGGCGAGAGCGCTAGGTCGAATCCCAAGCTCAAGAGTCTAAACAACAACTTCTAAGAGTATGTACAGTAGTTTAAACGGTATTCATCTATAATATAACTATATATCATCTATAGACATAATTAAAGATAATTCATACAACGGATTATTTATATAGTTGCCTGTAACATCTCCTATACAATTAATAGACGTCTGTATGATAGTATATATAATATAAATCTATCTTTAAAGCTATTTGTTAAATAATAGATAATACTAAATTTTTAACCACCTATTAGCTAGTACCTCTAAACAGCCCTAGCTAATAATTAGCCAGCTAATAGTTAGCCAACAATTAGCTATTAGCTAGCTAACTATTAGTGCTAATGGATCCAAACATGCCCATAATATAAATCTATCTTTAAAGCTATTTGTTAAATAATAGATAATATTTTTCTCTCTCTGTACATCAATAAAAATCCTACGTACGTAGCTTTAAAGACAGTTGACGTAGACAATACATGCCCTAAACCCGGTCTCAGCCCCACCGCCAACACGGTAAACAACCGATTAACGAGCAAACCAAGATTATATTACCACCCAAAACCTTACCGAACAGATTACCCACACCCACTGAGAACACGGGGCACCCCAATCCCACGTTCTCCCGACCCCACCCGCCATAGACACTCATCGTCCCACGCGCCCATCAAACCAAACCTGGAGGATTAAATTAAGCAGCCAGTTAAGTAAATTACTCGTATTAAAAAGGAGTAGAAGCATCGAATCTCGCATAGTCGCATCCATCCGCGTCCGTCCTGCCGTTCCCCCCACCACTTCTCCTTCCTTCTTCCTCCCAAGCAGCATCCGCGGCGGATCGATTCGATTTCGATTCCGAGCCTCTCCAGATTTCCACCCCCCAATTTCGCCTCCCGGTCGATCGCTACACAGCCCAGACAGCCAACGCAATCCGCTCCCCGAGGAGGCGCCCCAACGTGCGCGCTCGCACCCTTACTAATTCCCCTTCCGCCTCCGCACTTCAAAACATCCTGCTCCTCCTCTTCTTCTCCGTCCACTCCCCCGATGCCGCATTGGTCGCCACCGCCGAGGTTTTTCGAGTGATTTATTTTCCTGCATTTTCTATCTGGTTTGATTTGGGTTAGTTGCGAGGGAGGGAGCTTGCTTGATCGGAGGGGGAGGGAGAAGGGATCAGGAAAATGTGGGTTGCGGAGCGGGTGGTGGGGGAGCGGCGGATGCGGCAGATCCAGCGGTTCGCGCGGAACGCCAAGCTCACGGCGCTCTGCCTCCTCCTCACCGTCGTCGTCCTGCGCGGCACCGTCGGGGCAGGCCGCTTCGGCACGCCGCAGCAGGACCTCGTCGAGCTCCGACACCGCTTCATCTCCCATCCGCAGCGCGCGCTCGCGGAGCACCACGACGCCAGGTCGAGGGCCTCCTCCCGGGCAGGGGCGGCCGCCGACCGGGACGACGAGCCGGACCCACCGCCGAGGTCGCTCAGGGACCCTCCCTACACGTTGGGCCCCAGGATCTCCGACTGGGACGAGCAGCGGGCCGCATGGCACCGCCGCCACCCGGAGACCCCGCCCTTCCTCAACGACGTCAAGCCGCGGGTGTTACTCGTCACGGGGTCCTCGCCAAAGCCCTGCGAGAACCCCGTCGGCGACCACTACCTCCTCAAGTCCATCAAGAATAAGATGGACTACTGCCGCGTCCACGGCCTAGAGATCTTCTACAACATGGCGCTGCTCGACGCCGAGATGGCCGGGTTCTGGGCCAAGCTCCCGCTCATCCGCGCGCTGCTCCTCGCGCACCCTGAGGTAGAGTTTCTCTGGTGGATGGACTCCGACGCTATGTTCAGCGACATGGCATTCGAGCTGCCATGGGAGCGGTACGGGCCCTACAACCTCATCATGCACGGATGGGATGAGATGGTCTACGACGGCAAGAACTGGATTGGGCTCAACACGGGCAGCTTCTTGCTGCGCAACTGCCAGTGGTCGCTTGATTTCCTCGATACCTGGGCGCCGATGGGGCCAAAGGGCCCTGTCCGTATTGAGGCCGGGAAGGTGTTGACCAAGTTCTTGAAGGACAGGCCGGTCTTCGAAGCCGATGATCAGTCAGCTATGGTATATATCCTTGCTACCCAGCGTGAGAAATGGGGCGATAAGGTGTATCTCGAGAATGGGTACTATCTCCATGGATATTGGGGGATCTTGGTGGATAGGTATGAGGAGATGATTGAGAACTACCATCCAGGGCTCGGTGATCACCGGTGGCCGCTGGTCACTCACTTTGTCGGGTGCAAGCCGTGTGGGAAGTTTGGGGATTACCCTGTTGAGCGGTGCCTCAAGCAGATGGACCGTGCTTTCAATTTTGGGGATAACCAGATCTTGCAAATGTATGGGTTTACACACAAGACTCTTGCAAGCAGGAGGGTGAAGAGGATCAGGAATGAGACTAGTAACCCACTCGAGGTGAAGGATGTGCTAGGGTTGCTCCACCCAGCATTCAAGGCCATGAAGACTACTGCATGATAATTAGAGTACAATTCCACTTGTTATTTTGCTCGTTCGTTCTACATTCTCTTGGATCTAAATCTTAAAAAGTGTTCTTTTTTTAGACTCGGGGTGATAACGGAGTTTGGGTTGGGATCACGGGATGAATATCTATGTTGTAATGTCAGATGTTAGGAGAGATGTTAATTTATGTCTTACACTTCTAGAAATTGAGTTAGCAAAGGAACTCAGTTAATTGGGCACTACTATATATTTCTATAGAATTTCCTATTTCTTATTGGCTGAATAGTTGGGAATTTCTTTGGTCATTAACTGCACAATTAGGTGCCCTCAGAAGGTATTAGCCATGTGCTTATTTTGGTGTCTTCTAAAGCAGGATATGGTTGTCCTCTGAGCCAATTATTTTGCTTTCTTCTTTGCATTGCTATTAGTGGTAGTTGGGTAGCAGGATATCCAGTTTTGTCATATATGAGAGGCTCAGAATCCTCAAAAGTATACCTAGCTGGAAGCTGCTTTCAGTTTATAGTATCCTGTTTTGTCCTAGCTTCATCGTTATCCATTCCGATTTAAATCACTGAAGACGACTTGATGCAATACATCAGTTCGTTAATCTTCGTGTATTTATTGCCAAATTCTGGATTGATATAAACTTGTTAGAGCTGGATGGTTCTAAATGTCGGTTGGCATCCCATCATTATGAAAAATGCTCTCATAAACTGATTGTTCTTTTACACTGTCAATGCAAAAGCCCTGTTATGTGAGATGACACCCTCTCCCGGATGACCTGTTGTACTTTCACTTGCCAGTTTATTTGCAAATTTTGCTTTAGCGCCTTGTCGGTTTTGACAATGTTTCACACCGTGTAACGTAAAGGATGCTAGTAACCTGCTAGTTCTTTGGAAGGCAGTGATGTCCAGCCCTCCGTTTTTGCACAGAACGTCTTCCGCATCTGCTGCCTAGTGAGTAGCAGCAGCTTGATCACTGCAGAGTTAAAGTCAAATTATTGACCGCCGCTACTCATGTGCAGCTGTGAAAGAGCATGATGCTGAACAAAGGTTGATCCCTGGAGATTTGTATGGTCCTTTTTCAGAGGCTAACTCGTCTCTTCTTCGTTGTCAAAGAGCATGATGCTGAACAAAGGTGTAACTTGATACAAAATTAATTTGGGACACTTGCATGCCTGGGAGCCGTGTAGAGTACACTTTAGCAGAGTTTATTTCTGCATACTGCGAGAGATCGGTAGATTTTGGCATGTGCAGTGTTGCCTGTGAATATCGGCGCAGTGGTGGATCTGGGAAAAACATATATATGATTTTTCAGTATCCTATATCCTCACACTTCAAGTTAATATCGAGTTAAATTACAAAACTCCTAAGGCCCTACTTGATCCAAAGGAATTTCAAAGGAAAAAAATGAGGTATTCCATCCAAAGTAAAAAATTCCTATAAGAGATGTTTGGTTTGTATGATTACTTCTAAGGAATTTCATCGAATAGAAAGAATTCCTATAAATGTTGGAGGAATTCTAGAGCCTTGTATTAGCAATTCCTTGGAGAGTTCGAATGCACCTTCTCTCTTCCTCTCACAATTCTCTCTCTAATCAATTGACATTTATCTCAAAATTTATTTATTTTTTGTGAAGCAACCAAACTTATCTTTGAACAATTCATGTGCTTTTATTTCCTACAAAATTCAACAAGGCATGACATTTCAATCCAATGTTTTTTCTATTCCTGTGTTTTTAGAATCCTGAGAATCAAAGTGTCTCCTACAAGTCAATGATTTGCTTCTCTCTATGCTGTGGTAATTGGAGCTCAATAAGCTCATGCTCCAACGAGTTCTACATTCTAGGCGGTCAACTATCAAATAGGTGTGCTGTGCACTCAGCTTGTGTAACCTCAATACATCCAGGAGAAATCATCGAGCCTTAATGGCAGCAACAACGTAGGGACAGTGAGAAAACTAACATAAGTGAGATAACCACTTAACTAGTAGTTTCAGGCGTGTTTGGGCAACAAGATGCAACGCTGATAATATTAAATGGTTCTGAATGGAATAACACCGAGAGGAACAAAAATAACAGCCTATAATATACTAAGACTGTTTGGTAGATCTTCAAATTCTAGTTTCACCTTAGATCTGAAATTTATAGGCTAAAATAAAGTTAATTAAGTTTATATTTTTAGTTTAAAACGTAAATAAGATGGCCTACCTAAACACTCTTAATATATCCACAGCTCCAGCTTCACGGATCTGGTGAAGTTAGAAATATCCAACTCTATCAGATCTACAAATTTAGTAAAGCTAGAGCTATACCAAACGCAGCCTAAGTTTCTGTTCTAACATCACCCGGTAGCTGGAAAGAGCAAATGTTGCGTTTCCAAATGCTGCTAGGTTCTTATTGATATGGCTTCGCCAGTACGATAGAAAGGCTGCATCATTGCTCACTTGTGCAGCTGCTTCAATCTTCTGGCCGCTTCAATGATGTTCTCTCTGCGGTCGAATGCACTGACCGTCACAAAGCCTTCACCACCAGTAGGCCTGGGCATTCGGTTAAATCGGTTAATTCGGTTCGGTTTTTTCGGTTTTTAAAAATTTCGATTTTTGAGATCTGAAAACCGAACCGAAAACCAAACAGAACGCAGAAACCGAACCAATTAACCGAACTAATTGGTTCGGTTAATTCGGTTTTGTGGTTAACCGAATTTTGATAATACTACAATCATATCCAGATTGCTCCCAGATTAACGCAATCCTACTATATCCTTCTTTGCAATCCTAACATCTTACAATCATCTCAATTTCGGATGGTTAACCTCCTCCACAAAAACTAATCAACCCTTGAAAATTTCAACCTTTTCGAATCCTCAAAGACAATTTATAACATCACTAACCTTGAAAATGCCCAGGCCTATTCAAGATTCATCGATCACTAACTTGAACAATTTATAACATCACTAACCTTTTCGAATCTGACAATCCAAAGATCACATTACTAACTTGAACAATTTATAACAACGAAAACTATGCCACACTTCGAATCCCTCAGCCCAATTCATCAGATCAAAGAAAGTTGCACATATTTGTACCTTGTTATCCATGCTCGAGCTTGAGCAGGCGAAGGCGTCACTTGGAGAGCGGCGCCATGGCGGTGGCCGCCACCGCCTCGGGCCCTTCTACTTCCGTTGCTTCCACGACCGGCGGGATGGCAGGAGGGGCTTGAACTTGCGGTCCTTCTTGTCGCCGGCTGCCGCACCTCGCTTCGATCTTGGGAGCCATACCTTGTGCTTGTCCATGCCGCCCATGGTGTCTGCCCCATTACAGCCGCCGGTTGTTTCGATTCGAGGTTAGGGTTTGAGTAAGGAGAGGAAGGGATGCGGAGGCGCCAAGGCCATTCGCCGGAGGGGAAGGAGGGAGGGGGGGGGTTCTTGGAGGAGGCGCGGTGGTGGCTGTGCGGGTGAGGTGAGGCGGAGAGGCTAGCGGGTGTGAGGGGGAGGCGGCGAGGTCACGGAGGCCAGGGAGGGAGGAGAGGGCGGAGGCCGGGAGGAGTTCGCGACCGACTCGGCGGGGAGGGAGGAGGGCGGCGGAGGAGGAGGAGAGGGACTAGGCGCGTGGGGTGGGATGGATTGGAGGGAGGTGATGGTGAAGTCTTGCGCAAGAGGCGAAGAGTCAAGATCAAGAGGTCGCTTACTCGCTATCTCGGATTCTCAGTTCGTTCGGTTTTTCGGGTTCCAGAAGCTAAAACCGAACCGAAGCTCCAAACCGAACAAGACTAAAATAAAACGAACCGAAATCGAAACCGAAAAACCGAAAAAATCGGTTTATTCGGTTCGGTTGATTGATTTTCAATTCGTTTATTTTTGCCCACCCCTAACCACCATGACCAAATCCACTGCCAGGGGTAGTAACCACATGTGCCTTATCAAGGATCTCGGCAAAGACATCCCAAGAATTACGTCCAGGGAAGTGCATCCACACATAGGGAGCATTCTTGGCACCATAGACATCAAATCCAAGCGATATAAATGTGTCAACAATAATTTCAGTATTCTCCTTGTAGAATTCGACAATATCATGCTAGTCTGCATGGGAGCAAACAGAGATGCGAAGAAACATCACCAAAGAGCCATATGCGGATTTCAAAACCTTGAAACCCTACCTTCAGACCTTCTGGAGAGAGGCAACCTAAACCCCCGGCTTGAGCAATGTTTGACACGCCATTGAAGCAAGTGCTGACTATGCGGTTCAAATCTTCAGCGACTGGATGTCCATCTGAGAAAAGGAGCTCCTCAGGGACCACAGTCCAACCCAGATTGACACCAGTGAGTCCAGCATATTTAGAGAAAGATGCTATCTCAATGGCAACCTACACCAACAAACCATAATGACACAGGTCTAATTTTAAGTATTTGGAGAAAATAATGTGTTAATACTCAACGCTCTAGCGCCAAATGTGTTAGAGAAAAATGCGATTGTAAGGCCATCTCCAACAGCTTTCCTACTCCCATTCCCTATCCTTAAAAATGAGCAAGCCGTACAAACAATGACGAAACCGAGCTTCCAACAGCTTCCCAAGCCCATTCCTCATCTTTAGGTATTGGAGATTGATTTCCGATATCTCAGTATTCACACCCATCCCCATCGTGTTCCCCATCGGCTCGATAGGCAATGGCTACTCCCTTCTGCGCTGTGAGGACCCTCGAGGTAGCCAGGCCACGGAGGAGGTGAGCTGCCGCTCCGCTACTCCGTCCTGTGCCATGAAGGAGGCGAGGTGCCACTTGTCATGGAGGAGGCGAGCCGGCGCTCCGTCGCTCAGTCCCGCACCATCGACGAGGCCAGCCGTTGCTCCGTCTCGCGCGCGAAGTGACCTAGGCGGCTTACATCTCGCCGGATTTGGTCCCCGGCTTCGTCGTCGACCCGATCCACCTCGCCGTCTTCCTCTTAGACCTTGGGTGGAACGGGATCAAGCGGATCCATGAGGTATCAACAATAGTAATGCTCCGCATACTGTATATCACGATCACTGTTCGAGTAATTTCTTCTAGTGTTGCTGTCATTGGTGCTTTGGTTCACTCTTCTCTCTACATTCTCGATTTCGTTTGCTTTCCGAATTCAGTTTTGTTTTGGGGGAAGGGGGTTCTTGATGGGATGGATTTGGTTGGATCTCTTGATTTCTTCCATTTTAGGACAGTGTTAGCGCCAAAAACTTTAAGAAGGGTTAATTAACCATAACACACCAGACGAATACCGGGTTTCAAGGTTCAAGGCATACCAACTGATTTGATTCTGCAATCGGTAATATAAACCAAAAAAATCCACTCAAAGCCGATCTAGCAGAACAATCGTCTTAGATCTAAACATCTAAGAAGCCGATCAAATCAAGGATAATGACAAGTCTAACTAGCCGATTAGGACTAATCAGATGATAAAGGTAGATCTCTTTTGAAAAAGGCGATGCACAACAAGATTAGAGAAAATCAAATCTATTGGCGTAATTAAAGATGATCAACAATCAGCGATGCGCAACATTATTGATCAAATCAGATTATAAGAGAGAATCTAAATTACAGAGGCTACTCCTAGTTGACAGAAAGTAAGGGCCTGTTTGGCAGGAATTCAGCTTCTTCAGATTCTGAGAATCTGGTGAAGCTGAAAATTTTAGCTTCACCAGATTTATGAAGCTGAAGCTGTGAGTACATTAAAAGTTTTTAGATAAATCATCTTGTTTACATTTTAGATCAAAAATATAAACTTAATTCACTTTATTTTAGCCTACAAGTTTCAGATTTCAGAAGAAACTGGAATCTGGAGCTCCACCAAACAGGCCCTAAATAAAAATAATACGAGTTGATTGATTTGATTGTGTTGTTTTCTCGCTTGCCCCTGACTGCCTTTTATAGCTATCATCCATATCGGCCTCAACTCGGATAGTTTCTCCTATTTTTAGATGAATATAAATCATAATCCAAATCCAAACTTTTTTCCATATCTGATATCAACTAAAACATATCTCTTAATCCTTAGCCTAACAACTTGACCACACTTTGCCAAATCTTGATGCAAACAGAAGGAAAAGATATGCACGGATAGAGAGGAGCCAATTTGCTTGCATTGAAGGTTGGTGAGATCGAACTAACACTGCAGTTCTCTGTGTCGCTCAGATTCATCTCTGTTCTGTGATGGCCTTGAACAAGCTGCTATATCTTCATTACTTATGTCGCATACTAGATTTTTACCCTTGATTTTTCGTTGGTTGTGGAG